>CM053605.1:57297349-57447577 GCA_028646535.1 Procyon lotor | reverse complement strand
AAAAAAAAAAAAGACATGTCTCCAAAGGCAAAGGAAACAAAAGTGAAAATGAACTTTTGGAACTTCATCAAGATAAAAAGCTTCTGCACAGCCAAGGAAACAGCCAACAAAACAAACAGGCAACCCATGTAATAGGAGAAGATATTCGCAAATGACACTAGAAAGGTCTGATATCTAAGATCTATAAAGAACTCCTTAAACTCAACACTCACAAAATAGATAATCACATCAAAAAATGGGCAGAAGACATGAACAGACATTTCTTCAAAGAAGACATACAAATGACTAACAGACACATGAAAAAATGTTCATCATCATTAGCCATCAGGGAGATTCAAATCAAAACCTCACTGAGACACCACCTTACACCAGTTAGAATGGCCAAAATCAACAAGACAGTAAACAGCAAGTGCTGGAGAGGATGTGGAGAAAGGGGAAACCTCTTACACTGTTGGTGGGAATGCAAGTTGGTGCAGTCGCTTTGGAAAACAGTGTGGAGATTCCTGAAGAAATTAAAAATAGCGCTACCCTATGACCCTGCACTTGCATTATTGGGTATTTACCCCAAAGATACTGAAGTAGTGCAAAGAAGGGCCACATGTACCCCAATGTTCATAGCAGCAATGGCTACAATAGCCAAACTGTGGAAAGAGCCAAGATTCCCTTCAACTGATGAATAAATAAAGAAGATATGGTTTACATACACAATGGAATATTATGCCTCCATCAGAAAGGACGAATATCCAACTTTTGTATCAACATGGATGGGACTGGAAGAGATTATGTTAAGTGAAAAAAGTCAAACAGAGAGAGTCAATTATCATATGGTTTCATTTAAATGTGGAGCATAAGGAAAAATATGGAGGACATTGGGAGAAGGAAAGGAAGAGTGAATTGGGAGAAAATGGAGGGCGACACAAACCATGAGACTACCGACTCTGAGAAACAAACTGAGGGTTTTGGAGGGGAGGCGGGTAGGGGGTTGGGGGAGCCTGGTGGTGGGTACTGAGGAGGGCAAGTACATGGACAAGGAGCGCATGAACAATGAATCTTGGAACATTGAAAAAATAAAATAAAAATTAAAAAAAATATATTGGGAGAAAAACCCTCTACATTTTACAACACAGAGATACATTTCCAATTTAAAAAAATATACATTTTTAAAGACTACTCTTTATGTTAATGACTTTAAAATGTAAGTAAATTAAGTAAAATGTAAATAGGGAGTTACTTAAGTCTTTAAGAAAATTTTAGGGTACACACAGCCACAAAGAGAACCAATGTGGTTACTTCCCATGTCTGCATGACAACCAATTAAAAAAGTAGTTCAAATAACAGCTTATTTTATTAACTTTTCAAACATTGTGCTACCAAAGATTATTAGAAAATTTACCTATCAATTTGGAATCTATGTTTTGGCTCCCAAATTCTCATAGATCATTATTTAAACAAAGAAGTGTGGGAAATATATAATATTTCTACCCTTACTTTCATTTTGTGTTACATTCTTCGTCTCCCAACCACCAACACCAAAAATAAAGAAAAGGACTATTCATAATTCTCTTCTATTCTTCTATGTCTGAAGAAAATCTTTGCCATATGATTGAAACTATAACAAACAGGAAAGCAATTATGTGGACTATGGTTCTGTATCCTTACCTAGACCTATGTGAGGCAGATGCTCAAAAAGTGTCCAGCTGTGGTCATCAATGTAATGATTCTTCAGGATCAACAGCTGGCAAACATCTCGGGCAGTTATGTCACTGGGTACCTCTAAAGCCCTGCTGGTTTCATCTTCACTGTATACTTTAATTACCTGTGTAGGTAGAAATAAGAAAATGAGCTAACATAGCCTAATAAAAATATCATTCTAATTAGTCATCAAACTTACTGGTTGAGCTGATTATGAAGTTCTTATATGGATTCTTAAACATTTGATTTTCTGGAACACTGAATAAATGTTGCCTATCCAAGACTTGTTTATCACCTGTCAAAATGCTTTGTCCGATAACTGCCACCCTCTTCTCTTCAGTGTCTAAGAGAGGATGCTCAATGACCATTCGACATCATTTCTCTACTGTTCTGGTCTAGTAAAAAGCTACATATCTCTTAACAATATTTAAAATGTTCTGTTTCATATTTATATCCTATAAATTATCCAAGTTATATGGTCAATTTATTCATATATATATATATATATATATATATTAAAAACAGTAAATAGAATCAGCCATTATGAAAAGATTTCTCTATTTCAGGTTATGGAAATTTTGGAAAAACTAGTTAGATATATACCAGATTCTTTTTATTTTTTCCTTTGCAATTAGCTGTGTCCATGGAATTGAGTTTTAGTCAATGGAATGTAAGCACATTCAATGTTGCACTTTCAGTCCTAATCCATAAAAACCTCCCACATATTGTTCCCCATTCTCTAATGTCACCCTCCCACTGAATGGAAATGACAAGGACCCAGAAGGAAGAAAAGCACTGGGACAGAGTGAGCCTTCATCCCTTCATGACCACATGAAAGCTGCCCAACTAAGAACACTCATATGGAACTTTGACATGAGCAAGGAATAAATGTTATTGTGTTCACTTACTGTGAATTTGTATTTATCTATTATAGCAGCTAGTGTTACCCTAAATTACACAAAATTAAGGAGAATTTCATACACAACACTCCCCTCAGTATTTTACCAAGTTGTGCTATGTGCTAGAATTTCCACTATTAGTCATATAATTATTCCACTATTTAATTATATTAATTAATTATAAGAGGATAAATACCTATGATAATAGTATAATAAGAGCAACATATACACATAACACAAGTGGAAAAGGATAAGAAAATTCACTATAAATTAGATCTATAATTTGTTACAAAACACGAACATTTCAACATTTTTAGTAATTCAAACAAATGCAAATTAAAATGGCGTATTAATTCTGTCCTACCAATTTTTTTTAATTACACTTAATAACAGTGCGATGAAATACTTGCTTTCTTACAGTGACAGAAGTGATATAAATTGGTAAAACTATTTTGTACACCTACTAGAGAATATTCAAAAGCATTAAAGGTACATTCCTTTGACTTAGTAATTTCACATGGGTAAATTATCTCAGTAACTCTGTCCTACATGTGGAAAATGGCTTCAGGCATAGACCTATCCAGCAAAGTGTTACATATAATTCTCTCAATCTAAATATTCAACAGGGAAAGAATGGTAAAGAACAGTCTTTTCCTAGAATGGAATATTATATAGTGCTTACAACTGTTATTCAAGGAAATGATGTAGGAACTTTCAAAAATTTTTTAGGTCAAATAAAATCATCATGACACCAAAGTATATTTTGCATGGTACGGGGCAAGTTTCCTTGTGGCACTGGCTAGCAGGCACCTACTGTCCTCTTCTAACAACGTTCTGACTGCCTTTTGGAGCACTCTGCCTCCCTCACCTTAGTCTCTGTGATTCCGGCAGCTCGACCATCACCTCAGCCATGGGGAGCCGGAGTTTTGGGGGCTGGCTTCTAAGAGGTGGCTGGTAAACATTCAGAAACTGCAAGCCAGGCATCCATCTTGAAATTAGCCGCAGTAGGAGCATGTAAACCAAAGAAATTGGCAATCGCTACAAATAGGCCTTTTTTAAAAAAGAAACATTTTTAGGGCCAGTTTACCAGTACACCACTGCCTCAGATCCAGTCGTGATTATCCAGACTGATCAACCAGCCGGGCCCCCTCTGGTGACAGTAGTTAGTTCACAGAAGGGCACATGACCTAATCAGAGCCAATCAGAGAGTCAGTCTGGATATCTGTTCACATAACCATAAAGTGGACCCTCTTTCCTACTAGGCAGATGGAGGATGATGCTGTTACTGTTCACAAAGAGAAAGACTGTGGGAAAATGAGGTCCACGTGGAATAAGCCATGTTAGGAGACTTAAGAGACGTAAGAGTCCTGAGACTATCTCTGAACTCCTGGACGTACTGAATTTCAAACTCGTATTCTTAAACTCTTATTTAATTCTGACATTTCTCCCAAATACAAATTTATCTAAGAATGATAAAATTTTATTTTAATTGATATTCCACAGCAATAAATCCCTTTCATCTCTCAAATCTACTCAATAATTTTGAAAAATTCCTTATTCTACAAAGGGGTGCCTTGTTAAAAAGTCTCATTTTATTACTATTTTTTTTCCTTAAAATCTATGAAAAGGGGAAAGATCATCTAAGCCTTAACTCTCTAGTAGAGTTGAATATGTCTTTTGCCAAAAGTATTATACAAATCATTTTCTTAAGAAAATACGTCAAAAAAAGAAAAGAAGTCATCTGAAAACTTCCATGACTAGTATGGATTAAAATGAAGTTAAAAACATTTGTGATCAGGTAAAACAAACAAAGAAACAAAACCAGCAGAGCTATTCTTAATTAATTGGAGCAAATTAATTAATTAATTAGAGCAAAATAGTGGTATCCTGTCTCCTCTACATACTGAGTGGTAAAAAAGAGATTTTAAAATCATGTAATTATGGGGCATCTGGGTGGCTCAGTTATTAAGCATTTGTCTTCGGCTCAGGTCATGATCCTGGGTCCTGGGATCAAGTTCCACATTGGGCTCCCTGCTCAGCAGGAAGCCTGCTTCCCCCTCACCCACTCCCCCTGCTTGTGTTCCCTCTCTCTGTCCCTCTCTGTCAAATAAATAAATAAAATGTTTTTTTTTAAAATCATATACTTATGATACTTAATAAGGGGATATTTTAATTTTCAATTCAGTAGTCCCAATTCCCAGCTTAACTTTATAAAGTGAAAAATAGGGGGAGGAAAATATTATTCATACCAATTGATCATTTGAAATTATATGCCAGTAGGAAGAAATCCTGTCTGACACTAAAGAAGAATAGGAGCTTTCTTTGTTTCATCAATGACTAGAAACTTGACCAGCAAAAGAGACATGCACTGATATGGTCTGTCCATAACATCCCCGCAGCATAAACAGAGAGAGCGCCCAAGGACAGCCTACAGTGTACACACAGGCTGTGTTTAGGTAACTCTTCCATGTCACTGTAATCCTGACAGTCAGGGCAACCTTGGCCTTTGCAGTGGTTTACAGCTACAAAAGCTGCGCTGGGAGCACATGGCGTCCAGCAGTGCAAATGTACTCCACAGACACAGTCCCCCCTGCCGGGGGTGTGCTCGAATGTGGGTGGAACAGATCTCTGTTTTGGCTGACATCCTTATCAAGGTAGGTTATACACTTTATACTTCAATTCCCCTTCCCCTCGACTGCCCTCCATAAAAGTGGAGGCGAGAGATTAAAAACCCATTTTTCAAAGCAGTAGACACAACAATGTTCAACTATATAGAGGTAGCAAGAAATGGTTAACTTTTTAGAAGCTTGAGGTCCTTCAGGCCTTGAGATTCAAAGAGATAAAATATTTAAAATATAAGACAACAGCTATTTCTGAAAAACAAAGAGACCAAATTTGAAAGTCAATTCAATACATATCACCTTGCCCCCCAAAGCACACATTGTATTCATCTGCTACAATCACCAGAAATTCTGATTCTCAGAACAGATTATTCAAAAAGCCTTCAGAAAGCACTGGGCAAGGGCCAAACTGTCAGCCTTCCGCCTCCTCCCGGCAGTCCCCAGGAATGTGACCAGCAAGGGAGAGCTAGTCTCTTCCCAACCTGGATTCATCCTGGAATATGTGAAACAAACCCAGGGTTGTCATCAGGTCATGGGTCAATGTCACAGAGCAGAAGGGGGCAAGGGACTCCTTGGTAAGTAATTAGCTACAGGGTAGCTTCCCCCCACTTATCCTTTGTTTTTTCAGAGACAGGAGAAAGGACGAGGAATCATCATTCAGCAGGTAAAAAATGAGCATGGATTAAGCAAGAATCCACAGAATTAAATGAGAAAAATTAAAAGAAAAGGAGGAGGAGGAAGAGAAGGAAAAGAAAGGAAGGGGAAAAGAGAAGGAAAAAAGAGCACTGGGACATGGTTATCTTCTGTGTCAAAGTTTCTACTTTGGGAAAATTTAAATTTAATTTTTAAATTAGCTACATTTAAATACTACACTTAATATTTAATTAAACATTGACTTTTATTCATTACTATTTAATTTAAAATAATTTAAACAGCACATTTAAATACGAAGACCTTCCCATGATGAAAAGTATGTAACTTCTAAAAAGAGAACGTTAATTTATTTATTGTATCTAGTTTACATATGGTTAATAGCAAGTAAGAAATAAGGCCCACAGAGGTGTGATGTCACCCAGGTCCTGAAGTAAAGCTTATTTCTACAGCTCTTTAAAAGTTTGCCATCCGGGGGCACCTGGGAGGCTCAGGTCATGATCCCAGAGTCCTGGGATCGAGCCCCGCATCGGGCTCCTTGCTCAGCAGGAAGCCTGCTTCTCTCGCTACCATTCCCTCTGCTTGTGTTCCCTCTCTCGCTGTGTTTCTCTCTGTCAAATAAATAAAATCTTTAAAAAAAAGTTTGCCATCCAAGTACAGGAGGATCATAAAGCAATCTTTAAATGTTTCCGGGCTTTTTTCCCCCCTCTCTATTATTTTCAACAGATAGGCAATGTACCTAAATCATGAGAAATATTTTTATATCAAGGTCAGACTAGCCCTGGATTTTTACATTCTTCTAAATAAGGAATGCAGTGTCCTAAGATAAAAGAAGACATTCTTAGATATTTTGAAATAGGCAACTCCGTGTGTTCCCTTGAAGGAAATGGAAAGTAACATATTCATTATTACTTATTCCAAGCCTCTAACAAAATGGTATATTTTAAAAACAAAACCTGTTCCAAAAGACCCTAACAGCTCAAGGAAAGCTACTGCTTCTTTATTGCCACCTTGTGTTATTTTTCTAGCTGTCAAATATTTATTAAGAGCAAAACAGTACATAGTTTAGAGAAAGCAGGTTGTAGGGTGTCTTAAATTCTCTCCACTAAAAAATATTTCAAAAACACATTTTACTTGTGCATGTAGCATACATGTTCAATTAGTTATAAGACATTAACTCAAAATAGATATTACCACCAATTTCAGAACTACAGAAATTGACCAGCACAAACAGGTCTATTCAATATTCTTGGCTCTTTTCAAATTTATGCCCTGTAATCCTTCCCTTATTCTCTAACTGCAAACATACTATTTTTTCTCAGTTTCTTCTAAAAGCCATGCTCCCTCCTTACACAGGGCCTTTGCTTACACTGCTACGGCTGCTTTGTATACTATCTCCCCACCTTCTACTTTCCATCCCTCAGATGAACCATTATTTTTCTGTGGGGAAATTTCAATGACCCTCCCAGTGTAGTTCCAGGCCCTCTGTTCATATATGTGTGTCCACAACTATGTGATTACTATCCATCAGCCTCCAATGCTCAGAATGCTGCATTCATTCCTTCCCACTGTGGCCCCAGCAGTTGCTACAGTGCCTGGCACACAGCTGATAACCAAAACCATTCTTTTAGTGATGAATGAACTGATCAGGCTCAGGCCTGCAGAAAATAAGTATTAGGGATTCCAAAACAGTAGCTTTGGAATCTCACAAAGTTTGAAAACCCCCAGGGGAAGAAAAAATACATTGAGACCCTAGAGAAAACACAGGGCAAGATTTTATGAAATCTGTGAACTGAACAAAGGTGGATAAGGTGATTTCTCTGGCCCATTTCAATTCTGGTATTCTGCGAGAATTCCAAAAAAGAAAGGAAGAAAGGAAGAAACAAAGGTCAGAGGACATCTGGGCAGGACAAATATTTATATTTATAAGCAAAGACTACAAAGACACCAAGGACTGAAGAAGCAAAAAGCACTCATGCAACAACAGACAGACCACTTTGCCAAGGTCAAGGGACTAAGCTAGGAGGAGAGGTGGGGAAGCACAGGGGTCAGAAGGCCTGCAGAAGGAAGGTCCTCACCCAGCACTGCTGGACCCTGGTTTTCATCAACGCAAACCAGGGAGGGGGCCACCACAGATGGAATCAT
The DNA here is from genome assembly GCA_028646535.1 of Procyon lotor. Lineage (NCBI taxonomy): Eukaryota > Metazoa > Chordata > Mammalia > Carnivora > Procyonidae > Procyon > Procyon lotor. The sequence goes on along the minus strand of CM053605.1, from coordinate 57,439,569 downwards.
TGTTTAGATACACAAATGACAGAATGCCTTTCTTCAGTGGTTGGAAACAGAGAATTAAGTTTTAAGTGATAATTTTATAAGAATATGATTACAAAGTGGTAGGAGAATAATGACAAATAACCACATGATGACCTAACCATTTAGGAGCAGGTTCTATAAGTAACAGAAAGCCTGCTCGACCATGGCCTATCGACCAAACAGGCTAATTTTTCTCTCACATTCAAAATCAGAGGCAGACAGCTCTGAGTTCGCTGAGGCAGGCCCATCACGTCACCACTGACTGAGCCAGGCTCTTTCCATTAGTCTGCAGTTCTCAGGGTCACAAGCTGGGTCATCCCCTCAGCACCTCTGTAAAAACTCTGAACGTGTCTACATTCGTGTGTCATTTCATCTCAATAGGAAAATCATCTCAATAGGAAAATCCATGCCTGGATACACAGATAAATGAATCCAGAGGTAGAGGACTTGTGTCACTCGAGGTCCACGTAGAACCCTCCAGGGGTCCTGGATATAAATTCAAAATGTAAGGATGGAGATATAGGATATATTAATTTGTTTCCCATCCAGCATCGAGCCAAAGGGACTCCGTGTGGAAAAGCCCCACGGCTGGCATGGCAGGGGCCTGAGCACCATCATACCTGACAGCTTGGAAGAGTGACATTGCCAAATCGCGGCCTGGCCAGGCTTTCAACCAAGGGAAGAAAGCCAGTCTGCAGGCCAAGACGGATACAGAAAGTCTCTTTGATGCCCTTCTACTTTATTTGAGCCTCCAACTCCACTACTGAGCCTTTCTGCTCTCCTTCTCAGGCCAAGAGCCCCACAGGCTGCTCCTTCCTTGGGTTTCCTTTTTTCCTCCAGGGTAGCAAGAAAGACTCAAGTGGGGGTTCAGTTTTGCAGAAAAGAAATTGGAAGCCCTTTCAGTGTGCTCTGTTATGTGGAAGGGGGAAAAAAGGCAAAAGAAACAGCTCCAACTTCATTATAAAAGAAGGCAAACATTAAAAATGAAGTCTAAAGATATCTTAAACCAGGCACACACACATCTACATATGTATACAGATGTGTTATTTTAGGACCTAAATCCAATATGAATAAAGAGGGTCAAATCCCAAATCCCACACTCATGTTTCCAATGACTTCATCAAAGGAGTGTTCTCTGAAGCCTCAGTGTTTTTAAAACTCATGTAATTCCTGTGAAGATGCCAGTGCTGACTAATTCATCTTTGAAGTAAAAAAAAACCTTCACAAGTGCTAATGCTTATTCATATTTAAAGCAGAAAACCACTGGTCATGCTTATGTTGGACACAATGTTATTCCAGTATCTCATTTCAGGTTTTAAGCAATCGTTTATTCCCAGAATACCCATAAGACATGTCTAAGCAAAAAAGTTAAAAACAGTGTCACAGTGGGAAGGACAAGTTGGGGAGGGGTGGAGGAAGGGTTAGGAAGAGAGAGAGGCGAACAGGAAGAAAGGAAAGAGAATTATTTATTAGTGCCTGGGACATATCGGACTTTTTAGTGCAATTCTTGGGCTGCCTGGCATCAACTGAAGCACTTTTAGGAACCTCTTTATTTTACTAATTTTTAAAAGCACGTTTCCTTACCTTGAACTTCTCTGAAACTTGGATGTAACTTGCCATCAGTGGTATGTCAGATAAAATTGGAAACATATAAAATAATGACACTTCTTATAATTCAAGGTGCCATAGGATCAATGAAATATGCTGTGTTCCGTCTTTCTGGGACATCCGGGAGGTATTATAATAGTATATATACAGTAGAAAGTTATAATCGCATACAAAATATCACTTTCTAGACCAATATCCCCATGTTGTGACAGCAGTAGAAGCAAGTGATTTATAACCATTTTTGTCATTTTACCCTTCCTTCCTTTTTCTAAATATTTATTTTACATCAGTACAAAACACGTATAGAACACATTCTTGTAAAAGAAATGTGATGAATCAATACTGTTCGAAACACAAAATAGTGAAGGTCAAAAGGACTCTTGGAGAATACCCACCCAAATCCTCTCATTTTACAAACAAAGAAGCTGTTTCTGAGGAGCGTCTGACTTGCTGAGGGTGCCCAGCTATTCCCTGGCAGAGCCAGCCGGGGAATCTGTCTCTGGGTTCCTAACGGACCCTGTTCTTGCCACTCTGCTCCGCCAACATCCATGCTGCGGTAGGCTGCTGCTTCTATATGGCCTCAGATCAAAGTATTAGATAACTAAAAACCACAACATAAAAATGCACATATCTCCCCAAGCACCTAGCTTTTTGACTGTCAAGACAAAAAGTGCATGTTCTGAAACAGCCAGCAGAGGGAGTCTTTACTTCTTAGTAAGCACAAATAGAGAAACCAGGGGTTTTGAAAACTACAACTTTAACATTGTTAACCCTATGGAGGTCCTATTATAATTACAAGCTTTTACAAAAATTTCAAAGCCATTTTAAAATATTCCTAACAACTTAATGTTTCAGATAAACCATGTGTACATCTTAACTTCAATAAGGATTTTTTGGAGATATATATATATATATATATTACACACACACTGTATACAAAGTCACCACAGTAACAATCTTTGCTAGAACTCAAGATGGAGGTTTTCCCTAGCATTTTAGAAATGTGATGTCAAAATATTTCTTTGAATCTTAATAGAACTACCCAAACGAATTTAATTTCTGAAACTATAAAATAAAATTCCTGATATTTTACAAACACAACTGAATGTATATGTCCAAACATGCACAGCCGATTAGGAAGTGTTTATACTCACTTTCTGACAATGGCACATGTGCCAAAAATGATTTTCTAATTCCTTTTCAGGAACTGTCTGGAGAGCAAGTATTTTTAATATCCTCCAGAGGTAGGAAAGCTTTACCCTACCTTCTCAGAGGGTTTGATATCTGAAATTACTAAAAGTCTTGCTTCTTTCTTCTTCTAGAAAGAGATTATTATTTTCTAGATATGACTTGGGATTCTGGGGCATGGCCAGGAGAGCCAGCCCTGAGACTGCCCCCAAGCAAGAGTCTGAGACTGTTAATCAGCCCAACAATTTTTAATCTGCTTTCACTGACAAATGCATTGTGGTTTACAAAACAACATGAGTTGGGGCGCCTGGGTGACTTAACTGGTTAAGGGTCTGCCTTTGGCTCAGGTCATGACTTCAGGGTCCTGGGATCGAGCCCTGCAACTAGCTCCTTGCTCAGCTGGGGGCCTGCATCTCCCTCTGCCTGCCGGTCTCTCTGACTCTCTGACAAATAAATAAATAAAATCTTTAAAGAAAACAAAACAAAACAACAACAACAACAAAAACAAGAGTTACAGCCCCCAGTCCCATGGAGGTTCAGCTCAGGTGCTCGTGGTGATGCTGGACTTTGAAGTCTGCTCTGTGATCAGATCCTAAACCACCAGATTAGCAGGGATGAGTCCTAGATTCCACATTCTATAGAAGTGTTTGAACTCTCAAGTGTTTGCCAGCTATTTGTTAAATAGTTATTTGTTTAATATGTTAAATTAATATAAGTGATCTTTATTACACATTTTTGAAAGCGAATAAGGCATTTAGTAGGTCTCAAAAGGTTCCTACAGTCCCACTGAGCTCTAAGGAACTCCAACATATGGTTTAGTCACTACATCATTAAGGCAAGATTGAGTGCACAACAAAGAAAAATGACAAGAGGGAGAAAGAGATGCAGAAAGGTGGGACCAGTCTGACTAGAGGACTAAGGAGAGGGCAGAGCACCCTGAGTGGGGAATGCTGCCACAGACATGCCCCCGAGGCTGGGAAAGGCGGCCTCCTGCAGGCACAGCAATGAGCCGCTGAGCCGGAGCTCAGTCCTGCCTGGTCACTGACCAGACATGTGCTTTGGGCAGGGCACTTAACCTATCCGGTCGTCCTCCCTCCTCCCCCACCCCACCAAGCTTCACATTCCTCATCCCAAACTGGGTTTGGGTTCTTATGAGGACTAGAGAGAATGTGTCATCAGTGCTGAACACATTAGAGTTGCTTCTATATTATAGGTGTGTGTCGAGGGCAGTGAGCATAACAAGTTGTCCACACTGGCAAGCTCAAGCTGGATAAATGTCACAAAGAGGCAGGGTAGACAGCTGAGGTGGACCCTGCGTGTAAGGGTTTTCACCACAGGTGTGAAACCAGGGGAGAATGAAGTGAATGCAACAGGGAGATAAATGTATCAAGTAATAGTAATTATCTACCAACTCTGTACCTTCCCTAGGTTGAGCACCTGAGTCCAGATACGATCAAGGGACACAGACTCTGCCATCGTATAGTTAACTCTCCAGTAACATCACCTTTGTCTACTGAAACAATGCCTTCATATTAGGCACAGTTTTACCTCTTTCAAATACATAACTACGCTGGATTCTTCCCAAGATAGTGAAAAGAGGAATTAGCTAACCTATCTTATTATAGTTAAATCTATGTTCCCAGATTTTTAAAAAAAATTCACTGGTATTTACTAGTTGGATTAATGTTTTTAAATTCAATTAGAGCCCCCCTAAACTTACAGAAAAAGGTCTGAGGGAACCAGCACATAAAAAGCACCCTTTCTCTCCCTGGCTGCATTATACCAAGGACACCTACTTTTTGTTTGATTCATCTTTACAAGGGAATTTTTAGATAACTACCTTAATAGGATAGGGCACAAAAAAATTTAAATTTGTAGTAATAGGGAGATTTTAAACTGTTTATGAAACTAGTAAAACATGCCATTTCATAGAGGGGGGACAAAAGGAACTCGCGTTTGTTGAGCTCCTACTGTGGGTGGAGTACTTCTAAACACTCACCCTATTTAACCCTCACAACTGTTCTGTGAGGAAGCATCATTATCCCCAGGCCAGAGAAACTGATTTTCAGGAAAACTTAAAAGTAGGCACCCAAAGTCACACCACTGGCCAGTGACAGAGCTGAGCTCAAACTCAGAGCTTCCTTGCTTTGAAACACACAATGTCTAGGGCATCACACTTCCTAAAAACTCACTTCTCAGGAAAAGAAACATTTTGTGAAACCACAAAACCCATTTGTCTGTGTGGTACCTTTCCTAGATGGATATGCAGCAAAGTTATACTGTAAACAATTAAAAGGGCAAAAGAAAGATCAAGGTTTAGCAAGAATGAGAATTCCGGGTAAACAACAATAATCACACTCATTACCACATCACAACCACCTTCCAAGCCAGCCAGCCGTCTGTGGGTCTCCATTACCCTCTCCCCTCCTCAGGAAATCTACTCTCTCCCCACGTACTATACCTTCTACTATCCCCATACAAGTAACAGAATACATTTGTCCAAAAAGCATAATAATAATGTATACCCAGAAACATGGTAACAAAAATCCAAAGGACAAATATTTACTAAACGCCTAATATGTTGGAGGCACTTGTAGTGGGATGGTGAGCTATCCACCAAGAACACCCTGCTCCCCTCTCCCTTCCTGATGAGTTCTGACTCTGATGAGAAGGGCAGAGTGTGGAGCTCAAGGCCTACATTTCCTGGCTTCCCCTGTCACTAGGGTTGACCACATGACAGAAGCCCAGCCAGTAAAATGTAAGCAAAAGCTCCTGGTTACCTCAGGGTGCCATATTAACATCTGACAGAGTGAGCCAGTGTGCCCTTGGTGCTTCCCATTTTGTATGCCAGGAACGTGAACAGGATGACTGGAGATTTGCGTTTATCTTTCCATAAAAGGAAAAGAGACCCACACTAAGGAAGAAACAACAGAAAGCAAGAAGGAACTTGGTTGCCTCAGGACATTGTTGGGCTGTTACATTAGCTTTGGATGGAGTCTTGTAAAGTGAAAGAAAAATAAATCTCCCTGTTTAATGTGCTGTCATTTCAGTTTTCTGGGTACATGAAATAAAAATTCAGCTCATAACTGACAAAGCACTTTAAGGAGTCTCTTAAATATTTAAAATCTGGATGTAAGACAAAAAAAAGACACGTTTTGAAAACCAAATAGTACAAGATTTATAAAAAACAAAAACAAAAACAAAAACAAAACAAAACCAGACACACAGAAAAGCCTAAAAGGCAAATCTGAGTCCTCAGAAAGCATAATTATGATCCACAACTATGAAAGACTGGTAAGGCTTCAGTATCAGAAAAGGTAATCAAAGAAGTGCTGTCACAAGGCAGTACCTACTGAATTAGGCAATCGGGAACAAAGGCCCGTCCACGGATACTGAATCAAGACACCGCTAAGAAAGATGTGCTGAGAAAGTCTTGAAAAGCTTCAGAATGGAACCACAGCTTGAGCTGGGACAGAGACAATAGACAGCCTCTGGGAAAAGCAGACCGAATCCTGGAGCTGTCTACAGGGCATGGAGCACAGAACCGGGGGCAGAAGTACAGAGGGACACACATCAAACGGTGTCGAGCACCAGGAAGAAAGCCGCAGACTGGGCGGAGGCTTCACACGAGGCTGGGGAAGCCACCGGGCACACAGGCCCTGAAGCACAAGCAATACATCCATTTGGATGGATTTCGTATAAATTCAAAAGTTTCTGGGCAAAACAGTGATATGATAATCTGTATTCTTTCATTCTTTACAAAATTATTTTTAGAAAGTCGTAGCAATGATTCTAACTGTATAAGGAAGGAAATGAATATAACATAAACTATTCTCTTGTATAGACAGAGAATTGAATCTTCTGATAAATGGCATTGCTCCATGTTATACTCATGAATTTCAGATTTTCAAAAGGATTTGAATCTTAAGGAAAATGTATTCAAGAAACTATCCTTTTTCCTCTCTGAGATTTCAGAAGATGCTTCAGGATCATGTATGCTTATGAATATCTCTCATAATTGTAGTTTGGATTAAAAAAATGCAGAAATACTTATAAATGTAATTTGCAAAACAATGTAAATCTGATAGGGGCATGAAATATGCCTACTCATAGAATCAGAATATGGACGTCTGGCCTTCTGATCTTGAAGGCTTTGTATAAAAAGAATATGAATTTTATATTACGCTTAATGTATACTTTACAATTCTTGAATCTTTTGTTAATTCTCTGGGACCTTAAAATAGTTTCTTGATGTAATGTACCAATCTAGACCACTGGGTATAAATTCTCTCTCTCTCTCTCTCTCACTTTCCCTCTCTCTCTCTCCTCACACACACACACACACACTTTGCTGCTTACAATTGCCTTCTGAATAAAATGTTTTCTACACTAGAACATATGGGAGTTGGTGGAGGTGCAGAGCGAGATGAAAGGATTTGCCTAAGCTAATTCCAGACTAGAAGTTGAATGGCAATTATACACCCCATAAGGCAATTTCATTAACATATTAATTTCAAGAGGTAACACATATCTAGGAGAAACACACTGGAAGTCACAAGACCTAGATTCTATTTCTAGCTTTGCCAATGACCTTCTAGGTGACCTTGCATAAGTCACTCAACACCCAAGAGACTCAGACTTCTCTCATTATAAAAAGAAAAAAAGATATAACCTAGTAGTTATCTGAGAAAAATGCTATGAGGTAAAAGATTCATTCAGAGCATTTGGTGAAGATGTAACCGTGTCTGAGAGATATGATGAAATCTTTGCTAGAACTATGATTAACCAGAATCAAGGAAATTGTACTCTAATAGAATTGGTAGAAATCAAAATTTTTTTCTAAAACTTTACTTGATAGAGAATCTACCAAAAGCCTCTGTTCCTCAAAGATCAAAGTGTATTTGATCTACAAAAAAGACCTATACTGTGTTAAGGGGCCATGTTTAAAGTTCGAGTTCCTAACCACTCTCAGGAGAATCTCATGGCCATTTAGATCAGAGACACAGGCTGATAAGAAAATTTCACCCTGGTGCTATTAAGCATTTTCAGAAATGCCCTCAGCCTTTCAAATGATTAGGATTCCAGCTGGCAAATTATTTTTTAAGAGCCACTCATTCAGGATGAGCAAAGTTTATGCCAAACTTAAGGAAAAAGCACCTGCCAACTTCATGGGAAAATGAGAAGCTGCCCCCGAAACACTCCAAGAAATGCTTGTACTAATTTGTCAGATCATCTTAAATTATGGTGCATATAGAAAATGACAAGTTAATTACAAGTATAGAATAATTTTCTATCTCGGAAAAAAAAAAAGCCATGGTGTGACCAGAGCAGATGGATGTTTTTTAGTCAGAAACATGCCCAATTCCTAACATAAGAGATATTAAGGTTTTCAGAATAGTCCTCTAGATAAGATGTCCTTTGGGGGTTAAAATGCCAGGAGAAAGAAACAGCGTAAGTACTTTCAGCAAATGGTGATGTTCTAAATCATATGGAAATTTAATATGTGCATTCACTGGAAAGCAATAGCATGGACCGGGGTGCAGGGAATTTTGACTTATGTAATTAGTATAATAAAAACCTGACAAACAGCTCATTACAAAAGACCAAGAGAAATCACAATGACGTGACCATCGGCAGCTCAGACTTAACATCAGTTATAATCACAGCTTTCCAGAGTATTCTCATTCTGCTATTTCCCAGTCAGTCTTGCATTTTTCTAGCTGAGTTTCCCTCATGCCAGCTGGCCCTGGACTAAGTTCTCAAAGTCCTTGAAAACAATAGCATCTCTTTCTAATGTTTTACACTCTAATAAGAAACGGTCTAAATATTTTAACTATGAAAATGCAAAATATATTACTTGAGTCACAGAATTATAGACTAATAATACTGCAAAAAGTATTTAATGAATGTCTCTCAGCTCTTGTGTTACAGGTAAGGAAGTAAGGAGTTTAAGTGACTTGCCCAAGGTCACACAGCTAGTGAATAGAGTCCAGGTGCTACGCTTCCTACCACACCGACATGTCCTCTGAAAGGACATGATGAAAGCTTCTTGGTTATTCTAAACTGCAATATTAGCTGCATAAAGAAGAACCCAGTCCTAAGAACACACATTTGATCTATATTAGTATACCTTTTCACATTCCAGTGAGTCAGGGAATCTCTACGGTCATTATTAATGCTTAGTCTAAGTCAAAATAAAGATTCAAGCTCAAAGCAAAATATTTTTAATTAAATTTGCTTAAGATGAGAGAAAGGCATCAAGAAAGATAAAGAACAAATGTTGGCAAAATTACTATATATGATTCCAATGCCAAGTAAAAATGACCCTAGTGAATAAATGGTCGACTGGATAAGAAAATAAACTGAAAACCTAAAAATTAAAAACAATAAAAAAGAGATACTTCTTTTTTTAAAAAACACCCTAATTGTTACATTTGTCATTTTCAAACAAATTAAACCATGACCTTTGACTTACGGAATATACTAATAGTTAACTAATAGTTAAGTATTAAAAGTCAGGTATGGAAATAAACATTCCAGTTTCTAGTGTCACCAAAACCATTCAGAAAGAGTATTGCCAAAGATGGGTTTTGGTGCCTTCTTCTATACTAGAGATCTGATTCTTTAAAGATTTCAAGACATTATTCTTATTTGGTGTATTTACAAGAAAAGTTTAGTATATTCAGTTTTACTTAAATGCTACATTGCATGGTGTATTTATTATTACCTTATAAAATATGATGCTGCAAGTAAGACATGGAAATAAACTGCACAAAAAACAAATAGATACACTATTTTCATACACAAGATTGATTGCATTAATAATTAACAGAAAGCTCTTTCACAAGGGAATATAATGGAAAGTTTTTCTTAAGCAAATAGGCAGCAACTCAATAGAAATCGGTAGAAACCAGAGGATAATAAACTGGTGCCATATGTTTAAACAGAAAAACAATTATATAGTCCATTCAACAATGAAGATGGATGTATTATGAATTACAGTGAAACAAAGAAACTGCTTCTCAGTAAACAAATATAAAACATAATAGCTAGCAGATTTCCTATTGAACTGAAGGCAAAGTGGCCTGAAGTTACAGAAGGAAAAAAAAAAAAAGCAAAAGCTTCAATATACTCTCTAAGTCACAATGCCCTGAAATCGAGACCAAACTGCTTTTACATGGAGCTTTTTTACCACAGAGGTGCATGGCATTTTCCCCTTTTGTCTAATTTCATTAATATACCCTTTAATTACCTCTAGCCTCAATGAATGACAGCCTCTCTCAGGATATGTAACTAAAGTTTCCAACATATTAATAAACACACAGTAACAGGAAGAAAGAAAAACAGCAAGAAAAAGGAAAGAGAAAGGGAAGTCACGTACCCTTTTCTGTAGGACTATTGGCGTTATTGTAGGCAGAGTGACTCTTCTTGCACTCAGACTCATGCCTGCTCTTCGTAGAAGGATCCCCTCTCATAGATCATGGGTGAAATGAAAGAAATCTTGTACAGTTACTCCTTGGGAATCTCAGGGCTCAGTGCGAAGAAACTAGGAAACTAATAAATGCCACTCTGCTTATGTGATTCCAATCTACCCAAAGCCAATTAAGGATGGCTGTGGGACAGGACAAGGCAGGGACCAATCAAAGCCGGGAAAACTCCGCCTTTGTCCTTGGAAACACATTCTGATACTTTTGTTTATGATATTTAAAGAACCAGATTAACAGGCATCTAGTTCACTTAACTTTTTTTTCCAAAACATTGCAATTTAATGCCATCTTTGTTGACTAAGCAGCTATGTCTTCAGTTTACTAAAACATTTCAACATATGGCAGATAAGAAACTGTTTACATGGATCTATTTAAAGTACATAAATATGCAGATGAGCTAAATTTACTTATGCAACTCATAAATTCAATAAATGGGTCAATTAGAACATATTATATAAGGTGCAAAAAATAATCCTGAGGTTAGAATGGGTCTCAAAGTATTAATTTACGTATTATAATAAACGGTTTTTAATATTCATTGAGCATTTCATTTCTTAAACGGCTAAAATTTTTGTATTATGGACTCTTCAGCTATCCTTAAGGTTACATGCTTAAGTATTTCTGTTAAATATTTCCTTAATAAGCAACCTAAAAATAATAATATTAAATATAAAGGGGACATTAAACCACAATATATGAATTCCAAATGCTTATCACTTTTTGAAAAGCACACAGATCTCTGTAACTCAGCATCTTTCACTCAATTAAAAGCATTTAGACAATAATCACTGCTCAATGCAAACACAAAATTTTAAAAACCATTTTGCCTTTATTCTTACAATAACTGAAAACTGCATTTTAAAAATGTAGGGGGTTTGGAGGAGGGTCACAACTAAAATCATTGGAGGCTGACAAGAAAATTTTGAAAATTTCAAGGTGTCTAAATAAAGAATAAAAGAAACACTCAACATGACAAAAAGTATCATAATATTAAGACTAATCTAAGTTATTATGATAGTAAGATCCCTGCTGGACTAATGACTTCATAAGCATCTACTCTGTGCTCTTCAACCACGACACATGGAATGACCCACTGTAATCAGTAGGAGGGAAACTTCTTGTAATTTCTAGCTTACAAAGTAGTTGTTGTAGTAACAAGGCAAAATGGAAGATTCTAGGCAACTGAGACACAAACTTTCCATTTCATTATCTAGACGGCTACTAAGCAGGGTTCACTTAACTGCTTTGAACTTTTGCTTTGGGGTAGGTTTTAAATGCATGATGATCTCATATTCCTCAAAAGGAAAAGAGATATTATGAACTCTATAGAGTTCCCTACGTGGAATTGTAAAACCTACATAGATTCCTCACAATGGTAGCTGGGGGGTTGGGGTGGGAAGGGGAATTTCACTTAATAAAAAAAAAGGCACAGATGGATCTAGTTTGGAGGTGTTCATTTGGTCATTATCCAATTAGGCTTATTGTGGCCTTTTGAAATAAAAGTATCAATAAAAACCTACCAGTACTGGGATGGGAGTTACCATTTGTAAAGTGGAAGATTCTGCTTTAAACTTAAGTCACTTTTTTGGCAGACTGACAATAACAAAGCCCACAGTAACTACATCATTTTGAGATTATTATCTGCAATATTTGGCTTTTTTTTTTCTTCTTTTCTCAATTTAGTCTTTGGACATTACAAAGAAGTGTTATCTCTGGTCTCCAAAAAGGGGTTCCACCATAATCAAAATAATTCATTTCACTAAATAATGAGGCAAAGTCCCCAATATGCGTGAGGCGGTGTGTTCGGTGGTAGGAACATACTACCGAATAAGATATGGTCACTGTCTCAAAGTGGAATAGAGAGAATTCGTTTTTAAATTTTAAAAAATCACACTCAATAGTGAGCTAAGTGAGTCTAGTAGGGATTAAACTGAAAATACTAGGGATGTGCCAAAGTAGAAGAAACTACACCACTTTAAGGAGGAAATGACATTTTCTTTGACAAGTGATTAGAGGAAAAGACTATGCAGAACTTGATGTCTGATGGGGAGATAAAATGAGGTTCCCAAAGTTGACTCCACATTTTGAGGTCCAGGCAAGTGGGAAGTCAAAGACGCTGCTCCACTTCACACTATAGAGCTTTTTACAACTAAAATGAATCCTTCAAGTCAAAATGATGTCCAGGCTCTATATTTATTACAGTGCAATATACCTGCCCTAGAAGGGCTTTAAAAAACACTTGACAGACAACCAGTGTGATAGGTCATCTCTTTAGAACACTTGAAAATTGAAGTTTATAAATTTTCAGTGAAAACCATAAAGAGCAAAATGTGGCATTTTGTGACTCTATGTTGCCAAAAAGGTCATTGTCTTTGAAAAATGAGACTTGCATACACTTTTCCTAGTCAATAGGCTGAAAGACTAATGAGATGACATTCACGCTTACGACAGGCAGTCTCATTTTTCAGTGATCTTTCCAAGTGTTCGTATTGACTGTGCTTTATCTTACCTCCCACTTATTGTAGACACTGATTCAAAATTTAACTTTAGCCTATGCTTTTTTTTATCATTATTATAAATGACTTTCACATTCACTAACCTTGTCACCTGATCCTTAATTTCTTCAGCTTCTGCAAAATGAGGATAAAAAGTCATGGCCAACAAGTTTCAACCTGCTAAGAGGGTCAAGGAAATCAAGTTTGTATAGGGTCTGGAAGGGACCAAGGCAGGGGCTGAAAAACCCTGCTGCTGTGAAGAATGGAGCCTATGATGCATTCTCCTTACACGGTGTCACAGGTTGTAATTTCCAAAACCGAAATTTGGTAAAACAAGGTTGTACATTATTTTGGTTCTTACTCAATACTTTGATCGAAAGAGTGCTTTTTGCCACTCAAAACATGCATATCGAGGTTTCAGTGTGAATTAAGAATACAAAAAATAACCATTATTATGATTATTAATGGTAGTTATGTGAGCACCCGCTATGAGCCAGGCACTGAGCTAGTTTTCATTGAATCCTTATACAACTATGAGGGAGGCACTAACTCTTCAGTAGATGAAGGAACAAAGGCCAGAAGAACAGGCAGCTAAGAAATGGTCTCAGATATAAGCACATATTGCAAAAGAACTTGCCCAGGTTCACAAAGTGCATAGGTCAATGAGCCATGGTGAAAACCAGATTCACCCCTCTTCACAACATCCCACTATTCTACTCTACAATATTCTCTCCCACATTGTACTATAGAATTTGACATAATATTAGCATAAAATGCTATCATACGGTGCTGTTTCTGAGGTACGTAAGCATTTGTTAGTTCTCCTAATTTAATAAATATGGATTGAGGGCCCTACTATGTGTAAAGTCCTATGCTATCTGCTATAGGGAACTAAAAGTTGATAGCTCCTGATTCCTGTTTGCCAAAGAAGCTGACCCATGAAGACATGTAAACAATTAGACAAAGTAGTGTACCAGATAGGATCTGGGCAAAAGACAACGTTACACAGGCACCAACCAACCTCTAGGTTCCAAGCTGGACTTTCAAACCTCTACCCCTACAGAATATCAACAAAAGCTTCTTATAGATCCCAAAGGCACATTCCATATGTCCACCTCTTTATTTCTAATGTTCACTCACTAAACCCCACTAATCTTTCAAGGCCCAAGACAAGGCACATGCTTCCTTCAAACATCTCCCCTTTGTTTTGCCGGTGGGGGAGGGGTACAAGTCTACCTTAGAATTGACAGGTGGAAAAGAAGAAAGTCATTCCTCCATCTAGATTATACCATCCTTTATTTTGCACATTTTTAAAATGTAAACTTTTCTATTGCTCATGTCTTGCTCTGTACGTACAAATACATTGTTTTGGCAACTAATAAATCCTTCCATAGGCCCTAGTTTTCTGCCTAATGAAAATACAGTCCTTAAGGGTGGGACCCAGTCTCTTATTTCCTCTCCTGCTCCCAGAATACCTAGCAGAGTGCTTTCTGTACACAGTAGGCATTATGCTCACTCACAATCATTGTGGAAAGACTAGTCGCTCCGGTTACATAGCAGACAAGCCTCCTTTCTCGTCTTAACAATTGCTCGCCTTATGATTTATTCTGAACAAAAGCACACAGTCTTCTTCACAAGAGCATTTGGACATTCTTTTGCTATCTGACATAGTTCTACTAGTGGCAGTAATGTAAACACTAAATTTAACTGTTGTCCTAAAAACACTGATTTTAGAAAAATCCTAAAATATTTTATAATAGCAATTAACAGTCCAGATCTTTAGACATAAACTCAGTACCTCTAGTTCTACCAGCTCACACTGAGGTGCTTTTCTTCCCTATGTATGTGACATGGCATCAGGCTTCTCACTTGATGAGCCAGAACTGATCTCCCTCTCTCCTATTTCTGCCTCCACTCTGACAGCTCTTTCCTCTGTCAGGAATGGCTATGTTTGTTTTTTTTTCAGTGATTCAAAGTCTAAAAGAAAATTTCTTCTTTCAAAGAAATTACTGAATGACTTATAAGCCCTAGTGATGATAAATATTACCAATCCACAGTTCATTCGAGTATTTGAAAGCGCCTATGTATTCTACACCTGACATAGTTTTCTAGAAGCATTACACCTGCCTACTAAGGAACTACTATCTACAGGAGGGCAGATGGACACTTAAAAATAATTACAACAAAGTGTTAAGTTCTGTAAATCAGCATAAATAAAGTGCTGGAATGGTAAAAGGAAAAGAGCTAACTTCACCAAGAGAAAGTAAACAAGTTCCCTAGTGAAAAAAAGATTCAAAAATGAAGATAATTCTGGGGCCCCTGGGTGGATCAGTTGGTTATGCATTTGTGTCTTGATTTCAGCTTAGAGGGTCATGAGGATTGTAAGATCAAGCCCCACATCAGACTCTGCACTCAGCAGGGACTCTGCTTGAGAGTCTCTCCCTCTGCCCCTCTCTCCCCCACTGTGCACATTCTGTCTCTCTCTTGCTCTCTCTTTCTCTAAAATAAACAAACAAATTTAAAAAAAAAAAACGAAGGTAGTTCCAGGTAAAGAAAACAACATAAAGATGAATCTGGGAAAACATGGAGGAAAGAGCCAGGTAAGAATGGTCATTCTATGTCACAGTGAACAGTTTGATTCTCATCTTTTTTTTTTTTTAAAGATTTTATTTATTTGTTTGACAGAGAGAGAGAGATCACAAGTAGACAGAGAGGCAGGCAGAGAGAGAGGGGGAAGCAGGCTCTTTGCCAAGCAGAGAGCCCAACGTGGGGCTCAATCCCAGGACCCTGAGACTACGACTTGAGCCGAAGGCAAAGGCTTTAACCCACTGAGCCACCCAGGCGCCCCTGATTCTCATCCTTAAAGGGAACAATAATGGATAAGATGTGAATTTTATTTCAGTGTGGAAGATGAAGTGTGTTGTTTCTGAGAATGGTAGCTAAAAGGAAGGAAAACAGTTGGAAGGACCTAAATGAGTCCAAGAGAGAAATGGAAATTACCAGATTAGAAAGAAGTCAAGATTTCAAAGATAACAGGGATATAGAAACAGTAGGATCAAGTAGCCAAATACATACAAAAGTCACTAATTTTTTCCTATATATGAGCTTACAACGTAAGTTATATAAATATAAACTGTAAAAAGATAAACACCTTGCCTACACTCTTCGTATTTCATATACTTTAAGGTTTTCTTAAGAAACATAGTCTCTGAAATTTTGGAGAGATAAGATGAAGAGAACAGACAGAAGAAAACAAGCACCTACCTTTCTTCATGCTCCCAAAACCTTAAATTGACGACAATAACAAGAAGAAAGAGGAGCAGAGAAAAAAGAAGTAATTTCCTTGGTAAGAAAGAAGAAATCATTTCTCTTTTTTTAACTGTGCTGGGATATAAGGAAAGTACTTCAGTTGACCATGCACTAAAATAACTTCTAGAAGCTAAAAAGTCATTGGGATTAGACAGATAGGAATATATGCAATTACAGCAGGAATTTATGTTAAGAGAAATAATGTTGTGAGTAGATGAAAAGAAAGTAAGTTTAGAGTGTGTGTGTATGTGTGTGTGTGTGTGTGTGTGTGTGTATGTGTGTGTATTTTAGATTTTATTCATTTATTTGACAGAGAGACAGCAAGAGCAGGAACACAAGCAGGGGGAGTGTGAGAGGGAGAGGCAGACTCTCCAGAGTGCAGGAAGCCCGATGTGGGGCTCCACCCCAGGACCCTGGAATCATGACCTGAGCCGAAGGCAGATGCTTAATGACTGAGCCACCCAGGCGCCCCTAGAGTATATACTTTTTTTTAAAAAAATAGAAGCTTATTATAAATACCATTCCTTAAGAGTAAAGGAATGCAGAAGCTGAGGCATTCTGCATTTGAGGTACAAAATTTCCCCAAAAAGACCCAAAAAAGGGGAAAGAAATCTAAATAAGTACTTCTGCATAAATAAATAGACAACCAAGGATTACTAAACATTTGAAGAAAACAAACAACAGGACAAAGGATATAAATATGAACAAAAAAATAAATCCCCTCCCATAATATCAAAGATAATTCAGAAGTTAGAATATTAAAATGTCTAATTGGACCCCTGAGATCAGGTGAAGATTCAAGGTGCTCAGCATTGATAAAATACAATGCTGTGTAATAAGAGTGATCAAGGAACCACAGACCATTCTTTCATATTATAAATGTATGGAAATATAATAATATATTGTTATAATAAAACTAAAAGCTGGGGCCCCTGGGTGGCTCGGTCGTTAAGCGTCTGCCTTCGGCCCAGGTCAGATCCCAGCGTCCTGGGATCGAGCCCCGCATCGGGCTCTCTGCGCGGCAGGGGGCCTGCTTCTCCCGCTACCATTCCCTCTGCTTGTGTTCCCTCTCTCGCTGTGTTTCTCGCTGTCAAATAAATAAAATCTTTAAAAAAAAAAAAAAAAAAAAACTAAAAGCTAATAAGTGGCATGGAAGATAAAGATGAGAGAAGTTCTTCCATAATGTAAAGGTCAAGGAAATGAAGAAAAAAGAAAGAAAAAAAAAAAGATGGAGGACCAATCCAGAAAGATCAACACATAAAATATGAGTCATGGAAAGAATAAAAAAATAAAGTGAAAGAAATAAGAAAGAAAAGGCAGAAGAGAGGATCTTTGAGCCAAGGTAAGTTACAAACCATTAAACTAAAAAGACCCACAGATGGCTAAGTAATTTGAATGAAAAAGGAATCCTGCTAGACAATAGTGGCAAATTGGACAACTTCAAAGAGAAAAGATAAAATTCTTAACACTTCAGAATCAGACTGGTAACAAAATATAATCCCATTTCTCATTAAAATCCTCCAAGAACATAAGCACAAAAATTCTCAAAAAAAGAACAAAAACTAGGGGCACTTGACTGTTTCAGTTGGTAGAGTGTGTAACTCTTGATCTTGGGATTGTGAGTTTGAGCCCCACATTGGGCATAGAGATCACTTAAAAATCAAATAAATAAAGACTTAAAAAAAAAGGGGGAAGAGAAGGGTGCCTGGGTGGCTCAGTCAGTTATGCATCTGCCTTCAGCTCAGGTCAAGATCACAGAGTCTTGGGATCGAGCCCCACATCGGACTCCCTGCTCAGCGGGGAGTCTACTTCTCCCTCAGACTCTTCCCCCTCTTGTGCTCTCTCTCTCCCAAATAAATAAAATGTTTAAAAAATAAAATAAAATAAGAAGGCAGAGAAAAGAATAATCAAAACCCAAGAAAGTCAGAAATCTGTCTTTGCAAGGAACATGATACCCCTGTAGCAGTAGGAAGTCATTATATTAAGAAAAATTCACACTTTCCCATCTCCATTAACACAGAAGAATAAAAAAAAAATTCAAACACAAAAATGAAAAGGCTTCTTAATTTAGTACTTGGACCTTTACTTTCTTCCTCATGAAACTCTCATAAATACATTCCAAGAACCTTCCCCCCCTTGAAGAGGAATAATAAAATGGAACCATCACTGAATCCATACTAACATACTAACAATGGAGAGAAAGGCATAAAGGAATAGGAGAAACAAATGGCGGGAGACAACTACTTGGAAGAAAAGTTCTTCCAAGACTGGATAAAATGTAAGACTGTACATTAAACCAAGAATAAAAAAGAATTAATGAAATTAAATCATGTATGTTCACCCAGAAAATTAAAAAGCAATACGAAAGAAACAACAAGACAGTAAGAAATGAAACATCAGCTGGCAGAGCTCAAGAGATTTACAGAGATTTGCCGTATCGAAATCACTTGAAATCAGAATTAAGGTAAACAAATGACAGATATGAGAAAAGCAGCCAAAAAGAAAAGAAAAATTGTTTTAAATTTAAGAAGCATTTAAAACAGAGACAGAGTTAAGGAGATCTCTATACCTGTAACTGGAATCTCCACAGACGAAAATCAAAATAATGGAAAAGAATACATGTATTAAAATAAAAATAGGGGGCGCCTGAGTGGCTCAGTTGGTTGGGCAACTGCCTTCGGCTCAGGTCATGATCCTGGAGTCCCGGGATCGAGTCCCGCATCGGGCTCCCTGCTCAGCGGGGAGTCTGATTCTCCCTCCGACCTCTCCCCTCTCATGCTCTCTCATTCTCTCTCTCTCAAATAAATATATTTCTTCATAAATCTTTTAAATAAATAAATAAATAAATAAATAAATAAATAAATAAATAAATAAATAAATAAAAATAAAAATAAAAATAAAAATAAAAATAGAAGAAAAATTTGGGGAGGCACCTGGGAGGCTCAGTCAGTTAAGTGTCTGCTTTCAGCTCAGGTCATGATCTCAAGATCCTGGGTTCGAGCCCCATGTTTGGCTCCCAGCTCAGCAGGGTATCTGCTTCTCCCTTTGCCTCTCCCCCTCACCTCTCTCTTTCTCTCTCTGTGTCTCTCTTTCTCTCTCTCTCTCGCAAAAATAAATAAAATCTTAAAAATAGAAAATTTTTTGCAATAAAATACCTATTGAAAACGAACACTTTCTTAGAGAAATTCATTTTAAGAGTCAACACTAAGTTACCTCAGTTAAGTTACTGGTCTTCAAAGTAACTTACTTTGTGGCTCAACTTGGTTGAGCCACTGTCTTCAGCTCAGGTCATGATCCTAAAGTCCCAGGATGGAGTCCCGCATCGAGTTCCCTGCTCAGCAGGGAGGCTCTTTCCCCCTCTGATCCTCCTCCCTCTCATCTCTTATGCTCTAAAAAAAAAAAAAAAAAAGAATTCTTGGGCATCAAGACAAAAAAGCTCCAGCTCGGGTGCCTGGGTGGCTCAGTGGGTTAAAGCCTCTGCCTTCGGCTCAGGTCATGATCTCAGGGTCCTGGGATCAAGCCTTGAATCGGCTCTCTGCTCAGCAGGAAGCCTGCTTCCCCGCCTCTCTCTGCCTGCCTCTCCGGCTACTTGTGATCTCTCTCTTTCTTTCTCTCAAATAAATAAATAAAATCTTTTAAAAAAATAAAAATATTTTTTATTTTTTATTTTGGACCTTTTAAAGCTCCAGTAGCTTTAAGGGGTGAATCCATCAGTTGCAGTATTTCTCCACAACACCACCCAACCACAGGCTTAGGTGGACCTCACTGCCTCTGGTTACACCACTGGATAGAGTAATGCCCATGAAATTCTTGAGGAAAGAAATACAAATGAGATTTTAAAATCCAGTCAAACTCATTAATTATAAAGGCAACAGCCAAAGTTCAAAAGTTTAGAACATATGCAAACACATAAAATCTTGTTCCCATGGGATCTTCTTGAGGAATTTACTAGAAGATAAACTGTAGTCATCCAATAGATGGCTGAAAAAACCAGAGTAAAAGGACTATAATGAATGCCAACACTATTTATGGGACTAACGGACTATGTCATTATGTTGCTATAATAAAATATAAGTAATATAAGCCTTAACAGTGCATTAATGATAAAACATACAAAAAAAAGATGAAAGCTGTAGGAGGAAAAACATGGAACATTACTCAGATCAAAAGATATTATTCAAAATTGATAAATCACAAAAGAATTTAATTATTTTATAATGCTAAAATCAGCTAGTAGAAAAGGGAGAATCAAGAGGAAAAATATTAATTTTATTATTGCTCCTTAGAGGAGATTAATAAATAATCTTTAAATAAATAAGATTATTAAGGGTTTTTTGTATTGTAGTAGTCATGACAACAGAAACATAAAACTTTCTAATTAGAAGAACACAATGCTAAAAAGGCAGACTACATTGTGAATTCTTTTCCAAAACCTATTAGAAATATCACATAAAATAAAAGAATAGTATTCATACCAAACTTTTATGGTCTCTCAGTATTTAAGAGAACCAAATTTACTTACTGAAAGGAAAAAAAAATCTCCACATTTGAATTATAAAGCAGATTCCAGTCTATTCTGTGGGAAAGAGATCACTATAACTAAGTGAGAAAGTTCAAAAACAAAAGAATGGGTGGTGAGAAGGGGGTAAAAAGGAGGTAAAGAGGGATGGAGAAAGAAGAGAGAAGCCGATAGGGAGGGAAGGCAGGAAAGAATGCAGTGGTCAAATCAGGCAAGACTGAACTCAGGACAGAAGAGCATAAACAAGCAATGAAGAAAAGTTTATAATGCTGAATGATGTGAATCACAATAAAAATATGTTGACTATGAATATCTATGTGTCATATAATATACATGTGTAAAGTATATATTATAGGACATATAAGGAAAATCAGCTAGAAACATTATTAACCGACTCTCTCAAACCATGAAGAACAAGCAGATTTTTTTTTAAGTAAGCTCCACACCCAACATGGGACTTGAACTCACGACCCTAAGACCAAGAATCACAGGCTCAGCCAACTGAAACAACCAGGAACCCCGAAGAAGAAGCAGACTAAAAATACCTATAAATATAAAAAATATAATTAGGCTAATATGGAAAATATTTAACTACTACATATTGAATTCCCAGGTTACATCAGAGACAACTTCTCTTCAAGAAAGTGATTTAAACCATAAAAATTTGGTCATGTTCTAGGTGACAGATAAAACTCCCCAAAATTCTAATACTGGAAAGGTACAAACAAGAGTTTCTTTTTTTTTTTTTAATTAATTTTTATTAACATATAATGTATTATTTGTCCCAGGGTACATGTCTGTGAATCTTCGGGCTTACACATTTCACAGCACTTAACAGCACATACCCTCCCCAATGTCCACAACCCAGCCACCCTATCCCTACCTCCCCCCACCCCACCCCACCCCGGCCACCCTTAGTTCATTTCTTGAGTCTAGGAGTCTCTTATGGTTTCAAACAAGAGTTTCTGATCACAATATAACAAAATTAAAATTACTACTAAATCTGGGGTCAGGAAGCATCTAAAAATTTTAAGACTCTTCATGTAACTCTTCCATCAAAGAAAAAACAAAAGTTGAAATTATGTAATAATAATAATAATAATGAATATAATGAAAATACTATAAATCACATCTAATACTCCTAAAACAGTTCTCATATTATAATTCACAGCTTTAAACAACATATCTATTAATAAATAAGATGGAAACAAATTCATTAGCATGTAAAAATGAGAAAATATCATGAAATTAAACCTGAGCAAAGCAGAAGGAATAAACTAACAAAGGCAGAAGTAGAAATTAAAACTTGGAAAAAAGGAAATTTGTAGAACTAATAAATAAGATCTGTTCTCTGGGGACAAAAATAAAATAGATAGTTTGGGAAACAAATCTAGGAGATAATAAACAAAGTACCAATATAGAAAAGAAAAAATAATACCAAAGAAATGAAGAAACAATTAAAAGAATATTAAGAAACTACTTCCTCCAATTTTATGCAAATAAAACATGGATGAAATGATTCATTCTTTAGGACAATATAATTTATACATAGTGAATCAAAAAAAAAAAACACCAAAAAACCAAACAAACATAAAATTCAAAGACATCAATTACCATAGAAGAAAGTTGTCAAGGAGCTACCACCCAAAAAGGTGGGCCAGTTCCAGATAGCTTGTTTCACAGATAAATTCTGTGTAACCTTTCACAAACAGATAATTTCTGTGCTATTCAAACTGTTTCAGAGTAAAGAAAATGTGCAATAGTAGCCAAGGAAGTTAGAAGAACAAGATCAGTGAGGAGTGTCTTTCCATACTTGATATACCTAATATAAAGCTACTGTCGCCCACTTTTTCAAAAAGATACTGAAACATCCATGTGTGTATGCAAAAGTTGGCATTAAAAAGCAATGGAGAAAGGATGGGATAATAAAAATACATTGACTGTACCCATCTGAGTTAACTAAGTATACAGATTCTTTACCTAACATCATATACTAAAATGGACTCCAAAATTAGAAAACTAAAGAGAAATTTCTAAAAATTAACTAATTTATAAACATGTTGGAAGAAATAACCAAAAAATGGTTTAACAATCTTGTGGTGGGAAAAGCCTGACTAAGTAAGCCCTAGAAGCCATAAACAAAGTCAACACATTTAACTCATAAATATTTGTAAGGTCTACAATATAAAAGACTCCGTACATAAAACTCAAGTGCAAGGCACAGACTGAGAATAAGTATGCACAACATACTTAAGAGAGGCCTAGGGGCGCCTGGGTGGCTCAGTCGTTAAGCGTCTGCCTTCGGCTCAGGTCATGATCCCAGGGTCCTAGGATCGAGCCCCGCATCGGGCTCCCTGCTTGGCGGGAAGCCTGCTTCTCCCACTGCCATTCCCTCTGCTTGTGTTCCCTCTCTCGCTGTGTTTCTGTCAAATAAATAAAATCTTTAAAAAAAAAAAAAAGAGAGAGGACTAATACCCAGAATATATAAAGAGTTCTTAAAAATTAATAGAAAAAAGAAAAAACCTCTCCTCAAAATGAACAAAGGGCAGAAATGGGCATACAATTCATAAATGCAGAAATATATTATACCATGAAATATAAAAACTTGAAAAGATATTCCTAGTAACAAATGAGATGTGAATTAAAATAAGGTATTTTTTTTAGGATTGAACAAAAATTTAAGATGGATAATGTCAAGTGCGGCACCAGTGTTAGGAAAAGAGTGATCCTCTCAAGCACTGATCAAAGTAGAACAAAAGGCAACAAACTTTAAGGAAGGAAATTCAGCAGCATCTATAAAAACCCTAAGAAGCCAGGGGTGCCTGTGTGGCTCAGCCAGTTAGGCATCTGCCAATAGGCTCAGATCATGATCCCAGGGTTCTGGGATCGAGCCCCCCACTAAGCCCTGCATTGGGCTCCTTGTTCAGCACGGACTCTGCTTCTCCCACTCTCTCTGCCCCTCCCCCTGTTCATGCTCTCTCTTGTGTGTTCTTTTTCTCAAATAAATAAAATCTTTAAAAAAAGTTCTTAAGAAGCCACACCCTTTGAAATTACTCCTTTCCTTGTTCTCTACCAACAAAGTAGCATATTTATGAAGGCATATGGAGAAATGTTCACTGTATTGTTTACCAGAAAAAAAATTAGAAGCAACTGACATATTGAAAGTGGTTACATATTAATAAAATATATTGCATTCAAACTATGGAATACTAGGTAGCAATTGAGAGCACTAAGGTATAGATTAACAAAAAAGATTGCAAAACCATACTGTTACAATTTTTAAATTATAGAACAGTAACTTAGTATCACCCCATTTGTCTAAAAACAAAGAAAATATCTGCACTTTTATATATACACATTAAGTGTAAGTAAGTGCATTGAAAAAGACCTAGATAAATTCATACGAAATTTTTAACAATCTGATCTTGAGAGCAAAGTGAAATGGAGGAGAGAGATGATCATGAAGTGGTTATTTTCAATGTATTTATTTTTATAATTTTATATTAGTTACTATTCTATAAAATTAAAATAGAAAAACTGTTAAGACTACTCAAGTTAAAGGTCAAGGACTTAATCAAAGTAGTGTGCCATGAGATCCAACTACTCAAATATGGACAATGGCTCCTTAAGAATCTTTATCCTTCACTTTTGAGCAGTTATCTCTGATACCGACATTTAATCCGTTTTATGATATATTACCCATTTCTTTAAAATATATTGTTTTAAGAAGTACACATTATTTACACAATCAGCAAATATTAGAACTGTCTATGAGGTCATCTTGTATAACTTAGTACTCGGGAATTTTTTCTAAACTCTTCTGGCCAAATGATCATTCAGCACACCTTGGAAACCAACCCCTCCAAATACAGAAAAATAATAACCACTGTGTGCTGGTATCTTTGTATCTCTGTGCTCACTAGGTTATAACTATTAGCTACCTGAAGGAGTGCTCTATTTTTAGGGTGGCACTTTCTTCTGATATAGATCTCCTGTCTTTGCCTTCTGCCCTCAAGCAAGTGAAAGCAACAAGCTTGATTTTAAAGAGGGAATAGTGAATAGCAGTCATAAAATATATTTCCTTTACCAGATACACATACTACCTCTATCTTGTGCATGTTCTACCTTCTATCTTTCTAATTAAATTAGAAACTGTTCCCTTCTGTCTTCTAAAGACCATCCTTTTGTCTCCTGTGGTGTGCTGAGTAATGCTCCTAACCACCACCTAAAAAAGTCCACAGTCTAATCCCTGGAAGCTGTGTATATGTTATCTCACATGATAAAAGGAATTTTGCAGATGTGATTAAGTTAAAGATTTTTTTTTAAATATTTTTTTATTTATCTGACAGAGATAGAGAGATCACAAGTAGGCAGAGAGGCAGGCAGAGAGAGAGGGAGAAGCAGGCTCCCCACTGAGCAGAGCCTGATGCGGGGCTCGATCCCAGGACCCCGAGATCATGACGTGAGCCGAAGGCAGAGGCTTTAACCCACTGAGCCACCCAGGCACTCCTAAGTTAAAGATCTTGATTAAGGGAAGATTATCTTGAGTTATCCAGGTGGCCCCAAAGTATCCATAAGGGTCCTTATGAGAGGGTGGCAGGAGGGTCAGAGTCACTATGTACCAGTGGAAGCAGAGAGAAAGTGAAAGAAACATAAATGCAGAAGCAGGGGTCAGAATGAGGTGGGACCAAGAGCCAAGGAAAGCAGGTGGCCTCTGACACTAGAAAAGGCAAGGGAATGGAGCCATTAGAAAGATGGCTGACACCTAGGCTTCAGAGTTCTGAAATTATAAGAGAATAAATACGTGTTGTTTGAAGCTACTAGATTTGTTGTAATTTGTCACAGCAACAATAGGAAAGTAATACATCCCTCTTTCTCTCCCAGCTTCTTAGGAGCCTTACTTTATTTTCTCCATTCTCTTCCCGTATTTAGCTTTTCTCACCCAAATTCCTCAAATTGGCTTTTAAGCATACTGAAGCCCCTAGATCTGAAAACAAAGAATGCTGAAGTTTCCCTCCACCTAAAACATCTATCTTTTCTATCTTTTACCAACAAACTTCTCCAAAGCTAATCTAAGGGCTCTACTGGGAAGGTCTTAATCCACCCTGTCACCAACGATCCCCTTGAAGCTAAGGAATATGGACATTTTTCATCCCGCATTCTATTTACCCTTCAGTATCATGTGAACAGTTTTGGCTGACCATTCCCTATTGACTCTACTTTGGCCCACTAATTCAAACCAAAGATTTCAATTACCACACTATAGAGAGATACTCACTAACTAAAATCTCTTGCTCAGATATTTCTGTGAAGCAGTATACCCCTATTAATTGGCTGTGTGATATCCCCACTTGAATGACTTAAATGCACCTTGAACTCAAAAAAATCCAAATCAAACTCATGATGTCACTGTCTACCACTCAAACCTGGTCATCTTCCAGTGTTTTCTTCGGCTCAGTGAATGGCATCACCATCCATCCAGGTGCATAAGCCAGAAATTTCATAGTAATTCTGATATGCCCCACTTTTCAGATTCTATACCCATTTTTCACAAAGTCCTGCTAATTTTACTGCCTAAATATCTTCAAAATCAATCTATTTATTTATTTTTATCTCTTATAACACACTCTAGGAATGAAGTGGAAGCTTCTGATCTCCATGACCACTCACCTCCCCTTCCCCATGGTCATTGGAATAGCTAATAGGAGAGCAAAGAATTTTGAATGCTTATAGAAAGATAGTCCCTCCTTACAGTTTCACCATGATTATCTATCTGAGTCCCTCAAAACGAACCTCTTTATGCCCTTTCCCTGTTCATGTCAGTCACTTGAGGCCCAGAACTCCTAGGTCATCCATTCTTGGGCCCCACATTCTCTGTTTAGGGTATGTACATCACCTCCTCTCACCTCATCACCCACACTTCCCCAACTACTGAAATCCTTTGCTATGCCTCTGTATCTCCCAGTCAATCATGAACAAAATCCTACAAAATTCAACCACTTCTCTCAAGTCTCCTTCATTCTAACCGAATCCTGATGATCAATGAAGATTGCTGTTCCATACCTAATGGCCCTGGACCCACAGGTGGTCAGAAGTCTTCTTGTTCCTCATTGCTCTTTTTTAAGACAGATCTCCCTTCTTCTTTTCTAAATTTGCCTACCATTAAATCTTTTATCATTAAACTATACCACCCACTATTCCTCTTCACAGCAGTTATCTTTGGTCATCTGAGCTACTCTCATGAATGGGTTAAGGTTATCCATCAGATCACAGAATAGAAAGAATATGCTCAGGGAGAATGTGACTTCATCTAGATTTGCTTCAATTATCCACACACAATGTCCAACATTTGATAAGAAATCTACTGGCATCCAAAGTAACAGAGGCAGGATGGGGCAGGAGTGAAACAGACCATGGAAAAAGATCTAGATATTGAAGTTAGCAGATACAGACTTCAAAATAATTGCAACTACTGTGTCCATAGAAGACAAATGTAGAATTAATAAACAAGCTCAAATCTATAAAAATGAAGAAATAGATATTTTAAAACATTTTAAATTTATTTTAAAGCATGGATATTTTAAAAATATTATTGAAAAGGACAAAAATGGAATTAAAAGCTCAAATGGCCTTAATAGCAGGCAGGGTATAGCCAAAACGATTAGTGAACTACAATATCTCAGTAAAAACATTCAGACTGATATAAGAAGAGCAGAGTAGAAGGGAAAAAATAACCTATGTATATGTAATACCTTACATATGAGGCAAGAAAAAAATGTCATAACAGCAGCTGAGAAAGAACCAGAAAAATAATATTTGAAGAACTTTCTTCATTTGGTCAAGACACTCTAAAACTGAGAGAAGCCATCAAGTCAAAGAATTAAGAAGCACTATGCATGTTAAGCAGATAAATACCTGAAAACAATAATTATGCTCAAGGAAAGATAAGGGAAAATCTTAAAAGCAGCCTGGGGCGGGGGGAAGGGGGGTGCAGAATCTTTGCAAATCCAATGATAAGACTAGCAGCTAATTTCTTAACAAAAATGACAGGAGTCAGAAGACAATGAAAAGACATCTATGAAATGTTAATAGAAATAATGCCAGAAGTTAATATGCAGTAAAAATACCCTTCAAAATAAAGACATTTCTGGGCAAAGAAAATCAGAGTTAATTTGCTCCTGGTAAAATAGCGTGAAAATAAATATTAAAGGGAGTTTTTTAGGCAAAAAGAAATTGATTCCAGATTTTTCTTAATTGCAGAATATAAGGAAGAGCAATGGAAAAGGTAAATATATTGGTAATTCAAAATGAATTTTGAATGAACATATCAATGAACATATCAACATTTTATGAAATTTAAAATATGTGTATAATTAAAATATATGATGACATTCACACAAAGGATGAAAGGACAATAATAGAACTAAGTGATCTGAGTTGTGGTGACAGGATCCCTTGGGTAAAGTCAAAGATAAATGTTATAAAGTCAAGGACAGAACCAAGGAAGAGTAAAATAGTGTAAAACTATAAGATAATAGAGTGAAATAGTTAAATAACTTAAAAATACTTGATTAGTCCAAAGGAAGGCAAAAAAGGAAAAATAGATCATATAAAATAGGTCAGAAAATAGTGAAAGTGTATACAATAAACCATTTGCAGTTGTAAAACATTGTACCCATTTTTACATTAAAGCTGAAATAATTTCTTCACAGACTTTCTAATCATAGAAACATTCTAGGTAAGCTTAATGAGTTAGTTTTTCTTATTTGAGTTTGTCTCCTTTATTGGTGCTGGAAATCATGCTTGTTTTGTCTCCCTGCAAATCTAACAAAATTAGTTGACCTCATTTGCACTTAGGCATTAAAGCAAATTCTGTGTTAACATCCAGAGTTTAGGATGGAATACATTTAACTCAATTTATAAACTACAAAAGGTTTAATCCAATTTCAGTTTTCATCATTTTATTTTAAATAAGAAATTTTTATTTGGCCCAATAATAAAAGAGTTTTATTTTATTTTTATGTTGTGACATAGATATGCTCTGCAATAAAATGAAATAACATTAGAAGACCAGAACTAATACTAATGTTGTGATGTCAGGTTTAAAATTAATCCTAATTTTCTTAGAGAATTTGTATCTACTCAAAAGCTTTGTTGAAAGAGTAAAACCACCTCTACTTAGTAGACATGATGCTGCCTGATTCATGAATTGTTTAATAAAGCCAATTAGATCTTCAATCAATTAATCAACAATGAAAGGTGAAACCACAGGTTACTACATCTTTGGGTTATATGGAGATAACCTGGATCTGAACCCTCTTAATGATGGTGTGAATTCAAGTAAGGTATTTAACTTCCCATGTTCAGTCTCCTTATAGTGACAGTACATGTAAATAATATGAACTGTACATATTAGCTGCTAGAATTATTACATATGTTGTTAATATCGTTGGTATTATGTCGGAAGACTTGAGTTTTCATCCCTTGTCCTCTACCAACTCTCAGAACATCTATCCCTATCTGCACAATACATTTTTAAAACTGTACTTTAAGTATTTTTCCATCTATAAAGGTTGGAAAAACATTAGTACAAACGTGAAAACACTCACTTCCTGAAAGAAACTAAAAGATTTGTCTGTTTGTCAGAGAGATGACAAGGATTCAATCCCTACAATTTAAAAGTCCTTTTCAGGAGACTTAAGTATTTTTCCCTTATCATTACTGCAAAAATACAAAGGAATACATTGACTTGCCACAAATTAATGTCACCCTGATGACTGAAGACATAAAATTAAAGCTGCTCTTCTCCCAAAATCACACCTAACAAACTGCCATTATAATGTCTTGCCTGTCCCTCTTCCTCATATTCATCAAGAAACTGCTAATACCTTTATAAAAGTTACCCACTTCTTTATAGGGAAAACTATAACTTAAAGAATAAGATATTTCACTATCTTCAGTTTCATCAGTGGGAAAGAAGCAGAAGAGAGAATGCATTTTGAAAGAGACCTTAACTCTCAGCAGATTTATTACCCTCAATCCCAAGTAACAGGTCTGTTTCTTTTCAAACTATTTCCACAGGCAAAGTAAGTTCGATGACATAAGAAATTTCATTATAATGCACAATATTTTTAGTCACAACTGTATTGTATTTGATTTTAATTTTTCTTCATATAAGCTCTTTAAAGTACAGGACTAAAAGCTAAGTATGTACAAAATAACTGACGTATTCCTGTTCCATTAGCAAAGGGCTTACAGCTATTGATAAAAAAATCAAAAAGTGGTCATATAGATAATACAAAAACCTCTAATCCAAATAGTCAACTGAACACAATGTGGTCATTAGTCAGCTCCACTAAAATAAACAAAGCACCCCACATTTACTTTGCTCCATGTAAAACATTACAGGGCACCATAACGGCAATGCATCCATTCGCTTACTCATTCAACCATATTTACCAAGCCAAATCACAAAGCAAGTGCTGTTAGACCTTGGCAGATCACAGGTGAGTATGACATAGCTCCCACCTAAAATCACCTCAATGCAGTGGGTTAGGTGCTACACGGGATACACGAATCATGGGCATCCGGCCACGCAGAGAAACAAAACGTGGTGTTATGGAGACTGGAGGAAGAGCTTTGTAAAGGAAGAGGCTGTGAAGCTGGACCTTAAAAGAGAAGGACTTCAGTGGAATAAACAGGTGGCAGGGAGGACCACACTCAACAAGAGAGCATAACAGCACGGTTTACATCTGGGAAATAGAGAAATCTATTTTGATTAGACTGAAGAAATATATAGAGAATAGCAGGATATGCGACTGGAAAGTTTCCCTGGAACCAATCTTTTGGACAACTTGAATATTAAGTGTCAGAGTCTGATGTTAATTTTATAGGCAATAGAATCCAGTGAAGGTTTTTAAGGAGTGTGACATGACCAGAGCTGTTCTTTTGGGAAGACTAATCTGGCAGCCATTCATCAGATGAACTCATACGGAAATACTGTAGGTCCCCTGCTTGCTTTTACAGACTTCTACCTTCTAACAGACTCTAAGGTTGCCTTGTTTTTAACATTCTAGCTCCCATTTCCGTATATACTTTGACTCTTCTCTGTGTGCTGACCTCTGTATTTGCCATATAACACATGCTAGAGTATTCAAAGAAACCTTCAGAAATGAGCCAGTGCTACCTTGAGGAAGACCAGAGTCATGTTCAATAACCTTCATGCTAAAAACAGCCCAGACATCACTTTAAGAGCCAGAAGTCTATATTTAGATTCAAGTGCCTTGATCAAAATGATAAGCTTAGGGGAGCCAGCCATCTGAAGGAGAAAGAATAATTACCATATTGGGTACGGGCCTCCCGGGGATTATAATTTCCACTTTATAATAATGCAATTGATGATCAAAGATGTTAGAGGTTAACTCACTCAAAACCACAAGGCTGACATAATGCTTGGCAAAATTTGGACCCAGAAGGGGAAAACAGAAGAGAGAAAATAATGAAACACATAATGTTCTCTTAGCTGAATAAAAGACTGTAGGCTTGAGATTAAATGAGCCTACCAAATACAGAGCAAAACAGTATATTTTTTAAGACAATTTTTAAACATATTTTAATGAAATATCATAATCCCAACAGTGAAAGAAAAACTGCAAAGCTTCCAGAGAGAAGATTAAAAAATAATAATAATAAATAAAACAAAAAGTCTTAATTACAGAAAAACAGGAATCAGATAGGCAACAAGTTTTTTATCTTCAAAACTAGATGCTGAGTGACAGTGGATTAATATCTTTCAAGTTCTAAGAGCAAAATGATTTTCAACCTAGAGTGCTATAACTAGCAAATTATTAAAAAAGACTGAGGGTTAAGGGAAGATATCCTTAAAAATGGAGCCCCTTTCTCTAATTAATATAGGCGAACACCTTTTCTGTTTCAGGCATGATGCTGGGTATTCATTCTCTCAGGTGCACTACTCTGTTAAAGACAGTTTTCTCCTTAAATAAAAAAAAAGTTGTCTTTTAGTGTTTAAAAAAAAAAATCAGTTTCCTGGAACACTGTATTCCCCAAAATGCGAACTCCAATATTTTCAAAGATGACGTATTTTTAATACCGGAATTGACACAATAATGTAATATTGTTTATATTACCAACTCTCAAACCGCAGACGAACAGAAAACTTTGCTGACGATACAAGAAAGGAATGAAAGAGGGAGGGAGTCAGTTGGACAGTCAATGAGTTGAAACTCTAATAAACACTTCGAGGCAAAGATTTTGACTCAGTTTCCCTAAGTCAAAGTCTGCTAAACTTACCGACCAGAAACTGACATTTGGAATGCTCTTCAAAAGCAAATTTTCATTCTAGATATCCGGACCATTATAAAGAAAACCAACCCGGACATAAAAATTTTCTCACAGAAGTAAAAGCACCGCCTCAGTGGGGAGTGACATGGAATCACTGCGGATAGCATGAGAAGGAGGTGAGCACACCACGGGTCTTCCCAAATGCTGTGTTCGTCACAGCTACTTCCGATGGAAACATCCAGTTCCAAAGACAGTCCCGGCATTTGTGTGGGGCTTCGCTCCTACTCATTCTGATCCTTCCTCCTTAGAACCGCAGGGGTTACCAAAATATTTAAGCCAAAGGAGATGGTCAGCTTCTTGTCAACTGCTAAAGATAAATCTGCTTCCAACCTTCACAAATTCTCTACCAGTAAGAAGAGTTAAACCTTGAGCTACTTTAAAAAAAAAATATTATGCCAGGTGGGAAAATGCTTTTATCATTTAAATGATCCATTTACTGGTTTTATAAAGACAAGAAAACTACAGACAATACCCAGCCAAGGGTAAGGCAAGAAATGCAGAAATGTTGCCAACCTACCTCATCTTAACAGCAGCATCCTTATGTTCTCTCATTAGACTCTCCTGAGCAGATTGAGTACAACTACTGAATTAAATAAAGGCCAAAGAATTTTTCTACTCAAATCAACAGACCATCTGGTCTGCTATGCTGCTTCTGCCAGTGGTCACAGCAGAAACTTTGAGAAAGCAAATGTGGACATCATTATAGAGCTGTATGTAGGTGGAGACAGAACAGTGTTCTTAACTGTGATTGTGGGAGAACATGCGTTTTCTGACCACAAGTTCAAATATTGATGAGGAGTGACTACATGATAATGATACAGGTATAACAAATATACCAGAACATAGAGATGCAGCAAATGGGTGAGATCCTTCAAAAATGACTGTCTCAGAAGTTATTCAGGTAACTCTCATCATGAGAGCTTCAGTCCCAACTGTTCACAACAAACCTGTGTTTTTATTTTCAGCCACTTTTATCCGTTTGACAGTTTATTAACAAATGACAGACCATTATTTTCTGGCATAAATGGGAGGAGTTGCAAGCTATTTTAAGTAACATGGTTCTAAAGTCAAAGCAGGAGTTTTGAATATTCAGCTTGCTTTAGGAAAAGCTATTTTGAGAAAAAGATGGTTTCTGTTTAGACCTCCCAGACACCTTTATTAAAATTCCCAATTCAGAGAAGTCATTCCAAAAATTTCTTTTGGATGGCATTCATTTAAAGGTACGTATCAGTTGCATGACAAAACTGACGAGGTAGAAGCACACTCTGTTGGATGAACACGTCAAAGTACACAGAAGTCTTTCCTGGAATCAATGCATACATTTACAGACCTTTTACAGGAGCTGGAATATAAAACTGTATTCAAATGCTATTTATAATGATTTGTGGTTATTGCTGTTTTTGCTTTCACAAAACTATCCTACTAGTATGTATTTAGTTCAAATTACAGCTATAATAATACCTTGCCCTTGGAAAAAATACTATCCCAGTTAAAATATTCCACTTTGCAGTTGCACAGAAAATGTCACAGAGAAGTTTTCAGAGATCCTATATCCTTATTTTAACAATGTTCCTGTCCATAAGCAATTTTATATTCTTCCTAGGGAATATCAAAGTGTTCAAGTCCAGCAAGAAACTCAGAGACTCATTAACTTCAGAGATTTCCTAGTGCTCATGTCATTCTCTAGAGTTGGCTTGAAACAACTTTTCACTCTTTCTTAAAATCAGATAGTCACAAGGAATTAAGATCAGTCACCAATGGGAATGTGCAAAAGATGATTATCAACTTCCCAAGAACAAGTTAGTTGTTCCAAAACTATTGAGCGGTTATACCACCACTAGAAACAATGTTGCCTCCCACTGAACTTGAGTGTGACTGCGCTCTTTCAGATGTATCAATTCTGGAAAAAAATAAATAAATTGCATGACCTTACACCACACTCAAAGGAAGCTAAATCCAATAGTTTGGAGGGGGGAAAGGCAAAGAAACTATTATTGAGATCATAAACTGGTGCAAATGGCACTTAATTTATGCTCTATACACAGCACATAGCACCTTGTTGAAGGTCCACATAGCATGGGATGAAGACACTAAACACGTGTCTTTTATAGCAGTGTCATCCGAACATATGGCTGAAACTACTTTCTGCTTTGTAGGAGTAGCTTAACTTTTTAAAAATTTCACAAACAAGACATAATCGCATTCTTCACTACATGAAAAGAAAATATTATCTCCATTATTTGCTATTAAAAGTGCTCTAAACTCACAGCTGCACTGGTTCTATTCTAATTCACATCTGCAAAACTGCCCCTTGATTTATTATGTGAACAGTCCCACTGTATATGTAATAACAGCAATACTTGGCTGTACTCCTATTACCAATTATGCAGTTTGTTAACCCAGTAAAATTATTTGGCCTAATGAATTTCTATCAGCCCTAAGAAATTGCTTTCAGCTCTAATATTAAGCTGATTAGAGATAATATATAGACATTTCTGGGTGTTTAATTGAGAGTTCCTCTCAAATCCAGTTGTTAACGAGATAAATTGGCACTTACAATTACTTTTTCCACCAGTCTTCTGGGCGGAAAGACTAGGGTTGGAGAGTGTGCAGGGAGATCATCCTGGCATTTCCATCTCAATGAGGTCCCTTCCACCCCAGGAAATAAAGGGTTTTAACTAAAGTAGTATCTACAGAGTGACAGAAGTCTTGGAATGTTTCAGGACTAAAACAAACAAATGAATTAATTAAAAACAAACAAACAAACAAACAAATAAATAAATAGGGCACCTGGGTAGCCCAGTTGGTTGAGCATCTGACTCTTGATTTCGGTGCAGGTCATGACCTCAGGGTTATGAGATCCGCTCCATGATGGATATGGAGCCTGCTTAAGATTCTCTCTCTTCTTCTACCTCTACCTCCTTCCCCCCATCAAAACAATCAAATAAATAAAATAGAATAATTATTGCCCCCCCAACCTCAACATCAATAATAACCACAAGCAGAGCTTTGGGCCCAGGATATCTTAACAGTACTTAAATTCTTCAATAAAAGAAGTTAAGAGAAAGGGCTATTTATTCTACCCGGGTCCAACTGGGTCCTGTAACACCCATCTTGTGATTTTGTTAATTTTCAGAGAATCTGGATATATGAAGGTCTAGTATCTTCCAATCTTCCCTGTTATTGGTCTGAAGGGCAGAGGTTCTCAAAGGCCTCAGGGCACTTTAATTCCCTATCATTCCTCACTAATCCTCAGAAACTACTACTTGATCCCACTGCCTTCTCCAAAGCAGTATCTATTATCCTGGGCCACTGGGCTACATGCTTGATAAGCTTGGCCCAGAGCCTCTGTTTCATAGGCTAATGATCTCAGTGAGGCCTTTGGGACCCAATGCTGAACAAGCCAGCTCTCACTTGGAGGTCCTGCCTCTTGGGCACCGCCAACCTGGGATCTAAGCAGGTGGCTGGCACCAGCTGCTAGGCACACTGTGTTTATTGAACCTTTCGTCTTCAGTCTGGCACTCATGCACATAGCAACCTGCTAACGATCTGAGAAATTAAAGAGGGGACCTGCATGCAGTAACATGGTAGAAAGATTTGAAAACATGAGTTCTATTCTTGCCTCTTTTCCACTTGATAAAGAATTATGGCCAAATACTGGCAAGTAATTTAATTCACTTGGGTTTTGGCCTCTACATTTGTAAAACAAGAAAACAATAGGAACACTTACTGCTAAAAGTTTATAATTTTATATTAATGTACAGTATTTGATCAAAAATTTAAGATTATGTTCAGATGCATTAAAAAGTTAGAAAAAGATGAGGTACCCAACATGTTAGCAAGAGCTATTTCTAAGCAATGGGATTGTGCTTTTAATTTTTGTTCAGTGGTTTTAGCCCTAGCTTTTGTTTTTACATAATTTCTAGTTTTCCATAATATTTATTTTTTAAAGAATTTTTTTAAGGTTTTATTTATTTATTTGAAAGAGAGTGAGTCAGAGCAGTGGGAGGGGCAAAGGGAGAGGGAGAAGCAGACTCCCTGCTGAGCAAGGCCAGTGGGCTCCTGAGGGCAGATTTTTAACTGACTGAGACACCTAGACACCCCATAGTTTTCCATAATATTCAATAGTTCATTTAAAAGTATTATTTAAATGTAAACATGTATTTAAAATTTAAAATATAAAATCAGATTGTATCATTTTCCAACTAAAATATATTTTTATAGGACTGATCACTCAGGTAGGATTTTTCTAAATCACTGAACTTTTCTGTATTATGTGTTTTAGTAGAGCTTTCTTATTTACATATACACAAAGCCTGATGGAACTATTTATTTGGCATCATTAACTCAAGTCCAACTAGCGAAGTCTTTGCATAATTATTTTTGTAGTATGTAGTTATAGATGCTTAGAAAATAATTCCCTTGAAGGCATCATTCTCATTTTGAATCACTGAATACATATTCATTGCTGAATATACATAGATAAGGCAAAAGTCGTAGAAATCTTTTAACAGTCTCAAATCTATCAAAACTTTTCCAGATGGGCACAGAGATGTATTCTCTTTTGGAAGTGACAGAACTTTCTGATACAAACTTTGCTAGTTACTACAGATCTTTGGGGAGGCATATGGTAAGACTAACTCTCTTCTCTGCTTACTTTGTAAGGGCTTTGTATGTGGTTCAGCACTGTGCTCTGTGACCTTTTTTTTTTCCATCTGCGGAAACAGTCCTCAGTTTATGAAAGCTGTCCTAAATTCCCACCTCTCTTTTTCTTTTTCACTTTCAGCATCATGCTGCTTCTCTCATAGCATCTCAACTCTGCCTCCACATTCCTCCTTGATCTGTTTTTCTCCAGTTATTTGCATTTCCTGGTGATAGTTTTCAGTTTCATAGAAATGTCATTGCAACTGTCCAAGAACCAATCCTAAATCATAAATTGATACAAATCACTTTGTTATATAGTAGTCTCTTCCTTTAAAGTACTTTTATGTAAAGATATCCAGAGAAACAATTAAGCCAAGAGGCAAAGAAAATAGGGCATATGTGTATACATATAAATACACAACTATGTATAACTACACATCCAACTATATAGAGTTATTAATATTTATATAAGTGAATATAGGGCAATATATAAAAGACATTGATAAAAGTGGATCCCTGTAGGGATTGGGGGAGACACCATGAGCCAAAAGATTCAAGAATGGGAGCAAGACTTCTCAATGAGTAATTTTAATATATTTTTATATTGTGAACTATAAGTTATATCTACTCAAAAGAGTAAGATTAAAAATTAAGGGGCCCCTGGGTGGCTCAGTTGGTTAAGCATCTGCCTTCAGTTCAGGTCATAAATTTAAGTCGATCCCAGGGTTCTGGGATTGACTCCCGCTTTGGGCTCCTTGCTCAGCAGGGAGCCTGCTTCCCCCTCTGCCTCCTACTCCCCCTGCTTGTGCTCTCTCTCTCTCTCTGGCAAATAAATTAATAAAATAATTTTTTTAAAGATTTTATTTATTTATTTGACAGACAGATAGATCACAAGTAGGCAGAGAGGCAGGCAGAGAGAGAGGGAGAAGCAGGCTCCCCACCAAACAGAGAGCCAGATACGGGGTTTGATCCCAGGACCCTGAGATCATGACCTGAACCAAAGGCAGAGGCTTTAACCCACTGAGCCACCAGGTGCCCCAATAAAATATTTTTTAAAATATTATAATTAAATGAGTAAATGAACTAATAAATGTGTTTCCAATGTATTTAAAGCTCCAAGACTATAGATAATGCATTCTCCCTTCCTTTTCAAATCTCCCCAAACAAAAATAACAAACACAAACACTAAGCCCATCTATAAGAGACCAGAAAGCAAATTTAACCATGAACTTTAATATATGAAAACATAAAATGGCTGGAAGAGGGGTAAATGACTTAGGAGAATGCAGGGAGGTCAAACCCGAGGGCAGAAACAATGATAAGCAATCCAATATGTCCAGCAAACCCTGAAATACTCAGAAATTAGAAATATAAGCCACGTACAGAGGAGGTGTTATTAGATGTTTTTAAAAAAGGTTCATTGCCTGTAAGTTTGTATAAAAGGGCTTTACAATCTCGAGTCCTCCCTCCAAGATATGGGGAGGAGACAGCAGGCAAGGGCAACGTTATCAGAAGACAGATCACTGAAGGCCTCATAAGCAACAGTAAAGAGCTCAGGCTCTATTTTGTGAGTAGCGGACAGTCATCCAAGAATTAACATAGAAAAATGTCATGTTTGGATTTAGGCTTTTAGAAAGAGTGCTCTAACACTAACACAACAAGAAAAGAAGGGTATGACCTGGGAGCCCAGTTGATGGCATTTAGAGAATACTGCAATAGTACAGAATAAGATCATGAGTCTAAGAATAAGCTGAGCAGAAATTTTAAACAAAAACTGCATTCTATATTTGATACCCACATATAAACTTCCAGCTGGCAGTGTACTGTAGGTAGTCTACCCCATCCACGACTACAAATAAATTTTTCCCAAACATGAGTGATTTAAACTAATAGGATACAGTAACACTTATAATAAAATCCGTAACTTTAATAGTTTTAGTAAAGTAAATAGTGTTGTTTTATCTTTCAAAACATTGAGTTTCTAATGAATTTGTGCTCCAACAAAAGCCTGAAGAATCCTGAACCCTAACATAAAGAAGGTAATTAATACCTCCCAAATGATTAAATGCCAGCTTTCTTTAAGGGAAAAAGAAAAAAAAAAAAGAAAGAAAAAAAGACAAAAAAAAGACTGAGAATTAATCAAGACCCTTAATAAAAAGTTTCCTTGCACATTATTCTAAGTTTCTCTTAAAATTACTATTTGGAACTCTCACTGCATATTTTCTTTCTTGATTACTTGAGGAATTATTTAAAGTACATTTGGTCTAAGAAGATAAAAATAGCAAATAGTTTAGAATGGTTAGAGCAAAAAAACTGATAAATACACAAAGATAACATTTGGTAGAATAATATGTTCTTCAAGTTGGGACTTTCTGGCATCTTATTTTTACACTTTCAAATCAGGCTCAAGGAAACATAAAACACAAAATTACCTTGAACTTTTCAGCACAATTTTTGTCTTATCTTGAGGAAAGCTGGAACTGTCACAGTGCAAATTATTCTGCTTGAGTAAAGAACTAGAGTTCACTCATCATCAAAAACACTGCTGAAAAAAAATGTTTCCTAGATCTAGTCTTTAATCCTCGAAATACACTCCAACCTTCATTTACTTAATCTTACTAAGGAGTAGAAATGTCAGATGTTTCCCTTATAATTAATGAATTAACTACACCACATCTAGGGCTTTATACAGCTCCACTGTCTGATGGTATTGTAAAGAGAAAGCCAAACACTATTGCCAGAATGAACATCAGTGAAAGTGAAAAATACAGGTACAAGAGAAAGCCAAAAGCAAAATTTGACTCTAAAATATCACATATTTGTATTAAACACACAGGCTAGAAGTACAGAGCATGCATACATTCATTGGTTTTTATTTTGTTTTTTTAAAAGATTTTATTTATTTATTTAACAGAGAGAGATCACAAGTAGGCAGAAAGGCAGGCAGAGAGAAGAGGAAGCAGGCTCCCTGCTGAGCAGAGAGCCTGATGTGGGGCTCGATCCCAGGACCCTGAGATCATGACCTGAGCCGAAGGCAGAGGCTTAACCAACTGAGCTATCCAGGTGCTCCCATTCATTGGTTTTTAAAATAATCTTCATCAATGCATTTCACCATCTTTCATAGTACTGACGCATAATCATAGAGAAAGGTTATAACTGTGATTTTAATTTTTTATTCATTTGCACAATAAATATTACTAAGTATTTCAAAATTATGTGAAAGGGATTATAGAGAAAAATTATCTATAGTCTCTCCTACCAAGGTTTACAATCTAGAAGTATCCATAACTTGTCTTAGTTGCATAAGCAGTAAAGATGTCACTCACTTTCCCTTAATTTAAAAATAAACTGACGGATTTAATTAACTGTACTAACAATTTCCAAGGCATAAAAGATATTAGGTTGATTTTAAGAGAAATAAGACAACGGGTGGAGAGGAAGGATGGAAGGATGGGTGGGTAGGTGGATAGAAAGAAGAAAGGACAAAAGGAGGAAAGAAGGATGGAAGGAAGGGAGGGAGGGGAGAGAAGGAAAGAGAGATGACAAGAGAAGAGAAAGGAAAAGAAAAGAAAATGAAATAGAAGAAAATTAAATAGGGGCACCTGGGTGGCTCAGTCGGTTGAGCGTCTAAATCTTGCTTTGAGAGTCTCAGAGTCATGGTCTCAGGGTTGTGGAATCGAGCCCCATGTCAGGCTCTGCACTGTACACTGAGCCGAGCCTGTTTGGGATTCTCTCTCTCCCTCTCCCTCTCTACCGCACCTCCCCACCCACCCCACCTCCTGTGCACGTGTGCTCTTTCTCTAAAAAAAAAAAAAAAAGGAAAAAAGAAAAGTAGAGAAAATCACTGTTTCATCCTTAGGAATAGGAACATATAGAAAAATGGAAAGATTTAATTTTATTGTCTAGTAAGTTTAAGAATTAATACCTTGAAAGGAGGAAGCTACTGGGAAGGATGAAAATGAAAGCAAGTACATACCCATCTCTAGGCTACGTGGAAGAAAGAGGGGAGGGAAAACCGCAGGAGCTGACCCAAACTGGTAAACTGAACCAACAATAAGTCCTGAACCACACTCTCTTTCTTCTCCTTATCACCAAGCAGAGCACACTCTCTACTGCATGGAGGCCCTAGAACCTTCTTTCTTTCATCCATAGTCATAAGGAGACGACTGCCACCAGTGGGTGCTAAGAGCAAGGTATGTGTTCACTGCTCATAGAAAGAGTAGAATCCAGTTCCTCTGCCAAATACAAATAAAGGGGGAGGTTGGAATGATGGGTTCGTAGATACCAAGCTGGTACTTGGAAAGCATTTTTCCATAGAAAACTGATAAATAAGGTGATTATTTAAACATTAGGCCCATTATAAAGTAAATTTTTAAAATCATCGATCCTATGGAAAAATGCATTCAAAGTTTCTGAAGTTTTTCCACAGGATCGATGAAATTTTGAAATACAAATTGCACGAAGGTTGAGATTGCCTGTATAGGAAGTGAGCATTTATCATTTGTGTGCATGCTTATTTTTCTAGTGTTATTTATTATATTTGAATATTAAGTAAAACATACACTTATACTGGAATGTATCTTTTTATCATAGCAGTTAAGTAATAAAAAATGGTTGGGCTGAGTATTTCTGGAACAAATGCTGTTTGGGGGTCAGGTCCTTTTCGACTTTGCAAGAACTCTCTGTCACGGTAGTAGTTCTTTAGATTATCTCAGGGCTGTAGCTATAGGTCTTATCAGCTCTGAAGTACAAAACTAATGATCTTATAGAGTCCTCCAGAGGCAAGAGCAGCAAAGACAGATTAAAGTACTGACTTTGACCGTAACTGTCAGTCTGGATGACCCTGAAATGAAAACGTCACTTCCTCTCTCTGGAATGCAGTTTTTTCCTCCAAAGGGGAAGGGTTAAATAAGTTATTCTCCAAGGTTCCTTCCAGTTGGCACCATCTATTCTCTCAGGAGCTCTGCCTTTGTTCTGGTTATCCTTTTGCTACATGACAAATCGCCCCCAAACATGGTGACTTAAAACATGGATCTCATGCTTTTGTGGATCAGGAAGGCAGGTTAGCGAAGTAATTCTTCAGTTCTGCATAGTGTCAAGGTATTCAGCTGGTAGATGCGCTAGTTTGGAGAATCCAAGACTGCCTCACTCTCAGGTTCAGCATCTTGGCAGGGACGGCTAAACAGATGGGCTTAACCGAGATTCCTGGTCAGAGAGACTCCAGATGGCCTCTCTGGTGGTCTCGATACAGTCACACAAGGTTCACATAAGAAAGCTCGGGTTTCCCAAGACAGCATTCCAGGAAACAGGAAATGGAAGCTGCCAGTATGTTAAAGCCTTGGACCAGGAACTGTCATAGTGTCACCTCTGTTATATTATAAGTCAAAGAATCAGATCCCGCCAAGATTCTGAAGGACTAGAGTGGAATGTGAGGCACAGCAATCTATACCCATTTTTAATCTATCATAGCCTGTATCTAGGAATTGATACCTCTGGTGACACTCCTTATTCTGTCCAATGTTTCACAGTAGAAACTACAGAGATAAAAAAGGAGTCTCAGCCTTCAAAAAAAGGACACAATTTGACAAAAGTAAAGGCAGAGGAGGCATTTCATTTCTGCTTAACCTAATTCAAGTTGATTTATTCTATTGTTACTCTTAGAGCATTAATTGATAAAAGCAAGTATGAAAAAATGCCATATAAAAAAGAACACCACATTATAAACCAAAGCATCTATATATGCATATAGTCTAGAAAGAAAGAGAAAGAAGTTCTAGGATATGGGACTTATTTCCAATTTTTAATGATATAATATGGACTGAATGACATATATCTTCAATTCTCAGGCAAAATATTACAGAACTTTATCCAACAATCTGTAGGAGACATCTGTCAATTCTAGTTTTACCATCAACTAACTCTTTAGCATATCAGACTCTTAATTCTTACAACTAAAAATAAAAACCCAACCTATAAGAGATACTAGCTAGAGCCACTGTTCATATCATAATATGAAAATGTGAAAAGAAACCAAAATTATTTAAATAGATAATTTAATATGGTCCCTTCTAAAACAAATAGTTTGTTTCAACAAATGATACTTCTGTAATAGTCGAAATGAAAATAAATTAACAGTGCAAATCTAGAATACTGCAGACTAAAACAATCAGGTCACAGGTTCTTTGGGTCATCTAATGC
Source organism: Procyon lotor (assembly GCA_028646535.1). Classification (NCBI taxonomy): domain Eukaryota; kingdom Metazoa; phylum Chordata; class Mammalia; order Carnivora; family Procyonidae; genus Procyon; species Procyon lotor. Next base: position 57,396,742 of record CM053605.1, on the reverse strand, counting down.
ATGCCCCCTCTGCTGTCTGTATTTGGAACTAACCACAGACAAAAACATATTTCAAGAGCGCCCCCGAGTGTGGTCTACTTCAACAAACACTTTTGCACTCATAGAGCCCTGACAATTCCCATTGCCCTGGAGGTTCTTTATTAAACAACAAACAAACCTTTTTTAAAAAAAATTTTTTTTTGTATATTTGACACACAATTTCGCATTAGTTTCAGGTGTATAACATAGTGACTCAACATCTTTATACATTATGCTCTGCTTGCCACACTCTTTCCCTCTGGCAATCATTCATTTGTTCTGTGTTTATAGTTTTAATGCTGCTTTTTGCTCGTTTATTCGTTTGTTTTGTTTTTTAGATCCTACATATGAGTAAAATTGGATGGTATGTCTTTCGCAGTGTGATTTATTTCACTCAGCATAATACCCTCTAAGTCTACCTATGTTGTCACTAATAGCAAGATCTCATCCTCTTTTATGGCCGCGTAATATTCTGCTATATATATAAACCACATCTTCTTTTTCCATTCATCTATTGATCCACATTTAGGTTACTTCCATATCTTGGCTATTATAAATAACACTACAATAAACATAGGGTGCTTATATCTTTTCGAATTGGAAATACTCTATTATTAAAAGTCACTCAAATTAAAATTCAAGCAAAAGCTAAATCCACACCCAACCCAGACTTACAGAAACAGACTCCCCAGGAATGAGGTTCAGGAACCTGCACTTATATCAAAGACTTTAGGTATGTGTCATGCCCAATGAAGTCTCAGAATTGCCACCCTAAAGCATTATATATATACATATATATATGTATATATATACATATATATATATGGAATATATATATATACATATATATATTCCAAAGGAACCTTTGGAATAATCTATATATATATGTATATATATATACACACACACACACACACATATATATACTTCGCTAAGGTTAAAAGGTGATCATATTGCTATGTGAAGGATTGCTAACTTCTTTTTATTAAATGGAACTTAATTCAATCTCTGAATACTTGAATCATTTTTTAAATCCCTTATGTTATAAACCAGTACTCTCTGCACTGATACTTATAGTTTTGCATTTACTCTGCTGACGTGTGTCTGACTTGGTAAGCGTGACCGTGTAGTGGTCGGATGGGTCTCCTTCCCTATCTCTGCAGGTGACCTGGGTTCTGTCCAAGGCAGAAAGAAGACTGAGAAAACACTTTCCTCTCTACTTCATCTGCTTTGTCTAATTGTTCTCTAGGCCACAAGGCAGGGTTTTTACTAACTTAAATCTCAATTAAATCCCAGGCAAGTGTCTGTCAATGAAAATTAATTTAACACCCCAGAGTACAGCTGGACTCTTTCAGTCAGAATACATCCTGATTTGAGAATGATTCAGTTTCCCTGGTAGTTTCAAAAAAAATCATTCAAAATCCTGCAAATTAAAAAATAATTATAAGGATTTCTGACATTTCCTTAAACAGTAATAAAAGGGATTTCTGGTAATTCCTGAAAGCAATTTACCAATAGCACAAGAAAAACACCAGAGGTAAAGGAAGACCAGAATATATTAAAGTTGGGTTTCACTTGCAGTTGAAAAGACAACTCTTTACTGCTGTCACAGACCATGTTTCACTGCACAAAACCTCTGATCATTGAATATACAGAGGAGGTATTTTACACGCAGTTTTTAAACAGAATGTTACCCAACAATTTTGTGTTAGGAACTCAGAGCTAAAACTGAAATCTGAAAATCTGGGTTCAAGCCCTGGCTCTGTCATGCGATATGGTATGACTTAACTCTTATCTTTGACCCTATCTCTTTCCCTCTATAAAACTGAATAAAACTAATTCATGTACTGATAACAGCTATATATTAAAAGGATAAAAAGTATAACATGCTTGAAAGTACCTTGCAAATTATATCACAGTAATATAAAGGAAGGATATAGGTGCCCTTAGAAATCAGTGTAAGAGAAAAGAAATCAGACTGCTCTACAACTGCATGGACCTCCACAATCCACAATATAATCTGCCTAGTTTTGATGAAGTGTTTTTCTCAAAGAAGGAAAAAGCATTTTTACATTTAAATTTTTTGTGATTACTATAATTTTATATATATCTAGAAATAAGCTAATCAAGTCCAAACTAATGTTGACTGAAAGGAACCTTTGGAATAATCTAAAACTGGTTCTGTTCCATTAGGTGCATCAGTTATGCCACATAAGAGTAATGTCTCAGCAGGATGCCTGGGTGGCTAAGCGTCTGCCTTTGGCTCAGGTCATGATCCCAGAGTTCTAGGATTAAATCCCACATCGGGCTCCCTGTTCAGCAGGGAGTCTACTTCTCCCTCTGCCTTTTGCTCCCCCTGCTTCTGTTCTCTCTCTCTCTCTCTCTCTGACAAATAAATAAATAAAATCTTAAAAAAAAAAAAAAAAGAGTGATGTCTCAGCAATGTACACCTCTAGAACTATACCTCTGAGTAATACTACTCAGATTATGGGCCTAGTCTATTAAAAACATTCCTTTTTTGTTTTTAAAATGTTTTTGAAAGTCAAAAAAAAGAAAAAAGGAAAGACGGGAGGAAGGAAGGAAGAAAGGGTAAATAACAGTCTGTAATTCTTACTGATATAGGGCAGTCTCTGATTAGATCCTACCTCTGTCACCTCCCAGCTATGTAATTTTGATCAAAAAATACAATATTTCTTAAACCTAAATGTTCTCCACTTTAAGATGGATGTGATGGTGTCTATCTCATCGATGTATTGGGAAAAGGGGATGTTATAAAACTTATTATCTTCTTAGCACAGCACCTGGTGCACTGTAAGAACTGAATAACCATTACTGATAATAGTAATAATTTCTGTAATTACTATTTATGTAAGCCTCTATACCGATAGGTCAGAGGAATATTGAGAACTGAAGATATCTTGATGTCTAAGGAATAACTGAGAAACACCTCATAATGCTGCCAATAGACAAGATGGAGTAAGACCAGTATGATAACATAATTACACAGTTGACCCTTAAACGATGCATGGGTTAAGGGACACCAACCCCACCCCCAAACAGTTTAAAATACACATATAACTTTGACTCCCCCAAAACTTAATTACTAGTAGCCTACTGTTAACCAGAGGATTCATCTGTAACATTAATAGTTGATGAACATATATTTTAGATGTTATATGCATTATGTACTGCATTATCACAATAAAGTAAGCTAGAGAAAAGAAAATATTATTAAGAAAGTCATAAGTCAGGGGAAATATGCTTACAGTATTATCAAAAGAACTCCTTGGATAAGTGGACCCACATAGTTCAAATCCATGTTGTTCAAAAAAATGTGAACATAATGACTAGTACGAAGAAGACACTCAATAACTATTGGTTGACTGGATTGGCAACAAGTTGAGAAAATTTAGTGTTGACTAATTCACCAGCATCACCCTTGAGGGCAGGCTAACAGGGCAAATATTGTCTTTCTTTCTTCAATGAAGACACTAATGTCATTTATTCCTATGTGCACATGAAACAAAGCTGAGGGGTACAATATATTGTAATAAAAGAATACAGTTCAACAATATCCTGACATGCTGGGATACAAAATTAAGATTTAAATAGGGAAAGGTAAAATCCTACAAAAAAATTAAGCAATTAAATTTTATTCTAACAAATTATACACAACCTTGGTTTTCATGCAGTTCATAAGAAGGCATTTATATAGGGATTTTATTGATCACAAGCAAAATGAACTCATTATCATTGAAAATGCTGAAGGAGACTATCTGGATGGCCATCTATCAGATATTTTAGAAATGAATCCTACTTTGGGTAAAAGTGCCACTATCTGAACCATCTGTTCATTCAGCAAGTATTTACAGAGGACCTACAATGTGCCAGGCACAAGGCTAATGTTTGGAAATGCATTGATGTCCAAGGCAGACTTGGCACTTGCTACCTCTAGAGAGCTTCCTGGAGAGCAGAACACTGATAAGTAAACAGACTGATAATGCAACAGAACTGACCTGATGGATTATCTCAAATCAGGACACCTAATGCGGAATGGAAAAAGGGAAGAGTTGTTTTTCCAAGAGGACTTTGCAACCAATCAGATGAAGGGAATAGTAAGGAGACAAGGAAGAACAAAGATTTTGATTTCTAGCATGGGTAGAATATGCCACCCCCAAGGAAAGGAGACAGAAGGAACAAATTGAAAAGGAAAACTATTAATTCAGTTTGGAATATGCAGAGTTTGAGGTGTCAACAGATTGTGTAAATGAAGATATCCAGCAGGTAACCCAGGATAACTGGTCTAGACTTCTACATATATTGCTCTTGTGGCCGTGGGAGTAAATGAGATCACCTAAGCAATAAAAGGAGACTAAAACGAAAACAAAAAGTTCTAGGATAAAACCCTAAGGAAACCAACACTGAGATCCTCCAACAGAGACCTATAAGAAACAGAAATTAAGAAAATGTTTCAAGAAGGGAAGAATAGTTAAGAACAATCCAAACTGCTGAGGTATCAAAATAGGCACAGAAAGTCTTCAGAATAAGGTGGTCTTCAGAGACTTTGGTGAGAGCCACTTCCTGCTAAGCTGCAGGAAAGCAGAGTGGAAAAAACACCTCAAATGGTTAACAACAAAATAACCTCAATATTAAATGATATAGGCATCAATAAAATCAGAGAAGCTTTAGAGAGAAGGAATTTTGGTTAGAGAAAAGCAAGGAAGGAAAAGAGTGTTGATAACCAGACCTCCAAGGATTACAAAAAGCCACTTCCAATAACATTGAAAACAACATTAGTGTTTCTCAAATTTTTCCACCAGAACTAATGAAAATGCAAAAGAGAGTAACTTGCACAACCATTGCCATCTCTGGGTAGGCAATGATGTTAAGGTATTAAATTTGTTCTTAAAAGTCCATGTAGATTGTGCATAATGCTCATAAAAACAGCAGTGTTTAATATAAAAATATTTTCCCCATATTCAATTAAAATGATTGTTCCAGAAAGGTGTTCCTTGTTTACCGTGCGACTCCATATGGTCCTCCCACAATCCTCACACACCCCATATGCATACACGCATCATATACTCCCACTTTGAGAAATATGGAGGAGGTGCTTCGCTCCACAAGAGTGCCATCCTCTGGCAATCTCTGTAGAAATCTCTGTAGAAAGAAAGTGCCATCCTCTGGCAATCTCTGTAGAAAGTTCTGCCAGAACCCAAGTCTCATGAACTGCTACATGACCCGTAAACACTTTTTTCTTTCATTTTTCTTAAAAATGCCCCCTTCAACTTTCAAAGTATGCTTCATACATCGTGGAATCTGATGACTACAATGATGTTCAAGGGACCTGAATTATACACCCTCTTCATCTTTCTTAACTAACAAGTCATCATTTAATAAGTCCTCTGTACGTGGAGGTTGACCCAATGCCTTCAAATATTTAGTCACTTTTCTCTAAAACTTTCCCATATATTTCCCAAGGTGCAGACATGGTTTTGTAAAGAGGCTCTTATGCCTTTGGGACAAAGGCAGGTTCAGCCTAAATGAGGTCATTAAAACAAAACATCAAGTTCTCAGTGCCCTGAGATCCAAGCCAATGACCTACAGAGTGTTCCAGCTGATCTTAATTTCCCTGGCACAGCACAGTAAGAGTACTGTAATATAATGCAAAATGTCTCTAAAGAGAAACTAGATACTGGCTCAAGTCTTGCCAATACACAGTTAAATAATACCAAAGTACTCCTTTCATCTGAATACTGGGCTTCACACGTATATGTCACCCTTCCCAAGAATGAAAGTAATCTTCCACTATGAATGTGGGTTGATTGAAAAGCTTTTATTGGACTCAGCCCCATAAAGTATACGTGGTTTTTAACTGGCACACACAGCCTGGTAAGACTGAAAACGCCCACAAGGGGACCAAAGAGACAAAGAACAGAACTTATTCTGAGTAAGGGTAATCCAAATTTAGAATGTGCTAATAGTGGTAAATCAATACTCAAACGTTTATCCTGACTCACGTCTTTTTAACATCTAACAATATCGGACCCCTCCCAGTAACTAAACCAAAGTTCACTTTTCTAAGTTTTCTTGCAAACTCTTTATCCTTTATATTAAATTATCAGTACATTCCCAAATATTCCTTCATTCTTTCACTTAATAATAACCACTTCCTCTGCCCTCCCCCAATCATTCGTTCATGCATTCGTTCATTCATTTATAAAATATTTTATTTATTTATTTGTCAGGGAGAGAGAGAGAGCACAAGCAGGAGGATCGGAGTGGCAGGCAGAAGGAGGAGCAGGCTCCCTGCTGAGCAAGGAGCCCAATGTGGGACTTGATTCCAGGACCTTGGGATCATGACCTGAGTCGAAGGGAAATGCTCAACCAACTGAGCCACCCAGGTGTCCCCATTCATTTATTTTTTGATTCAGCAAAATTTACTGAGGGCCTGTTAAGTGCCAAGCATTGCTCGATCTGCTAGAGATTGAGTAGTATATAAGACAAAGTTCCTGCCCTTACAGGGCTTATGTTCTAGTGTGAAAGGACAGAGATAAACACATATATGTGTGAACATATAATATGTCAGATTTTATGTACTGGAGAGAAAAATTAAGCTGGGTAAGAGGGAAAAGAGAGTTCAGAGGTGGTAGAAAGCAATGCCGATCTTCAAATTCCATCTGAGCAAAAATTCATTTTTAATGATCCATCATCTAATAAATCAATTAGGACTTCTAATAACATAACTGAAAACAATGAATTGGAAACCATCTGAGTGGAAAAAGATTTGTTACCAATCAGAGTCATTCACTTCCTCAGTTTCTGGATAGTTTATCAATGAGGCTTTGCCATTAATGATATGTTACTCTCTCACTTAAATATAGTTTGTTCAAATTAATACACTCAGAAAAACTGAGGATTAAAATATTAATTTTATCACACCTTGGCCAAACGAACATAAAAGTGAGACTTTGCAGGACTTCTTCCTAATTTTTTAAATAAAATGCCACTGTCTTATAATGTGCTTTAAATACATTTTCATCGAAAGTTTAGAGCTATAAATTTAATTTATTCAACCTAAGGAAAATGTCAACCATATAATTAGAAAAGTTAGTCCTCATTCTTAAATCAATCAGCCAAATTAGACTTATTTTCTATCAGATAAGGTCCAACTTTACTTTTCAATTCAAATAAAGGTATGCATTCTGGGAAAAAATATATTAAAAAACACTGAAAATTAATTACAGATTATATCTTATAAGAGAAATAGCTGAAAACAGTCAAAATTAAAATAATACAGAACTAAGAGCTCTGAGGTATATGATGAAGTGGTAGGAAGGACATGGAATTCCTTTGGTAATTGTGTAAGTGTAATTCCTACCTTGATTTTCACTCTTTGGATGTAATTAAATAAAAACCAAGTATAAAATTAAAAATAGCTCCATTAATTGCAGTATTCATGGAGATAAAAATTTCTTATGTTTTTAATGAAAGCAAATGATGTATATATACTAAAAAAAAATTCATCTAATGGCCAGTATATTTGTTATTAAAAGAAAGTGGAAAACATTGAAGTATTTTCTGATAAAATGGGATGGGATAAAATGGGAATTGATTGGTCTATTAGAATACATACTCCATACTATGTGGTGTGATTTTACAAAATAGGTTTTAAACCCAATATTGAATAACACACACAAAATCTAAAAGAGATCATGTACAAGGTATATTCTTGAGTTTATCTAATTCATCTTCAAAAATCTTACAGCCTCAGAAAGGATTTTTGCCACATTTAGAAGACTCAGAATTACTACCGTAGCTGCTGTGGACCCTGCCCAGACCTCCCACCCACTAGCAGCAGCCGCCAAGCCCTAGGAGCTCAGTCCTCCCGTCCTGCCATTGTGCTCAGCGGAAGACAGCTGCCACCGTCAGGCCCTCACAGTGACCGAGACACTGCGGTTGAATCTGGATTGACCCCGTGTGGAGGAGGCAAAGCTGCAGCAGCAAGAACAGCAGCAGGCCTGGCTCCAGAGCATCGCAGAGAAAGACAACAACCTGGTTCCTCTCGACAAGCTGGCCTCAGAGCACTGTGATGACGTGGAAGAGGAGGATGATGATGGTGACAAACATAGTGAAGAGGACTCGGAGGATGATGAGGACACGTGGGACAAGGATGAGACGAATGACTACAATGAGTCACCTGATGACGGAGAGTTGACCTCTCCACCATTCCACCGTGAGGTGGACATGGAAGGCAACGAACAGGATCAGGACCTAACTAATTGGGAGCCCCGCCCTCTGCCCCAATTTTGAACAATTCTGTAAGGCCCACCCAGCTCCAGAGCTCCTGTGGGGTTGACTGAGACCTCTCTCTGCTGTGGCTGTCCTGGAACTCAGCTTTTCCCTCAGTCCATTACCACAGACAGTTTTCTTTTCTTTTTTTTTCTTTCTAATTTTATTTATTTATTTGAGAGAGAGAGCCCACACAAGCAGAGCGTAGGGGCGGGGCAGAGGGAGAGGGAGAAGCAGGCTCTCCACTGAGCAGGGAGCTCCATACCAGGACCCCTGCCTGGATCACGACCTCAGCCAAAAGCAGATGCTCAACCAACTGAGCCACCCGGTGTCCCCAGGGGGCTGTTTTCAAGAGCTCTCTTCAGGACACTCCTTGCAGGCAAACTTGTGCTCCAAGTAGGTCTCCCAGGGAACCTCACCTGCAGCACTAACCTACAGCACACGAGGTGTTCACAGGCACATTTTCTTCCAGCTGTTGGTTCATCCCAAGTATTGAAAATAGCAGAAAATGCATTTAAATACGTGACAAAATACCATTTCAGTATTTCACGCTAATGCGCTATTTACTTTGTTCTTAGGAAACTTTCCCTCAAAGACAAGAGTCAGGAGAGAGAGAGATTAAAGTCAATAATTAAAAACTGAAAAAAAGAGAAAGTGAAAATTGTTATCAATCCCATCACACAATCATATATCAGAATTCAGAACATTTCAACACTAACCAAAATTCTCCTTCCTCAACCTGTCTCTCCTTAACAGAAATTCACTCATGGCATAAAAAGACAGGACCTTTTTCTGATTTGTGGTGCTTTGATTAATCATTAAAGGAACCTCTCCCTGTGTGTGACGCCCCGGAGGTTTACATGCCCCAGGGGAATGCACCAGGTGAGAACGTTATTACAAACACAGGTGGGTTCTCAGAAAGGTAAGTTTTAGGAAAAAGTACATGTGTCATAAGGATCTGAAAACTAATTCTCTTAAACCTGTGAGTCTGCACATCCCTTGGAAAATTTTATATATTCAAGGGGTATATGTCTCTGCATTTCTATACCACGAGCACTGGCCCGAGTCATTTCCCAATGATATTAATAGCTAATAATTAAAACATTTGCTAACACCTACTACCCCTTGTTCTGAGACACTTGTATTATGAGTCCGAGTGATATTTCCACTTAAATTTTTTCTAACGTGGGAATTTTTAAAATACATACAGTAAGCTGGAAGGAAGTATAGCAGTCCACCAAATACTTTTTACTTATAATCCCATTAAATAAGAATAATGTACAGAATCAAAAATATATCCATTAATTTTGTTACCCGTGACCAAAATGTCCTATGTGTGTAATAAGAGCAAAAGATGGATACTGTTAAAAATCCTATTGTCTAAGATCCTAGCATGTAATTTTTTTTTTTTTAACATTTTATTTATTTGACAGCAAGAAACACAGCAAGAGAGGGAACACAAGCAGAGGGACTGGTAGCAGGAGAAACAGGCTTCCTGCCAAGCAGGGAGCCCGATGCGGGGCCCTATCCCTGGACCCTGGGATCATGACCCGAGCCGAAGGCAGACACTCAACGACTGAGCCACCCAGGCACCCCATTATTTTTGTTAATAAAAACTGTTAATAGATTTAAAAGTATTTTTAATTTGACCAAGATAATTGATCATGATTAGAATAAGTATGTCAAAATGCAATTTGTTAAAATTTATTTGTACTATTTATTATCAATAATCCACTTATTCATTCTTTTCATGAAAGAACTCAAGAACAAGGAACACAAGATACTCTATTTGGAGAGAAAAACAATGAATAATTAGACCAAATAGATAAATGCCAACAATTCATATTATGTTAAGTACAGCTAATGAAATGCACTGGAAAAGGCAGAATGGGGGAAAATAAGGTAAATAAACAAGTGTGGAGGAGAGCGATATACTTTAGGTAGTCTAGTCAAAAGGCCTCCTTGATAAGTCATTTTACATTGAGACCTACCTAAAGAATAAAGAGTAGTCAGTTACGTAAAGAGCAAGGAAAAGAGGATCCAAGCAGAGAAAAAAGTCAAGCCAAAGGCTCTGAGGAAGAATAAAAGATGCCAAGTTGACAAACAAGTATGACTGTCCCTCCACTGTGGCTGGAATATAATCAAGAAAAAGTAGAAGACAGAAGAAGTTTATAAAGTAGACAGCCAAATCATGTAGAATCCTGCAGGCCAAGGTACAAAGTTGAACTTCATGCTAACCTATCAAAAAGTTTTCAACCAGGCAGTGACATGATGTGATCTAAATTTCCAAGAATTCACTTCTGACAAGTATAGGGAGAATGGATCAAAATAGACTGAGACAAAAGAAGGCCATTTTTGCCTCTCATATGTGAGAAGGCAGTGGCTAAAGCTGGGGTGGTAGCAGTGAAGATGGAAAGACATTTATGGATTCAAGAATATTGCCAAGAAAGGTGTGGCAGTACTTGACAAAAGACCAGAAAGAGGTCTCCTTGGATTTTGGCTTAAGCAACCAAATGGATTATTCAAGGGTGGAGCAAGAGGAATTTGGAGAAGGACTTTAAAGATTATAATACCTCAACCCTTTAAGCCAAGCAGACCCAAGAGCTTTGGACCTACCCCAGACTCAAATGTTTCACACCTAATGTTACATCTGTATTTCTAAGCTTAAACAGAATTTTACTACCTAACCTGGCCCCTCTCTAATATGACACCTTTTCTGACTCAATACTATTTGGACCTTGACTTCGATGAGCAATTTCTAGTTTAACTAGCCCCTACTGCCCCTATCATCTCCATAAAGGTGTCTCCTGTGTTCCTTGTCCCATGACACCCAAATGTGCCTTTCTCACAAGAGGTGTGGTGACCATGTGTGAGGATGGGAACAAAGGGTAAGGAGGAAACTTCTGGGGCCAGAGGGACCAAACAAGCCTCCTAAAATCCTGTTATCTACTAAATGGACTCATTAGTACTTCAAAAGCACCCGAATCGCTCACTCTAAGAATGGAATAAAACGGTAGCACTCTCGGGGCAGAGAAAGCGTGCGCAAAAGGCTCCTATCACCTCACTCAGCAGCAGCAGGATATTATTAAAAACTAGGCTTAGAGATTTCCAGTCCAATATTTTTAATCCCATCATACTGACTCGTATCTCACCATAGAAACAATATTAAACATGGTGTCCAGGATGTTGTAAATGTACCATTCTTTGGAATTATTACAGATTAGAAAACTTTTACTGATTCCCTAACAACCTAACCACCACATGTGACATTACATCTATGGACAAGGTATGTGAATTAACAGTCCACTTATAAATGATCTCTTAGAATTGGTGAATTAGCTAAGAATATTAATCTTCCTGGAGAACCTGGCTGGCTCAGTTGGTAGAGCATGAGACTCTTGATCTTGAGGTTGTGAGTTCGAGCCTCACCTTAGGTGTAGTGATTACTTAAAAATAAAACCTTAAAAAAAAAAAAAAGAACATTAATGCTCTCATTTGTGTTTATTTTCTCTGTGGCTTTGAAAAATGCTAAATGAGTAGAACCAAAGGGAAGGACAAGAAGTAAAGGATGCTCTTCCCATATCAGCTTTCCCATTTCTCTCCTAAATTGATTCTGAAAGGCTCTCTTCAGCTCCCTTGCCTTGGCAAAGACCTGTGGCCATTTCCTAGGTTCTTCATTGAGCTTATCCCTTATCTAGAGTGCCAAAAGGACAATGCCCAAGTCTGCCTATCTCCACTCAAATATATAACAGCATATTCTTACACAATGGAATTTCTTACTATTCTATATAAGCTGACATGTTTGAAAGCAACATCCACAAGACTGCAGAAAGCTTTTTTATATTAATTAAGATCTACATTTATATTGAGCCATGAATGGCTTCAATTTTCCTTCTGTTGAAAGAACATAATATATGCCCCTAGGGAAAAACAAACCAGAAGCTGAGCTTTCAAGAGAAGTGAAAAATAAAACCCATATTGCAGATAAAGGTTGGATTGCAAATGTACCCTGCAAATTAACCAAGAATTAGAGGCAACCTTCAAACTGGAAATAAAACCTTGACAAGCAGATCTGCTGGGAGATTTTAGTTTTAAAATAGGAAGAGACAGCTGTCTTCTGTTACAAATGAAAGTAACTAGCATGAAGTAGGGACAACCCTGAGTTGGTAGCTCCTGTCAGTAGAGCCTAAGGGACATCACTAAGTTGCAAGCTCAAGACAATGGCCAAGAATGATAACCATCATTGAAGGGTGGCATTAACTGAAACCACTGTCAAGTAAATATGCTTCATTTGAATTAAGTGAATTGAAGCAAAGGAAGTAGACACTGTGAACTGTCTAGGCCAGTCAGCCAAACTAACCAGTAGATCACCATACATCATAGGTATACAATAAGACTTTGATTTTGTGTCCACTGTTGTTTGTTTGAGATCTTTTTTTCCTGGGGCACTAATCATCCATTGTTTCTTCCCACCTTCATACGCCATACCCATTGAACCTGGACTTCCTGCTCACAGAATTTGTTCTCACAAACTTGGCTGAGCAGTGTGGTCCAGGCCCTTATGCCCCTTCAGCTACAGCTGACTGAATAAGAGCTGGACACACCAAGTAAATGTTCTCTCCAGATGTAGACTCCAGACACTTACCAAGTGCTGAACCACGAATAGAAGGAAAGATTTATTTCAACGGGGTGGCCATCAGGGGCCAGGTGCACTGAGAGGCAATCAATACAAGCAAGACTGAAGACAAATGTGAGAATGAAATGGACATAGAAGGAGAAGCAGATGATGTGCTGTGCTGGTGGAAGAATGGAGAAAGTGTCTGCCTAAATCTTGGTTGACTTTCTACTCCCCGATTCCAGTCTCTCATGAGATCAGTGAACTCTTGGCCCTTGGATACTATAACATAACCTTTCAGGCTAGTTCATGTGAGGATCTGTTTCCTCCGAACAATCAATACCTGGATAAAATACCAACTAAAGTCCATTTGTAATATTTCTACCTTTTCTCAACTAAATGATATTGTCCACAATTTTGAAAGGTCAGATTGCCCCAGAGTCTAAAAGTGACCAGGAATATGAATACCCCTGATTTTCCACAGAAGTCAAAGAGAAAAAAAAAAAAAAAAGTCTAATTCCTATGCTCTTCACCAGGACACTGTTGTTCAGGGGCGTTTGCAAGAGGCCTGAGTATCAACATTTTTAACAAGCATCCCTGCTGATTCTTAGAAAGGTGGTCTAGTGTTTACCCTTTCAGAAGTACTCCTCTAAAGCCTGCTTCAATATTGCTACAAAGATCTGTGTACTTTCAAATTCCTCCTAAGAAAAATGATATTCATCAAGTGCCAACATTCAGAAGTAGCAAATTGCTGTTGGAAAGACATATTTGTTTGAAATCCTACTAGGAGCAAGTATTGTTGCTATTTATTTTTTTCTGCATATATAACATATTTGCATTTCATTTCACATTAAATGGGATTTTGTAAAATTGCCTGGGGGAGCCTAAATGCAACTTACGATGCTGTTTCCATCTGAAAATGAATTTAAATTTCCAAAGAGTTAATTTGAGGACTTTTGAAATATAACCAGTTTATAATCTGAGGATTTCAGGTATCATTCCAACCGAGACAATGTGATTATTATACCAAGGAATTATTGTTATTTTTATTAGACAATACTGGCATTTTGGTCAGAGAAGAAAATATATTTCTCAGAGATGCATACAAAACTAGGTAGGGATGTAACGAGAGGATGTTCAGGATTTACTTTAAAATATTTCAACAAAGACAATAAAAATTTCAGAAAAGAATAGATGAAGTAAATGAAGGAAAATCTTGCTCATTACTGAGTCTGGAAAACGGGAATATGAGACTCTAATTTATTGCTTTCTACTTCTGTGAATATTGGAGAAATGAGTATAGGAGAGTTTGGTTAATGTAGCAGCCTTGTAAGATTCCTACAGGACTATGCTAATTGGGTTAATTACTAGCATCACAAAGGAATGACATCAGAGGCCCATTAATTTGGGAAGAGATGAACTTGTCTTTTGATAGTTCCTGATACGTGAAAGAAAAAAGAAATCAAAGGCAGAGCATATGGAAAAGTAATTTCTTAATTATTTGAAAGATACTTTTGTTTTTCTGAAATGTACAAAAAGGCTTAATTCAATACAGAATACATCAGAAACAGTGTGGTAAGTATCAGACATGATACTCTTTTTGCTCTCCCTTTATTTAAATTGTAAGAGTATGGCCAAATCATTTCTGGTTTTTGCACTTTTCAAAAAAATCACAAAATGTGGATAAGAGATCACTTCTTGGAGTTCTTCTAACTGTGAGCTATAAACTACACACAAAAGCTGGCTATTAGTAACACTAGTAAATCCTACTTGGAGATAAGCCAATTATTTGATAAATTTTTCATATCAGTTTTAGGGAGAAGGTGGAGAAGAAAGCTAGAAGATAAAAACACAAAGAAATAGTTACAGTTGAAAAAGGGACAAAAAAAAAAAAAAAAAGAATCTAGGTCCTTAAATGACTATTATGAGTACCAAATGAGTACCATCACCCATGTTCTGGGATTATGAGCAGTTATAACTAACAACACTGGCATATTTATTCTTTGTGCTGCCTTTACAGTTTTCAGCTTCTGTGGAAATTGGACCTTCCTTGAAAAGACTCTTTTTTTAAAACCTCGAGAAATGCAGATTCCAGGTCCTGGCTGTGCCACTGTCAGCCACATAGCATTTCTTAGTCTCAGTTTACTAATCTGTAAAATAGCACACAACAGATGACTTCAAAGTTCTCTTCCAGCTCAAACATTCCACAACACCGTTTTTCATGGGTATCTTTTTATCTTTAAAATCTTCAGATACTTTATTTTGAGTAAGTTTCACTACCAAGTCCTGGGAAACAATTAACCAGACCTATGTCACAAGCTTGAGTCCCAGCACAAAAATAACCTGAGGGTAGACAAACACAAGACAAGAACTGATTCTTCTGCAAGGGCTAAGGATCTCTTATTCTTTCTTTTTCTTCAAATAGTAAGTCCCAAGGGATGATTTCCTGGTAAATTTCAACCAGAAATAGAAAAAGAGAGAGAGAGAGAGATCTAAATTCATAAGTCACTTTCAATATAAAGTCTAAATTGCAAGTAATTTTTCTGGACCATGCATATTAAAGAATCTGCTTTAAATCTGCTTTATTGGTAAATACAAGGAAATAGGTCCAGGAAATATATCTGGCCAGAATTGTAACAAGAAGGAGAGAGAATAAAGAATCCATATTCTGTCTCATTCTAGCTCTTATTTTAAAATAAAAACACTGGAAGCTTACAGTAAGTATTATATACTTTGAGACATTTTATTTTCAGAGATAAAGCATATCCTATTTGTGGCTTCAGTGCACTTTACCACTCAAGCATTATGTAGGTGTCTCAAATTGTAAAAAAAAAAAAAAAAAAAAATTTATGGCCTATAAAATGATTTTTGACTGTGGTTTTGAAAGGCCACATGAAATTTAACATGTTTCTAGTCTGGATTCTTTCAAACTTTCTGGTCAATTATTCGTAAACAACAAGCGCGATTCTTCACTTTTTCTACATGGAGAAAAGAATTGCTAAAATGACTGGAATGGTTAAGCAAAACAAATGAAAGAGAGAATATAAAGAAAAGAGACATCAGCTCCTGTACCGTAAATAACAGTCAATAGAAACCTATCACATCTAGTCATTTACATCATCTCAAGTGAAGGTCAGAGATAATCGGGCCAGAAATATCATCCTGTAAAAGGGTCATCTGTGTCACAAAGATTCTGAGCTTGGGAAATCACTGACATAGAGTCAGCTGTTCCCAAAGCATCACTCAGTCCAAAGTACTGAGCATATATAAAGGAATAAAAACAAAGGATCTGTTCTAAATGCAAAGTGTAGGTGGGAAACATAAAAGAATCTTCCGGGACATCCTTCGCTTCATAGAGATCCCAACCCTTGGGCAAAGGAAGAGATCAGTGGGAAGGGCCCTTCCTAGGTGGGAACACCCCTCTGGGACTGGTCTCCAGGAGGCCCGCCAAAACGCTCAGCTCAGGAAACGGCACCGCTTGTCTGTGTGGTTGTAGTGCTCTTTGAGAAGGTCACTGTGGAAATAGGACACAAGGCCAGAGCAGGAAACCAGTCGGAGTCAAGAGTAACATAGCACCAAAGTAACATAGCACTTTTCCCATTTTGCCAATTTGCTAAACCTGATCCGAAGAAATGCTATCATTCCTCAAGACAAGATGTCTTACTCTAGCATGATGACTACACGCCCTTAGGGCACACCCCGACTTGACCCTGACACACATACTCCCACCCTCTCTTTTTTCTCCCTCTATTAACATATTTTCTCTCTATTCAAAGCAAACTTTGCCCCATTGACATCTCTTAGGCATAGACATTCTCCCAGTGCTCGTTCTTGAAATTAAAGTGAGAATAAGCCCAGACCTCTCCTCTTCTACTCCCCTTACTCTGTTCACCTCCTAAGTCATAACCCAACTCCAAATCAAAGCTCCATCATGGTAAGCACCCTCGGTATGGCATTTTTGCTTAGCTCAGTGCCCCAGAACCTAGGATAGTGCAAGGAACACAGCAGGCCCTCCATAAATAGGGAAATAATCTATTACATTCCCCCAGCTAACTATTATGCCATCATCAGATCTTTCCTTTTCCTATTCTGGATCCCATGGGCAATCATCAATTTTTCTGCCATCATGATACACAATCAAATCTATCACCTGTACTTCCATCTTATATCCTGCCCCAAAAGCCAAGCTTTTAAAAGGCCCAGACATTTCAGCAGGGCTGTTTTTTGCTTGGGCTCTGACTTTAAAACTTATGCTGATAATAAAGCTCTCAAGAATCTCCTCCTTGTTCATCTCCTCATCCAAAGTCACAGTCCCGCCCACTTAAGGACTTGCCTCCCCCATCAAAGTCTCTAATTGAGAACATACCTCTGCTCTGGGAATATTTACTCCCACTTTCTCCAGTCCTTTTCCAAAAAGCACATGCACCAATTAAACTTCAAACCGCCCCCCTCAAACATATATATATATATATATATATATATATATATATATATATATATATGTATATATACCTTGTTATACTAGACTTCTATCAAAACTCGACAGTCCACGGAATGCTTCCTTCCTGTCTTTATTATTGCTTTATGTTATCAAGAACCCATCTATTCCCTAGGGTATTTCCTTTATTCCTAAAACATACATTATCGAACCCATCATAGGTAGTAAAAGGCAGAAAAAAGGAAAGAGAACAATAGATGTGGGGAAATGATCAATGGTCTTCTCTCTACTCACTCATTACCCCTCTCCTCACTGCAAGTATCTGACTGTTTAAAATTATTGCTTCCATCCTTGCAAGAACAACGTACATTTTGCCTTGTGAAGCCTCTCTTTGATTTGCTGATTCAAAATTGGGAGGGAAGAGATGGGATTATTCTGGGATACACTATTTTTTTTTTTTCAAATGTATAATCATGACGGATCTCCCCAAAGTTGCTGGGTCTTTGAAATCTAATTTGCCCAAGTCAGTCTCAAACTAGAAATGGAGAAAGCAAGCAAAATCATGAATGTAAAGTCCGTCTTCTAACCATCACTAAGGAATCATCTACCTTCTGTAGCCAGAAGCCTCCAAACTGAGGAATTCCCTGGTAAAGAAGCCATGTTGAGGTCTCAACTTCAATTACCTTTTGCCACAGAATCACTATACCATTTCCTTTAATAAGTGAGGTTGGCTTGGATTGAAAATGTGGAAGATTAAAGAAGGTATCAAAGAAATCAGCTAATCTCTTTCTCACCCAATACCCTCCTCCAATTTCTGACTAACATTGATAATCCATTATCACATATAACTCTCCCACCTACCCTGTAAATAATAATAGCTCCCAGACTCTGTCCTTTATATATATTCTCCCATTTAACCTATCCCAAAAGCATGGCAGGTAAGTTTTAACATTCCCATTTGACAGCTGTGATAACCGAGGCCTCAAAGGGAAATGATGCCAAAAACGTTGTCAGCCAATAGTCATTTAAAATAGGCCATACCACTCCTTTGTTAACATTATAAATTACTGAAAATCTTTAAAAACTGTGTGGATTTAGAACTCTTAAAATTAGAAAATTTTAAAATGCATACCTGCTTTTTCCTTGCATTCGCTTTGGGAAACAGGCCTGCTGACAACACAGATGTAAATGGAGAACAGCATAGCTCAGGAAAAGGGTTTGGAATAGATGGCATTTCCAGAACATCAAGATCTTTCTTTTTTCTCCTACACCAAGAGAACATAGGAGGTAATTTACATAAAGCGGAATGTAAAATATAATTGCTGACAGGATTAAGAAGTTAAGGGCCAACATGTACCACTCTGTGACAACACTAATATCATATAAAGTATACAGCAAAGGTCTATGATGTACTTTCTGTGGGTCAAAATAAAATTTGTTAATTGATATAAACCAATTTTCCACAGTATTCCTATCTTTTTTCGGGGGAGACCTTTTAAAAAATCACTAGGTATAAAAACTCCATTTCCAGCATTTTTGATAATTTTCCTAAGCTGAAATACAGACTACATAATTATTGATGCAAAAATCATCCTGAGAGGTTAGACATTTTTATGGATCCATTAAATTAACAAAGTCTACAAACATTTAGTGAATTCATTCCTATGCTATTTTACTAATCACTTTTAGAAGTTATGGTTTATTAATTATAGCTGTGGTTCATCTCACTTCAAATTTCATTCACAATGTTGCCCACACACAGTCTGTTGACTTTTCAAGTGCTTATAGATACTAAACCGCAAGGCAGTGTTTTTGAAGAGGTAAGTGAATAGAACTTGCTAGTATAAATGTACTCTAGTCCACTGCAGAGTAATTTTAACTTCAGTGAAGTTGAAGCACTTTGAAAATCTGGGAGGAAAAAAAGTACCATTTCAATGTATGAATATAAAGGACTACAGATTTTTGTATTGTTGCAGTCTTTTTCTTTCCTAAAGTATGTGCGAAATTGTGAACTCTAAAGGCACTTAGTGCTGAATGCTATGGAGATTGGGAAATCTTTTAAAACCTCTATTCTTTCCTGCTGAAGAGCAAGACTGCCTAAATGTCAATCCGTGCCTTGCCTCTCCAGGGTCGCTGT
Organism: Procyon lotor; assembly: GCA_028646535.1. NCBI lineage: Eukaryota > Metazoa > Chordata > Mammalia > Carnivora > Procyonidae > Procyon > Procyon lotor. Next base: position 57,377,242 of record CM053605.1, on the reverse strand, counting down.
AAGACTCTATGTGGGAGGTGAACTCATTTATGCAATGATTTTTTAAATATATAAAATAAAAAGGATTAGGGTTTTTCTGTTTTGCTTTGGTTTGGGGGTGGGGGGGTTATAGTGCAGGGCCACGAAGAGAGGAAGGGGCTGATCCGCCTGGCCTCCTAGTTCACGCGGATGGGCAGAGGTGAGAGCGACCAGGAGCTCTCAATGAAACGGTGATGCTATTTATAAGGCGCTGGGAGATCGCAATGTCCTGCTGAGCGGGTAGGAGCCAGCTCAAAGGGAATTGTCTTCAGAGACTTTCACAAACTTGGCCCAGCTCTGGGCACATGGCTCACCCCCTAGGACCGCCTCCTCAGCCCCTCGCCGGCGGCCAACCCAGGACACTCCCCCGCGCCCTCCGAGGGCTGCCTACCTGTCTGCAGCACAGCCGCGGGTCCCGTCCGGAGGGGGCAGGAGCGCCCGCGCGTGCAACCAGGGGGCAGGCGCCAGGTCGCGGGCGTCGCCCCTCCCCTGGGCAGCGCCGCACACCTGGGCGGCCAGCGGCGAGTCCTGGGCAGCCGCCCTACCCGCGGCGCTCTGCCCATCTTGCAGGGAAGTGGTCATTGTCGTCGGCCGGGGGGTCTCGGGTGTCACGGGAGACCCGGCGCGGGGGGGAGAGAGAGGCCGGGCGGTGGGAGGCGAAGCGCCTGCTTGGCAGCCCGAGCGCGCTGCAGGTGCGGTGGCCTCGCCGCCTGCGCTCCGGGCCCGGGCGGCTCAGACGCGCGGCCGAGCAGTCGGCGAGGCGGCGGGGGAGGGGAGGGGGCGGAGGAGGAGGGTGGGGAGAGGGGAGGAGCGGCCGGTGGGTGGGGGCCGCGGGCGGCGGGGCGAGGCGCGGAGGGGGCGGGGAGGGCGCTGAGCGCCGGGCGGGCCCCGCACCGGGTCCGGGACGCGCCGGGGCGCTGGCGGAGATCCCGCGTCGCCGGGGCTCGGCCCTCGGCGGCCGACGCGCGAGGCCCCGGCTGCCACCTCCCCAGGTGGGCACCGGAGCGCGAGGGCTGAGCCCAGGGTCAGGGCGGGCCCGCGCCGCTGGAGGCGGGGACCCATGTGAGCCGGCGCTCCCGCGGGGCTTGCCTAGCGGAGCGCAGGCGGGGCTGGGGTCTGGCTGGCGCTGACCCCCAGACCCTTCCTTTCTTCTGGCTCTGAGATCACCTAAGCTGTAGCTGGGCCGCCATGACAGGCCCCACCGTGCCCAGAGGCCGGGGGCCAGGGGGCTAGGTTTGCCCTAGTCTTCCCCCCACGTGCCTCTTCTTCCTTCCTCTCCTGCAGCCTTAGACGGGGCGGAGGGTGGGAAGGAGGTGGGTGAGGGAGCAGGGAGTACAATCATACAGTATGGGAAACTACTGAGATGTTTCAGAATTCTTAGTAAGGCGTGAATAATCCTGAAGTTGTCTTGGGAATTAGAAAAAATATTCATTTTCTTTTAATAAGAGCAGCCGTCATGTAATGAATCCCCCGTCTGCCTTGTCCTATGCCACCCTCGCAACAGCCTCACAAATCTAAATGTTTACCCCATTTTACAGATAAGGAAAATGGGGCTCAATAGCTTGCCCAGCACAGCTCCAGCGATCAGTGCGGTTTAGCTTCCAATTCAGGGGATCCCTTCTTAAAAACCCAGAATATTTGAAACAGTACCGTAGTGCCCCCTTCTGTGATTTTGCTTTCCTCCATTTCAGTTACCTGTGGTCAGCCTCCTTCTGGAATAGATGACCTTCCTTTCGAGATACAGTCAGAAAGTCAGTAGCTCCTTTTCGATGCACACCTCATTCTCCTCACTTCATCTCATCAGGTAGGCATTTTGTCATCTCACATCATCACAAGAAGGGTGAGTACAGTTCAGTAAGATATTTTGAGAGAGACCACATTTATATAACCTTTGTTATAGTATATTGTTATAATTGTTCTTTTTATTAATGATTGTAGATCTCTTACTGTGCCTAATTTATAAATTAAAATGTATCATAGATATGTGTGTAGAGCATAAAACATGATATATATAATGTATGTTTATAAGATATATACATAATCAGTATAGGTGGTTCAGTCTGGTGTTACCTATGGTTTCAGGTATCCACTGGGGGGTCTTGAAACATATTTCCGCAGTTAAGAGTGGATTACCATAATTACATTATGCTCACACTCTGAGGTGCAACTATCCCACTCTGAAATTCCGAGTGCTACTCTGTTTCTGCTCTTCCCATAAGTTCCCTCATCCTGGTGCACTGTAGAGGATTTCCAAATGTTTTACACACTCTTTGTTCTTTGACCAAATTAGGTAACACGTGGCGCTGGCATCTGTTTAACCAAGTTTTCTTAACCTCCACAACTCCTGCCCTGGGCAGGGCAAACACTTCCACCTGAAGAAGTAGGCAAAACCCCTTCTTCCACACCTGCACACACATCCACCACGGAACCAGACACTGCTGACAACCGGGGGTCACTAACTCCCAGCTGGTCAGGAAACTGGGAGTACTCCACAGAAGGAAAATCTTTGGGTCAAATAGTTTATGGAATCTAAGTTCTTCATTCTTCTTTGTCGAAATTAAGACCCAATAAAGAGCAGTATCGATTTGGGTCACACAGTGGGTGTGGTCTCTGGGAGACTTTCTACAATGCGATAGCCGTGGGCGGACAAAACGGTTGTTCTCCTGATGGATGAAATAATAGTACTCATCATGGTGAAAGTTAACATGTATTAATGCTATGTGGCAGGCAAAGCCCTCACTCATATCCAGTTCCCTGTGTATGGTCTGGATTCTACATGCAGATTTTAAGAGAGTTTCATGTAAAAGCATACAGATATATTGAGGCCATTCCAGGAAAATAAAAAAAGAGGTTACGTATTTGCAGATAACTTGAACTAAAGACATAAAGAAACAACTCCTTCTCTTCCTTCTTCCTCCTGCTCTTCTTTTTCTTCTTTTTTTCTTCCTCCTCCTCTTTCTTCTTTCTTCATCTGTATATTCTTCCAAAACTCTTGGAGGCACCCATTTCTCCTCTAAAATGGTATACTCTGGGATGGGGTTGGGAGCTTGGGTGACTCAGTCAGTTAAGCATCTGCCTTTGGCTCAGGTCATGATCCCAGGACCCTGGGATTGAGCCCCACGACAGGCTCCCTGGCCAGCAGGGGAGTCTGCTTCCCCCTCTCCCTCTGTCCGTGCTCTTGTCTCTTGCTCTTGCTCTCTCTCTTAAATAAATAAATAAAATCTTTTTTTTAAACAACAAAAAAATAAAAATAAAAAAATAAAATGGAATACTCTGAGCATCTAACAAGAGAATGAATCAGTGGTTAAAGTTTGTTCCCACCCTCCTCCCAGCAACTCCCCTCCCACACACACACGCAGAGAAAAGAATAGGTGAAAACCGTTTATATCTTTGGAATCACTGGAAGTACTATTTCCCAATAGTGTGTCTTGCTCCACTTCCCAGTATAAATGTTTAACCTCAAGAAAGAGTATTCCTTTGTTGGAATGAGATCTCAATCTTGTCTCCCCTCTGCAGGCATTCTCTTTTAGTGCATATCCAAGGAGTATCCATTTGCAGCCTTTATGCTCCTTTTCTAAACCCCATGGCAAAAATTATAATACCCACAGTTATCAGGGGCAAAAGCAAAAAGAACAAGTCTCTGAGGAATGGGACCTAAATAGTTGTGTCTTGTAGACTGGAGTTAAATTTTGAATTTACATCTAGATTCCTTGAGGCTCTATACCAAGAATTATTAGCTCATTCTTATTTTTGAAGCAAGCCAACCAAAGAACTAGTTTTTCTATCTAAAAGTGATTCTAAATAAAGAACTATGCAATATAAAAGCACAATACTATCAGACCTAGTACAGTCTAAAAGAATACAGAGGCAGTTTTCATCAAAAAGGAAGTTTATTAAAGGGAGATTTTCCTTCCCATAACTGACAAAGATTTTTGGAACAATGTGCCAGATATGTTGGTACAAAGATTTCTGAAACACTAAGGCAGGTGTCTTGGTACCAAAGATCGGACCCTCCCCTGAGTGGCTGTTGTCCTCTTTGACTTGTATCTGTGAAATTGCGAAGGAACCGGTTTGTCTCTTGGCCCCTCCCCCAATTTTAGCGGTGTCTGCCCCTTTGCTCCTCCCTTTCCTGTCTCTCGCTAGGGATCCTAACCTTTCTACCCTTCTAGGAAGAGGTGTCCTCCCTGTTTTAGTCTCTCCCTTCCCTTACTCGTCCAATCAGATTTCTTAACCCTTTATGTTGGGAAGGATAACATACATACAGAAAAGAAGTTCAGAGACAAAATTGTGTGATGACTTAACACAAGGCAAACACTGATGTCAGGTCATGAATTGCAGTCAGTTCTCTAAAAGCCTGTCCCTCCAATCCGGATTTTCATGGTAATCAACTCATAGTTTAACCATAAGTATCCACCCCAAAGCACAATAAAGGAGTCTGGTTTTGACCTTTATATAAATAGAATCATACAGTATGACCCGTTTATGCTAGACTTGGTTCTCTTAAGGTATTATTTACAATATTCTTTTTCAAGTAGCTGTAGCTCTTTCGTTCTTCTATTGTATGTAAATAGCACAGTGTATTTATCCATTCTATGACTGATAAGCATCTGGATGACTTCCAGCTTCTGACTGTTGTTAATGCTGCTGCAATGAACATTTTGTACATCTCCTAATGTACATGTGTATACATTTCCGGATGGTATATATGAGGGGCATTGTGAGGTCATGGTATGTGCATGTTCAGTTTGAGTAGATTCTGCCAATTTCTCAAAATAATTGTACCGATTCACAACCAGCAGCATAAATTTCCCCTGTTCTTCACATCCTTGAGGATTGGAATCGTATTTGAATTTTCACAGTAGTCATTCTGGTTGAGGATATAGCCATATCTCAGGGTGGAACTTGACCTTTCTTGATGAATAATGAGGTTAAGGACTTTTTTAGGTGATCGTTTGCCATTTGAACGTCCTCTTTTGATAAGTACCAAGTCAAGTATCTGCCCATTTTTATGTTGTCTGCCTTTTTCTTAATTTTTATAAGCGTTCTTTGTATATTGTAGTTACCAGCTCTTTGTCAGTTATGTTTTGTAAGTAAATTCCTCCATTCTGTGTCTTACATCTTATAACTCCTAATGATATCTTTTGATAAATAGAAGTTCTTAAGTATTAAATAGCCAAATTTATTTTTTATGAATATTTGTTTATGGCTTGTTAGAAATTTTCTCTGTGTATATATATATATATATATGTATATGTGTGTATATATATATATATTTCAGAAATTTATTGTTTTGCCTTCCACAATTAAACCTGTGATCCAACAAGATGAATATTTTTATCCTAGGGTATGAAAGTGTGAAGGTGTGAGGGTGTAAAGATTATTTTTTTCCATATAAATAGGTAATTTTTACAGCTTCATTCATTGAAAGGATTTTCCTTTCCTCACAACTTTTCAGTGCCTCTTTTGTTATGATTTAATTGCGCACCTGTCCATGTACCTTTTCTGGGCCCTCTCTTCTACTCCATTAGTTTATTTATCAATAATTTATACCAAAATCACATTGTCTTAATTATTACAATTTATAAAAATTCTTAATACTTAGTAAAGCAAGGAATTTCATTTTCTTCAATTTATTAATTTTAGAATTAGCTTCACAAGTTTTGAAAGAGCTGCTGGGATTTTGATTAGATTGCAATAAATCTATAAATCAGTTTAGAAAGAAATAATATTTAAAAAATGTTCCCAATCCCTGAAATTGCTGTATCTTTCCATTTGGTTATATCTTTAATTTGTTGCAATGATGTTTTATGGTTTTGTACATAGATATTTTGTGCATATTGTTAGACATGTTCTTAGGTAATATTTTTACTACTTTGGATACCTTTTTAAAATTTGATTTTTGGGGCGCCTGGGTGGCTCAGTCATTACGCTTTTGCCTTCCGCTCAGGTCATGATCTCAGCGTCCTGGATCCAGCCCCGTGTCCTGGGATCCAGCCCCATATTGGGCTCCCTGCTTGGCCGGGAGCCTGCTTCTCCCTTTCTAGCTCTCCTGTGCTCGTGTTCCCTCTCTCACTCTCTCTTATAAATAAATTATTTTAAAAAAAGTTTTGATTTTCTATGATTTGTTGTGATGAGAAAAACAACTGATTTCCGTGTATTGATCTTTTACCCACATAATAACTTTCATGCATTAATTTTAAAAATTTAACTGAAAACATTTTTAGGTTTTCAATATAGATGACCATATATTTATGCATAATGACAATTTTATGTCTTTATAATTTTCATATCTTTTAGGTGTTTTTCTAGCCTTACCACACCAATTAGGAATTTGAGTACAATGTTGAATATGAGTGAGGATAGCACAGATTATAGTTTTACTCTTGACCTCAAAGGAGTAGATATTAAATAAAATATCGTCATACCTTTGTCATAGATATACTTTATCAGATAAAGGAGGAGGTTTCCCTCATATTGCTTTTTTGCTAAAAAAAAAATTGGGGAGTTGGGAAAGGGCAAGGGAGAGGAGGAGGGGGGAGGGAGAGGAGAAGAGAGAATCTTAAGCAGACTTCCCGCTGAGTGTGGAGCCCTACCTGGGGCTTGATCTCACAACTCGGAGATCATGACCTGAGTGGAAATCAAGAGGCAGACCCTGTAACTGACTGAGCTACCCAGGCACCCCTTGCTAAAAATTTTTTATCAAGAGTAGATATTGAATATTATTAAACAACTTTTCTGTATCTACTGAGTTGATGGTTTTCCTCCTTGGTTCTATTAAACTAATGAATTATGTTTTTTTTGTTTTGTTTGGTTTGGTTTTGTTTTGTTTTGTTTTGTTTTTTAAGATTTTATTTATTTATTTGACAGAGAGAGAGATCACAAGCAGGCAGAGAGGCAGGCAGAGAAAGGGGGAAGCAGGCTCCCTGCCGAGCAGAGAGCCTGATGTGGGGCTCGATCCCAGGACCCTGAGATCATGACCTGAGCTGAAGGCAGAGGCTTTAACCCACTGAGCCACCCAGGTACCCATGAATTATGTTTTTTAAATACTAAACTAATATTCACAGTATAAACCTTACTCATTCTTACCTTACTCGTATGTTTTTGATGTTTGCTGATATTTTGTTTACAGTTTTTGCAACTATGTTCATGAGTCAGATTGGTTTGTAGTTTTCTCAATATATATATATATATTTTTTTCTTTTTTAAGATTTTATTTATTTGAGAGAGAGAGAAAGGGAGAGCTCGAGCAGGGGGAAGGACAGAGAGAGAGGGACAAGCAGACTCTCCACGGAGTGTGGTGCCAACTTGGGGCTCAATCCCAGGACCCCGAGATCATGACCTGAGCTGAAGTCAGATGTTTAACCATATGAGCTACCAAGGCACCCCCCTCTCATACATAATATCCTTATGAGGTGTTGGTATAGGGTTATGATAGCCTCAGAGATAAGGAGTGGTTTTTGTTTTTCTTTCCTCAAAGAGTATACATAACATTGGTGTTATTTGTTTCTTAATGTTGATATAATTTACTTGAATAAGTTACATGTGATCCTGAGGTTTCCTTTATGGGAAAATGTTTAATAAATGACTTAATATCTTTAATAGTTATAGGGCTATTCTGAATTCTTATTACTTCTCGTGTTGATTTTGACAATATTTTCTAGGAATCTATCTTGTTCATGTAAATTTTCAACTATTTTATCAGAAAACTATTGATATTTTCCTTTTAACTTTTTAATATGTAAAGGATTTATTGTTTTACCCTATTCCTTATTCTAACATTGAATGTTTGTGCCTTCTCTTTTTTTCTTGATTATATTCACCAGAATGTATCAATTTGAATGCTTTTCAGGAATGATCTTATTGTTTGTGTCCAAAATAAACAATGCAGAATAAAAATAAGCAATATAAACAATATACTTGTTTATTTCTATCTTTCCTATTTTCCTCTTTCTACTTCTTTATTTATTTGCTGTTCTTTTTTTCCCTAAATTTTTTACTTTGATGTGTATAGCTCATTGATATTTAGCTTTTCATATTTTTTGATACTCACATTTCCAGACATATATTTCCTTCTAAGTATGACCACAACTGTATTCCTGAAGATTTAATCAGTTGTATTTTCATTATTATTTGTTTCAAAATGTTTATATTTCCATCGTGGTAGAGATTTTTCTAGCTGTCTTTTTATTTTGTTCTTTTTCTAATATATAGCTAAATCACCTTGTTGTCACAGAATATACTCCATATGATTTCAGTCCTTTGAAATTTGTTGAAACTTGCTTTACGGCCCAGCATATGGTCAATATTAATAATATTATGTGTGTGCTTGAAAAGAAGGTGATTTTGCAGTCTTGAATTCACTGTTATATATATATAATATGTCAGCTCAAACACGTCAACCATGTTGTTTAAATTCTATGTTTTTGTACTGATTTTTTGTTTGTTCTATCATTTTCTGAAAGATGTTATACTACAATCTCCCACTCTGAGTTTTTAAATTTATTTTTACTCTGTATGTTCCGTTGTTACTTTGTTTTAAGACTATATTTTTAGAGGTTAGTTTTAGTATGTTATTTTACAAATTTAGAATGATTAGGTCTTCATGGTAAATCAAAGTAATTGATATTTTGAGATGGCCTCTTTCACCTCTAGTAACTTTTCTGCCTTCAAGTTTCTGTCTGATGTTAATATAGATCAGTTGATGTTTTATGGTACCTCTTTTTTCCTTACTTTGTGTCATTTTTTTTTTTTACCTTCATATTTTAGAAGTGTCTTTTGCAAAGAACATATGATTAGGGCTTTTTACTGGTTTGGTTTTTATCCAATCACATGATCACTGCCCTTAATTGAAACATTTAAACATTTTGGGTTACATCTCTATCCCATTGAGTGCTATCTCCTTATCTAGTTCTGTGTTCCTTTAACCCTTTTTACTTACCTTCTTTTGGACTATTTCATATTAATTCATCTTTCCCCTCTGTTTATCCATTTGTTCCACCAGATCCACTTTCCATCCTTTTCTACCAGCTTTGGGCTGCAGGAGGGTCAATTTTATGGATAACATAAAAGTGCTTCCTTGCTCTCTGAATTCTGGTTGGTTTTCTTCACTGGAAAGCACCAGCAGGACACCGAACAGTGGGAAGAATATGAAGTTAGGATATTTACTCTCTTTTTCCCTTATCTGCCAAGTTGCACAGTTGCTGTCCTGTATGCAGTCCACTGCTTGTATATGTGTTACCTGACCTTCTTCACAGGACTATACGGAAATTTCAAGCTGGGAGAATGAACAAATGCTGATCCTTTGGCTACTGCTATTGCAGTGAGTGACAAACTGTCCCTTGTCTCTGACCCAGAATCCTGCATCTTCTGCCAGGGTCCTTGAAACTACAATAGAATAATTGTTCAGCTTGCAAGTCAGTTAAGTAAAATCTTAGTTCTTGACACAATGGAGTTCTGCTCTATCTCCTTTTGTTTGTATTTTGTTTTGTCTAAACTTGTTCACATCTTCATAAAAAGCTCCTTTATTAAACTCTCTTCAAATTAACTAGCTTGAATATGCCATCTCTTTACTGCTTTATTAAGTTGGAAGTAATATATGTTTTTACTATTCTTTTGGTGATTATATCAGAGATTACAACACATATCCTTGATTAACCAAAGTATATTTATTTAATTTCACCAACTTTCCAGGCAGTGCAAGGATCTTAAAATACTTATCTCTATGTACTCTCTTATCAAATTTTATGCCACTGTTTCATATATGAATCTCTGCTTATGTTCATGTGTATTGTGTCTTCATAATGTATCATTAATATCATTTGACACAGTCAATACTCATTTGGTTTTTTTTCATACATTTACCTTATTGTTGATCTTCATTCTTTCTAAAATCATCGAACTTTAATCTACAATTTCTTCTACTGATGAGTCTCCTGGTGATTATCTGTTTTGTTTGTCTGAAAATGTTTTTGTTTTTCCTTTACTTTTCTACATATAACAACTATATTGGGATATAGTTCACATACCATACAATTCACCACTTGAAAGTACAACTCATTGGCTTTTAAGGTATACACAGATTGGTGCAATCAGCATCACAATCAATTTTAGTATGCTTTTATGACCCCAGAAAGAAACCATACCCATTAACAGTCACTCTGCATTTTACCTGTGCAACCCAGGTAATCACTAATGTACTTTCTGTCTCTATAGATTTTCTTATTCTAAACATTTCATCTAAAAGGGATCATACAAAATGTGGTCTTTTATGACTGCTTTCATTCATTTAGCATAAGTTTTCAGGGTTTATATATGTGGCATGTATCAGTACTCCATTCCTTTTTTATCCAGGAATAATGTTCTATCGTATGTATATACATTTTGTTTATTCTTTCTTTTTTTTTTTTTCTAAATTTTATTTGACAGAGAGAAACACAGCTGGAGAGGGAACACAAGCAGAGGGAATGGTAGTGGGAGAAGCAGGGCAAAGAGCCCGATGCGGGGCTCGATCCCAGGACTCCGGGATCATGACCTGAGCCGAAGGCAGACGCTTAACAACTGAGCCACCCAGGCACCCCTATTCTTTAATCAGTAGATTGATATTTGAATTTTTTTTTCACTTTTGGATATTGCGAATAGTGCCACAATGAATGTTTGTATACAAGTTTTTCATTTCTCTTTGTAACTGTAGAGCCATATGATAACTCCATGTTTAATCACCCGAAGAACTGCCAGAATATTTCCCAAAGTACTATCTTTTATCTGTCATTTCAGTATAGCCATTCCAGTGTCACATAATACCTCATTATAGTTTTGAATTTGCATTTCCCAGAGGGCTAATGATGTTAAACAACCCTTCATGTGCTTATTGGCCATTTGTATAACTTCTTTGGAGATATGTCAAATCCTTTCTCCACTCTTTAATTGAATTATTTGTCTTTTTATTATTGACTTTTAAAAATTCTTTATATACTAGTTTGTTATATATATGATTTGCAAATATTTTCTTCCATTTTGTGGGTGTCTTTTTACTTTTTTGATGATATCTTTGAATCACAAAGTTTTTAATTTTAATAAAGTCTAGTTTATTTTTTTCTTTTTGATACATGTGCTTTTGGTGTCATATCTAAGTGGACCAAGGTCATAAAGATTACTCTTATATTTTCTTCTAAGAGTTATAGAGTTCTTGCCTTTATATTTAAGTCTATGATACATTTTTTGTGATATGAGAAAGAATGACTTTTGTGATATGAGAAAGAAAAACTTTTTCTTTTACATTCATATATTGTTGTTTCCTGCATCATTTAATTGAATTGTCTTGAGATCCTTGTCAAAAATTAATTGACCATGAATATGAGGATTTATTTCAGGACTTTGTTTTATTCTGTTGATCTACATGTTTTTCTAATGCCACTACTATACTATTTTCATTATGATAGGTTCATAGTAAGTTTTGAAATTAGGAATTGTGAGTCCTGCAGGCTTTTCTTTTTAAAGATTTTTTTAAGCTATTCTGCGTCCCTTGAATTTCTTTTTGAATTTTAAAACCAACTTGTCAATTTCTGCAAAGGAGCCAGTTGAGGTTCTCATAGGGATTATACTGAATCTGTGCTTCAATTTGGGGAGTATTTTCCTCTTAAAAATATCAAGTCTTTCAATCCATGAACATGGGGTAGCTTTCCATCCATTTAGGTCTTCTTTGGTTTCTTTCAAACATGTTTTATAGTTTTTAGGTTATAAATATTATACTACTTTTCTTGAATTTATTCCTAAGTACTTTGTCTTTTTGTTGCTAATGTAAATGGAATTATTTTCTTAATTTCACTTTTTGATTGTTCATTCCTACTTTATATAAATTAATTTTTGTATCTTGATCTTGTATCCTGCAGCCTTATAAAACTCATTTATTCTAATAGTTTTGGAGTGCTTTTTATTGTTGTTTTTAGTGGATTCCTTAGAATTTTCTACATAAAAGATCGTGTCATTTGCAAATAGAGATAACTTAATTTTCATTCCAATCTAGATATCTTTTGTCTTTCTTTTTTTTTTCTTTTCTTCTTCTTCCTCTTCTCTCCTCCTCCTCCCTCTTCCTTGCCCCTCCCTCTCCCCCCTCTCTTCTCTTCCTCCTCCTCTCCCTCCCTTCTCTTCCTCCTTCCCCTCCTCCTCTTCTCCTTCTCTTTCTTTTGTTTTTTCTTTGACCTAATTGCCCTGACTAGAACCTTTAGTATAATGTTGAGTAGAAGTAGTGAGAACAAATATCCCTGTCTTGTTTATTATCTTTAGGGGGAAATATTCAATCTTTTAGCCTTAAGTACTATGTTAGCTGTCGGTTTTCATAAGTGCCTTTATCAGTTGAAAAGGTTAACTTCCATTCCTACTTTTTTAGTGTTTTTATTATGAAGAAGCATAGGATTGTGTTTAAGGTTCTTTTCTGCTCAATTTCCTATTTAAAGGATGTCATGATGGCTATAGAATTCTTGGTTGGCACTACTTTATTACAACACTTTGTATCTTTCCGTTGCTCCAGCTTTATTATTTATATTGAGAAATCGACTCAGTCAAGTTGTCATTTATTTAATGTAATTTAAAAAGTAATTTGACTTATATCCACCCTCCCCCTTACTCTTAAGATTTTCTTTTATTCTGGGTTTTTAGCAATTTCACTGTGATGTACTTAGGCAAGGATTTCCTTTTATTTATTTCTCTTGCAGTTTGTAAGTGGTCTTGAATTTGTGACATAATATTTTTTATGAATTTGGAAAAATTTCCAGACACTCTCTCCGTAAATAGTGCTTCTTCGTCTTTCTCTGTTTTCTCCCTTTCTGGGATTCTAATTATACATATCTTAGACCTTATCATGGTACCCTCCCTGTCTTTTAACCTTTTTATGTATTACCAACTTTTTTATTTCCCCATGCTTTATTATAGGTATTTTTTTCCTGATAGCTGAGTCCAAAATATTAATAAACTCATCCATTCATACATAATTTTGGTTATCCTATTTTTAGTTTCTAAATACCTGCTGCAATTATCAATTTTTTCTCTTATCTCCTTGAAAATAACAAGCACTATTTGGAATATGTGTTTGATAATGCCCTTATTTGAAGCCCCTGTCTCTTTGTTGTGTGCTATTTCTATTATATTTTATTCATGCCTTCCTGTCTTTTTGTGTACCTGGTTTACTTTTATTGCGTACCTGATATTGATTTGCAAAATAACTTTAGAAATAACTGTAGGCCTAGGATGATGCTAGTAGCTTCATTTATTTTTTTAATATTTTTAAGATTTTATTTATTTATTTGAGAGAAAGAATATGAGGAGAGGGGTGGAAGAAGAGGGAGAAGCAGGGTCCCCACTGAGCAGGGTGCTGGATGCAGGGGTCCATCCCAGGACCCCAGGATCATGACCTGAGCCGAAGGCAGATGCTTAACCGACTGAGCCACCCAGAAGCTCTGGTAGATTCCTTTAGAGAAGATTATATTTGCTTCTGCCTGGTTCCTAAAGGAACTAGCATTCTGGAGTTACCTCATCTGGAGATGACTCAAAGCTAAGCTTTCGGTCCCCCTAAAGACTGATTCTCTATCACTGCTAGAGCACATCCTTTTGGTGACCCATCCCACATCAAAGGGTGTTAACCAAGTCTCTGCTTGTAATTTTAGCTCTCAAGAGAGCATAAAAAGTTGCTCCACCTTCCCACTATCCTCTAGAATTGACAAAATGCTACATGTCATCAAGCATCTTCATCAAATCTTAACCTATTAAAATAGGACTTTTGTAGCTTCCATGCCCCCCACAACTTAATGCTAGCTGTGCTAGCAAAGCAATTTGTAAATTGTGGAAAAGCCTTAATTATCTATCTGAACTAAGAACCATACAGCTTTTTCAGTGGCTTTTAGAAGTTAAAGTCTACCCTGAGTGTAAGTTCTTCTGAGATAGGGGGTGCTGCTGTGGCCTGCTAGTGCTGGACCTATTTCATAGGAACGCCATCTATTGGAGATCCCATTATCTTCTGGTGAGTGGCCTTCTGCCACAAATGACCATTTTAAATAATCTCTGTACCCAATTAAAAATGAAGCTTCTAGGAGCGAGAATTGAGTTAACATGCAAAGCTCCCTACACTTCTTATGAATTTATTCATTCATCTCCTACCATAGCCTTCACATGTAAAAATTCTGGCACGCTTATAAGTTCCTAGAATGCCCCAATTAAGCCCCATTACTAAAAATACTTAGCAAATTTGTGATATGCCTGCCTGTGTTGCTCTTGCTTCATGAAAAGAAATTTGGAATTTCAAAACCATCAGTCTGACACTTTGGTGAGCTACTACATTCGGTATAATATCATTTTTTAAAAAGTGGAAAAGAAAACCACAGCAGTACTCCAGGGAGCATGGTTTATTTTCCAGCCCTGAAAGCATTGCTTTTACTGAGTGCCTATCAGCACACCTGTGCATGCCTGTCTTTATTAGATCAAAAATGTGCAGTTTCTTAGTCTCCTGAGTTCCAGATGCCTCATGAGATTCTGCCACCAACTTTTTAAATGAAAGTGTAAAGTGCAGCTATTTTCTATTTCAACTTTTATTACTTTCAGTGGCTGGGTATATTTCCTTTCTCATTGTTGTTATTTTTTAATGTAAACAAATTAAGGGTCTTTCATTTACACATCGGTGCTCGTAGAGCCAAAGACTAGCCTTTGAAAGAATGTCTTAAATGAACATCAGAATTAAATAAGAGAGAGAGAGGGAGAGGGAAAGAGAGAAAAAGACGCAGAGGAAGGGAGGAGCAGAGGGAAGGAGGGAAGGAAGGAAGGGAGGGACGGAGGGAGGGGATAGTGGCAGGATAAAATATATGTGAAAATTTACTTAAAGAACACTCTGCAGGAACAGAAATCTCAGGTAACAGTTTTTAAACCAGCAATGCACCACGAGTTTTGGCCTGAGGAAATGTGACGGGTATACCTAGAGAAATGCTGACCTAACGTTATTTCCCTAAGGATTTTCTTTTTGCTCATGGTTCTAATAAGGAACTTGAATTTTCCAAGAAAATTAGAATATACCTGCAAAGTTCAAATGCTTGTATAAGAAACTTCAGTGTCACTATTGTACTCTATTTATAATATTTTGCACTTTGTGTACAAATGCTACATTTGGTTTTAGTTTATGTTTCTTTCCTTATACTCAGCATTGGCTTTGACTTCTTTTTGTATATTTTGGTTGTTGCTGTTGTTTTTAATGTTATCTTGCTGTATGTATGCAAGCCACCTCAGATGTTTTTGGAATGAACCTCATGTTGGAGAGATGAATATATAATAATAATAGTTAATAGCTTATAATGATTGCCACGTACTCTACTGTTTTGTGAAGGGCTAGATGACCTGCAAAGTGGGTATGGACAAAACCAGAGAAACATTATTTTGTTAAGGCTATTTTGATTCTGTATTTTCCCTTCTACTTATGCCTAGGTGCTATGTGTTAGGTATCTCTCTTTTATTGGATGCCTGAATACCAAAACAATAGAAGGAAGCTAGAGATAAGATTTTAACTTCTCTTCCAGTACCATCCTAGTACCACCTAAGGCCATCTACTTGTACCTGCTTAATGTGCCTGCTTCACATTTCCTCTTCTTCGAACTCCCAAACATCTCTCTTATAAGAGGATTTACCCAATGTGAAGATGATGCCTAGATAGGTATGCCCTTTGTTTAAGGATAAGATGGGTTATTTGTTCCTTTCTTGAGCCTTGATGCAGAGTGTACTGTCTAATGGGGATGGTGTTCTAATAGTAAGCCAAACCAGACCTTGTCTCAGACTTGAAGAAATTTAGATAACATATTAGCAAGCACATGATTTTATAGGAATATAATGAACAACTTAGAAATAGGTGTGGGAATAATGACATTTCTTTTGGCTTGATACTGAAATCTAGTCTTTGACCTTGCTATTTTTCTTAATGGCAGATACTCAGTTGAGTTCATTCTTTCTTATCTGCTGATTTCTCTTTGCCCCATGAGGATTCATAAGTCCTGCTCAAAATTTAGTTCATAGTTCTATCTTTTTCTCTCATCATTACCCCCGGCTTCACCATAAGACATACCTTGTGCAGAGATCTGTGGCAAGCATTTCCATCCCTACCTTTAAGATCCATTGGAATATTTGGGAACCTTGTCTGCAAATTCTTCAGGAAGCTGAAGAAAATAGGAAAAGGGTATCATTCTGGGGTCTCTCTTGTACTTGATATCCCAGATGTCATCTCTCTATATACATGTATGAAGAAAGAAAGTCTATCTTCCTGTTAGAGAGATTGCCCCATCTGGCTATGAGAGCCCAAGACCATCAGATATTTGATTGAGTCTTTTCCCCTTCTCATTCTGATTCCATGTGGCTACCTGGTGAAACCATGTCAAGTAGTCAGTTTGTTTGACAGTTGCATCTTCAGTATAAATAATAAGTTGGTACTCTGATTTTATATATCAATGTTAGTGGTATTTTTAGCAAGAGTCATATTTACTAATCCAATCAATTTGAGGTCTTTCTGCAAAGTGGAAGACTAGACTTGGGGTTGTGATAAATTTAGATTCTAGGACTGTTAGCTCCATGGAGGCAGAGCCTACACTTATATTGTTTATCCTTCTCTAAATTAAAGTGCCTGGTCCTTAGTTGGCTTTTACAATATCTGAGTGAATGAAAAGTAGCTACTGAGAAGTGACCACTCAGTTGGCTTCTCTTTTGATGGCATCAATCGTTATCACACAGGATTTCTTTTGAACTTCTTGGTAAGCTGTAGTAGTCTCGTTTTATAGATTTAAAACCAAGATTTAAAGTAGTTAAACAAGTTTCCTATTGACACAAAGTTAAAGAATGACTTTGGAACCTTGATATAGAGAAGTTCAAAGCCCATACCCTTTCTGTTACATCATGGAACCCATAGGAATAATTCAAACTAAATAAATCGGAGATCACAGCTAAGCTGGAGCCTTCAGGTAAAGTGATGGCTTTGAAAAAGACTTAATTTGAACTAGGATTTAAAAGTTGTTCAGTATTTCAACCTAGAGATAGGATACGCAATATGAGCAAAGGTTAAGGGGCAAGGTATTGAATGTTATACTGGGAAAACAATAATAAAATTCAACTTTAGTGTATAAACTAAAAGCTATAAGATGATAGGAAATGAATCTAGAGAAGTATGACACATCATAAAATTCTGGAATAGCAGATTAAGGAATTTGAACATCCTTCTGAAAGTAATCAGAAGCAAACAAAGCTTTTTAAAGATATGGAACATGATTAAAACCATGCTTCAGAATGACGATTCAGGTTGACCAGTTTGTCAGTTGGAAGTAAGGAGACAAATCAAGATGTCATTAAAAATAATGCCCTCTTTTGCCCATCCTTAAAAATAAATAAATAAATAAACAAACAAATAAATAAATAAAGCATGTAATGATAGTAAGGCTGGGACAGTAAGAGGGGAGACAGAGGATTCAGAGCTGAGTCTCAAGGCAGCATAGTTAGGGGACTTGAGCAAGCATTAAAAGAAACAGAGGAGTTAAACAGATGATGTAGGAAGACCGTGAGTTTATAGATACTACATATGTATGGCTTACAGTGTATCCAAATGTAGGTGATGAGCAGAAAGTTAGAATGTGAGCCTGTAGCTTGAAAAGTCTCAGCTAGAGTCAGCTATTTGGGATTCTTCTTCAGGGTGACAATAATTGAAATCACAGGGTAAATGAGATTATCAGAGGCAAGCGTATGAAAAGTAAAGAGTAAAGACTTGAACTAACCTCAGTCAGGAACATTTTGGGTGCCGAAGGAGGAAGAAGAAGCCTCAAAGTAGACAGAGAAGGCGCGGTCAAAGAGGTAGGTGGTTATTACTTCCCTCAGGGGGTTATTTCTGCTAGTTTCAAGACTGAGAACTACTGTCTTAGTTTAATGATAGAAAATGATGAAAATAGCTAGGAGGAAGTAAGTTGGTAAATATGGATTAGGCCAAGGCAAATTTGATGAGCTGAATAGAATTTTTTTGTGGCTATTTACTAAAAAAAAAAAAAATTTTTTTTTTACAATGCTACTTCAAAACTGCCTTATTTTCCCAAACTTTCTCTCGCTATTTTGAATAAAAGTAATAGGCAGTACTAATGGATAATGGATTCCTAATAAATTCTTTTTTTTTTTAAGATTTTTTATTTATTTGATAGAAACACAGCGAGAGAGGGAACACAAGCAGAGGGAATGGTAGCGGGAGAAGCAGGCTTCCTGCTGAGCAGAGAGCCCGATGTGGGGCTCGATCCCAGGACTCTGGGATCACGACCTGGGCCGAAGGCTCACGACCTGGGCCGAAGGCAGCCGCTTAACGACTGAGCCACCCAGGCGCCCCATGATTCCTAGTAAATTCTTAAAACATTCAGGAATATTCTTCTACTCTGAGTTCTGATTCAAATATGAATTGAATTACTAACAATTGATGTCACAGCAGACTTGAAATGAAAGTAGTCAGTTGAATGACTTTATCTCAGCTATTAATACACTCTTTTTCTAATATTTTGTCTCTGAAATACTAATCCCTCCTTGCCCTATTTGCCCTGGTTTCCTATCTTCAGTAAGGTATTTAGATAATACCATTTTATTTTTTTTTAATTTCCAATTGGACATAAGTAACATTTGCTTCTTTATCCTTTCATAATGCTAAAGCCACAGAAATACTATTCTATCTTCTGATATTTTTGGTTGCTAAGCATACAACATATTTCTGCTGTTTCAGTATGCAGTGCTTTTACAGAAGCAAACAAAAAGTGAAAAAAAATATCTTTATTGTTCAGGATCAAAACTTGTTTGCTCAGTCTTAAGGATATGCATATTTCATAGCTTTCTGAATATTTTTTGCTAATTTAGTCTAGTTCTTTCTGAATAATAAAGGCTTTGGAAAATTGCTTTTTAATTTCAGAAAGAAGTTTTCTTCAATTAATCTCTATTATTAATTTCAAGTGGGATGGGAAACCTAGAAGAATCTGTATGGATGCATAGACCATTTAGAAATTGTAATTTCTCGGGGCACCTGGGTGGCTCAGTCGTTAAGCGTCTGCCTTCAGCTCAGGTCATGATCCCAGAGTCTTGGGATCGAGCCCCACATCGGGCTCTCTGCTCCGCAGGAAGCCTGCTTCTCCAGCTACCACTCCCTCTGCTTGTGTTCCCTCTCTCGCTGTGTTTCTCTCTG
The DNA here is from genome assembly GCA_028646535.1 of Procyon lotor. Taxonomy (NCBI): domain Eukaryota; kingdom Metazoa; phylum Chordata; class Mammalia; order Carnivora; family Procyonidae; genus Procyon; species Procyon lotor. Next base: position 57,358,014 of record CM053605.1, on the reverse strand, counting down.
TCAAATAAATAAAATCTTTAAAAAAAAAAAAAAAAAGAAAGAAATTGTAATCTCTATGTTCATTTGTTATCATTTTTAAAGAACATTCTGATTGGCCAAAAATAAGAAAAGGCATTGATGTCATAGTAAATATGTTAGGAGAAGACAACTAGAATAAAAATTTAAAAGGATGAGAAACACCCAGTGGCAATTTAATAGAGTGGTTTCCAGAGTCTAATAATTCATTATTGCAAGGTGAGAATATCAAGTCTCCTCTTTGTAATTAGTTCTTGTCTAAAAAATAGAAAATAAGTTAAGCTGTACTAATCTTTAATACAAATATTTACACTGGCACCCTCACTGCCTCTTATATCAGAAAGACATGAATCATATGTGTGTGTAAGGTATACCAATGGTATATTCTATCATCCAGAGCTCTTTAAGAATTCCTCCATCACTCTTGGGTTCCCTTTCAGTATTTTGCGATGTGTTGCGACATCCTTGTCCTGTTAAGTGAATTTTAAAATTTATTATCCTAAGTATTATAACCTTTAAGTATTTTATAATAAGGAAGACAATGACCATGATCATTTTGTCATACAAAGAAGTTCACTGGTTTTCTTGGTGAGGTACTTAAAATGGTTAGGTTACACATTTTTCTCTTACAAGTTAGATAAGTGCTCCAAATTTGCTAAACTTTTTGCTGCAATGGTAAGTGGGCCCTAATAGAATGCTACCTTGTAGATTTTTTTTGAAAAAAGAAATATTTTAATTCATCCCATCAAGATTAAGTTGATGTTTTAATAATGAGTGATTCACTCTTTCTCATTAATATAGCGAAAGCATTTTAAAAGTGAATCTTGAGAGATATTTCCATTGTTATGTGATTTTCCTGCATTTTAACAGCAGATGTAAATATACCTTCTACACATACTCTCATACCAGCTTCTTAATTTTAAAAAATGACTAACATTTTATAATCTGTTTAAAAATCTTCTACATGATGATTTCAGTAGATCTTGAACACATTGCTAAAAGTATAACAGTGCAACAACTTCTGATTAGGTTTCAAAAACAAATGCTTGGTACCTAAGAAGGTACCAAGTTGCTGAATTTAAAAAAAAATGTTTGCTATACCTATTATGGTATGCAACTGAAAAACGAGTATCAGAGTTTTCCTAGGTGCTTCCCTTGATATACTCATTCCATTGAAATATATAGATTTTTTTTGTAGAGTGTCTTTTCCATCTATCTTAGTCCTTAAAACCAGGTTTATAAAGCTAAAACTTTAATTCTCAGATCATTAAATGATCTGTCATAGAAATTTAGAATATTCACTTATATTGTTTTCATTAAAAACAGTTGCCAATAGCTTTATCAAGAATACATGTTTTATAGGGGCACCTGGATAGCTCAGTCAGTTAAGCGTCTGACTCTTGGTTTTGGCTCCAATAATGATATCAGGGTCATGACATTGAGCCCAATGTCACCTCCGAGCTCAGCACAGAATCTGCTTGAGATACCTTCCTCTCCTTCCCCCTGTGTCCTTCCCTCTGCTCAATCTCTCTCTCTCTCTCTAAAATAAATATATAATAAAATATTTCTTAAAAAGGAATGAACATTTTATGTATCATTAATAACTTTAAAAATTAAGCATTATTTCATCTTTAATCTAGCCTTTAATTTATCTATTTATATAACTATGTTGTATTTCATACAATATAATAGTACATTAGTAGCTATATATTTTTTATAAATTAATATATATCTCAGGTTACACAAAATTTTTTCATGATTAAGGGATTACTACGGGGGCCCCTGGGTGACTCAGTTGGTTGAGCATTTGCTTTCAGCTCAGGTCATGATCTCAGGGTCCTGGGATTGAGCCCTGTGTCTGGCTCTCTGCTCAGCACGGAGTCTGCTTCTCCCTTTCCCTCTGTGCTCTCTCTCTCTCTCAAATAAATAAATAAAATCTTTTTTTATTTTTATGTATTTATCTTTTTTTTTAAAGATTTTATTTATTTATTTGACAGAGAGCGAGATCACAAGTAGGCAGAGAGGCATGCAGAGAGAGAGAGGGAAGCAGGTTCCCTGCTGAGCAGAGAGCCTGATGCGGGGCTCCATCCCAGGGCACTGAGATCATGACCTGAGCTGAAGGCAGAGGCTTAATGCACTGAGCCACCCAGGTGCCCCCCCTTTTTTTTTAATCTTTTTTAAAAATAGGGTTTACTGTTCAAATAGTTTATAGTTCACTAAATCAAACTAGATTGAACAAAATAAAATGTTTTTCTATGAGAATAAAAATTATATTGAAGAGGCAGAGTACCTTCATCCCTATTCTCATATAAGCACCAAGGAGAGCTATATTATTATGTTCTTGGGCCCTATTGCACTTTTGCATTCCTAGGCCTCTTCTTTCATTAAAAAATATTTAAAATTTTATGACTGCATTGGTATAAAGATGAATATATTAATATTACTCATTTTCTCTGACCTGAAAGTTCATTTTTTTCTTCCAATTTTAAGATAAATTAGAACATTTTTATGAGCTCCTAAAAGTATTGAGGGCCTTAGGTAGGTCCTGTGCCACATTGATAAGTTGGCTTTGGCAGCAACATAGTAAGAGAAGAAATAAATCTCATACTTAGATTTTAGTTTCAGAACTAGGACTCTATTAGTTGCAAAATAGACACACATAAGGAACAGTTATACTTTTTGAGGAAGGGCTAATGTCCCATAAGGTATGTATTTTCTCCAAATAATCCCTCACACATGAAGTCTTCCTCTTTGAAAGATGGTAGATTCCTCAGAACAGCAGTTAGGAGGAGAGAAAGGAGGGAAGGTGGACCTGAAGCTACAACCTAGGAACAGGTGGACAATGAAAACAGATTACATACAGTACAACCAGAATTGGTCAAGCAGGAAGTGAGGGGTCCAATCTTCAATCAGATTAAACCCTGAACTCTTTCCAATGGCCTACAAGTCTGACCCATCCTATTCTTTTCTGTCTCATCTTATCCCGCATCGCTTCTTTGCCATGGAAGCATCATGCTGACCTTTCTACTGGCCTCAAACACAAGCATACTAGCTCACCCCAGCCTAAAGGTGTCTGCTGGCACATGCTTTCTCTGCATGATGATAAAGCTACTCCCTTGTGTCATTGAGGCCTCTGCTGCGTGTCACGCCCCCAGTCTTTTCTAGCCACCCCTCTGCTAACTAGTCTGTTATATTATCCTGTTGTGTTTTCTTCATCATACTGTCTGAATCTGTCTTGATCGTTTATTCATTTGTTCATTGTCTACCACCCCAAATGGAATATAAGTTCCATGGTTGCAGGGGACAAGTCTGTCTGGATCACCGGTAGCCCTTCCGTGCCTATAACAATGCCTAGCATTCAAGCAATACTTACCGAATAAATCAACTGAGCTCAATTTAACAGCTACCGCAATCCCTCCCTCCTCTACTCTCATTCAAGCAGCTCAGTTCATGGCACTATGTGACCTTTTCTTTTAGGAAGGTCACTTTTTCAGTTTAACATAGTGTATCTGCAAACAACAATAACAGCAGATACGGGATAGTGTAGTACACAACTCGGCAGCTGAGAAAAACCTCCCCAAACATCTTAAATACTCATCTGTACTGGTGCTAACGTACTGCACATGAATATGTATCACACAATTATTAGCTAACGCAAACTCCGTGTTGTTACATAAGACATCTTGTGCTATGTCTATAACATAGGTGACAATTTGGGTGAGATGACATAATGCAGCAGTGATCATGTATCTCTTTCTCACAGTGGAGGCAGCAGCAGACAGTGTGATGCCTAAGGTTTAAATGTGATCTAGCGTTATTTTTAGGCCCTCTTTCTCCAGCCACCTAAGAGGTAATCCCAAGCAGCAAAGGTTTTAAGTGTTTTGTTGCCTACTTTCATTCCCTGTGGGACAGTTGTGGTAAGCCTACTGGTAAACGGTCACTAATTGGTAATACTCAGCTTTAAAATTAAACTACGGAGGATGAATTTCAAGTCCCTCACCTCCCATCTCCAAATACTGATTTTGACGTCAGTCATGAGTCCTTCTGGAATCTCTTCAATTTTCTGTTCTTACTGACCAGACAGTTTTACCCATCCATCCCCACACAAACTCACAAACCGATCAACCAGGAGGTATTTATTTATTGCTGATGGTGTGCTCAGTACTGTGTCAAAGTTTTGTGGATATGGAGATGGAAGTGTAAAAGAAAATCATTGCTGTTCTTAGGGAACTCAAAGACAGATAAGAAAGCATCGATGGGTGTTAACTGGACTTATTGTGATCATTTCACAATACATACATATATTGAATCATTATGTGGTATACTTGAAACTAATATAATATGTGAGTTATGTCTCTCCCTCTCTCTATATGTAGAGTTTATATATATAATACGTATGTATTATATATATTAATAATGGTAAAATAAAGTAGAAGCAACAACAGCAACAAAAAGCCCTGAATCTTAGAGGACAAAATACAACTACAGGAAGTGGACCTAGAGCTCATTCTCCAAGTAAGAGAAAAGGGCATTTCAGGCAAATGGATAAAAGGCATAAAGAAAGGATGAATATGGTTTGTTTGTGGATTTTGAGGAGACTGATTAAAATGAACTCTATGTGAGGGGAAAAAAAGTGGGAAATGCGGTTAGTAGCAAATGAGAACATATCATCAAGACGTTGAATGCTAGACAGAAGCATTTAGATTTGTTTGAGCAGAAAACTTGGAATTATATTTACTCTCATCTTTCTCCTCATGTTCCAAATTTGTAGAGAAAATAAAAGACTTCTTTTTGTTGAATAATTCCTTCCTGGAAGTCTTCTATTTGTAGTAATGACAGTCAAAACCCTCTGAAGGTATGTTAAGAATAGTGGCTGAAACCTCAAGCTGGGATTTTTAGCATTTATATGTTTTTTTCATAAGGTCCTTTTGCTATTTTTAAACTTAAATAATTTGGTTGGGAGGAATGAGAGAAATGATCTTTAATGAGAGGTGACTTTTTTCTGACAGCAAATGGATTTTTCATTTCAGCTAGTCTTAGGACACACTTTCTTGACTATCATAAGCTGTTTTTAGTTTGTCTCAGGATCTGGAATACGAATATATTAAATTCAGCTAGGTAATACATGCCCTAAATTTTGATATTTTTTAATATAAGTCTTATTTCTATCACCCTGTGACCTAAATTATTATTAAAGGAAAAGAAATTTTGTGGAGCAGGTATTATGAACCAGTGCTTTGGTCAGGATGGACTAAGGTAAATTGCTGCAAAAAAAAATTACTTTCAAGTCCTAGTAGTTTAACAAAACAAAGATTTATTTCCATCATGGGTTGGCAGGGGTCCTATTCTGATAGTTGCTCAGAGACACAGGCTGACAGAACCTTCATCATTTGCAGTTCCATCATCTGGAACACATGATCTCCCTGCTCCTAGCATTAGGGGAAGAGAGCATGGACAATGGCATGCTGGCTCTTATGCGCTGTGACCCACTGGCCAGAACTAGTCTTGTGACTCCATCCAGGTGTGAGGAGTCTGGGAAATATAGTCCTCCAAGTCTCCAGGACAGGTAGGAGAACCAGAGTCTGATGGGCACTGGTACATTCTGCCATGACCAGGGAAGGGGCCAATGTGTTTCACATGTGTTATTTACTCTCTTTGTTCTTGGAGGAGTAATAGTGTCCTCGTTTTTACAGATGAAGAAAACCAAAGTAGTGTGGGGAGGTTAAAAGAGATTTGGGTTAGAGGTCCTGCGTTGTTGGAACCTTAGCTCTGTTACATATATGATGAGTTGTAAGACAGATCAGCTAATTTCTCCCTCCTGGACAATTAAATTGTACACATCACAATCAGATGGTTTTCCCGACCTGTTGCTGTCTTCCTGTAGGGATCTGTACTACTCTCTCATCACAGGTCCTGTATTGTAACTACTGTTGTCGTGATCAGTTTCTTCAGGGAAAGAGTGATTCTTATGCACAGTTTTACTCCTTGTGCCATGTTGAGTAGCTGGCACCTGGTAACTGCTTAATATTTATTGAAGGGATAAATTTAAATACTTCTGGTCGTCTGTTGCATTAAGATATTGATGAAAATGGCAATGTTGTTAATGACACGAAGTAACTTGCCATCTTCCAACAAAGTATAGCCAAATAGAAGTATTTTTTTTTTTTACAAATTCCTGGTTTTTCTTTAAAAATCTGAAACCAAATTACTTAATATTACATGACAGTAGACTGTATATAAAACTCACAGGCATGTTTATTTATTATCTTATTATTTTCCTGGGGCTTCTGTAATGAAGTGCCACAAACTGTGTGGTTTGCAACAGCGGAAATACACTGTCTCAGGTTCTGGAGGCTAGAAGTCAATAAGAATTAGGGAGAATCTGCCCCATGCCTCTCTTCCTGGCATCTGGTGATGGCTGGCAATCCTTGCCGTTCCTTGGTTTGTAGAGGCACCATTACGATCTCTGCCTCCTTCCCATGACATTTTCCCTGTGTGCTTCTCTCCTCTCTTCTTGTAAGGATCCCAGGCATACCATATCAGGGCCCACTCAATGATCTCATCTTAACTTCATTGCATCTGCAAAGACCCTGTTTTAGGGGCACCCAGGTGTCTCAGTCAGTTAAGCATCTGGCTTTGGCTCAGGTCATGATCCTGTGTCAGGCTCTTTGCTCAGTAGGGAGCCTGCTTCTCCCTCTCCCCCTGCCTGCCGCTCTGCCTGCTTGTGCTCTCTCTCTTTCTCTCTCTCTCTCTCAAATGAATAATTAAAGTCTTTAAGAAAAAACAAAACAAAAACAAAGACTCTGTTTTGAAATGAGGTCATGTCCAAAGTACTGGGGATTCGAACTTCAACATATCTTTTTAGGGGACACATAACAATAACAACTATGAGTAGTATTTTTTAAATAAAAATCTAGATTTCTAGTTTTCTTGAAAAATCAGAAGATCTTTGAAGAGAGCATCTGCCTTCCCCCATGGAGCAATTCCCTGTCACTAGCAGATATCTTTCCCTGCCTCTGGGGTCTGTGCTCTCCAGTTTGCACACTGATCACTAATGCCTCCATGTCCAACTTTCATCTTTAGTACTGAACATGAATTATGACAGCATCGGAATGCCAGAATTCTCTCACTCAGCCCTCTTTATCTACTACCTTACCTCTCTGGCCCTGATGATTTGCAATTTTGCAACTCCTGTTATGAAAAAATTCAGCTCTACTGATAGAGACAAAAGTTTACTAAATTCATTTCATTGTATAGTCTTTCTTTAAGACTCACAATAACATTTAATAGCAAAAATAATTTATTAATGACAAATTGTTTCTGAATGATTTATTTGAAGGAGTGTGGAATGTGATCAGATATAGCCCAGGAAAAATGAAAAGATGGTGTCTAAGGGGAAAATAAGGTCAGTAATCACTTTAAACAAAAGCAGTTGAAATTATGCTGGCAATAATTAAAAGGAAGAGACATAGAAAATGAATTGTATTATGTGACCCACCAATAGGCAAGATTCAAAGATGCTATGTTCAGAAAAAAATATGATTCCAAAGGGTCAACTTTTAAGAAATACACAAAGAGAATTTATAAGTGAACAGAGAAAAATCCCTGAGGGGACTCATGAAATGAGGGTAAATGTTAATTCTTTGTCAAAATTGTTGTTTTATTTATTACTAAATAGAAAGTGGTAACTATACTCAGTATTCAAGGACAATGGACTTAATAAAAGGGAGCAACAGTAGATCTTCAGACCTAAATAGACGTAACTCTCTGTCCCTCAATCGTTACATTTTGTGTTTAAGATTCATTTCATTTTAATTTTTCACTTCTTCCACCAAATCCAAACCTGCTTCATCTTGTGGATTACCCAAGTTAAAAAACAACTCTGTTTTCTGGGACTCTGAGCCAAAAACATCCCTTCATCCCTCATTCAGTCAGGGATCTGAGAGGGGCGCCTGGGTGGCTCGGTGGGTTAAAGCCTCTGCCTTCGGCTCAGGTCATGATCTCAGGGTCCTGGGATCCAGCCCCACATCGGGGTCTCTGCTCAGTGGGAAGCCTGCTTCCCCCTTTCTCTCTACCTACTTGTGATCTCGCTCTCTCTGTCAAATAAATAAATAAAATCTTTAAAAAAAAAAAATCAGGGATTTGGTCTTGTCATTTTTACCTCATAAGTAGGTTGGAAGAAATCTCTCTCCTTTTCTCTGTCCTCACTGGCCACACCTTCAGGAGGCCCTCTCTACCACACACCTTTTACAAAACTGAACTAGGAATAATCAGATGAATACTTTAAATTAACGTGGGGCCTCATCATCAGCCATGCAGACTATTGCACTTCCTGGAGAGGGGTCTCTTTCCAGACAGAAGTACCACATGCCTTCCCCAATGTGCTGTCTTTTTTCCACACCTGCTCCATGGCCATTCACACTTCTCTGTCTTATATAAAAATTCCCTCTACTCAAATGCATTTACTAGCTCCCTTTTCACTTTCTGTTACTCATCTTTCAACTCCAGCTCACTTGCTCTATGGGGTCTTCCTGGTAGAGTTAGTGTCCTTTCTTCTATGCTTTTCTGGTGCCTCTCTGTTTGTACCTCAGTGTACTTGCTCCTCCAACCGGCACCCAGGGGTCAGCAGTCTCCACCGCCTGGGAGCTTCTGAGACATACAGAATCTTGGGCTCCACCCCAGACCTGCTGAATCACAACCTACGTTTTAAGGGCCTCTCCAGCTGATTCTTACGCACGTACAAGTTTGAGCTGTTTGGCTAACGGTATGATTAGAGGTTTGGAGTTCGGGCTTTTATATTGAATTCTTAGCTCCTCTAGATGAGAGCCACACATTTCATTTTTGCAGCCCCTAACAAAGCGACAGTGTCTGCTGAGCACTTGCAGTATACGAAGGAGGGAAGGAGAAAATGGGAACAGATGGTTTAGTGGTCACCCAAGCAGTAGGGGCAAAACCAGGACTCCCTGGCACTTATGTATCAGATCCTTTCTACCGCCCATGCTGTGCCACTTAAAACATCTTTCTTCTCTATTCTAAACCTAGGAGATGTGGGAGGACATGCTCACAGTCACAAGGCTATTGTAAGTGGCAAAGAGGACTCCGGGACACAAGTTTTTCTCTTGTCACTTAGTTGAGGATCTTTACACTGTGTCATTTGGCCTCTATCTGTCAGAAGAACAAATGTGAAACACATTCATTGAACTTCTGTTCTCACAAGTCAAGTTTCAAAGAGCATCTGCCATAATGAATAAAAATATATTTGTATTTCCCCTGTGTGCTTCAATTCAGGCGGTCCTGGGTTACAGTCCAGTAAGTCAAGCTCAGGGGACATCATGTTTATCTCAGAGTTGGAAGACAAGCCCGAACTAAAAAACAAACAAACAAAAAAGTAAGAAATAATTATAAATGTGGATATAATTAGTCAATTGCCAATTTGATTTTTTTTTTCTACCTGGTGCAATAATTTGTGGCTTGTAACATTAAGCATATTTTTACAGTACATTTTAAACATGCATATAATGGTTTCAAGCTTCCGTTTTGAATGAGACATATTTATACTCCAAATGCCACATTTACTTATGTATTTCCAGTGTGTCTGAATATTTTGGGAAGGAAACAAATAGGATGATTATGTAATTGCCACCAATATGTTTTGTGTTGCTGTTTCACTTTTGAAATAACAACCGAATTACGCCATAAGTGGCTGATTCAGTAACGAAGGCAACAAATTATTTGCTGCATGTGTTGTATGTGCCAGGCACTGTCACAGGCTCTGCCCTCAGCATTCTGCCTCCATAAATTTTGTGGACTGAGGAAGGGAGCTAGCCAAAGAAACAAGCAGTTACAATGAATTTATGAAGGCAGATGAAAACTCAGTTAACTGCAGGGCATCTAAGCAGACGGAGCATCTAGTCCAGACTTAGGAGACCAGAAAAGCCTTTGCAAAGGAGATGACCATGCAGCTAAGTCCCAAAGAAGAATGGAATTTAGTGAGGCAAATTAGGTGGGGTGGGACTTTCCAGACAGAAGGACAGCTGCCTGTGCAAAGGCCCTGATCCAGGAGAAAGAAAAAAAGATTAGAGATAGCTGTAAGTTGTTCAGTATAGCTAAAGCAGAGTATTACTGATGCAAGGGAGGGAATAGTTTGTGGAGTGATGAGGGTTAATGTCAGATAGGAAAGCACGGGGAAGATCATGAGGGGTTCTGAATATCATACAAAGGAATTTGGATGTCATTCTAAATAAGAGTAATATGTAATGCTTTCCTAGTGCTTATGTTGATGCCATATTTTTCTAAACTTATCTCACATAGTCTTCACAGCTGGTAACTTTATAGGTAATGAAACTGAGGTACAAAGACTAAAAGTACTTTACAAAAGTTGCACAACTGGGCAGTAATGGAGCTGGGCTCCTAGACACAATGGGAGAGGGCATGATGTGATATTTGTTTTGTGAAGATCATTCTGGCTCAAGTATAAAGATAGAATTTGAGAAGATATTTCAGTAACCCACATAAACTAAGCTGAAGACCTGAGCTAAGCTGAGTCAATTAGGAAGGAAAGTAATAGATGGGGCACCTGGGTGGCTCAGTGGGTTAAAGCCTCTGCCTTTGACTCAGGTCATGATCTCAGGGCCCTGGGATTGAGCACCACATCAGGCTCTCTGCTCAGCAGGGAGCCTGCTTCCCCCTCTCTCTCTGCCTGCCTCTCTGCCTACTTGTGATTTCTCTCCTTCTGTCAAATAAATAAATAAAAATCTTTAAAAAAAAAAAAAAGAAGAAGAAGAAACTAATAGATAAGTACAGAGGTGCTCAGGGTCTATGGTAGGACTCAGTAATAGGTCAATAAGATGTGACACCAAGTAGGTACCAAATAGGCTTCTCCAAATAGGGCATTAATATGAGATTTTAGGTCATATACAATCAAATATGCATTTCCAAGACCATATTTGTAATTAAAATGACTATTAACTAATCTCTGATGACATATAACCTATCTGTTAGCTCATTAACTTATTGATATTTAGTTGTCTCTTCTCTTTTGCAATTTTTTATAATACTGGTAATTTTTTGATAAAACTAACATCTTTTAAACACTGTGTTGCTTTCAAATCTTCCCCATAATCTATAATAAAATACAAACTAATTAGTATTCTTTAGCTCTGTACAGTGGTCTAGTTCATCTTTGAAAGACATTTTTTAATTTATTTGACAGAGAGAGAGATTACAAGTAGGCAGAGAGGCAAGCAGAGAGAGAGGGGGAAGCAGGCTCCCTGCTGAGCAGGGAGCCCGATGTGGTGCTCAATCCCAGGGCCCTGAGATCATGACCTGAGCCGAAGGCAGAGGCTTTAACCCACTGAGCCACCCAGGCACCCCTGAAAAGACATTTTTGAACTTTTAGAACTTTTGTCACTTATTTTGGTGACATGCTTGTCCTTTTTCCTTGACTCTAGAGCCCAGCTTTGAACTCTCATTCAGTATAATATCTCCACCTCCTTATCTTTATAACAATTATCTTTTTGTATTCATATTTCAGGTCTTCACCCAACTTTTAGTCCTGCCTGTACTTTTGGTTCTGATTTCTGTCCAGTTCCACTAGGGCCAATGTTATAAACAGCCATTAATCTCCACTTTAGATTAAATTGTTAATAGAACAGCCAAAATTATGAGAGTTCCACAGCCATATTTTAAAGATAATCTGTAAGTAAAAGGAAAGGTGAGGAAAGAACATTTTATATTGATGAAAGGACAGAAGAACACAAATTGTATTTATAAAAACTTTAAACATAAAAACATAGAAAATGATGCCTTTCATCAGGGCAAAGAATAAAGCCTATTCTTTGTTTTCATTTATCTCCCTGTATAAATAATATCTGTTATCATTTATTTCTCTAGTGTAAATAACAAGGATATAGCAAATCAAAGCAAGGTTTGAATAATACAGGATCAGGGCAAAATACTTGGTTTACAGGAACGAAAGATACTAGATTTGGAATGCATTTTAAGTGCAAAAGGAGTAACAAAAGAAAAGTGAATTATCTGTTGAAGATAAAAATTCCCAGGAGAGATAAAAAGTAGAAGTAAATTAGAATGATTAAAATTCTACTATCTTTCTATCTTTATCATCAACATTTTAGAAATCATTCCTTTGGCGAATTTTTGTTGTTTACCTTACATCTGATTTCACAGTTCACTGCAGGGGTCAGCAAACTACAGCCCACAGGCCCACCAGCTAAGAATGCTTCTGTATTTTTATAGGGTTGGAAAAAATCACAAGAATAACATTTCATGACACAGGGACATTAAATGGAATTTAAGATTCAGGGACCATAAAGTCTTCTTGGAAAATAGCCACATTATTTGTCTCTGTGTTGTCTGTGGCTGCTTTCGTGCTCAAACAGCAGGTCTGAGTAATGGCCACACAGACTGTATAGCCGGGAAAGACTGAGGGACTTACTCTCTGGCCATGTACAGAAAAAATTTGCCAGTCCCTGATTTCATGACTTAAATAGGTCTCCTCTTATTTGATAAGGAACTTTTAACCAACATATTTTGTATGTATTCATTCCCAAACCAATGGACACCTATATAATGACATAATTTAGAAGTGAATAAAACAAGCTGTTTCCTAAACAAGTGATCATGTTACTTAATTACCAGTCATATAAAAACAGTTACTTTTTATGGCATATATAACAGTTGAACAATCTGAAAAAGTTATCTCAAATATGTTATTGCTTTCATATATTGAATCCTTATATACTTCTCTGGAAAATTCTTTATAAGGAAAATAGGTTGATTTGGACATATAATGAGAAATAAAAATCCTTAGAAATCCCAAAAAAGAACAGAGAAGAGTGACAAGTGGGTAAAGGAAACTATGTAAAATGTCATTTTTACAGCATATAAGAATATCCTTTCAGCACTTAATAAGATGCAAAAAAAATGACATGTATTTTTGGAACAAGTTTACCATGCTAAATTGAACTTGATCCCCAATATGTAAAGGCCACTGAAACAATTCCCTCAGCAAATCTATTGTATTTACCTAGATCATCAGTGCATTCAATAACTTCATTTAGCTTTTAAAAAATATATAAGAGCTTTTAAAATAAATAAACAAACAAGAGCTTTAGTTTTTGTTTATATATTCATAAATTTGCATTAAGACCATGACGGAGTAGATACATGAGATGTGAACACATGCATAAAAAATTATCAGGGGTGCCTGGGTGGCTCAGTTCGTTAAGCGACTGCCTTTGGCTCAGGTCATGATCCTGGAGTCCCAGGGTCAAGTCCCACATCGCACTCCCTGTGCTTCTGTGGACTCCCTGTGTCTACTTCTCCCTCTGCCTGCCCCTCCCCCCTTTTGTGCAGGCACGCATGCACCCCCCTTCTCTCTCTCATTCTCTCTCCCTCAAATAAAATCTTAAAAAAACATCAGAAGGCAGATCATATCTATATTAACCAACAGATTTTACTAAAGTTTAGGCAGAATAAACTGATAAACTGGTTCAATTTGATAAACTAAATTTTAGGCGCTAGTGAAGTAAATTAATAAAACTATATAGGAATGAAAGAGGTTTAAAAACTAATATTCCAAGAAGTTAAGTGTTCTATCATTTATGTGTTTAATGTATTTATTTTGTAAAGAATATGTCTTTATTCAGCCTGCATCCATCATAGCCAGTGGTGTGGCTAAGCACATAGGCTGTGGAAGGTAAAGATTTGCTTTAAAACCTCAACCCCATCTCTAGCTGGCCAGATGTACTTAGACAATGTAACTTCCTTGGTTTCCATCCCTCGGTTTCTCTCCCTAGAAAGTAGATGCAATAATATGTTCATGTCATAAAGTTAACTAATATGTTAGTTCATTGTTATCATTTTATGCCAGGTCCTTTGCAAAGAATTTTTACATAATACAAGCATGAACATTTACCATCTTCTTGATTTTTCCTTCCATTGGCTTATTAAGCAGAACCTTATTCCAGGTCTCTTTAGCTGTCCTTTTTTTTTTTTTTTAATAATCTTGTTGCATTATGAGAAAACTGAAATTTTCAAATAACTCTATGTCACTTATAAAATCTACCCATCATCTGTCCATAATAAGTCTTCAACCAACTAGTAATCTTTATTCGTACCTATGTGATAAATAATAAAATACAACCACCATTGACTGCCATAATATGGGAATTTAGGGTAGCTGGTCAAAAAGCAACTTCTGGGTACATATTGCTGCTCTGTGAACTTTCCCTGTAACTGCAGAGCCAATCCTACTGTAAGCTTCACTGAATGAGGTCCTGTTTTGGTCTGGTGTTGGCTTGAGGAGATTGGAGCACACCCAGTGGTCACATCCAGGACCTTGTTGGGAATTTCCCTTTAACACTGGCATGACTCAGGTTGGGTAAATAAAACCAAACATTCCTAAGAATGGGAATTTTATGTTGCTGGATGAATAGCCATTTCTGAATGCCTATTCAATTGTCTGATTTCTCTGTCATACCACTGTTGGGAAGTTTGGATCCATTCTATAGTAAACTGCCTAGCAAATTATGCAAAATTTTGGCAAATCATCTTTATTCAAAAGGCATACATGTTTCTCTGAATTTATAAGACCTAGTTGAAAGTGTCATGTTGTTCACTTATAGGAAGGCTGAGGAGCCACTGCAAGATTTGGTCTTGATTTGGTTTGGTTTGGTTTGGTTTGGTTTGGTTTGGTTTGGTTTGGGCTGCCAAAAGGTCCATCCACGGGGGACTCCTTGTAAGTCTGAGAAACTCTTTAATAGATACACTGTAGAAGGGGAAGCTGGACAACTCTAGAACGTCATCATCTTCTCCTCCAAAGAATACTTGTGATCTTTCCCAAAGGGGAGAGAGAAGATTCTGTATTGTCTTGAAAAGGTTGGATCATCCTTGGAGGTGACATTGAGGCCTCTGGAGAAATGACTCAGATGAGGTGAATTAAATGGAAAGTCCCCAGATTTCCTCATAGAGAACCTTGGAACCAAATCTTTCATGAAAAGATTTCTGTACTGAGAACCCACGCTCTCTTGGGAAGGGTGTTTCCTGAGTTTGCCATTCTCCGGGCTATAGGCTATCTCCAGACAGTCAAGCTGTATTGGAGTTCAGAAAACAAAATGACACTATGTCTAAAAAAAAATCCCCACATTTCTGCATACACAATGGAAAATTAGATGCATAACCATTCAATTTAACCAACTTTGGTCAATAATCTTTCATACACACACATGAAAACAATCCATTGTAACTTCAAAAGTTAGCCAGTTTGGTTCACCAAGAGTTTCTTTAGACTAGTGCAATGGGTACTGCCAGGTCCTAGGCATATGGCTCCACCATGTGGATGAGCCTCTGCAAATAATACTGACAATAATTTTTAAAAAAAAAGAGGTTAGTTATAATGAAAATTAGCAATCATAGGTCAAACCCTCATTTTATGTATGAGAAAGAGAACTAGAGAGGTTAAATTATTTACCCAGTTATGCGCCACTACCAAAGTTAGACTTTGGGGGCTCTTATTATTAAAGAAATTGCTTGAACTAATTAAACTTTACTCTTAGTTCACCCATTCATTTTAATTATTAAAAAATCAGATAATCGTGTTCATTGGGTATTTGCTTTATTTTTAAATGCCCATAATCCAAGCCCCTTTCCTATTTGGTAGGAGTTCTGTTATGTAAAGGTGGTAAGGCAAAGCCCCATTTCCCTCAAAAGAACTGGAAGAGCGTTCATGCCCTCTTATTACCCCGAGAGCTAAGTAAGATTCAAGCATGTCACTTAGATGTGGCTGGCAGGAAGGTCTGTGCAGGGATTTTGGATATGAAGGAAATAACTGAATCAGAGGTAGGTAGGGGCTGTTCAGGGAGTGGTAGAGCAGGTAAGTCACAGTGATAGCAGCTGTTCATGTCAGCAGGGACAGCACAGATCCATGGCAGCACTGCTGCGGCAATGTCCCCTCCACACTGATCATGAGACATGAACTTCACTATATTCTGTACTTCCTAGAGCCTAATTCAGACCCACTTCCTGAGCTTGGTTCTTCTGTCCTCCTATGGGCTATTTCAGCCACCCCACATTCTTCCTCTGGAGTCCTTTTCTGCTTAGCAGATCCAGAGTCTGTTTTTGTTGTGCAACCAAGACCCAAATTTAAAAGAAGTTGTTACCAGTAGTAAGTGGCAGCACAGAACCTCAGTGAAATTGGCAAAACCCAGCTTTCATCTGGCCTGGTTGAAGGTGAAGGAATTTAAAATCCTAGTCATTTTAGGAATGGAATTTTGATCTGTCTGAACCTAGTATGCAGAAGTGAAACATCCAGTTAAGTTATTTTCTGTGATCAC
The DNA here is from genome assembly GCA_028646535.1 of Procyon lotor. NCBI lineage: Eukaryota > Metazoa > Chordata > Mammalia > Carnivora > Procyonidae > Procyon > Procyon lotor. The sequence continues at coordinate 57,341,647 of CM053605.1, read as the reverse complement.
TGGGAAAGAAATCCTGCTACCTTGTGGCATCGTGCTGTGTGTTCACCAAGAGAGTCCACATGTAAGTGCTCCATTCACCAGTCCTAGTCCTTGAGTCAGTCCAGTCTAGGTACCAAGTGTGGACTCTAGCCTATAGCTATTGAGTCATCCATAGGCTTTAAGACTCCTAGCTGAGGCAACAGACAGCACAGAGCAGGGAAAGACCGTCTCCAGTGGCCCACCTGAATTCCTTATCTGCAGACTTCATGATCATAATAAAATAATTGTTCCAAGCTGCTAAGTTAGGTGAATTTTTTTGTGCCACAAAGATAGCCAGAACAGGAACCTACACCCATTTCAATGACTAATGGACTTGTCGGATGGCAAGGTGGTTGGAAAAGCAGGATCAGAGGGTTGTGGAAGAAGTTTGGGAAAAGGTTACATTGAATGGATGGATATTCAGGAATGGACATTTCAGAATGAGCCTAGAATGTGAGTATATTTTTCAAGAAGTAATATGTTCACCAAATGTCTTAGTATGGATAAGATGACCCACTCAGTAGATATAGGTCAACCTCTTTTCTCAGCAAGGCCGGTGGATTCATGAGCCAGGTGTCCATTGTGGAGGATATGAAGATATGAAGATTAGTATAGCAATGACCATCTGGCTACATCCTTGATGAATATTCCCTTTTTTATTGTTGGTAACTGATCATGAGCTCCTGAAAAGCGTGATACCTACTGGAACCAAAGGAATATTTGGTGTTAGTTTGTCTGTGTGAGATGCTACCCTATTATCTTTTGGGCAATGCAGAGGGGAGAACAGTTTTTCCTTATTGCAGTCAATTATTTAGTTTGGGTTTGTTTTGCTTTCCCTGGTCATTTTTCTTTGTCATTACATGAGCCATAGATTAATTGGTTACCTTATATAAGGCCATGGTATCCCAAGCAAAATGGTTTCAACCTAAAGGAACTAATTTTGTTAAAGAAACAAGGCAAAGGGCTAATGTTCAAGGACTTCATTGGTATTATTGCATGCCCCAACTCAGAAGGAATGAATCCTTGAAGATTTAGATGTGCTTTATCCAAGAGTCAACGCCTCGGGAGTCTGATGTTCTACAGGGTGTGGTTTATGTTTTGAACAAATGACCGTCCCATGGAGTTCTTTTTCCCCTTGGCCAGAATATACAAATCTGGAATCCTAGGGTTCAAAATTGTGATGGAGGCTCTTAGGGTTATACTTACTATTTCTCTTGCCACTTGTTTGCTTTCTATCCTTCTGATTTTGGATTCTAACAGCACCATGAGAATAGGAGTTCCACTGACCTGGAAGCTAAGGCTGAACCTAGCTAATTTGGTCTTCATGGCCTACGTAAGCAAGCAAAAACAAAAATCAAGAGAAAAGATGGTTACTTTGGTCACTGTGTTACTGTGTTTGCTTGTCCACCTCAAGGGAAAGTAGAGCTACTACTACTCTTGTGGGTAGGAAGAAAATGTCCATGTACAGCTGCCTTATTTAAGCAAGGCCACCAGGGGCTCGTGTCCCTCACCATGTTGGGTCAGGAATCATGACCCACTGAGTTTCAAGCTGAAGGCAAAGGAAAGTAGTGGAGGAGGGGAGTCATAAAATTCCGTTAATCTCTCAGCTGCAATACAGAACAAACCCACTTATTCCCCATGTTCCCTTTTTGCTGAATCATGTTGCTTTGTTTTTGCTCCTATTTGCAACCAAGAATTCTGACTAGACACAGTCTCCTAATTTGTTGTTGATTCATTTTCTAGAAAATGATACAAAAGGCCATAGATCAATGTAAGCTTATAACTATTGGAATAATACAAATTTGTATCTGTTTTAATTAAATTACATTACTTAAAGGAATTATCGCTCTAAGAAGTATTACATTTCAAGTAAATAGACCTAAAAATTTCAAAATAGAGTTTATTTGACTTAAATGTTTCATCAGGTAGTTATTTAGGCCCCAGAGAGTTTCTCATTTCTGAATTTTATAGTTGTGGAGATTGTACCTGGGAAGTTATTGGTTTTTAGATAATATTTTTATTATTAAAAATATTTATTTCTCAATTTCACATAAAATTTTTCCTGTACTAATCATAAGACTGACATTTCAACTAGTGTCTACCATGAAATTAAACTGCTTTCCTAAATATTCTTTTTTTTCCTAGATATTCTTGATAATAAAGTAATCAAGTCTAGAAATAGAGCATTAATACTTTAGTATATTAAATTAAGTAGCTTTTTATTGGGAAGAAGAGTGTCAAATTTTAACTGTAAGAATTTTTCATATTGAAGAGACCGTAGCTCACCATGATATTTAATATATTAAAATATCAAAATTATTTTGGGTTTTAAAAAATGATAACCAGCTATGAGACAGAAATAAGCATTTCACAAATGTTAGAATTATTTGCTACAAGACAATAAAATAAATTCCTGAAAGATGCAAGCTTTGGATCATACAAAGAGATTAATAGAATGATTTAAGGTTGTTGGAACCTTTCAAAATAAATTGGTAGTTATGTCAGAGAATTATTTCAGTATTTAAGAGTAATTTATCACAGAAGAATATTCAATTAAGATCCCAAAATGATTTACCACAGACATTTTAAGGATATCCAAACATTTCCACATAAATTAAACATGATGTAATTGAGTGTTACATTAAGCAATGCACCACTGTTGATTCATGTGGAAATCACAGAAGTTTCACTACTTACTATCCTTTCAGTGTGTACTAATGGAGATATCATAGCTATTTCATGAGGATCATGCTGTAAATCAACTTTGATACACCATTTTGAAGACTGAGGTAGAGTTGTCAAAATATCATCATCTATTTATGCAGATTCATATGTTGTTTGAATTTAATTTATAAATAAGTACTATTAGGACTACTTCAAATAAAACTATATATTTAAATAAGTCACCTTCCCATGCTCGCTCTTTGTGTTCATCAACACAAGTTACTGTCTGTTAAAAAGTGATACTTTTTAATGGTTATTTTCTATTTTGGCATAAACAAAATTAAGGCAATGGGCTGTTTCATAATTCTGGTCTTTTGCATTAACACAAAAATTATTTGATCCCTATTTATTTACTTACATCCACATATGCACCAAAAACAAATTAAAGCAGGTTACTGAGATTTTTTTCATATAGAAAGATTTAGAGAAAAATTAAAAATAAAAAGACATGGATTTAAAAAAAAAGAGATTTAGAAATTTTCTAAGTCAGTAAGTGTTTTTAAACATGGTAAAGGAAAATTAAGAATGGAAGAGTTAAATGGAGCCAGGAGTGAGGTTAATATCTAAAAAACATACACTTGCTAGTGATGAGCCACAAATTTGGCTCCAAGTTCTCCAGCAGCCAGATATTCCTTAAATAGCTTGGGGCTGTCTTCCTACAGAAGCCAACAACCAGTCTGAATGACCTTGAGGTTACTCAGCCTTGATTAGTGTGGTATAAGAAGATTGCAAGTAGACTGCACTTTACACAATAGGTTTGTTACTGAGAAACTGGACAAAAATGAAACTTTGCACATGGATCATGTTATCAATGTATTAGTTGAAGGATCCTAAAGAGTTTCTTTTAAAGAAAATCTACAAATGATTCCTTGTGTAACATGGTACAAACACACCTACTTCTCTTATGCATTTGGAATGTTCAAGATTGAATTTTCTGAAATCAGTGTATAATCTTCTAGGACTATCCTTTTATCTCAGTATCATGATAGTAGAAATATTCAATAGCTGTGCTGAATTTTTCAGTGATTTTACCTTATATGAGAAAACCTCTAACTTCTGCTTTGTCATATTTGGTGTTGGTCATGTTTCATTGCCTTGCTCGAATTTCTGAGGGCAAAGGGAAGCCTCCACACTTAAATTTTTGTGTGCAATACACAAATATTTAAAATATAAATACACATATCTGTAGTCATAATCAAAGATGCCCCTAACCATCCCTAGTTCTTGTCTACCCTGTTATTGTCTACCAAACTCTAAATACTGAACTGAACATCATTCAAAATATCTTTATCTTTTAAAAACGTTTCGTTTGGGGGTATCTAGGTGGCTAAGTCAGTTAAGCCTCTGCCTTCGGCTCAGGTCATGATCCTAGGTTCCTGGGATCGAGCCCCACATCGGGCTCTCTACTCAGCAGGGAGCCTGCTTCCCCCTCCCCATCTGCCTACTTGTGATCTCTTTCTCTCTGTCAAGTAAATAAATAAAATCTTTTTAAAAACTAGGTTTGTTTGTATTAGAATGTGTCTCCTATGATTCTTGAAATAAAAGCAATTAAATTTGGCAGAGACTTTATATTTAAAAGGGGCTTTATAGATCCCATTTAGCAGGTGAAGAGCATAGGATGCAGAGAGGGTGAGGTTTGTGTCCCAATATGTCCCAGGACCTCACATTGAGCCTAACACATAGTAATTAATCACAGTAGGTTCTCCGAGAGTCCTGTCCCATGAAGGGTGAGTGCTAGTACTCTGTGATGGTTCTGCTCCGAGAACCATCTGCGATGCCTCAGTTAGGCCACAGAAGTGCATTTACACATTACCTATGAAAGCAGAGAAATCACCCTATGGTGTTACATTCCCATTTGAGAAGCATTAACTTTCTGTATGAATAGGTGGCATTTTCAAATGGTGAAAGATCTAAGTAAAAAAATAGTCACATTAGTGTGCTTACCTGTAACCAAAACTCGTGACCAATAAAAAGCTCCATTTAAACTTATACTTATGAAGTTGAAAAGTGCTTTAGGGCAATGATCCTCTTGGGGAAAAAATGTTTCCAGTGTGGATTACTCAGAAAATAAATCACTAGCAACACAAAATGAGGGCATAATCACTGCAAACAGACTAAATCTGTAGATGTCTAGTTTACTCCAACATGACTGAAAAATAGATATACTAATCAACCATACAACAAACTATATAACCTAAGTGGCAGAAACTTATTTTAATAACAGGTGAAAAAGAGCCTTTAATTTCCTCACAAGGAAATTCTATTCATATGGAATAAATGTAAAGAAATTGAAAACATTTCCTGTTTGCAACAGAGAATTGAAATAAAAGACAGGGATAATTGGATATTCTTAGTGACATGAAGTCATTATCATTTAGTTCTTCTGACAAATTATTTAACCAAATGTGGTGCTATTTAAGACCTAAAGCTGTCCACTACTAACAATGAAAACGTAGCCAGTCAGCCAGGGTATCCTTTGAAAGAGACACAAAACAGATTGAGAATGAATAAAAGAATATTGGAGAATCAACTATGCATAGCAAAGAGAAATGAAAGGTAAAATAGTCACATCAAGATAGAAGGTAAAGAAAGAAAATGAATAGGTACTAAAAAGGGGGCTTTAAAGCCACAATGGTGATTATGGGAAGCACTTTTGTATTTTATCTTATTTTTTATTTTTAAATTTATTTATTTGAGAGAGAGAGAGCACAAGCAGGGAGAGTGGCAGGAGGAGGGAGAGAAGCAGGCTCCTCACTGAGCAGGGAGCCCGCCCAACATGGGGCTCGATCCTAGGACCCTGGGATCATGACTTGAGCTGAAGACATGAGCCACCCAGGCCCCTATGGGAAGCACTTTTGTAAAAGGAAGGAGGAAAGGAGCCATATCTATGTTTGCTGTAGTTTGCTGAGAGAGAGGGAGGGAGAGAAGGAAGGAGAAGGGGAAAGAAGGAAAGATGAATATGATTTTGTGAAGTGAAATCTTACTGCCAACTGAAGACCCTACTCCAGAAGTTCTCAATCTCTTTTCTCAGCTAGACAGACCATTTCATATATAATCTCTAAACATACTAGCTCTCTTTGAAGGCAAGAAGTTTAGTTTTTGATGTTTGGTAGTTTGGTTTCAGTCACTGGGTGTGGGAAGGCGATTGATTGATCTGCTCTTCTGATGACAAAGAAACTTCTCCATCCATTTCAGCAATCTTATTTGTTAATTATTTTGCGAATCTCAAGCAACACTTAAAGAAATTTAAGAAGAAAAATTGCACGATCCTTATTTCTATTTTTACATCATTGCCTCCATTATTCACTGCTACCTTCGAGTTTATTTACATCCTATGTTATAATCAAACTATACAGATCACTTAGTGCTCTGCTTTTCAGCTTTTTGTTTTTCTGTGTTATTATACAGTCCATGTTTATAATTATTTGAGGGAACAAAATATTCCAAGTGGATGTTCCATTTATCTGTTTGTCTATTGTTGAACAATCAGTTTGCTCCTTAGGTTTTATTTATAATTAACACTGCATTTGAATTCTCTCTACTTTTATGGGTTTTTTTTTCTTTTTAATTATTGCCTTAGGATGAATTCCCAAGAATAGGGGGAACTGTGCCAAATGGGATGAACATTTTACCGTACACTCCGTAAGTGTTGCCAAATTGTTTTTTTAAAGGAATATGCTAGTTTATACTTTCATCAGCAATATCTGAATGTATCAGTTTTATCCAAAATTTAATAGCAGTTGTGCTTTATCATTTGACCATACTTGTGCTTTGAGATGCTATTTCTTTTCTTTTTGCCCTGCTATCCAAAAGGGATGAGTAGATGAACTTGGAGAGCACGGAGCTTTCACTCAGGTTGGAATGACTGAGGAAACTTGTTTTTATTCGGTAGGTATTGTTATAGCCACTAAATGGAAAATTATTCAAGAACAAATAAGGATAAACAGAAATGCTACTTGGTGGCATCAAAAACACATTCTGGAATTCAATTCAAAGGATAAGGAAGACTTAAAGGGTTTGGCTTGTCCACTTATGTTTCCAAATCCACACCATCTGAGAGACAACTGTGTATACTTAGCCTTGTTTTATGCCAAAGACTTTCTTGCAACACAGTCTGTTTCCAAGGGTAATACAAATCTATTTTTCCAAGAACATTGCTTGGTGCCTAACCATTTCTAGCTACCTACAAAGTTCAAAAGAAATGGATCGAATGTGAGGTCCTGTGATTCTGCTGGATGGACATAAGGGGCCAATTGGGGACATTGCAAAATCTGCTACCTAAAAGAATAGGACGTCTAATTCTTTTCTTGGTATTTTTCTATCTGGTCTTCTTCTAATTGATTACAAATCATGTGCTTGTTAGAATGTTTGACTTAAGCTATAATATTTACAAGAATACCTGCTCGATGTTAAACTCTTCTCTATTTGTTTCCAGAGTGGACTCTGGAACTGGATTGATTGCGTTCAGATGCCAGCTTGGCCGCTGAGCTGTGAGACTTTGCATGTCACTCCACCTGTGCTCTGATGCAGTCTCCCGTACTGTACAATGGTGATAGTAATAGTAATAATGATAATACCACCTGTCTCATAGGACTGTTGTGAGGGTTAAATGAGCTACGATGTCATCACGTCTGGAACCACATAGGAAAGCATTCAATGAGTTGTCTGTTAAGTTGTTGTGTGAGAAAGTGGATTCTCTGTACTGCACAGACTCCAAAACCCACGTCACGATTGCTTCTTAGTGACCTTCATTTCCTCTCCTTGAATTGCCATCTTTCCACTAAAATATAGTACATAGCAAAAATCCTAATAACATTAGCCGACATAACTGAATGCTTATGTACCATGCGCATGCTTCATGCATATTATCTCCCTGGGCATCTCAATTACTCTGAAGCTGATGCTGGTTTTCAGATGCAGTGACAAATGCTTAGAGAAACTAAACAACTTGACCAAGTCCAACTAGTACGTGGCAAAACTTGAAGTTGAAAGCAATCCTGCTCATCAGAGTATGTGTAGAAAAAAAGAGAAGATCCAAATATTGCTAGTGGTTTTCTCTGGATCATAAAATTAGGAGTGATGTTATAAAATGTCTCTACATTTATCTCTGTTTTATGTAATAAGAACATATTACTTTGATAATGTTATTTAAATCTCTTTCAAATTGTGTAGATATTAGCATTTCTACTTCAAAATGAATAATAGTTACTTTATTGCTTGCTCCTTTGAACTAAAAAGTAGTCCATCTTTGAATCAGTCTTTTTATCCTTTGGACAAAGCAGTTCTATTACAGCTTTCTAAAAATGAATATAGTGTTTTAGAATTTGAATTTCATCGACTTGTTCTTAGCACAAATGTAACATGCACAGATCCTTTAAAAATTCAAGTTAAAATCCAGCGTTCGTTTTAACTTGGCATCAGAAAGTTTCCTTGCTTTTCCCCTTGATGTCTCTAATGGAAGTGCCCTCATGAGTTCACATGGGGATCAGCAACAGAGAAGAGAGGCTGAATGGAAGCAGCAATGGTCTAGTGACATTCAGAGGAGGCTGGTTTGTCCCTCAGTCACTTCCCAGAACATATACGGACTGGGGAAGAGGAATGAAAGGCAGACTGTGACAGATCAGACTCATGGTCAACTAACATTTATTCTACTGCCTACTAGATCCTAGATACTTTTACCAGTGTTATCCCATTCTGTTTCCCAAGACTGGTGTGAAGTAAATATGATTAGTCCCACCTTACACGTGAGGGCAACAAAGCTCAGAGATCAAGCAGCTTACCTGAAACCATGCAGTTGATAAGTAGTAGACAAGGGATTTGAAACCTGGTCTTGACCCTACTCTTTTCCTCTATATAATGCTGCCAACACAGTCATCATTCATAATACCCAGATGTTAAAAAAAGGCAGTAACCTATTACTTACTATTATATGTAAGAAAGTATCCATAAATTGGAATACTGTAACAAAAGAAGAAAAAAAAAAGAATTAGAAGAAAAAAAAAGCATGGGTCTGTGTGCACATCAGCTCTATAGCTCTGTACATCCTTTGCTTCTTTTTTTTTTTTTTTTTTCACATAAGAACCTATTCTTTGATTACATGTTTCAGCTCAGGATAGTGTTTACTAGACCTGTGGTCCTTGCTATAAGGTAAATAGGTCTCATTTATAAAAAAACAAATAGTTGGACCCATAATATTACTGCAACTAGAACTACAATCCACAGACTTGCTAATTATTTTCTCCTCTGAGGTCTCTGGAAAGGTGAGGATAACCAGTCCTGTGACCCATCTCTCTAAGGGCTCTCATCATCTTTGACGTGTCTGTCAATTTATTATTCTATATATCTGTCAACATGGAGATTACACAGAGAAGAGTGTGGACTTAGACTGCTTTCAGAACTTCTTGAGGATAAGGACGTTTAAACAATGGAATATGTTACTGAAGCACGTTATGAAGATTTTTTTTTCCAAGAGGCTGAGCTGTCATTTGCCTGGAATGGTTCAGGACAGCTCTGCCTGGAGGCAGGACTATGGACTCATTAACCTCCTAGCCCTGCAACTCTGTCAATCTCAATTCTCTCCGTGGTTTCAATCAGATACAGCTGCCTCCAGTTTCATCCTGGTTGGTTTTCGTGGGGCTGTGTGCTCTTGCAATTTTCTGTATTTCAGGGGAAAAAGGCATCTTCAATATGTGTCTTTAGCTGTGCATGAGACAGTGTGCATGGTGTATCTTTCTTACCGAAAGGCTCAGCATAAAATGTATTAATAGATGAGTGCACTGGTATATAGAAAAGCACCATGTGCCAAATATAGATGATTCTTATTATTTCTCTTTGCATATAGATGAATACACAGCTGTGGTGCTCTCAGGAGGCCTAGGAGTCGACTTGGTCCAAAGGAATGACTGTGCTATTTTTGCTCTTTCCCTCACATTATTTCTCAAGGCTTGAGGGAATTTAAATGTGACTTACTTGGCAATGACAAGTCTCTGTCCCCTCGGTGCCTTCCGAATGAGATCATTTACACAAGTAACTTCACCATAGCTCATTCTATTTGTTCATAAAGAAACAATATCACTGAGATAGAATCTAGATTTCAAGAAAGGACAGGTTCCCCCCCACCCCCCCAAAATGGCTACTTGAAAAACATGTTACGATTAAATTCACAGAACTGGTGTGATAATTCATTAAAATATATGTTTTCTAGAAGAGACCAGGGTCATTCATTAGAACCTTAGTATTACTAATGAAGGAACTGAGGCTCTGAGAAGTTAAGTGCCTTGGATAGGCTCTCTCAGTGAACTGATGACATTGTGGAGATGGTGACCCAGCTCTCTGGAGTTCTGGCCCAGAACACAGACCTCACTGCCTTACTCAGGACACTTTGCTGTCTCTAATAAAATTGATTTTAGCAAAAGCAATAAAATCTCTCCTCCTGAAATGTTACTGCAATTTTATCATGAAGTAGAATTTTGGAACAAATGTATTTATTAATGCACATATCTGTTATGCCTTACGATTCTCAAAGAATTCAATTACTTGTGAAACAGTGAAATTTATCCCTTTGTGGGAACCTATTAAAATGGAGACAAGCAATAGTCAAGCCAAGCTTAAAATACGCTGTGAATTTGAAGAAAGTGACCATTCAGTTATTCTACTCTATAGAAGGAATAATAAAGGCCCTGGAGAGAAGTGGGGAAATGGTTAGAAGCAATTGCACTTTACAGAGTGGGCACTTAATGAATGTTTTCAAATCCAATAAATGAATTCACTTAAAGGAATTTCTAAGTTTGTAAGCCGTTTTTACAAGTGCTTTGAGAGATTCTGTGCTTTCTTAATGTATGTATATTTATGGCAGAATATGTTTAAATTAAATCAAGACAACTTTGAGCAAATTTAATCTGAATAACCAAAATTTCCTTGATGTCTCTTTTGAATTTGAGGAAATTCAGCAATGTTTGTATCGAGATTGAATCTGGCCATTGTCATGGTATGGTGCCATCAACCCTATTGGCTACCACTGTTTACGTACAACATTTGTAGGGAGGTGGATCAATATTTCTAATGAGAGAGTACAGGAAAAAAGTTAAATGATCTATCCCTCATTTAAGCAAACTAAAAAAAGTAGTTTACTGAATTGCTCATTCATTCTTTTAACAAATATTTGTATCTCATGCTTAATACAACAGGCAGTATGGGAGAATGAGAATTCTGGACTCAGAGTACCTAGGTTTGTGTTCTGGTTTTCTATTTATTAGATATGTGATTTTGGAGAATTTGTTCTTCAGTTTCCTCATTTGTAAGATGGAGGTAATAAGCAATACATATTGTCATAGGTTAAGTGACTAATATCGATAAAGCATTTAGAAGAGCATATGGTAAGGAGAAACTAATGTTAGCTGCTGTTGGTAGTATTCTGCATGTGGGCTACAGATGAAGGATAAATGTAAGTAGATACGGTTCTGTCCTCATGAAAAAAAGGTTAGTAGGAGAGAAATAGTCATTATATAACTAATTGAACAACTTTATAACTTTACACTTACATTAAGTGCTAAGGGCAATATACTGTGAATAATATAACACAGATGTAACATCTTTCTAAGTGTTCATGTTTCATTTTCTTCTGTTGCAACCAAGTGAAACCACACTTCACTTTGAATTCCACACCCTGGTGACTGAGTCTTGACATCTTTGATATTTCTAGGGTAAATCATACCCTTTCAAGTGAGCAGCAGGTAGAATTTTACATCAGGAACATTGTGTTGAACAGACACCCTTGAAATAATGTACTTTTCCATTTTTCTTCTCATTTTTTTAAGATTTTTATTTATTTATTTGACAGAGAGGAGAGAGATCACAAGCAGGCAGAGAGGCAGGCAGAGAGGGAGGGGGAAGCAGGCTCCCGCTGAGCAGAGAGCCCAGTGCAGAGCTCGATCCCAATGTGGGGCTCGATCCCAATGTGGGGCTCGATCCCAGGACCCTGATATCATGAGCCAAAGACAGAGGCTTTAACCCACTGAGCCACCCAGGCGCCCCTTTCTTCTCATTTCTTTATGACCACTTAGAGTTTTACGAAAGCATTCCTAATTTCATGTTGCCATATTCCTTAAAGCAAAACTCTATGTGATACTCCAGAGACCTTTGTCCTGATCAAGACAAGTACTTCTGGGAAGAAATGAAAAGACCAACTGCCAGTGTTTGTTGAAGAGGAACTCAGTTGTTCCTCACATTCTGCAGCAGATGGCACCGACAGCCTAATGGAGGAGGGGGAAACATATATTCCCGTGCACCCAACCACTGCTCGCTCGCTCCATGACACCATGGCAGAATTACATATTCTTTTTTTCTCCTTCTTCTTCTCATCCCACTGCTGAGCCTTCTAGAAGTGAGCCAACTTGGATAATCTGCAAAACTATTAGCCAGATATCCCTTAAATGCACTTGGCATTTTGGCCCCTACTCAGATATCAAAAGATGTTTGAGGCAGACTTTAAATTCCTATTTAAATGAATGTCAGCTTGTTCCCCAGACAGCTCATCTAGACAAGGATTTTAAAAAGAAAAGAAAGCTGTCAGAGCATCTTCAAGAAGTCAAGCTTATTTCTCTGATTTTCTTCTCTTAAAAAATAAAACCACACAATTCTCACTAATTAGGATTCCCCAAATCAAGGCTGGACAAGGAATGAGCCCAAAGTCCCAGAGTTACTAAAAATTATTCATGTTACCTTCAACATTTGTATTCATGACTTATTTCTTAGACAAGATACAGGGGTGGTGGTCTCCTCCAGGATAAAGGGATGGTCAAAATATTTTATTGCCTTTTTTTTTTTCCTTCTTGCAACAACATGGATATTCCTTATGATCAGTGAATAGGAAACTTTGGACTCACCCTCTAAAGTGGAAGACACAGATAACAAAAGTTCAGGCAGCTTGCAACGCGGGGAGGTGCAGTCCAGGACTGCCTGGGTTATAAAGTAAAGTGTTAAAGCAATGCCGTGGTGTGGTGCTTGAGTGCACTAAAAATAGGTAACCCTGAACTATCCTGCAGTTGAAGGACAAGATAAAAATAGGAAATAAACTTGAAAAATAATTGTATAAATAGAGTACTGGGATTAACAACTCAACCCACAGGATCGAATTCAGTAATAAGATTTGTTATTTTTATTGAATGCAAAAGAGCAGGTGCCATTTAGATATTGAAGGGAAATGTTAGTTATAGAAGTGTATTCTGAATTTAAAATGACTGACATTGAAGCAGTGATAACTTACACTATTGTTTGGAATAGGGTTTCTTTAACCTTTTTAGCCAGGATATCTCTGTATATCATTTAATGATACTCATCCCACTTTTATAGAAACAAATATACAAAAAAAGAAACAAAGAAACTTGGATATTCTCTATCAGATGGGTAGATGTAACTGCTCCTGCAGAAGGAGCTCAAACCGAGCAGCAGTTTGGAGTGCCCCAGCTTTGCTCTTTGTGTTCAGTTTCCAGTAAATAGTCAGGATGGAGAAGAGCCGAACACATGGAGGGGTTCAGGATTCGTTTAGCTACTACAGAGACAATATGAAACGGTTTAAGAGTCTTCATATCTCCTTAAAAGACAATATTTAAAATTTTTAAATTCTGTTTCAGAAAAATCTATCCTGGGTGATTCATTCTTGGACCATATTTCAGCCCTCTCCTGTTTCTGCCTTCTGTGTTTCCATCAAACATACTATCAGTTCTTAGCCCTGCCTCTCTTTCCTCCCTGTTCTCTTCCTGTGCCCCAGTTGTGACTCTAGGGCCAGAACTCTATCAGTTCACACTTGAGTTTTGGCAAAGGATCCTTACCTTGTGAATTTCTGCTTTTGTCCACTTCTGGCAGGTTAACTTAAGTGTATAATTATGTCATCTCTCTGCCCAAAAACTTTGGGGCATTACTTAGAGAATGAACTTCAAAATCTTAGCCTGGAATTCCAGATTTTCTAAACCTGCTACTCATTTTTAAAAGTAATTAAAGATACATTTGTTTTTATTTAACCATTTTGTTAATTAATTTTAACACCAGAGTCCACTGTCCAATTCATACCGTAGAATAATAATATGTTGCCAATAATTTACCACGTGCCCCTTACTACCCTAACCCCTTCTTCCTCCCTCTCGGAGGTAACCATTGTTCTAATTTTGGTGTTTTTCATGCCTTCTTTAAAAGTTTTACCACATGGGGCGCCTGGGTGGCTCAGTGGTTTGAAGCCTCTGCCTTCGGCTCGGGTCGTGATCTCCTGAGATCCTGGGATCGAGCCCCGCATAGGGCTCTCTGCTCAGTGGGGAGCCTGCTTCCTCCTCTCTCTCTGCCTGCCTCTCTACCTACTTGTGATCTCTCTATCAAATAAATGAATAAAATCTTTAAAAAAAAAACAAAACAGTTTTACCACATATATGTACATATAAATAATAGATCTTTGGGGCTCCTAGGTGGCTCAATCCATTGGGCATCCAACTCTTGATCTCAACTCAGGTCTTGATCTCAGGATTGTGAGTTCAAGCCCCATGATGGGATCCATGCTGGGCATGGAGCCTTCTTAAAACAAATGAACAAACAAATAAATAATCTTTAATTTAATAAGATTATCATACTATATATAGCCTTCTATGGCTTGCTTCAGTTTTTTTTTTTCCTTAACATTTGGTTACTAAGACTCATTTGTGTTACTGCATATAGTTATAGTTGATTAATTTTCACTTTTGTATGATACTTTATTGGGCAAATATATCACAATTGGATTTGGGGTTGTTACTTTTTTTTTTTTTTTTGGATTACCAAAGTGTGCAAAGTGTATTGCAGACATTCTTGAACGTGTCTCCTGGAAAGCATTCCTGCTCCAGTTTCTCTTGGGTGTATGCCTGAGAGTGAAATTGTTTGAGTTTTAGGTGTACCAATAATGATCCTGGCAGGAACAAGATCAAGTTGTGTAATTGAGGAAAGTTTAAGAAAGGAACTATTACAGGATGATGAAGCACACTAGGACTAGTAAGGACAGGGAGCCCTAACCATCTGTATCTCTGGAGAGGCAAGGAGGGGAGTGATTATTTGAGCCTAAAGGGGGCAGCTGCAGCTGTAAGAGAGGATTACCCAACAGAGGTCTTTAGCTTTTTCAGCCAAACAACAGCTTGGCAGAGAGGGAGCTGATCTCACTAAAAACCCTGACCTCACTCTTCGCTTCTCTCCAGTGTTTTGCCATGATCTCTCATTGGCTGAACCCAGTGGGAAGGCAGAGTGCCGGAGAACCCACTGATGAAGCCTACAAAGGTCAGCTTCTAAGAATACAGAGCAGGGTGGAGAAGGCTGGACACTAGATCTAGAGAGGTAAAAGAATATATGCAAATGTTAAACATTACAGAATTCCATTGTATTTTCCAAAGTGTTTGTACCAATATACACTCCCAAATGACAGTATAGAAGAGATTCTGTTGATCATATCCTTTCCAAAACTTAGTATTGTTAAACTTCTGAATTTTTGTCAGTAGTTTCAGATGGTATGTCCTTGTGGTTTTGAGGTATATTCAATCGATTACTGATGAAGCTGAGCTATTCTTCATGTTAATTAGCCAGACATATCAACTCTTCTATAAAATTCTCATTCATGTACTGTGGAACTTAACAAGTTTATTCTAAAATTTAAATAGAAAATCAAAGGGTCAGGCATGGCGAAGACATTTCTGAAGGAAAAGAAAAAGGAGGGACTTCTTTTCAATATATGAAGCTTGTTATAAAGCTATAGTAGTGAAGAGAGTGTACTATTGGTACAAAAATACACATCTTGACCCACAGAAGAGAAAAAATGAGCTCCAAAGGAGACTCATTAATTAAGGGAATTTCAAAAATGGTAAAGATGATATGTCAGATTCTTGGAGAAGGGCATGGTTATTTAGCAAATGGAGTTGAAAATATGAACTCTTCATATAGAAGACAAAAGAGAAAATAGATTGCTGTCTCACACCCTGTAAAAAAATCAACTTCAAATGTATGCAGACTTTATTAACTTTATTGCTTTTACAAAAAATTCCAAGGAATACCTTTTTCTGACCTTGAGGTAGGGAAGTATTTCTTAAATAAAATACCAAAAAAAAAAAAAAAATCCTGACCAAAAAAGATACTAATTTACTCAATTACTTTAATAAGATTTTTTTTTTTTCATTAAAAACACAACTTAATAGGAAACAAGGGCACCTCGGTGGTTCAGTCAGTTTAAGTGGCTGACAGTTGATTTCATCTCAAATCATGATCTCAGAGTCAGGAGATCAAGCCCCAAGTTGGGCTCCATGCTGGGTGTGGAACCTGCTTAAAATTACCTTTCTCCCTCTCACCCTTCCCCTCTCCACCCTTTTCTCTCCTCTAAAGAAGAAGAAGGAGAAGGAGAAGAAGAAGAATAGGAAACAATAAGCTACAAACATGAAAAAGATATTTGCAATGCATATGATGAACAATGGCTAGTGTCAAGAATATGTGAAGAATTCCTCCCCCCCAAAAAAGGACATATGACCCAGTGGAAAAATATGCAACATAATTTTCTAGTACCCTTTTCTTTTATGACCATGTTTCATGAACTCTTGCTAGTTTATAATTCTTAGAGGACTGTAATTGTGTCTTAGTTATCTTTGTTTCCTTATCACTCTGCTCAGTGCCTAGTAGAAAGAAAAAGGTCAACAAACTCTCATTGAATAAATGAACAGAGTTGCCACTCTAGAATAATGTAATTATTGAAACTCATCCTATGTATAACCACTTTCAGAGTCTGCTCACATTTTCAGCTTGGACACCTTTGTTCCTATATTTTCATTACCAACTCCTGTCCATCTTTGGAAGTCCAGATCACAATACCTCTTCACCTCATAAAGCCTTCACTGCCTCTTCCGTCTATCAGATGTTCTTTTGGGATATCTCCTGCACTGTTGATTGTATTACTCCATATTTCTACCTCTCCAGGTACCATAGAGGTACCATATTCTACCTCTACAGAGGTAGAAATTCTTTCTCTCTGAGAGAAAGAGAGAGACTTCTCTCTCTGAGATTTAAACTCCTTGAGGACAAGGGCCATTCTCTTCTAAAGTATCTCACAGTTCTATGAGATGCTTAATTCATATTTAGTGGAGACGTGTCACAACATTGAGTACAAATTTACAGCCATCCTTCATGTTTCAAAATGGCAAAAATACCAGTCACTTCCTTTTTATTTTTCCCAGTTTCAGGCACTAGAGATCAGGTTACAACGGCTAGCGATATACTCTATAAGAAATAGCTTGTTGGAAAGAAAAAAAAAAAACACTTGGTGGTGATTGATTGTTCAAGCACAAATTTGTGACTGGAAACAGGCAGCAGAGCATGGTGGGAAAAAATGAGGGCCATGGAATCAAATATCTGTCTTTAACCTTAGCACCACCCTAGGTGAGGGCATTCCTTAGCTGCTCTAAGCTCCTATGTAAAATGGGATGATAAAACTTATCTCAAAGATCACCCAGCGGATAAGTGGTGCATAGAAGGTACTTAACACATTTTGTTTTCCTTACTTCTCTCCTCCCTCTTACAAATAATGCTGTCTTCAATCAGATCTAAGTGTATGTTTCTTTAGTTAACACCTAACCATCAAACCCTTCAAAAAACTTTGCTAACAGCAAGTTGTTCTTGTCCAATGAATACTTGCATTACATCATCTCCCCTGACTTCCCTAAAATTCTTAATTGGTGAAAGGGAAACCAATGACCAAAAATTAAATCTCTCCATTCCCACATGTATATAGTTTACAGCTGGTTCCTACAGTAGGAGTATCTCAATAATGCATTTCCCAACTTTATTATTAATAATATAAAAAATACAGGAAAAGTCAAAATCATCTATAATTATAACCCATATACCTCCCACCTAGATTTAACAATTGTTCTAATAATTATCATGATAATAATGCTGAGGTTAATGAGGACATTAGAGGAATTTCTTATGTATATTATTTACTGATGATTTGAAGATATCTAAAATCCACCAACAGAAGTCGCCCAAAGGGTTTCTTCACTGGGAACTCTTCAATGAATCTTTCCCCATTCATCACAGGAGGATTTTTCAGATGGTGAACTATCAAAGAGAACAAAGTTTGGGCTACTCTTCCATAATGCTACTTCCTGGTTTCTTGACTTAGCTGGGCCTGGGCCTGCTCTTTCTCTTTTCACCACAGGTACGTACTCCTTCTTGCTTCCATTTACTCCTCCTAAGTGTTCATGAAACAGTAGGGTTGCCAGATTTAGCAAAGAAACATACAAGACATCCAGTTAAATTTGAATTTCTGGGGTACCTGGGTGGCTCAGTTGGTTAAAACATCCAGCTGTTGATTTTGGCTCAGGTCATGATCTCAGGGTCCTGGGATTAAGCCCCCACATCAGGCTTTGTGTGCAACAGGGAGTCTGTTTAGGATTTTCTCTTTCTCTGCCCCTTCCTCCTCTCTAAAATAGATAAATAAATCTTAAAATTTTTTTAATTTAATTTTAATTTTTTTTTAATTTTTCAAGTCTAACCCAAATATTGCCTGGGACATACTTATACTGAAAAATAATACATTGTCTATCTGCAATTCAAATTTCACTGGGAAATCTGTATTTTAGCTGACAACTTGATGAAATAGATGAGTCCAAAAAGCTTTCGAGGGAGCTGTGGATCTCTTTGATATTTGGGCTCTTAGGCCCACAAGTCTGAAGATAAAATGAGAGAGAAAGAGAAAAAATATTTCTGTACCACAAATAATAAGGGGATGACTAAGCTAGAATTGTTCTGAGCTAGTTGGGAGTTAAAGTGTCCGAGGTATTTTTCGTGTTGGACCTAATAAATAGTCCTTGGGACTCTGGGGAAAATAGAGTATGTGTATCTGAACAGATTGAGTGAATTTATGATTAGGGTTAAAGTCATACATGTATGAGTTTGTTTAAGAACATGTTTTGCGGGGCACCTGGGTGGCTCAGTGGGTTAAGGCCTCTGCCTTCGGCTCCGGTCATGATCCCAGGGTCCTGGGATGGAGCCCCGTATCGGGCTCTCTGCTCAGCGGGGAGTCTGCTTCCCCCTCTCTCTCTACCTGCTTCTCTGCCTACTTGTGATCTCTCTCTGTCAAATAAATAAATAAAATTAAAAAAAAAAAAACATGTATTGCTTCTATTGCCACATTCATTCTGTAGACCCACCAATTATGAAACCTCAGAGGCATAGCTAGTGGGTAGCATTTATGGCTCACGCATCAGTATCAGAGAGGGCATGGCCATGTGGCCCTTCTGATGTTGGTTGAAGTTGCTCAGGTCTGGAGGCCTGACTGTTGAGAGCTCTAAGTTGGCCATAACTGGGAGCTCTGCTCCATGCATCTCTCATTCTCTTCTGAGGACCATCCAGCTAGTTCAGATGTCTTTCTCGCAGCAGCATTCGGGGTACAGGGAGAGCATGCAAACACATGCAAAGTTTTGAGGCCTGCTGTCCCAGTTGGTGCAATTTCCACCTTATTCTATTCGTCACAAAACCTGCCTCTAGAGGTGGGGGAAGGGCTTTGTCTCTTTAGTGAGGGAAAGTGCAAACAGTGAAAGGTGTGGATGCAGGTGTGGTAAAGAATTGACCACCACGATGATCTACCCCAAGGAACAAGGGTGGGTGGGGACATAAGAATCAATTGGAAAGTAAAGAAGTTGCTTGTTTTGAAAACTCTAAGTTGGGAATGTAGCACTTTTCTTTCTCCGAGATGAGTAATTTGCAAGACTTCCAAATGAATCTCTCCAGTTTGTGAAGCAGAAATGCCAACAGCTCTACACAAATTACCAGAATGTTTCACAATTCCTCTCAAAATACCTGTCAGGAAAGTTCTTCTGAGGGAGCACATGGTGGCATTTTTCCTGCCATAAACAAAATCTATCCATCCATATGAAGAGTCTGAGGTGTGAAAAATGAAAACTTGTGAGAAAGTGATAACGCTGAAGAGAAAAGGAAGACCAACTAAAGATCCAGAATCAGTAGATCAACAGTGTTGTTGTCCCTTGAAATCTAGCGCCCTTTTCTTCATCATTTGCAAAGTTTGGCAGTTGGAAAGAGCATACTGGAAATTAGATGTGGGGCTCTGCCACTTGTCTGCTTGTGTGATGCTGTAAATTATCAATCTCTTTGTCTACTTTTTTGTTCCATATGTAGGTCAAATAATATAAAAATTATGTGTAAACTCTAACACACCAGATAAATAAGCTATTTTTACATCAAAAATAATCTAAGAAAAGAGCATTTTGCCCACGGAAATCTTCATGGTGACTTCTAACTGCAAGTTCTCTTTTTCTTTCAAGTCATTTATCAGAATCACTAGATAGTAAAAATGATGAATTTGATTATTAGCTTTTTACATTTATTGTGCCTACTGGTAGTGGGGCGAAAATGAACTGCCACTACACAAATAATTGTATCATTTGGGACTCTTTGTTTTCAAGTACAAGCAACTTCAGGTCTCGGGTCTCATTTAAGGACTCAGATCAGGTAGCAGAGTATGGATTTTATGGCCAATGCCTGGTGGACAAGCCTAGATCAGGCCTTAAAGTAGGAGGGAGGGTAGCACTCTTCAGAAGGATGGGGACTATATTAGGTAAATAATACCTGTTCACTAATAGTAGTATTAAAAATAGATAGCTTTAGGGGCACCTGGTTGAGTCGGTTGAGTGACTTTTGGTTTCAGTCGGTTGAGTGACTTTTGGTTTCCACTCAGGTCATGATCTCATGGGTTGTGAGATTGAGCCCCACCTGGAGCCCCAAGTCAAATCTGTGCTCAGCGGGGAGTCTGCTTGAAGATTCTCTTCCTCTGTCCCTTCTCCCACTCACATGTTCTCTCTTTCTCTAAAATAAATCTTCAAGGAATATATATATAGCTTTAAAAAATGAATTGTGTGCCAGACTCTTAAAATTCATTTAATAGTTACAACCAATTTCATGAGGAAGGTATATTATATTTTTCAAAGATTTACTTATTTATTTTGGAGAGAGAGAGAGCACCACGTGTGTATGCGTGCAAACAGGGGGAGGGGCAGAGGGAGAGAGAGGGGCAGAGGGAGAGGAGTCGAGCGGACTCCTGGCTGAGTGCAGGGCCAAACACAGGGCTCAACCCCAGGACCCTCAGATCATGACCCAAACTGAAATCAAGAGCTGGCTGCTTTAACTGACTGTGCCACCCGGGCACTCCAGGAAGGTGTATTATTAATGCAGTTTTTTAGAGGTTAAAATGAGGCACAGAGAAAATAAGTAATTTGCTCAAGATCTCATGTCTTGTAAGTGGCAGACCTGTGATTCAAGCTCAGGTATTTTGCCTTTAGGTATAACTGTGTACCACAGCAAGAAACAAGTAGAACTATTAATTGAAATATGAAAGGGAACTCTCGATATGCAAAAAGTTCTTCCTAAACATTGCTGGTATAAAAGGCAACTTGCTAAATGATATTAGAGTGATATTAGAGTGACTTTTTAATGTTAAAAACAGTAATAACAATGACAGGGGGGAAAAAAGAAAATGCAAAAATGCAATATAAATATACCTATATGTATTAGGTATAAATATATTGCATTGGATATAAAACACTAACAGTGCTTGGGTGCATGGGTGGCTCAGTAGGTTAAGCATCTGACTCTTGGTTTCAGTGCAGGTCATGATCTCCGAGTTGTGGGATCGAGCTCTGAGTTGGGCTCTGCTTTTAGTGTGGAGTCTGCCGCAGGTTTTGTCTCCTTCTGCCCCTCTGCTTCTCCCCTAACTGCATGCTCGCACATGCACTCTCTAAAATACATAAATAAAATCTTAAAAAAAACAAAAACAGTAACAGTGGTTACCTCTGGAGAGGGGAGTGGGATGCTAGAAACAAAGAAGAAAGCATTTTATTTCATACCCTATAATTCATATAGAAGCGGGATAACTTAAAAATATGTATTATAAAGAAATAACCTGATGGGGGAAAGGAAAAATGCCTATATGCAAAAAATTAAATATGGGAATTGAAAATTGGTTCTAAATCATTTCTGTATCTTAATTCTGCTATTATTTAAGGATATGGCTGGTGAAAACTACTTGTCTCAAATTTCTTTCCCAATTGAGTAGAGGGGTTAGCGCACATTTTCCTCCTGAAACAGTGTGGATAAGGCAATTTTTTCAGAATGTAAACTTACTAATCGTTCATGTACACATCCCCTTAAGTACTATACTGTCTTCAAAAAATATTTTAATTATAAACTACTTCAAGTATGCTAAAATATGGAGTAATACAAGTACGCTTGACCCTTGAACAATGGGTTTGAACTGCTTAGATCCACTTGTATGCGGATTTTTATTGGATAGTAGTGTAAATGTATTCTCCCCCTTATGATTTTAATATCTTCTTTGGTTTTATTGTAAAATCAGTCTGTAATAATGTAACATGCAAAATATGTGTTCATCAACTGTTTACTTTTTTTTTTTAAAGATTTTATTTATTTGACAGAGAGAAACACAGCGAGAGAGGGGACACAAGCAGAGGGAATGGTAGCGGGAGAAGCAGGCTTCCTGCCAAGCAGAGAGCCCGATGCGGGGCTCGATCCCAAGACCCTGGGATCATGACCTGAGCTGAAGGCAGACACTTAACGACTGAGCCACCCAGGTGCCCCAACTGTTTACATTTTCAATAAGGCTTCCAGTCAACAGTAGATTATTAAGATTTGTGGGAGTCAAAAGTTATTATGTGGATTTTTGACTGTGCAGGGCATTGGCATGCGGAATCCCTGTTATTCAGGGTCAAATGTACTTGTTTTCAAACTGCAGTTTATAAAACAAAATACTGCAAACACAATTGAAGAAGACACCTGTCAATCTTCCCCAATCCAGTCTTCATTTCTTGGTACCCACTAGCAACCCTGTGTATTTTTTTTCTATGTACACAGCCACAATATATGGTATTGTTTTGCATATTTTACATAACTGGTGTCATAAATCATGCACTGTTGCACAACTTGCTTTTTTTGCTCATTTTTGTGCTCCATCCATGTTGACATACATAACCCTGGTTTATGCATTTTGACTGTTGTACAAAAGTCTATCATATGAATGTACTAATGCTGAGTGCTGGTTAGAACTCTTTGCTGTTGTACACAAGGCCATCATGACCCTTTTTTTTTTTTTTTAAGATTTTTAAATCTCTACATCCAGCACTGGGCTTAAACTCACAACTGGGGAAGGGATTCGCATGCCCCACCCACTGAGCCACCAGAAGCCCCATTGTTAATGTTTCTTTATGCACCTGCAGAAGGACTTAAGGAAACACAGTAATGCATCTTTATTAGATATTGCAAATTTGATAGTTGTGCCAGCATGTTTTCCCACCAACAGTGAAAGAAGTCCACTGCTTTGTTGTCCTTGACAACACTTACTATTTTGAAACTTAAATTGTTGCTAATTTGATAGGTGTGATGTAGTACTTCCTTATGTCTTAACCATTATTTCCTTGATTAGTAAACAGTATTCTTTCATTATTTGTTGGCCTTTCAGATTTACTCTTGTAAGAAATCTTTGTTTTTCTTCAATCTTTGTTTTTTCTTTCATTTTACAAAATGAATAATTTTATAAAAAGTCACTCCTTTTGCTACCAGTTCACAATAATAGAACTTAAGTTTCCATATATGAGGGTCTCTTCAAGTCTGATTTAAAGAAATGAGAACATTTAACACTTAATGTACACCTGCCATGTATCAGGAACTATACTAAGAATTTTATATGCTTATATCATGCACTTTGGAGTCTGAATGGGCCTACATGTACACTAGGGAGCCCTGATGGATGGTATGCCTTACTGGGACTTTTTTGTTTACTGACTGATAGAGATAGGTCATCAGGTGAAATCATGCTGATGGACACAAACCAAATATATAACTTGCTTTTATTAAACGGGGGAAAAATCAACACATTTTCCAAAGAGACAGATACCCCAAGAGCTTTAGTGAAAAGCAACATAACATCAGCTTGTTTGACCAAGCTTTTAGAATAAAAGAGCCATTAGATTCTTAAAGTAGGACTAGAACATGAATGAGCCCTAGACCCCAGTACTGTTACAAGCCAACAAATTAGGCATTGTTTTGCTTAACAGTTTTAGCTTTAATGTAAATATATATTATTATTTAGAATATTAGCATCTGAACTACATAAAGACTTTATCATTTTACTTTAATTAAAACCAGGATGTATGGAAACTCCAATGAAGTTTTCCAATATGGACATAGACTAAACTTGCTGCATATCAAAAATGAAATAATTGTCACAATAGATCAACATTGTCATGAGGTGATTTCTAAGGCTTCCGGCATATAAATGTATACTATCTGTGTGACAACGTCATGATTATATAAAAAAAATTTAAAATATTCTTTGTGCAACTTAAGTCCTAAAGATAAAAAAAGCAAATGTTCCATATTAACATTAAAATACTATGAGCTTCCCATAAATTTGACATTGATTTTGTAATTACATGAAGAACACACAGGATAAGACTTGCTCACTAAATGATTCATCATTTTAATTAACTGTTGAACCAAATATACTTGATATTAGTTCTCTATAGCATACTTTCAGCCAAAACAGACTTTAATATAACTTATAAACATTTCCAATTAAACTGTAACATTGAGGCAGCAAATGTCAGAACTACGTTTGCTTACCTCTTTATGTGTCACACAAATATAAGTCTATGAATCTCAATTTATCCTTTTGTCTAAGTCACCGCAGTAGAGAATGTGTAAGTGAAAACAACAAAAGGTAACTATTTCTCATTTGAAAGAAAATGAAAGTCATTAACACCTTGTCTTAAAAGTTCTAAAGCAGCACATCCAGCTTTTAAGGCAGAAAGAAAAAAGCCAAAAATATCATAACTTATAAATTCTGTCTTCTTGTGGCATTAAAAGTCACAGCACAAATTCTTACACTTTAATAGATAATATATTAGTGTGCATCTGAATATACATTTGCCAACATTCTCCATTAGGATGAAAGTGTTCTTGAAGTGGAGGTGAAGAAGTGCATTATGACAGGCAACATTTAATGGCTGCCCTGGGCATCAGGGGACACGGAATGGCTGAGTCTTGACCTTCCGTTCACAGATATTGTATTTGATGGAACAGTAACCTAAGAGAAAGAAACACATTTTGCATCCATTAATTTAAAATGGGAACGCTATCTAATATTCAACAATTACCACACTTTAACTTCTGCTTAATTGTAAATGAGAATATTTAGCATTTAGTATTCAATAAATCACAAATAATCAAGAAATGTTCACTCTACCATAAAAGTAAAAATGAGAGAGTTGTTATTTCCACAACAAACAAGTTAAATAATCCATTAACACATCTTAGTCTTTACAAAATTACCAAATCAACTCAAAGGACAAGAGCACAAACAGACTGCAGGCCAAGCTGTTGAAAAGCATTTTTTGCTAAATTAATTCTGGCTCCCCAAAAGTGCCTTGGAGAATGTAGAAAAATAAAGTGAATTCCACAAAGCAAAGAATTTTACAAATTCTAAAAATTGTATTGGTGACTTATATTAACTTGAAGTTCCCCTCCCAGGTACTACTTATTTATAAGAAAATACAGCTTTTGTTTTAATATGCTTTCATATAGGGGCGTCTGGCTGGCTTAGTCAGTTAAGTGTTTGCCTTCAGCTCAGGTCATGATCCCAGGGGCCTGGGATAGACCTGTTCTGACTCTCCTGCTCAGCGGGAGAGTTCTCCCTCTCTCTCCCCCTGTTCATGTTCTCTCACTCTCAATTAAATACAGTCTTTAAAAAAAAAAACAAAAACAAAAAACCTTTCACATAAAGGGCTAGAAGAGTCAAATCTATGACTGTTATGCCAAAACAACTGCAGAATGAAAAGTTATTTTTTCTTCCAATAAACTCCTAAATTCCAAAATTCTATGGCAAAGTCTATTTATAAATGGAAAGTGAATTAAATACACTAAGAATTTCCTAAATAGCTTGAAATTCCAAATTATTTAGAACATTTTTTTAAAAGACATATGCATTCTGGGTAGCAAATAGGTATGATATTTTGAAATATTATAAAATATGACAATATTTTAAGAAAAATGGTTAATCTCTATATTACAATTTGGCTAGTTTAGATTCTTAACCAAACATTATCATCTTCTCCCAAGAAGAAAACTGAAGTACAAAAGGCCACAGATTCTGCCTAGCAACAGAGTAAGTTAGTGAAAAGGAAAATAAAATGGGCAAATCTAGTTTGGATTTTATTTCCTTGTGCTTCATTTTTTGCCTTTTGTTAAAGATTGATCATCTAAACTAATCAACTTTCTTGATTTTCTATAAATCCAGAATGGAGTAGTGTTGACACCATCCACCTAAAACAAAAAGTTGCCACCAGAGGAAGGGAAGCTCATCTGCATTTTGTTTAGTATTCCTGTGGGATTCCTTTCCAAATAAAGTCAAGGAACAGCAGACAGGTAATGACTTTTCATTATGTAATTTTGGTCTGAAAAGTTTCAGAGTGTAGGGATTATTTTTGTAATTATTGCCAAAATTGCAGTTCTTATAATTCTTTGTAAAGTAAAAGAAATTTGTTTTAAGAATTTAAAAAACACTGATGACTCGAATACAAGTAAGATATGTTTTTGTAGCACCATTTATAGAATGGAAAAGCTAGAATCCAGTTAAATGTAAGGAACAAATAAACCATGGTTCATTCATAGAGTCAAATACTATGTAGTCTTAAAAGAAGTGTGTGTGTGTGTGTAATAAGATGGAAAACTTCAAAGAGATATTCATGAATGTTTTACAGGATTCTATTTTTATAGGTATGTAAATGTGTTTATATACTACAGAAGTGTTCTGGAAGGTTTCACAGTAATCTATCATAAGCAGTTACTTTGGGGGGGATGGTATTTTGTTTGATATTTAAAATTTTGTGGACTAAACTTTCAAGCATGAGAAGACATCATTATAGACTAGTCCATAAATTCTGTGAGGTCAGAAACCTTGTCTATTTTAATGCCACATTACATGCATGTTTATTTTAGTGCCTAGCACAGTGTAGATCAATGAATATTTCTTGAATGGAATATGGTAACTTTTTATAAACATTTGTAAAGTAAAAAAAAAATGCTGCTTGAGTTTTTTGAATAATGAACATGATACAATAAAGATTTTTTAAAGTAACATTAAAGAATTTACTGATAAGAGCATCTGCTAGTTGACTGTCTACCTTTTAAGTTTAAAGACTTTTCAGGAATATTCATGTAGCTTTCTTATTCTTGTGAGAAGCATTAACTATGAAACTATCATTTATTTTTAATTTAAAAATATACAGAAAGAAGTGCCAACCTGAAGCCATTAGATTGTTCAAATTCCAATCAAGGAAATAAGAATAAAAAGCAGACCAATTAAACAAATAAAACAAGCCAGCAAGATTCTGGGTGACTTAATCCAGTTTTTTTTTTTTTTCTTCCTTCCAGATTTCCATGTAGCCAAAGATAAATTTTATATTCTGAGGGAATGGTTAATATCAACTACTAAATACCATTTGTCAGACTTTATTTTTATAAACCTATAGGGTAATGACCTTTAGTAACTGGAGCATCAGTAAGAACCAAAGCAGTCAAAGAAGCTCCTGTATCAACACAAGTCAATGATAATAGGTTACTTAATCTCTTATTCTCTGAAAACAATTTGCTGATTCAGATACAAATCTTAACACCAAACACATATTATCAAATACTGAACTGGATTTATTAAAACTTTGTAAGAAGATAAGACAGATCTCTGTAACCACTCTGGGGTCAAAGAGGGGTAAGTGTGGAGAAAATCTTAAGAAATATGAAAAAACATGGCATGTTCATGACTACATTTACACTAAAGCCGTCAACTAGATAATTGTTCTAATGTGAACCAATTATTATAATGAAGGTTAATTACTCGGGTATGAACCAGAGCCATAAGGCAGGTTGGTACCTGGAGTTAAACTGAACATTTGGGTTCCAAAATATAGGCAAACCTGGAGCCAACTTTCTGATGAACAATCTAAACCTCCTGTCAAAATCACTGAAGATTTTATTTGGCACTCTCACTGTTGTTCTATAAAAGAAATGTTAGAATTTAAAACAAACCAGGAGAAATGTTCAGTACAGGACAGAAATATGGGACTTAAGCAAAGATCACAAGGAATTAGAGTCTTCCTGTGCCCATTTCTACTTCCTTTTGCAATATAATGCTTTTTGAAACATAATACATGTACAGAAAAGTGCCCTGAACTTAAACAAACAACCCAATGAAAGCAAACACAAACATATAAATAATCCAGCACCAGGCCAAGAAAAGAATAGCTCCAGCTCTCTAGTGAGCTTGTCTTGGCATTTTCTCTATCACTAAATGTCTCATCATTTTAGACATTTTAAAAATACTGCATTAATATTTATCTTGATTACTTAGATTTTTGGTTCCCTCTTAAATTGTGTGCCTGTCTTGCTCCCACAAGCCCCCAGCAACCCCTTTTCTTTCCTTGTGGAAATAACCCTATCATGATTTGTATAATTACTTCCTCACTTTTAAAAATAATTGCCACCTATGCATGCTGTCGAACTTTACACGTATATATTATTATAGGTCTTTACACTGTCTGTTTAGCTGCATTTTGCCCAATTTATTGCTGTTTGATAGTCCATTCTTTGAATATACTATTTATCTTCTTTTTGGATATTAAGTTTATATTTATTTGCTATTACAAACAATAGTTCATGAATATTATATGTGAGTCCCGGCACATGACACACACCTTTTTAGGGGATATAATTAGAAGTGAAAATACTGATCATGGAGTGTGGATAGTATTCACTTAACTTGACCCTGTATCCATTTTTAGTGGAATAAGATGGATTATGTAAAGAACTTTCATTAAACAAAACTTAGGAAGGGGCACTGTAAGACTCAGAACTATTGATAATTTCCTACTGAAGGAGATAAAATTTAGCCTCGATAGAACCTAAAGAAATGAGTTATAAACAGGATACAATTATAGGATCATCATTTAGGGCCTGCTTTCTATGCTGATTCACATCCAGCTCATTCTGGAAGCAATGAGAGTTTTATAAGTGAAGAGACTGCCAATTCAGAGCCCAGAACACCAAGCACACAGCTGCTTGCCTGTGCAGTTCTGTTGGCCTAAAAGACATTCCCAACTTCATGCACTGTTTTCTGCAACACATCCACTGAAACAGGTTACTGTATCCACTGACCATAGTACAAAGGTACTGCAACGATTTTCTGTGTACTTACTTGGTTCTCTCCTGGACCTGATATACCACTGTTTCTCAGTCCCAGGCTGCCAACGCCCAGAAGGGAGAGGCTTCATTTTATTCATTTTCCTCTCCCCGGTATCTAGTACAGTGTTTAGTACTTTTGTGCTTAGTTAAACAATGCTTATCAAGTGTACTGAGCTGAGAAAGCTTTTAGGTCAGAAGTGACGGATTTGAAACTCAGCCTTAATTTACAAGATTAGAAAGAGAAATATTTTCATAAGTGAGAATGTACAATTTATTTGCATGGGCCTGTTTCCCCAAACAAATATAAATGTTATGACCTGTCAAATACCAGTTTTAATATTCAAAACTGCTTTTTGTTTTTGCCACCTGGCGCCTAAATTCAGACTCTCCAAATACCTGACAAAATTCAAACCTAGTCCCCTGAATTAGCCCTTCATGTTTCCTCCACTCCTGACAGCAGGCAATATTTTGCCCTATCTTCCTGTCTGCCCAATTGAGAGTGCCAAGCTCTCCGTGAAAACGGTGGTCACTCATGGCTCCGCTGAAACACAGGGAGAAAAGTGCCTAGTGCGAGCAGGGCCGGCTGGCCGTGGAGATGTGCCCGAGATGCCCTCCCCTTGCTTTCTCTCTGCAGCATTCCTGTCCCTTCGCAGATTTCATTTCTGTTGAGCTCAGTGTTTTGCTCAACAAGTCTTTTACTCTTCTCTAAATAGCTTCTAAAATGATTAGAGAAGGAATTCACAAAACGAAATGCCTAAGGAGTCAGGGGAATAATGAGTACTTTTCTTGTCTTGGGTGTTGAGGAACTTGCAACCAAGACAACTAAGGGGAGAACAAGAAAGACATTTAGGAAGACATCAGCCTCTGGGAAGTCCAAGTTATGATGCCAGGCTCCAGGCTTCACCACATGTATCTTCTCTGAGTGGATAAAAGTGGCAGAGGGAGGAAACTCACCTACAAATAATTCACTGTGACATTTCTTTGGTGTTTGCCCCAAAAAGAGGTATACCTCCTCTCCTGAAGTTCTCTTTCACCTCAGTAAAAAGGAGCGATCCACTCGGGCAGGGCATTATTAGACTAGAATTTCTGTATTCGATGTCATCTAAATTCCTTAGGTTTTCCCTACATTTTTTGTCTAACCTATAAAACAATGCCAACCCCCACCCAATCCCCCGAATATGGCAGTTAAGTTTGATCACCATGGGAGCTAGAACTGAAACCTTGCATGTTCCTACTGCTGGTGCAGCTTTTCTAAAATAAGGAGGGATTTTCTTTAAGAATTTTTTCTTACTGTGCTGATATAATTTATAAAATAAGAGTCCGGGGTACTTTCTATGTATAGTCATATAATAATGAGCAAAACCCATGTTCTGCACCTGGCCCATGGTGTGGAAAACAGACCGGACATATTTTTGAGTATGTGTAAGACTCTGGACTCTTTCAGCTTATACTTCAAAAATGACCCTTGACATCAAAGAGTAACTTCTGGCACCCTCCCTATTCAGATTCAAAAGCCAGAAAACAATTTCCCCTAAGTATTAGTTTGACAATGTTGAAAATAGACCCACTGTCGCCCCTCTGATAAAGAAAACTTACCCTTTTCAATTTGGCAGCAGCCTCTCCAGAACGGATTGCAGTCAGCAAACTCTGTCGGATCTGTTCTGGGTCAGAGCTTTGGAATGTTAAAGAACTTGGTCTCTTAAGAATGAGTGATGGGCTGTCAGTTGGAGATGGTATTTGGGAATTCTGTTCATTATGTGCAGAGTTATTTCCCTATAAAAAATAAATGCAAAATATTTATATGAATACCAAGTGAAGAATGAGTCATTTAAAAAAAAATTTCATCATCAGTATTAAGAATCACTATTTGCCACCCTGGTGTTTCAGACATAGTTTAGTTTCCTTGCCCACTGAATTATCTCCCCTGCTAGAGCTCAGCTGGAAGATGAGGGTATTACTTTCTCTTCTCTTGAACTTATGAAGCTAAGGAAGAAAAGTGGTACCTTTCTTTGCTTTAAGAATACAGTGGTAATTTTACTGTCCTTGAGTCAAATAATGCTGATTTTGCCTGTGAGAATTGGCAAGAAGAGCTAAATTAATAATAAAAAAAATTCTGCAGACTAAAAATTAACATTTTTATAGTTACAACAGATTAGGTTGTGAAATTATCACTTTTGACAACAAAATGGATAAATTGACAATTTTATATTCATTGAATCTAACATATCTTCTAATAAAAAAATATTAATAGCTATGCTACATGTAACAGCTTATTTTGTGTTTCTGGAAGTCACAGGAGCTAAATGATGATCATGTTTTATTTTTCCCATGGGACTAAAAATAAGTATTAGGAATTTCCAAATTTAAGAATCAAAACTTTAATTAAACTTCTTAGGAAAGAATATTTAGTAACTGATTTAACTGGAAACTATTATAAAATAATCTTAAAAAATGTCTTTTTTAAACTGCCAAACATCTTTACAAAAGATGAACTAAGAAAGAGTTCAGGCAATGACTCAAAAACTGTATTATCTAAATCAAACTTCTATTGTTTAGGAATGGCGTTCCATCCTAAGAACACAGGCTTTATTCCCAAGAATTAATCTCTATATCATACATCTCTTCCTGACATTATATCAAAGCTAAGAAACATAAATGTGAAATATATGAAGAAATATCCTTTGAGATGAATATTGCTTTGAGATTATGGAAAAATCTTTACTTGGCAATGTGGTTAATATTCTGTTACTCCAGGAATGTTTGAAAAGTACTATAAAATACTTCTGGAACTGTCACACAAACCTGAAAGTATTCTTTAAACACTATCAGGGTAAAGGTACACAAAATATTTTTTTAAAACTTGCAAGGGGATTATCGTAATTCATACTGTAAATGTCATCCTTTCCTCTGACCATATTATTTGAATCTAGCAAAGTATAACACTCAGTTGACCAAACACGAAGTCAACAAATGTCCCTTTTTATGTAAGTTATTAAGGTTTCGACAGTGGTTAAATGATATTTTAGTCAACATACCAGTAACTGGAAAGTTGACACTGAATTAACAAAAATGAGAATTAAGAAATTACATATTTAAACTCTGGTTTCAGTTTAAATTATTTAAACGTATCAATGTTTGGTAACTGAGGTTGAGTGTGTGTGATTGAAAATATCTAGTTGGGAAATGTTTGGTTATTTTATCTAGTCTATAAATACTGCTTATGTTTCTATATAATTAAAACTATTTATTTTGCCATTACATAGAACTGGAGAAGAAACCAAAACATCCAGAAAAGTTGTAAACAAACTGAGATAAGCTAAACAGGAAAAGAGAGTCAGAACTATAAACCAGGACCCTATGCAAATGTACGAGCAAAGAAACTTTACAGTATTTGCTAATGATACAATTATAGAATGATGAACTTTCTAGTACTACCCAATCATGTTAAATGAATTATAATAACTCCGAGAGCAAATGATCAGATTTTATGTATTGCTACTCTTTTTTCCCTATGGTAGCTTGCTATTAGATTAGTATAAAATCAGAGTTAAGTAACACACAAACACACCAACATGCTTGTCAACCCTCATTTAAACTAGGTTGTAGTAGAATCCCTTATTTTTAAAAAGGTCACATTACCTCATCACTCACACATAGCTGTGGGATGCCCACAAACTGATGTACAGAAGGAGCCTTTCCTTCTTCTGTGTCAGGTGGAGGGGGGGCAGCCGCACCCTCGCCGCTGGGCTCCGGGCGCACTTTGCTGAGAGACTGGGACCGTTTCACCACAGCAAGGGCAAAGGGGGACGGAGCAGAGCTCATGTAAGGTCTGGGGGCCCCAAAAGTTTTTAAAGTCTTCAGATTTAGTGCTGCTAACTGACTGGCCGGAAGAGGAGCAGGTCTCGGAGCTACAGGAGGAGGAGAGGTTTCAGTGGGCTTCTGGCTGTTGCTGCCCTCCTCAGGGTTTTTCATATGGGGCTGTGGAAGGGACGGAAGTGTTTTACTTAAGGGAGAAAGAGTTTGCTCTGGAGGCGGTATCGCATCCCTTTCCTCCTCTTTCTTTAGTAGTTCTTTTGGAGTGGGGCTGGGGGCCACGTGGACACTCCTGGCAGCTGCAGATGTCACATACTGACCTGAAGCTCTTTTTTGCATCTGCAGGAAAAAAGAACTTGGTTTGGTCTGGGGATTTGAAACCCGAGATTTAAGTTTTGACTCCAAAATATTGTTTATATCTTCCAAATTCGGCACAAAAGGAGCTGTGCCAGTGTCTTGCGTCGTTCTGGGGGCAGGCTTCAGAGGATTCTCCGTGGCGAGCTGGGGTGAGCCCTCCACGCTGTGCACCTGATGCCCTGTTCTCGGGGGGAGCTTCAGCTGCACGTCTGCCTGTGGCTCCTTTGGGCTTTCAGAAATAACAAGATCTTCTGTTTGGATGGCAGTTTCTTTCAAACTCTCATGAGTGTGCTTTCTTCCTAAAGGATGTATCTCCTGATCATCTTTATACCCAGTGGTTTCTGATTCCCAGTTTTTCAATATCTCCAGGGATTTGGGAGGCACAATTTTATAAGTAGTCATTCCAATTTTGGGTATGTACTCTCTTGTGATTTCATTTGAAGGCTTTGGCTTGGGATCATAGTCCTGTCTATAAAGTGGGTGATTCTTCACATGAGAAATAGCTGAATTTTTATCTATCCCATCTATAGGAGGCAAAAGATTGTCATTACTATGTGTACAAACTGGATCTTGGATGGGGAGTTGATTTTCTGAAGGTACATTTAGGGGTCCCTGACTCTTGAATTTCCCTGAGGCATCGACAGAATCTTGGGGACTTGAAGATGAGGACTGAGCTGATTTATTGTTACTTGGAGTTTGCACACTTTCATTAACTTTGAAATTAGACAAATTATGATCTTGGTGATTCCCATCGGAGCTGTCAGTGGAAGGGATGGTCTGAATGGCTGCATCTTGCATTTTGGTCTTTTCTTCACTGGGTTGATTCAGTTTTTGGTCTTGTACTAATGAAGCAGCGAGGTGATTTTCCTTGTAACTGTCAGCAGTATCAGTTTTATGTGCCTGATAGTTTGATAGCCTGTCAACTTCCATGTCCACGTTGTTATTTTTGGCAATGCCTCCTACATTGATTTTTGTTCTCCTCACTCCATTTTTCATATGATCTTCTGTGTTTGGTGGAATGACAATTATTTCATTTTGATCTACTGAGAGAAAAGAAAATATTGTCAAGATAAATGTGAACAAAGTAGAAAAACCTCAAATTTTCAATGCCTGCCTCCCCCAAACTGAAATAGGTTGGTTTGAATTCTACAGATAATTTTCAGCTCACTGATTATACAAAAGCAGGTAGTAGCATTAGGAAAAACAGCATGGGCTTTGGTATCATAGACACCCGAGTCTAGAACCCAGCTGGACTTAACATGTTACTTAACCCCTCTGAGCCAAACCCAGTTTCCTCAGATGTAAAAAGATGAAAATATAGTATCTTATATGTCATTTACATAACATGCTAATTAGGATAGGATATTCCCCAGAACAAGCACTACATTGAAGATAGCTACATTTCTCCTGATAGGTAGACTTCATATTTCAATGTTAAGAATGACAAGAAATTGACAAATTGCAAAAATATATTTTTATTCTTTTTATTCCTATTTTGATCCAATCTTTTTCTATAACCCCTACTGTATTTATATTGTATACCTTACATTAAAAGAGAAATAATCCTAGCAAATATTACCTTTAAGAGTTGAAGTAAAAACAACATCTAAGATGATTGTCTTGGTCATTAGGTGTCCTTGCTAAAGACGCCTAGAGGACTTTCTTTTTTAGTCGTAACATGGGTGATTTCAACTACATAAAAACAATCATGTGGGTTTTGATTTTTCTGAGGGAAAAGATACCCTATTCTCATGTCAGAGTCTGTGTAGAGAAAACCACCTCTCTCTCCTCTGCATTACTTTTCCTCTTAATTCTAATTCAGATCTTCTGAAAATAGAAATCACTTGCCAGTGCCTAGGTTAACAGGCAACAGTTGCCAGCCAGCTACATGACTGCAAAGAATTGGACTGAGGCATCTAGAAAGAAACACAGGTCTAGTGTGTGCCATGTGTCCAGTCCTCAAGGAAGTGATTATATATTGGATTCCTCTAGTCAAATGCCCAGAATTCTTTCTCCTGGATGACCAACTAGCCCTCATCTTCAAAACCCTCAGTGGCCTCCCCTTCCAGATATAGTAGTTTGCACAGTGCAAGTGAAATGTGGGCCTTGGGAGTCACATTGTGAAAGGATGTCAAGTATTTCTCCAGAGTTGGATCATCACTCACTTTTACTTATAAGAACAACTTCACTGCCCAGAATGACATGAGCTCTTTTAAACAGTTCCTCTGTTAAATAAGAAAAAAGAAACATATGCATGCAAGAGAAAAAAATTATGTTGCCAGGTAAATTTGTATACAAACATACCTTCATCTTTATATACCCTACCTAATTGCATGGGTTTTTTTGGTCATGGTTTTTAAATTTTCTATTATGTTGCAAGGTTCTTACATTAAATATCTAATTTGTAAATGGAATTCATTTTTCTTCTTCCTTAAAAAATGCAACTGGTTATCGGAATATTTATTTTCTATACAGGTGACCTCTCAATGACTCGTAATTATTAACTTTTGTGACACATTTGATTAAGAATCAACAAAAAGACACATTTCTGCCTATGCTTTTACTTGGTTCATAAGTACTTTTTAATATCTATATGAAAAGTACTATTGTCAACACCTCTGTAAGCACAAAAGAAATCATCCCTGGTACCAGGAAATGAACGTAAGTTCATTTTCCTTCTCTCTTATTTCTCATTTTCCAATGAATATAGATATAGACCAGTTACACAATAGAAATATTTTCCAAAACAAAGTAAATCAACATACTTTAAATTCATTTCCCTATAAACCCTAATCGGTTTTAGAACTCCAAATGTCTGTTTTTCAGTATTCTCCAATTCTGAATTTCTCATCAAAAGCTCAGCTATTCCCAATGACAGGCCTGGAAACCTGGAATTACTGCTGAATTGAGTAGCTAATCCATCCTCATACACACCCAATAATGACACCAACCAAATGTCAACGAGTAGTTAGGTCATTTTCCAATGAGAGCCAGTAGAAGGAAAATGGAGATTTTATACTATCCTGTCCTTCCCCTACTCAAAACTGACAACAACATCTACAAAATGAGTCATCTGACAGAAGGATGATTGAAACAAATATATAACATAGGTAAAAAAGGAAGAAAACTATAAAACTAATTTTAAGATAATAGAAATTATTTATTTTAAAAATCACCTAAATACTTTAATTTTAAAAAGCAGGAAAAAAAAAAAAAAAACACCCACCTAGAGTCAACAAAAGTCATTGCAAGTCAAATGTAAACCAAAAAGTATTATTACAGACAGACATGTGACCCTAGCACTAACCTGATGCTATAGCAAAAATGATCTACCATTTTTAAAAGAAGGAAGCAGCATGATTTCTCAATAAAATTTTATTGGCTGTCAGAATGTATGTTGTGAAGAACTGAATCAGGAGGAAAAGGACAGGGAAATTATATACTTTTAGAACTTTTCAGTATTCTGTCTCAGGATGGTACTGACCATGGGGAAAATGAACGAGAGACCTATCTGAATTAACCAACACATCCTACATAGGGAAAACAACATATATCTACATCAGTCTATCCATTTCTGACGCTAGAATAATCCACCTTTTATCCAAATATGACTATGTATATCCCTATGTTTTCTAAGAATCTTCTCCTAGTTTCGCATATTACTATAACAGACTGGACCATGAGAATTCATAAGCCAAATCCTTCATATCTCCTTAAAATACCATTGTGCATTCCTCGCATCTTCTATTTGTATAATGTCATTTTTCTGAAATTCAACCTTAAGTACAGATCTTCCTTATGATGGGGTTACATCCCAGTAAGTCCATCATAACCTGAAAATATTCTTAAGTCAAATGCATTGAATACATCCAAGCTACAGAGTATTATAGCTTACTTAGCCTATACTACTTTAAATGTGCTCAAAACACGTTAGCCTACAGTTGGGCAAAATCATCCCTCACAGAGCCTGTTCTATAATAAAGTGTGGGTATCTCGTGTAACTTATTAACTACTGGACTGAAAGTGAACAGCAGAATGGTGGCAGGTGTGCGGGCTCTTACCTTCAGGGGCCTGACTGGGAGTCACAGCTCCTGCTGCCCAGCATTGTGCACACAGCACATCGCCAGCCCAGGAAAATACCAAAATTCAGAATTCAAAGTACAGTTTCTATGGCGTGTGTATTACTTGCGCACCATCGTAAAGTCAAAAAAATCTTAAGTTGATGACTTAACATATTTTAGCAATAGGTCAGTATTCTACTAGGTGCTATGAGGAATTCAAAGTATAAGATGTAATTTCTCTTACCCAAAAGACTGCCCAATCTGGTTGAGGAGATAAGACTTTTTAGAGAAATACATGGTTTCTAGTAATCAAGTAACAAAATAAGTGAAGTGGCAGGATTTGGATAGTTGAATGGGTGAAGTTAGGTGGAAAATCATATTTCTTGCAAAGAAAAAAAATGAGCATGGCCCTAAAGACAGAACTGAGTGAAATATATCATAACAAAGCAAAGAAATTGTCTTGACTTGGGGGTGAGAGTGTGGAAGATGTTGGTAAATAACATCACATAATTCAATGGAAACATTACATAAGTAGATTAAAAATCAGGCAGACGAATTTCATCCAAGTAAAGCAACTTGCGTATGAAGGAAAACAGGTTTGGACTTGGGAGTCAGTAAAAAGAAAAAAAGAGAAATAGATCAAAAATAGATGCAAAGAGTATACATCTTTAAGATCCAAGATTTAGGTTAAACAACCTCTAAGATTTAACAACAAAAATAGTACACATAGTCGTTAACAGCACACGTGAGAGTAATGTTGCCTGAGTTCAAATCCAAGGTCCACTGCTTACTAATTATGGGAACTCGTGAATTACATAATATCACTATGGCTCAATCAACCATTAAGTGAAACTAAAATACTAAGACCCATAAATGAATTAATATACAAGGTTAAATGAGTTAATATATATAAAGTTTTAAGAACGGCCCTTGGCATACAGTAGGTGCTCTGAACACGTTGGCTAGTTTATGGAACTCACCATTCTCCTGGTTTGGGCCCAATGACTTCAAGTTTCTTACACTGTCAACTACCCTCTCATCACTGCTTGTATCATATACCATGATGTGCGGCCCTCTGCAAAACAGGATATTGTATGTCATATACTGATACTATTTAAACACACATACCCACACACCCACACACACACACACACACACACGCCAGATGAGAAAAGAGGCAATAATTTCCAAAGACAGATGGACTGAAATAATCATCTTTTTTCTGCCAAATACTGGAAATTTAATAGCAAAGAAAAAAACACAACTGAGAGGAAAGGCTGCTGTGGACCATTAGCTTTCAAAGAGTGGTCCTGTTACAAAGAAGGATCTAAGAAGCTTCTAAAATGGACACTTTTCCAAAAACCGTGTCTTTTTGTTATTATTTGTCTTTTAAAGAAAAAGGAAACTAAATGAAACATTTAAGTCTTGCATCTGACAAAGCCAACTTCTGGCAAATCAGGATGTGGACCGACCTCAACTGTTTTTGTTTTGTTTTGTTTTTTTAGTGATAGAAGGGTTTAATTTAGAGACAATCCCATGAAAATTATAGCAAAACTTTGATGAAGATGGTTTATTTTGCCTACTTAATTTCATTTTTATTCATGATGTGGCATTTCTAACATAACATAAGTGTACTGTATTATAGACTTCAATTCCTAGGACCAAGAGGAAAGTGTGCTCTCTGCATTATAAAATTGACTGTAAAAATCATATTAGAAACTTAACATCATAATCTAATATGCAGAATTCTCAAAATTCTTGAGAAGCATTTGGTGAGAATTAAAAATTGAACGTTTCATTTAGATCAAACAGAAAATAGGCAAAACCCATACAATACAAACAGATATTTTTATATTTGAGTCATACAAATTAACTACATGCTATATGGTTCGTCTCACACAGGGATACCAGGACTGTTGAATTTGATCTAAAAACAAAACATGCAAATGGTACTTCATTAGTAAGCATTCTTCTAATGCTGGTGAATAGAGCCTAAACCAAAGGGACTACTCTATTTGTGTTTACAATATCAGATCTATAATTCAGAGACTAGTACCTATTAAACAAACCGTCACCAACACTTCCGGCACGTGGGCTACTTACTGTCCATCTGTGTTTCTAGCTTCTTGTCTTTCTTCTTTGGAGTTCTGTGAGGACTCTCCCGTAACATTGCCAAGGGCTGAGTCAGGATCATTTTTCAGTGTATTTATTCTATCAGCAGATCCAAAAGGAATAGCTTGTGACTTCAGAGGCACTTCACTCAGTTCTTCCTTTTCATCTATCTCTTCAAGGCTATGATCAGAGCTTATTCCAGCTACAAAGAAATGAAGATATAATCCTAAATATTAATTTGCCTCATTCATCCTATGCAATCCCAGCAAGAAAGGAATTTTTAAAATAACAATTAGCTGGACTCTTTTATTTATCTTTTTTTTTTTAAAGATTTTATTTATTTATTTGACAGAGAGAGATCGCAAGTAGGCAGAGAGGCAGGCACAGAGAGAGGGGGAAGCAGGCTCCCTGCTGAGCAGAGAGCCCGATGCAGGACTCGATCCCAGGACCCTGAGATCATGACCTGAGCTGAAGGCGGAGGCTTTAACCCACTGAGCCACCCAGGCGCCCCAGCTGGACTCTTTTAAATGCTGGTCCAAAACTAATAAGAAAATACTTTTCTAATGATGAATAATCACATTAACATATAGTCAAATTATCTCAGACATATACAATTCTAAAAATAATATGCTATCATGCTAGGTTTTATTCATGGTAAAGAAAAAAGTTATTTAAACTCATAATCTTCAAGTTACATGTCTCTATCTGAGAGATAGCTATGTATCTTTGAATTTAAATGATTTTACATTCATACAATAGCTCTATTAAAACATGAGATTTTATATTTTAGAATTTTATATATGTACCTGTATACTTATAAAATCTGACTCAGTAATTATCAGAACTATCATGGAGAACTATCTAAGCCTCCCTTTTAAAAACACCCTCTCCACACCTGTTAAATCAATCTCTGAAGGTGGTGGGGGGAGGGACCAGGAATTGTGAAGGCTCCTAAGGTGATTCTAATACAAAACCAGAATTAAAAGCCATTAGATGCTTAATATACTTTTTGAAAATACAAACATTATGCAATGAAAATTATTTCCACTCAGTTTGATTCTCAGACGCAACTTCTTTAACAGGTTTTTCCTACATATTATCAGAAAGTAAAATGAGCATATGAGCAGATACCCATACTCATGTTTCCTTCTCTCTTTTTTATTTTTTATTGGCCCATTTAACATAAAGGGAAGCATATTATACCTGATGTTTTTCACCTTCTGTTTCTCCACTTAACTATGTCTGAAAAATCATCCCATGTCAATGTGTGTGTTTGTGTGTGTGTATGTGTGTGTGCGCGCGCACGTAAATGATTCTCTTCAAAAGTGGCAGTTAATATTTCATTGTATAAGAATGAGTTTTATTATTCCTTTAGTGCCAACAACAAACGGCCAACAGATTAAAAGAGGAGTCATCCGGGGCGCCT
The DNA here is from genome assembly GCA_028646535.1 of Procyon lotor. Taxonomy (NCBI): domain Eukaryota; kingdom Metazoa; phylum Chordata; class Mammalia; order Carnivora; family Procyonidae; genus Procyon; species Procyon lotor. The sequence continues at coordinate 57,300,826 of CM053605.1, read as the reverse complement.
GGGTGGCTCAGTGCATTAAAGCCTCTGCCTTCGGCTCTGGTCATGATCTCGGGGTCCTAGGATCTAACCCCGCAATGGGCTCTCTGCTCAGTGGGGAGCCTGCTTCCCCCCCTCTCTCTGCCTACTTGTGATCTCTCTCTGTCAAATAAATAAATAAAATTTTTTTTAAAAAAAGAGGAAACATCCTAACTGGTATCCACACTAGCTGTAAAATTTAATTTAAACCAAAGAATGAGGCTCTGAATCTTTGCTTATTTAAGTATAATTTAACACTGCCATTTACACAATAGCAGCTGAATAAAATTTAATTTTACCACATTGGGAGGGGTGGTGTAGCATGAGATTATAGTGATCAGCACATCCACAAAATTTAATAAAAACTTCAACATACTTAAAGAGTATTTAAAGTAATGTATGTCTTTAATTTTATCTCTAGGCAGAAAAGTATGTTATTTATGCTATTTAACAAATATGGAGATTTTTATTGACAGTTTCATTGTGAATAAAAAAAGGAGATTACTCAACGGAAAAAATATTAAAGAATTTGAATTTAATTTTTTAAAAATACATATTGGCAAGTATCATTTTATTATGACATGTGAAAGCATCATTATGATACCAATGTACAATATTATGTGTCTACAATAGCATATCATAATTTGTGCAGTGAGAGTATATTTATATAATTTGAAAACTGTGTTTGAGAAAATTAATGTCTGTTCTGGCTTAGATGCAAATGTGTTTTATAAATGGCCCCTTAGCATATCTTAAGCTCTTTACAAATTAGTTTAACTGAGGTAACACTTAGCAAATTACTGCTATCCCTATTTCTGTCTTGCCCATCAAAACTATCTCATATGGGGTGCCTGGGTGGCTCAGTCAGTTAAGCATCTGACTCTTGATTTCAGCTCAGGTCATGTATCTCCAGGTCCTGGGATGAGCCCTACCTTGGGTTCCACACTAAGCAGAGAGTCTGCTTGAGAGTCTCTCCTTCACCCTCTCCCCCTCCCCCCCACCATCCCCCACTTGAGGTGCAGGCATGCACATTCTCTCACTCTCTCTCTCAAATACATCTTAAAAAAAAAAAAAAAGTACTTCAAACAACTTTTCTTTAAGTATGGGGCCCCTCACTGAGAAACTAGTCTCAGCTAAAGAATGAGTTACGTATTTCAAAAATCTTTTAAAATATTTCGGAAATTTTATAACTTGGTAGTTACAAGTTATATATAAGCCTATATGATACACACACACACATTTTTTTTATTAGCTTGAAGAGTATTCCTATTCTTAAAAGTCTTAGGAAAAGTTGTGATTATTTTTAAAAATGCTAACAATCGGGGAGCCTGGGTGGCTCAGTGGGTTAAAGCCTCTGCCTTCGGCTCAGGTCATGATCTCAGGGTCCTGGGATGGAGCCCCGCAATGGGCTCTCTGCTCAGCAGGGAGCCTGCTTTCCCCCCCCTCCTGCCTGCCTCTCTGCCTACTTGTGATCTCTGTCAAATAAATAAAATCTTTAAAAAAATAAATAAAAATTGTAATAATCAAAAAATACTTTCAGAGTTGGCTGGTTGACTAGCATAAATTTTCCCAAGCTTTGAAAAAATAATAAATCAAGTTTATTTCATATGTGTTATATGATGGCCACATTTTAGGACAATAAAAAAAGACCGGGTAAGGGCTGTAAATAATGAATAAATCCCACAAATGATGTAGCACAATGATCGTATTTCAGCTTCATAAGTCTTAAGGGAAGAAGACTCACTTTCAAAGAATAGTGTTTGAAATCTTTGTGAAGTTTTAAGATTTAACAACTTCCAAAGTATAAGTGTTTAAAAAATTACAGAAGTCGTCTTTTGAAAGTTTAATTATTACAATCACAATCAAGATATAGAACAAGTCCATCAATCTCCAAAACCCCCAGGCCCTCCAGTGATCATCCCCTCACCCTAAGTCTAGACCCTGGCAACTCTTTTCCCTATAGTTTTACCCTTGCAGGAATGTCATATGAATGAGATCATTCAGCATCTAGCCATTTACGACTGGCTTCCCCATTTAACACAATGTGTTTGAGATTCAGCCATGTCACCGCATGTAGTATTTATTCCTTTGGATGGGTAGGTGATGGCATTCCAATGTACAGACTGACCATACTTCATCCATTCCTCAATTTAGGGACATTGGGTTGTTTCTCACTTGGAGCAATTATGAATAAAAACCCTAAAATAATTTATATTGTTAAGTTGTTGTGTGCACAGACGTTTTCATTTTTCTTGGAAAATACCTAGGAGTCAGATTACTGGGCTCTACAGAAAATGAATGCTTAAATTTTATTTTTAAAAATTTGTCAGGGTGCCTGGGTGGCTCAGTTGTTAAGCGTCTGCCTTCAGGTCAAGTCATGATCCCAGGGTCCTGGGATGGAGCCCCACATTGGGCTCCCTGCTCTACGAGGAGCCTGCTTCTCCTTACACCACTCTCCCTGCTTGTGTTCCCTCTCTCATTGTGTCTCTCTCTATCAAATAAATAAATAAAATCTTAAAAAAAAAAAAAAAAAAAAGAAGCTTGTCAAACTATTTTCCAAACTGGCCACACAATTTTGCATTACTATAAGCAGTATGTGTTACTAATTTATTTATTTTTTATAAAGATTTTATTTTTTTGACAGAAAGAGATCACAAGTAGGCAGAGAGACAGGCAGAGAGAGAGAGGGGGAAGCCACCCAGGCGCCCCGTGTTACTAATTTTAAATATTTTTAAATAAGGACTCATTTAAATAAGGACTCATTCTGAGTTAATAAAAAAATTGAATAAAATTATGTATAACAAATGCAAGTATTACCTAACTATAAATTTTTGCCATCTGGTAACAAAAATAGTTCCAATAATTTAATATAAAAATCCCAATCAAAAGCAATACTACAGAAAGTCATGCCTAGATAACAAAAGAGTAGCCCAAGAAAGAAAAATTATACATAATATATATATATTTATATTTTATAAATATATTTAATATGGAATTTCATATGTTATAAAATATATTTTATATATAAATATATAATATATATTTAATATATAATATATAATAAATATATAATAAATAGATTCATATTTAAATATAAATATTTATATATATTTATATATTTATATATAATATATATAAAATATATATATCTATATATTTTATATATATATTTATATATAAATAAATATATAAATATTTATATATGAAATGTATATATTTATATATAATATATATTATATCAATTATATATTTATTATAATCATATATTATATATAAATATATATCTATATGTCATATTTTATATATTATATATTTATATATTACAAATATATATTTATAGTATATATTTTTAAAATATATATTTATAAGCTATGTAAAATATATTTATATATATATTCTTTTATATTGATAAAGTTAAACACTGGAAATAATAGAGTTCAAAGAACTTTGTCAAAAAAAAAA
>CM053605.1:57268182-57296849 GCA_028646535.1 Procyon lotor | reverse complement strand
TGGTTATGTTGTGGATTTTTTTTTTTTTTAAGATTTTATTTATTTATTTGACAGGGAGAGATCACAAGTAGGCAGAAAGAGAGGGGGAACCAGGCTCCCCGCTGAGCAGAAAGCCCGATGCGGGGCTCGATCCCAGGACCCTAAGATCATGACCTGAGCCAAGGCAGAGGCTTTAACCCACTGAGCCACCGAGGAGCCCCTATGTTGTAGATTTTTAAAAGGTAGTTAAGTGAGAATAATCAGGGACTAATTATTAAAATTAATTTAAAAGCCTAAGTTTATTGTCTTTTAGTAAGAAGAGCTGATTTATGACCTCTATCACTTTACTGTCTGAAGCAAGACCTAATACACCCATGACGTTAATGGGAAAAGTAACATTACCAGTGATGGGACTGTTTTCATCACTTTGATGCAGGGGGACTTTGGAGGGTGGGGAAGGTGCTTTTCGCTTTGTCCTCTTCAAAGACGAACTGCCAACAGATGTACTGCTGAGCTGCAGTGAGCCGGTTCTCACTATGCCTGCTCCACACGGACTCTGGGAAATGACCAGACGCAATCTCTGTTTAGAAATTAATAGTGAACTTCAGGAAGATACTGACCTTTACATCAACTGCTTCCTATGCTGATATGAAACCTAAGAGTCATTCGTTCAGAAAACATTTACGGAGCACCTGCCATGTGCCAGGAGCTGAGCTAGGAGATCGGTATATACAGTAAAATAAAATGGGGTCCTTCTCAAGAAACTTAGGCTAGGACTAACTTTCAGAGAAAAATATGGAGAAAATATGGATGTAAAGTAAGAGGTGAAAAGGGAAGAGTATCTGTATGGTGAAACAGCTGGCTCGATTAATCTTTCCTTTTTAGTACTAATGTATTAATGACAAACATCTCAAAAATTTGTAAGTCTACCCACGGCAAGGTCACTTGAGGTCACCGACTCCCTCCACAGCCTGTGCTCAGTCGCCTGGCACGTGACTGTCCGCGGGCCGCCTGTCGCCCTCCCGCACACGGTCACGTGGTCTCACTCTTTCTCTCTACAGCTGACCTGCTTCCAAGAGTCGTTCATAGTTTTTTTTGTCTCCAATTTCTCATCTCCCACGTGAACACTTTCAACCAGGTATTTCCCAACTTTTGATCCAGTAGAACTATCCCTATCAAAGTCATCAATGACCACCACCACAACTAAACTAGTGGTTAATTCTTAGAACTCATTTACTTAATCTGTTTGCAGCGTTCGACAGAATAGACCACCGTCTTAGAATTCTCTTTTTCTTACTTCCAGATTACCACATTCCTACTCTGGACAGATCCCAATGCTCCATTTTCTTTTAGGGTTCTTTCTCATCTCACTCCTTGGATATACTCTCTTCAGTATCTATGCTCATTCTGTGTAATCTCTTCTATTCCTTTGGATTTATGTATTATTCATATGCCAATTAATTCCAAACTTATGCCTCCATCCTGGACCTCTATCTGACCCCCACTTAATATACTCAGACCTAATCGAGCAAGGAAAGTCTTAAAGCCTGCCACCCAAACCCAAACTGATTCAGTCCCTAAAGCCAATTCTGATTAAACCTAAGGGCCATCCCTTACCCCTACCCCCTCCAGAGTGGATGTGAGGACAGATCCTCAATTGCAGTTTGGACTTTTGAAACAATCAGTAGAAGGACCCTTGGCGATAAAGGGCTGAGAAAGAAATGCACTATATCATACAGCTGGATGAGCAGTATTTAAATATCCTTTTGAGTAGAATATAAAGTTTTCTTCTTATCGATTAATGATATATCTCTGTGTTTGGAAACTTTCATTTGCTATCTTATAAAATTAACAAGTTTAGGAGTCATTAGGAAAAAGGCCAAAAATTCTTCTTAACAATACAACACTTCACTTTTCAAAATAATGATGTAACTATCAAAGCTGTAGAATGTCATTTTATTTCTCAGGTGGATTTACTCTGTAAAGCCCTATCAAGGCACACCTTCTTCCTCTCACAGACCTAGTTTACCAGTAAGAACACAGGAAGTGATCAATAAGTAATTGCTGAGTGCACAAATTTGGGGCAGTATTTGATTTTCCTCCTACATCCACGCTGAAAACTTGTTTCCCACGCTTAGACTGATTGCTTTCATGAGGTTTAGGATTCAAACTTGTGTTCCCCTTTAGGCCAGATTCCCAATCACTGTCTTTTATTGGTCTTTTTTATCACTGATAAAAGCAGTCATGACTTGAATTACTAATGAATTTCTCAAATGATAGTATCTGTTTAGGAGTTAGAGCTCTTAAATTTTGGGTCATAATGAAACATATATAGAAATTAGAAGGGTAGAATTTATTTGCAGACTCACAAGTTTATATGAAACTATCGATAGCTCAAAGACAAAATAAAAACAGACTCATATATTTCATTTATGTCCCTAGAAGTCTTAAAATAAGCAAACTTTTTTTTGTACAGGACATTTATATTTCTATGAATAAAGAGTTTAAAATTTGTCAAGATATACAGGCTTTAGTTTTTTTAGTTTTACTAAAAAAATTTTCAATAGCACTTACGAAGACAACTGAAGGAAAAGAAGAGCAAAGACATGAACATTTTGAAGAAGCACATCTTTTATAACTTTATCCTATAGAATTTAACTCCCTTTACCCTGTTTTGCAGGTGTAACATGAAAATAAATGGACATACATTATTAGAGCTACAATTGGATCACAGAGACTAGGAAGGAAGACATTAAGACAGCATGACAGTCACAGAGTGGTACCAAAGAGATGTACATGACCTGGCGTAACTAGATTACATGTTGTAATTAACAGTCAAAACTTATTATGTTTATGACAAAAATGTAAATTTAACAACTTATGTGGATAGGCAAAGGGCAGGAGTTTTCAAGGAATAAGAATGATCAGTTTAGATAATCAGCTAAGAAGGAAAAGTAAGGTAAACAAAAATCAAACTTGGGAGTTGTTTTGTGCTAAAATTAAACATCACTATTAAGACCAAAGTAGAGGACCATGAGAAAGGGATGTCCTAGGGGCGCCTGGGTGGCTCAGTCGGTTAAGCCTCTGCCTTTGGCTCAAGTCGGACTCCCTGCTCAGCGGGGGTCTGCTTCTCCCCCTCCTTTGCCTCCCCCCCTACTTCTTGTGCTCCCTCTCTCTCCCCTTCCCTCTGTGTCAAATAAATAAAATCTTTAAAAAGAGAGAGAGAGAGAGAAAGAAAGGAATGCTCTATATCTACTGCAAACAGTCTTTTCTTGGGTAAAAGTCCATAGGAAAAGAAGAAGCATTCAAGTTAGAAGATCTAGGTGTTCCTAAATAGACTGCAACCAAGAAAAGTGGTGTATACTGAGAAATGTGGGTGGAGTATACATAACCAGCATACAGGAATAGAGAGGCTCCTAACCCAAGAATGACTACTTCTAGAAAGCAGACTCACTAAACCACCACAGCTGCTTAAATAAACAAATCATGAGTTCCCATACAAAATGCTAGGGAAACAAAAGCAAAAATGAACTATAGGGACTTCATCAAGATAAAAGGCTTCTGCATAGCAAAGGAAACAATCTACAAAACTAAAAAGGCAACCTACAGAATGTCATTTACAAATGACATATCTGATAAAGGGTTAGTATCCAAAATCTATGAAGAACTTATCAAACTCAACACCCAAAAAACAAATAATGTAGTTAAGAAATGAGCAGAGGGACACATGGGTGGATTAGTGGGTTAAGTGTCTGCCTTTGGCTTGGGTCATGATCCCAGGGTCCTGGGATGGAGCCCCAAATCAGTCTCCATGCTCAGCGGAGAGCCTGCTTCTCCCTCTGCCCCTCCCCCTGCTCATGCTTTCTCTCCCTCTCTCTCTCTCTCTCTCTGACAAATAAACAAAATCTTTGAAAAAAGAAATGGGCAGAAGATATGAATAGATATTTTTCCAAAAAAGACATCCAGATGACCAACGGACATATGAAAAGATGCTCAACATCTCTCATCATCAGGGAAATGCAAATCAAAACTACAATGAGATGGGTCAGAATGGCTAAAATCAACAACACGGGAAACAGATGTTGGCGAGGATGCAGAGAAAGGGGAACACTCTTACACTGTTAGAGGGAATGCAAACTGGTGCAGCCACTCTGGAAAAGAGTATGTAGGTTCCTCAAAAAGTTACAAATAGAGCTACCCTATGACCCAACAATTGTACTACTATATATACACCCAAAGGATACAAAAATACCAATTCGAAGGGGCACATGCACCCCAAAGTCTATAGCAGCATTATCAACAGTAGCCAAATTATGGAAAAAGCCCAAGTGTGCATCAACTGATGAATGGATAAAGAAGATGTGGTGTATATATATAATGGAATTAAATTACTCAGCCATAAAAAAGAATGAAATTTTGCTGTTTGCAGTGATGTGGATGTGGATGGAGCTAGATAGAGTATCTTCTGCTAAGCGAAATAAGTCAGTCAGAGAAAGACAAATACCCTATGATTTCACTCATATGTAGACTTTAAGAAACAAAATAGATGAACACAGGGGAAGAAAAAAGAGAGGGGGGGGAAAAAGACTTTTTTGAAAAAGATTTATTTGAGAGAGAGAGCACAAGTGGGGGGTGGGGTGAGTAGGAGCAAAGGGAGAGGGAGAAGTAGGGAGCTGACACTGGGCTTGATCCCAGGACCTTGGGATGATGGCCTGAGCCAATCCGGGCGCGGGGATCATGACCTGAGCCTAAGGCAGACACTTAACCGACTAAGCCAGCCAGGCATCCCAAGGGACTCTTAATTACAGAGAACAAACTGAGGGTTGCTCGAGGGAGGTGGGTGGGGGATGGCCCAAATGGGGAATGGGGATTAAGGAGGGCCGTTGCCATGTTGAGGCCTGGGTGTTATATGTAGGTGGTGAATCACTAAATTCTAACTAAGATTACATTATATGTTAATTAGAATTTAAATAAAAACTTGAAAAAAAAAAACTTGAAACATTAAAAATAAATAAAATGCTAAAAAATAAAAGCAAGCAAGCAAGCAGGTGGGACAGGCCATCAATGTCTAACCCAGCTGCATGCTTAAGCCCTAGTTTTCCTGCGCCCTTCAGGAATACGCGCCTAATAGTCTCCTAACCACCCTACCCCTGCATTAGTCAGGCTTGAGCTACCCAGTATTTTTGAAGGTGAGTCTGTGTCTAACTGAAGAGAGGCTTCTAGAGGGTTTGCAAGTTGGACGGTGGCCTCGTGTAATGCTTACCAAACAAAAATGAGCTTTGGAGACCATGTCAGGGCTTGAACCAGGGAGCATGGCCATCTAGTGTCTCTGCAACCTTCAGTCTCCTCATCTATAAAGTGGGTAAAGTAAGAGCCCCTACACCTCAGAAGGGGCCAGATGCTTATGGGAAATGACATGTGTGAAAACTAAGCACAGTGCTTAGGATACAGAACCTGCTCCATAAACATTAGCTAATGTTACCTGCAGCTCATCTACTTTTAAGTACGTGAACGTGAAATGATAGTTCCTATGTAGAGTGAAAAGTATGGATAAAAGGAGGTACTTATTCTAAGACTGTACTTTGTCCTCAGTGATGGTGGTGGTTTGAGTCCTGTCAGAGTCCGTCTCCGTATTAATCAACCTTAAGACCCCAACAAAGGGCCCAGCGTTCAGGAACTGGCATTTAGTCCAATGCAGAAACCAAATGCATTGTGTGTAATTCACTGTGTGTGAAAACTCCCCCTTGTCACCTCAGGCAGCTCCATCCTGCCTTAAAGGAATTTAATAAAAGCACAATACGTCACACTAATTTGCTAAATCTTGGTGATGGATATATGAATGTGTATAATACATAAATTAAAATATTTCATAAATTGAATCTAAAGAATTAAAGTTGAAAAACTTTATTTAGAGTAGTCTTTAGTTTCCAGCGCCAATATACATTTCCTTTGGTCAAATTATGACTGAATTTTTTTTTTCTTTTTTAAATTTTATTTATTTTTTTCAGTGTTTCAAGATTTATTGTTTTGTTTTGCACCACACCTGACTGAAATTTTTTAAAAAGAAGTTGAGATTAAACTATATTTAAATCCAAAGGGTTTACAAAACAAGAACACAGAGAGGTTTCTACTTACTGGGGAAAACGCTTTGGTTAATGATTAGAGATGTTCAATTATTTACTTTAGTTAGAGTCACTAAGTCTGCCTGCCATTAGCAAAAACTGCACCCCTAACAGGAATGCACATCACTGAATTTTACAGTCTGTGAAAAGGAAAATACTGCACAGAGAACACTCTAGCAAAAGTGGCAAGGTCAAGTTGAAAACCATGCCAGATTCTTAATCCCTCAGAATTCACACCCAGATCAGGATTTACTGGTTCAAAATGGAACTAAATTTAGCTGAAGAAAATAGAATTGAATGGCATTCAGTAGATTTACTGAGTACTAGCTCTCTACAAGTTATTAGATCACTTATTAATCAGAGTTGAATTATACGATGTGGGTCACTGAAATCAATATATTGTGTAGAAAAGAGTAAAGGAAAAATTGCAAATAGAAAAATAAGAAAAAAACTTGAATCAAAGGACAGAAATACAGTTCCCCAACTTCAAGGACACTGTTAAATATTTCTGTTAGGAGCTTTGGGGTTTTATTTCTGTTTAAGATTTCCACATGTAGGGTTAGAAGGAGAAAACCTAGGCCACCCCTTAAAGCTGTCTTAAAACTCACATCTTTTTTCCTTAAGTGCCAGAATCACATTATTCTTATTTAACTTGAATATTCTCTATAAATATTACAACATACTATTTAATTTACTATGAATTATATCCCAATGCATGACCTGTTACATAACTAACTAAAGGTCAAATATGAACTCTTAAATTTTTTTTTTTTTTAGATTTTATTTATTTGAGAGAGAGAGAGAGTGCATGAGAGAGCACAAGCATGAGGAGTGGAAGAGGGGGAGAGAGAAGCAGAAAACCTGATGAGGGGCTTGACCCCACGACCCCAGGACCCTAGGATCATGACCCAAGCCAATGGCAGAAGCTTAACCAATTGAGCCACCAGACACCCCAAAGTTGAATTCTTAACTCTTAATGGAAGAATTCTTTCTAAAATAATTTTACAAGTTAGACAACAGGTCAGTTTCCTTAACCTTCAAAATGTATAATTTTAATAAAATGTAATATAGAAGTATGAAGTATTATCATGAATTTGCAAAATAAGCAAAGCGGTACAGGCAAGTTTTTTTTTATCACAATGAATTCAGTTTCGTTACTGATTTGATCATAAAATTAGCACAATCTCCTATAAGATGCAAACAATGCATATAATGATGAGGAAAAAAAAAAAGAAAAATCCTTGTGAATTTCAACCAATATAGGTTACCTCATAGAAGTTTTGGGATCCAGCCTTTTATACGTATCCTCTGTACTTGTATACCCACACGTGCATTTTTTGACTTGTACTGAACAAAGGCATATATGCCAGTTTCTTTATGACATTTTTAAAAATAAAATGCTATTTTGGTGAGGCTAGGGCATGCTTGTACTGCTGCCTGAATCACCTTCCACACCCTGCCCCTCCCTTAAATGGCACTTCTTCCTGACTCCTAAAAATCTAGGACTTCTATATCCTACTTTCACGTTCTCTCAATAAGCCTGTTTTAAGATCCTTCATTGACAAAGTCTTAGCCTGTCGAGGTCAACACAGATGAAAACTCCTGTGAGTGAACGGGTGTAAGAACTAGAGGTGATGTGTCCGGTCCCAGACTACTGTATGTAGGGGAAAGAGAAACAGGGCAGTGGTGTCAGGGCCTGGAGCTCTTAAAGACACACCATGGAAGCAGTCATCTGTTCTGCCAGTTTTAAGGGCGTCCCCATCAATTTGCTGAAATAAATTCTACAACAGCAAGCAATGAGATCAGAGGTGGATTCACTTAGAGGTGTCTAAATACCTTTATCTTTTTTGTATCTTTTTTGGTTACTAAAATTATAATCTTTTATATTGTATAAAAATATAAAATTGTATCTTTTTGTATCTTTTTTGGTTACTAAAATTATAATCCCTTCAGAGGATTGCGGGCGGCCAAGCTTACCACTAGATTTCTCTCAAAATGGTCTAGAATCAAACTCCTCATTAGTCAATGATAATACCTGTATCCTCTAATTAACCAACTCATTCACCTGAGCATATCTTCCTCAAACTTTGTATCCTCTACCTCTTTTTATTGATGCCCAAACCACTGGTGCTGACTTCTGTGTTATAGTCAGGAGTTCAGGGAGAAAGGTGGCAGTTAATCCATGTTTTATTTCATTATTGTACTTTAGAGTTTCAAAAATCCTCAGAGAAGTAATACCAGGACTAGGCATCACCATCTGATTAACACTGATCAAACCACAGATCCACATAATACAACACTTTTATCTGTTAAAGGCCAATTTTAAAAGACAACAAAAGAATAAAATAATTTGACCACACTAGAGTTGGAAGAGACCTTTGGAAGTTTAGTCACAAAATCTTATTGTACAGAGGAGAAAACTAAGCCACAAAGAAGTTCAATGGCTTATTCTTCAAGGTAGAAAAAAAAGAAGGCAATGAGATTTCTTAAAGATTACAAATACATGCGCTTCTCACAACCACCTTAATGACTGCATAAAACAGCTAGGATTAAAAGTCATTAAGTGAAACTAAGACCAAATATATTCTTGCATATTTCATAAACATATGACAATCTATCATCTCACCTGCTTATAAACCATGATAAATATTAGAAGGTAAAACTGAGTAAAAAAACAAAAGACCTACTGGTAGACTCAAGACTCTCTCTCAAGCCAGAGTAGCGTGGCTTCTACCATAATATCCTTCCTTTCCAGCCCTTCTCCATGTAGATCAGAAACAAACAAACAAAAAAACCCACAGATTTTTCAACCTGGGTTATACTCTTGCAAGGTTTTTAAATTTCTCTCCCTAAAGCAACCTGTGCTTTCATTTCATCAACCCTATAATACTTTGAGATATCATATAACCAAGTCTTATTAGTGGTAATCCTTTACTAGTGACATTTTTTAAATGCTTAAAGATGAGGGCCTACCTCAGTAATACATCTCAGATGAAAAAAGAGAAGATAAATCAGGAAAAATCAAGAGCTCAGGATCAAGATAAAAAGACAGACAATGGTAATAATCACATTCTCCATGGTTAGCGATCAGAGCAAAGAAATGTCTAAGGCTAGGGTAGGAAATCAAGGAATATCTACAGATTAACTAAGTTAGGGCCTTAAAGTCTAAAGTAGCAATCAAGAGAACAAACAGGGATCAACTCAGTTCATCTTGGAAAGGGGGCCAAGGCCGTATGGCAGGCATCACACAAGTGACCCCATAGTTTTATCCACATGGCTCCAGAAAAGAGGCCTGCTTCTCTCTGCCCTGGTCTCTGGTATATGCTGGTTATGAAAGAAGGGCATTTTCTCCCCCATGAGGTCCCAAATGTCATAGCCGTAGAAACCCTAATTAAGCTTCATACTGTAGGAACTTGTAACAGGAGATTCCTAACACTGATCATCTTAAGTATTTTATTAGTTCAGTATGTACCTCAGAGAGACACCAATTTTGTGTACTGGCAGATAAGGGAGAGAAATTCACACTAACTCCATTTATGACCTAGTGTTCTTTGAAGAGTATTATTACTCTTTAAAGTCTAACAACTTTACAGTGAGCATAGTTCCTTACATTTGGGTCAGAGGTAAAGCTGGCAGAAACGTAAAAAGGAATGGCTCAGAGGATTCTTCAAGAGCATTAAATGAGTAATGCTTAGTACCTGGTCTCAAAATTAGTAAGTGCTCCATAGGTCCTGTTCATTAATTTTGCTCTTGTGGTTAAGACCCTTTGAAAACGTGACTAAAACTACCACGACTAAGTATATTTATATATATGGGAAAGCCTTAAAAAGGGGAAGCAGATTATATTCTATTCTGCTGCACTGGTGGATTTCTCTACTGAATGAAACAAGTCATATTTTTGGAAATACAGACAGCTGTATCCCGTATATCAAACAAAAAATGCCATGGCAACCACTGTTCCTAGGCAATTGTAGAATTATGTGTGTGGTTTTCTTTCTATATGATAAATATAAGTGGAAAGTGGCGGGGAAAATCAAATGTTGTGTGATAACCTAGAGAAAGAAACAAAAAGAGATTTCTTAAAGATTACAAATACATGCTCTTCTCACAACAACCTTAATGACTCTGCATAAAACAGCTAGGATTAAAAGTCATTAAGTGAAACTAAGACCAAATATATTCTTGCATATTTCATAAACATATGACAATCTATCATCCTACCTGCTTATAAACCATGATAAATATTAGACGTTTTGTAAAACTGAGTAAAAAAATGAATAATGTCAAATATTTCTTAAAAACAAATCAGCTGTTAAAAAATGAACACACTCTAAGTATTAAATTTCACTTGCATAACACTGGTTGGCAAAGTATTTCCATTTCTCAACATTTGAGTGTTTGTACCAGAATGCAAAATGAGACCAAATAAAAAGTTCAAGATAATTCCTTATTGTGCTTCCAGCCAAAGCCAATATCCTAAAGAAAATGGGGTCCCATTCTAGTAGCCTGGGAAACGCCGCTTTACTGCTGTACACACACATAACTCCAAAGAGCAAAACTATACCAAAAGTGCAAAAATAACGAATTCTCCAAAAGTTTCTGTGGATTCTATGGGTCAAGATTATCTGCAACTCCTGTCCAACTCTTTCTCCTCTTCTTCAAATGTAAAGTCAGACTTCATGAAAGGCTGATTTGTCAATAATTCTAGGACATCCTTTGGCCACAGATTTTATTAAATGTGCCCCTCACAGAAACTTTGGTCAGCGAACATGGTACAGATACTGGATTTCTGAACTTAGTTTCAATCCCCGAATTCTAAGTGATTTTCGATTTAAGCCTATGTCATTGCATTTCTGACTTTTGTCACGTGTGAAATAAATGACAATCTAGGTGGATAACTATATACATAGAATCTTATTGTAAATAACTGTATGCCTTTATACAGTAATACAGGTGATATGGTTTAGGTAAACAACAGTAGGAGCCAGCCATTACATATGTTGTTGCATAAATGGCATTTCAAATCTTTGGGCAGAATCATATTCACAAAAAGCTCAAAAAGATCAGAGGGAAAACTGCCAGAAAATTTCTAATTGGATAGTTTTCTTCTGCAAATGAACGTTTATATAAAAGACAGTATTATTTACCTTTTTAAGGAATAGGATACAAGGCTTGAAATGTAAAAGAAATTTACACAGAAATTTAGGGACATGAAAAAACAACACAGTAGCAATGACAGTAAACTATGTATTCTTCAAAATGTATTCTTCAGGTAGATCAAATAATTTTAGTTGTCCCCAAAAAACAGGTTAGGATAAGTTTACTGACTGGGATCTTTATTGAATCCTCTTTGGAAACTGCACAATCAGTTGCCAGAATTAGCTCAGAAAACCCACAGCCTTTTATGTGAAGGGTTTCTGTTTAAGCTTCAAAATCACTATCTAATACTTTAAAATTTGCCAGTATGGAGAAATGCCTTACAGAAATGAGACAAATTATTAAATACTGACAGCCAAAAAGGATAAAATAGAGGTAGTGAACAAAATTCTTGCAAGCTACAGGTAAAGTGACTTATCCATAAGCCTGTGTAAGATAAACAGAATATCAGTGACTACTTAAGAGAATACTAACATGAAGGGAAAGCTCAAAATAAACTGCATTAATTAAAAATCACTTTGTCATGCATTACTGTTATTTATCTAGCTCTATTTTCTGAAACTTCACACACAAGAGATAAGCATTTGCTATTTCTAATATAATGTAACTGTTTCCAGTATTTTCTGCTTTATTAAAGGATGCTTTGGGGGGCGGGGGGAGTATAAAAATCACTGTTGTAGGTCTGTCAAACAGCGCACCCTTGTGGTTTATTCTGACTCCTGAACAATAAAAAATCTCCAGGATAAGAATATATCCAAAATTCTTCCGGGATTTGAAAATAATTTTTCTCCAGATACTTTTTTCCAGCCTGCTATTACTTTCAGTCATCAGAAGCAGTGCCCTTTTAAAGTTTCAAATTCAAAACTAAGCTGTTTAACATAAAATGTCTAGAGTAATAATGACATTTTTATTTTAAACATAAAACAAGCAATAAAGGGGCTCCTGGGTGGCTCAATCAGTTAAACGACTGACACTCGACTTTGGCTCGGGTCGTGATCTCCAGACCATGAGATCCAGCCCCACATCAGGCTCCAAGCTGGGCATGGAGCCTGCTTAAGATCTCTCTCTCTCCCGCTCCCTCTGTCCCCCCACCCCCTCAGGCTTGTGTGCACATGCTTGGGTGCTCTCTCTCTCTAAAAAAAAAAAAAAGATAAATATGTGAGGTGATGCATGTGTTAATTACCCAGATGGAAGGAATTCTTTCACAATGTATATGTATTTCAAATCACCACAATGTATGCTTTAAATACCTTAGAATTTTCTCTGTCAATTAATAAACAACAAAGCTGAAAAGAAAGAAAGAGGTAGAACTGGCCCCCCCACACAAGCACAGTTTGATCGGTTTGTAGAAGGCCTTGAATGCCTCAGAAATAACTGCCAGTTATCAAAGTTTCTCAATTGGGAAGACAAGTTAAGTACTAATCTTATCCTTACTCTGCACCCTGGATTTCTCTAAGGCATGACTTCAGCAGAAGGAAAGAAAGGGACAAGGAAAGACAAGAAAGGCAGACTGACACAAGGACTCACTAATCGGACTCAGAAATAGGAAGAAAACACCATGAAAATGATCCTGAGCTTTTAAATATGGGAGAACAAAAATAAGCCTGATTTTCAATAAGCTAATTTCCAGGTAGTGATGAGTGAATAAGCAACCATGACTTCAGTCTGCAACTGCAATAAAATACTGGGATTGGAATTACAAAATTGACATATTAGTTTCCCAGGGCTGTCGTAACAACCTACCATGACCCAGTGGCTCAAGCAACAAAAATTTATTCTTTCACGGGTCTGGAAGCCAGAGGTCTGAAATCAAGCTCTTGGCAGGGCCATAGTTCTCTGAAAGTACGAGAGGAAAATCCTTCCTTGCCTCTTCCAGCTTCTGGTGGCTCCTGGAATTCCTTGGCCATGGCAGCATAACTGTGATCTCTGGCTGCATTACCACATGACCTTCTTC
Organism: Procyon lotor; assembly: GCA_028646535.1. Lineage (NCBI taxonomy): Eukaryota > Metazoa > Chordata > Mammalia > Carnivora > Procyonidae > Procyon > Procyon lotor. Next base: position 57,283,637 of record CM053605.1, on the reverse strand, counting down.
TCCTTTCTATCCCTGTGCATGTGTCTCTCCGCTTACAAGAACACCGGTCTTTGGATCTGAGCCCAGCCTAAAGTCCACAATGATCTTATCTCTAGATCCTTGACTTGAATGTACCTTCTAGCGGGACGCTATTCAAACCACTCCCATTGAAAACTCAACAAAGAACATGCCTTCTCCGAAAGAGTACAGTAAATATAGGCTAAGACCATGGATTCAGTACCTCCAAATTTAGAAAATAGGTAAAGGAAGTAGAGGCAAGGAAAGGAAAAAAACAGGAGAGAGAGAGCTGAAATATAACAAGAAAATCAGGACCAAGGAAGAGAGAAAAATTAAGACCAAGGGGGGTGATTTAGCACATGAAATATAGTGAAAAAGTTAGGGAAATAAGTGCTGAGGTGCCTAGGAAGGCATGAGTTCACATGAGCATGCACACACCCCAAACCCTGGCTTAATTATTAAGAATTTTTATAATGAAAAAATTAAAAATGGTTCTTCAGCTTCTCTAGAGAGGAACAAATAATTCTGGATCCCACTTAACAATACATCAAAGAACTACCCAGATGTCCAGATCAAAAGAAGAAATAATTAGAAAATTGTATAAAGATGTCCAGTTTGCCAAAGGCAACATAGTAAAAAAAAAAAATTACTTAACATGGGAGCATCAACTGGTCATAGAGCAGAGGGTGAGAATCAAAAGAAATGGCTTTTGGTGAGGCCACTGGAAGCACAGGCTAGAATTTTAAGAAGCAGACTACTTTTCAGACAATGTAAACCTCTTCAGGTCCAAGCACAGAGGAAGTTTACTAAAATCAAATGCACGAGGTCATCTGGAATTAAGTTTTGTGACCAGGGGCTAAGATTTATTTCTACATAAAGAAAAGACAGACTTTGGTAATCAAAAAATAAATTTTTTTAAAAGATTGATTATTTATTTGTTTGTTTGTTTGACAAAGACAGGGACAGCAAGAGAGTGAATGCAAACAGGGGGAGTGGAAGAGGAAGAAGTGGGCTCCCCACTGAGCAGAGAGCCCTATGCGGGGCTTGATCCCAGGACCCTGAGATCATGACCTGAGCCGAAGGCAGAGGCTTTAACCCACTGAGCCACCCAGGCGCCCCAGTAATTAGAAATTTAAAACAATCCTGAAAAGTGCTGCCTTTTAAATTACTTACTATGAAGAAATGTAAAGCAGTTACACCCACAAAATGAAGTCTTTAGGGACCCTGACTTGGCCTCTGCTTATCTCACTCAATTTCAATCTCTGCTTCTCTTTCACGCCCAGGCATGCCGGAGTCTTCACATTCCCAGCTCTCTGAACATGGTTCCTGTTGCCTAAGGTCCTTCCACATGGATGTTAATACTAAACCCAAGAATCGCCTCTTCTGTAACACTTCACCCAACTACCAAATAGTTACTTTGAAAAACTTTGTAGCAAGGGGATTCTATCATTGGAAAAAATAGCAATCCTTCTGATTTTTAAGGTGAGATTTTATACCAAGGGACATTAGACAAGAAAATCTTAATAGAAATAAGAAGACAGTTTAACAGATGATTTTTCAAATAACTAAGTTTAAGCATTTTGTTGTTGTTGTTCATTTCTACCCTGGTTGCTACTCTTTTTTTTTTTTTTTTAAAGATTTCATTTTTTGAGAGAGAGCATGTGTGAGAGCAAGCAAACGAGAGAGAGAGAGAGAGAGAGAGAGAGAGAGAGACAGCATGAGTGCAGGGAGCCGGAGGGGACAGGCAGAGGGTGAAGTAGACTCTACTAAGCATGAAGCCTGACACAGGGCTCCATCCTGGGACTCCAGGATCATGACCTGAGCTGAATGAAGGCAGATGCTTAACCAACTGAGCCATCCAGCTGCTTTGCTATTTACTTTCTAAAGGAACATATGATAATTTATAAATTACAATTACAATTATAGTTAAAAACTATAGCTAAGGGGTGCCTGGGTGCCTCAGTGGGTTAAAGCCTCTGCCTTGGGCTCAGGTCATGATCTCAGGGTCCTGGGATCGAACCCTGCTCTGCTCATCGGCGAGTCTGCTTCCCCCCTGCTCTGCCTGCCTCTCTGCCTACTTGTGAACTAACTCTCTCTCTCTCTCTCTCTGTCAAATAAATAAATACATAAATAGATAAATAAAATCTTTAAAAAACAAAAACCAAAAAAAAACCTATAGTTAAATTTTCTCAAGTTAAGAAAGCACAGAAGTATTTATTGTTGGTTGGGAGGAGTTAGTTTACTTAAGCATTTAGTTAATTAAACTTACGAGGGTAACTAAAACCCTTCAAGTAGATTTAAGAAAACTTCTGTGTCTCAAATATCTCAAAATAAAATTTGCTCTCAAAGTTACTTGAATCATTTGTCTGATTACAAGCAACAAAACATATAGTCTCATGTTTGATCACATTTACTTAAAACTTCATTTACAGTCCACATGAATAAAGCAAAGAATGTATAAAGGCATGAGGAAGTTTGCAAATGAATTTCCACAAAACAGCACACTCCAGGGAAATGTGGGAGTACACAGAAGCAATAGTAAGTCAGTATGGGGAAAAGACATACTCAGAACACTGCTTTGAACATAAGAGTAGATAAAAGTAACTGCAATATATTCTACAGAAGGTTTTTTAATAAACTACAGAGTGTCTATGTACCAACAAGACAATCAGATTTCCCTGTGAGCATCCCAGAGTCAGATCAAGAAGATACATTTAGTTAGAAACCCCTGAATGTATCATAAAGATTTTAGTGCTATGGAAAAAAAGTTCAAAACTGAGTATTTGCATCCCAATACATGCATCAAGCAAGCACCTCTGGTTGGGCCTTAGTAAGCCAAGACTTGAAGGTTTATGGGTGATTTATTTGCTTGAAGATAAAAGCTACTTAAAATTGACACATTGATTCTTTACTGCATCACAGAACTATACATATGCAATCTCTCCCCAGTGCCAGTGTTATCAGTAACAAGTTATTCATCTTATTACATATTAGTGGCTATTACTAATCTCATTAGCAGTCTATGTGGAAAAGGACAAGAGGAAAAATAGATGGTCCCCTGCTCCATCCTAAAAACACAAAACACAACACAATTACATACCTTTTCTGTTTCGTCCACACTCAAGGACTTCATTACACAAGAAGCTGGCCTTTCTTGGATGTGAGCAAGGTCCTGGGGGGCACTCTGAGACGCTGGCATTGGAGGCAGCGGAGCCCGCCTCTTCTTGGGGGCATCCGATGGCAGTGTGTTTGAAATATATGGCTTGGAAATGGTATTGGACCTTGTAAAAGATGGGCGATGCTTACTTACTAGAGGAGTTGCAGGGGCGCTCGCAGTCTAATAAAGGATGAAAAGGCAAAACCTCTAGTCATTTCAAGATAAAAACCACACGCAATTAAAAACAGATGAGAAGAATCTTATAAAATATTACATAAGAAAATACTTACCTGTTCCCGCTTTTTCTTACTGCGTTGGAAAAAGCTGAAAAACCCTTTATTTTCTTTCTCCTTCATAATGTCTAGGTTTTGTGATATTTGGCAGGATTCTAAAATAGAAGAAAAGCCTCTTACTTTTGTACATGGGATTGGGAAATCCATTTTGTACATGGGAAACTCCCAAGATTTCCCTTGGAAAAAAATTTTCCCTTGAAAAATGTATACAATGGTGAAAGCTACTAATCATGGTCTACTATGAACCATGCACTCTGCTAGGCATCTTATATCTTATTTAATTCTCAAAGCAACAAGGAAATTCAGTATTATTGTTCCTATTTCATGGCAGAGCAATCTGAAGGTTAAAGAAATGAACATACATACTTGAAGCCAACCATCAGGCAATGATAGAGACAGGACATAAACTCAATTCTTTGTGACTCAGAGTCTGTTCTATCCATGATTACCAACATTTCAGAAGTAAAATGGACACTTTGAATTAAATGAGATATGAAGCTCATTAAATGAGATATGAAACAGTTTGTCCCTTTATTTTGAATTTTTATTTTGTCTCAGAGCTAAACAATTATGAAATATTTTATTCTCCAAAACATGATTCACTCTAATGACTTAGTACTTTGTTTCCAAAACATTATTTCTTTGATATGATGGTTCTCAACTAGAGGGCACTCTTGCCCCATCCCCATCCCAGAGAACAATGGACAATGTCTGGGGACAATTTTGGTTTTCACAACTAGGAGGACAGAAGAATGTGCTACCAGCATCAACTGGGTAGAGACCAGTGATGATGCTAAACACAATACAATGTACAAGACAGCCCCCCAACAACAAAGGATCATCCAAGCCCAGTGTTAATAGTGTCAAAATTAACAAACTGAATTTTAATCAGAATGGCAAATATCAAACCTCACGATTACATATTAACATTCCATTTTCCAAAAAGCATTTTCTAATGTCAACTGAAAAGGCCTATAATGATAAATCCAGTAGAACTCTTGCCCAGATGGTCTCTAAACACCTTTTACCACTAAAAAGGGATCAAAATTACATAAGAATAGTTGATTCTTTGCTGATATCAAGGATTGTAAAGATAAGTCTGGAATATCTAACCAGAGAGAAAAAAATTAGAGTCCACTGAGTCATTTTAAAAGGGCACAGGAGTGAATTTGATCTTTTACTGGACAAGATCAGTACAGTTTGGGTATCATGGAACTACTCAATAAATTGAAACATTTTGCATATGTTTAATTCCACGATTTGTAGTGATGCTGAAAAAAATAACTGATCTTTACTGTTTACCTCTATGTACTGCTAAGGAACCAGTCTGTTCTTTTAAGAACTGATGAAGAGGGATGGCTGGTTGGCTCAATCCGTTAAGCCTCCGACTCTTGGTTTTGGCTCAGGTCACGATCTCAGAGTCCTGACCTCAGGGTCCTAAAATCAAGTCCTACATCAGGCTCCACACTCAGCAGGAAGTCCGCCTCAGATGGTCTCCCTCTCCTACCTACCCCTCCCACACCCCATCCACACACTCTCTAAAATTCATAAATAAATAAAATCTTAAAAAAAAAGATTCTTCTATAAATAAATAAATACTGATGAAGGAAACGAATCACACTTTTTTCCTGCCTCTTCTGAATGAAATCTACCTAGGTAGACAAGTAGCTGAATGGAGAAATTTGCTGTTTCAGAAATATCTCAATTAAAATTAAAGGACTATTTGCAGATTATGCAACTCCTGATCAAGATTTAAGCAATGATTATTGATAACTAACATCAAAAAAGATAACTTGTGGGGTGCGTGGCTGGCTCAGTTGGTAGGATACACAACTCTTGATCTTGCAGTCATAAGTTTGAGCCCCCCCTGGGTACCGGGATTATGTACATACATCCATTAATGTAACTTGCTATTACAGGGCTGCTAATGGAAGTTTACAATACTACCTATGAAGTATACTTGCTGAAAATATCTCACCCAAATCTGATCAAGTCTCTAGATTTAACAATCAATTTACAGGAAACAGAGATAATCAAAAAGCATGTTGAATGACACCACAGGATGCAATCCACAAAACTCCGAATGTGGGAAATACCATGATGAAAGACCCAGTTTATTCAACAAATGAACTGTAAATTTTAAGAGAGACAGAGAAAAAGAGAAACAAGGAGTGGGGAATGTCAATTTTGAAAACGTTTCTACTAACGTGCACATATGTGTTTTATGATAAATCACAACAGAATTTCAGTGATACTGGAAACAAAGTACTATATATTGAAATTTGTGGAATATGTCTAAAGCAACACTAAGAGGTAAATGTATGGCCTTAAATACATTTAGATCTTAAATACATACTCCTCTCTTAGGACTACATGTACAGTCTTTTTGTTTAAAAATTAAATTATGACAAAATAGGCACTACTCCAGGAAAACAAAGATAGTCAATGTCAATAAATATATTAATGCAATATGCCTCAATAACAAGCTAAAGGAGAATTATATTGCACATATTAAAACTTCATAAATCTGATGCCTTAAATATTTAAATTTAATATTTAAACTTATTATTATTAAATTTAAAAATTTAAATAAGCAGTATGCATTCTGTGCAATGAGCTTACTGACAATACTAACTAATGATGAACATGTGAATAGCATTTTACAGTTACAGATTTTTTTCACACGCCTAATTTCTTTCCTAGAACAATCCAAAGAGGATTATCAGAAATTATCACAAGCTATCATTCTGCATCCTTTTTCTAAGTTGGGGAATGTAAGAAATGGAAACAGACAGTACTGTCCCATTATACATCTGAAGCCCTGGAGACCACAGAGTTTAAATAACTTGCACAAAGGCACATAGGCATTAAATTGTAGACTTCAATAAAATATCTACTCATCGATGATGTGTAACACCTTTGACTTTTTTTTAAGAAATATTATTTCATCTTAAGATAGAATCCTCCACTAACTGAATGTAGATATTTCACATAGTGGCACAGGGCAATAAATATAACCAAAGGATTTCCTATAGTTAATTTTGGTAAAGCAATTTCCAGGCACTCTGTCATATTCCATACTAATTTACTAATTCCATACATAATTCCATACTAATATTCCATACTGTAAGTCTTCACTTACAGCTCTATGGCAGAGATTCCCACAAGTCAGAATTAAACACTAAGAAACACAAGGGCTTGAGTTTACTTAGAAAAAGAACTCAAATTTATAATTTCCTGTTTCCAGAAGAGAGGCTAAACGTAACTGCATACAAAGCTCTAAGACTTCTGATAATATTAGACAAAATAAGGAGGTAGAGGCATTTTATAGCATTTGGATTGATCTTGCAGATTCTGCCACTGGAAAAGGAGCTTTCTTAATTTTCTTATTCCAATCTCTTGAGGTTATATTCACAACATTTTTAGTACCCTGAATAATGGCCTACTTTCTTAGCCGGAAGGGTTATTGCAAACCAATGCATTCAACACCTTCAAAATGAGGCTAATAAGATTATGGAATTTGCTTTGGGTTATGTATATAGAGAATGGCAAAGGTAGGAGCAAAAGCCACGTACAAGTACCAGGATGTTACTACTGGAAAAAAAAGCAAAGAGACCACCTTTTCCAATATACTATTATAGAAGTGGAGAGTGAGATCCAGAGAGATAAAAGCTATTTGCCCTATCGACTTGCTAAATGAGTTTGACAGCTAATGCAGTTTCAGAATTAAAACGTCTATCTTCTGATTATTAGCCAATATACACTTTACAAACATAACAATTTTCAGCTCTTTTGATTAACCTAATCTTCATGAAAAAAGCCACTAATAATAAATAATCACACTATTACTTACGTAGACTTAATCCTTGGAATTGAGAGGCTTATTGTGCTATGGGAAAATTGGCAGTGGTAAAGAAAGAAGAGTCCAATAAAACATAATGTGTATAGTTTCTTGTTTCTTTTTTTTTTAATAGTGTGGTAATTATTATAGTAATTAATTATCTAAGCCTATCCTTTTTTAATGGAGGAAAAAGGTTTCCAGATTTTATTATTATTGGCTAATTTTTAATAAAGTTTTCACCTATGAAAGTAATGCATTCTCATTATAAAGTTCTGTAATATAAAGAAAAAAGGATGAAAAAAATCATCCATAGCCCTTCCACCCAAAGGTAAGCAGTATTAAAATTTTTTATGTACTTCCTTTCAGAAATTTTACATTAAAAATTTTTTTACATACCATATTAAGCACACTTAAATGGTTTAAAAGCTAATTTTAGCATAAGCATTTTCCATATTATTACAAAATTTTCACAATTTAATGCTGCAAGAATTTCCTATGATGAATATACCTTGATTATTCTGAATTAACTGTTCAAAGTAAATAATCTGAGATCCTTCCATGGTACCACGAAACTATCGGCAACTATACTTAAGAACCCAGCAAAATAATTTTTGTCTGAGAGTCAAAAATATGTCCCTTGGGTACCTGGGTGGCTCAGTCGGTTAAGCATCTGCCTTCAGCTCAGGTCATGATCCCAGGGTCCTGGGATCAACCCCACACCAGCGTCCCTGCTCTGCAGGGAGCTTGCTTCTTCCTCTCCCTGTGCCTCTTCCCTTTGCTCATGTTCGCTTTCTCTCAAATAAATAAATCGTTAAAAAAGTGTTTTGCACATTCTTAGGATGATAATAATTTTTAATCAATTATTGAAATATTATTATTGTATTAATTTCAGAAATCAAGGGGGAGGGCTTATAAATTATTTTTCAGGAAATAAAAGCCAAAGGTTTTCTTACAGAATGTACTCATTAGTAATGTTAAGAAAACAGATAAAAGTAGAAGTTTATTTTTGATTTATCCAATAAAAGTAGAGATTTCATGTTATAATTTTTTTTCTACTGATTCATATGTCTTACCTTGTAAAGCTGATTTATTGAAGGCAGTAACAGAAGTGGCTATAGAAGGAGGGGGTAAAAGAGGGTAAATTGACTATAAAGATGATGTTTGTTCAAGTATAAAACATCACTGAGTTGAAATAGCTGTCTATGGATTATATAAATCCACAATTTCAGGATAAAGTTTGAAGTGCTCAATGCACAGAGGATGTAGTAAGTACTAATCCTTCACTAAACTTTTGTTTCTAATAAAAGGGATTCATATGGAATAAATAAGCTTACAGTTGTCTATTAGCATAGAAACAAACATTATCTAAGATCTCCAAATTTTAATACATTCAATTATTTCTATAGATTAATACCGCAAGCTATTTTTATTTAAAAATTTTGGAGTCAGATTTATTTTACAAGCTAGTTGATTTGGGGTAAACCTAGAAAAAAAATTTGTCAAGAAATTTAGAAATTTGAATGATAAAGACTCAAACAAAACCATGGTGAATCTATAGTAATTCACACTTGATTAAAACAACAATGAATTTAAATGTAAATCTTTATTTTCTCTTTAAATCTTAAAGCCACAAAGAAGTTAAATCCCACCAAAAAATATTCACAGATTGATGGAAAAGTATAAAATGTGAATGACAACTAAGAAAGACAAGTTTTTATCCTAATTTCAAAAACTGAAATCAAGTCGAATTTTATTAATTTCATTTTCTCTTATTCTCAATGACAACGTATTGACTTCTATTCATAGGATCCATTAACTTGTCATTATGAACCTCAGAAACCCTATATGTAAACACAATACATGCACTTATATGCACATCCTGCCAAATGAATAAAACAAAAAGTCTTACTTACCTCTGCTGACATCCATGGCATATAATTCTCTTAGTCCCAGGTCGTTAAGAGATTGTGTCAAATCAAGGGGCTCCTGAGATTGACAATCTTTCAACAACAGTGTATGCAGTGGATCAAACTCACATTTGCTGCATATAATGGGGACAAGTTCTTGGAGTGGTGCATGAGGGCTAACTCTCACTATCGTCTTCTGTGTTTTCTTAAAATTGATCACTACTCTCACAGTTTTCTGAAACACAGATTAAAGCCACAGTTATTACCATAATTTATTTACTAAGACTTTTTTTTTTTTTAAGACTTTTATTTATTTGACAGACACACAGCGAGAGAGGGAACACAAGCAGGGGGAGTGAGAAAGGGAGAATCAGGCTTCTCACTTAGCAGGGAGCCTGATGCGGGGCTTGATCCCACAACCCTGGGATTATGACCTGAGCCGAAGACAGAGGCTTAATGACTGAGCCACCCAGGCACCCCAATTTACTAAAACTCTACAATGATGTCTACAATAAGAGATGATCTACAACTATACAGTCATACAATAAACAATATTTTTCTATTTTGGTGTGAAATTATTATTTTTGTTTTCTGAAGCATATTCTTAGAAATAATTTATCTAGATTAAATCCATAATCTGTGTAAAGTATTAGATCTTATATCTAAAAGGAAACATAAAAGCCTCATATCTGATATTATGGATATTTTTGTTTGTTCCTTAAAATATTTATTATTAAATGAACAATGTCCATAATAATACAGAGTTATACATGTTCTATTTTATGCTTTAGTTGAGGAATATTTATCTAATGGCTTGTCTGTTGTCTCAATGAAAAAAAACAGTATTTTGGTTAAAATATAAAAGTTTTGTGCCTCTATTAAAAAGAAGATAAATGAGATAACCCATATAAAAAACTTAGCATAGTGTTTGGCATATAGTAAACTATCAACAAATAAACATTAGCTCTTGTGATTACCTATTGTCTCTATTATTTGAGAATAATACTTTGGCTAATTTTAATATATTAATAAAGACTATTAAGATATTACTGATTTAGTTATCTAGTACTAATTAAAACTATTGAGAAGATCAAACATATTTTAATGTAATTCAATTAACTCTTGTATACAAAGTGGAACTTAGAAACATGTTACCATGCTAAGTGAAATCTACAGTTTGCAGATCCTTAAAGCTTAACATGTTTTAAACTAAAACACCATGTATAATCCCATGCTGTAAAATAAATACTATTTCCACCTAGATACATATGTATCTAGATTGGTAATAGCCCAGTATCCTAATTAATTCTTAATATCAGTATTTTGTAGAACACAAGTGTGTTCTACACAGTTAAGAATTCTTAACTTTTTTATAAAAAGCTACATAATATGAAGAAAGTATGAGAATATATACACTCAAGTCATATGCAAATAAATTATTAATTTAATATAGTGGCCTTTATATATTTCCTGAAGTTAAAAAAGTTGACATTCCAAATGAAAAAATATTTCTTGAAACCCATAAAATTCTACTTCTATAGCTTATAGAAACAGAACCATCTTATAAATAAAGAATTCATAATGATTGTGGTTAAAAATTTTTGAGAAAAAAAATTTTTTGCTTAAAATTCATATATTTACAGAAAACTGAGTTATTACATAGCTTGAATTAACAATTTAGGATAAGTTAAAACCACCACTTTACCAAGTACAGAGAAGCCAAAAAATATTTTAATAAATTCTTAAATAAATTCTCATTGAAAGATTCTAAAAGCTTCCTCTAAATATAAAATACTTTTTGGAGCGCCTGAGTGACTCAGTCAGTTAAGTGTATGATTCTTGATTTTGGCTAGGTCATAACTCAGGATCATGAGATAAAGCCTCACGATCCATGTTAGTGGGGAGTCTGCTGCTCTCCCTCTCTCTCTCTCTCCCTCTCCCCCTGCCCTGACTTGTGCAGTCATGCTCTCTCTCTAATAAATAAATAAATCTTTCTAAAAAATACTTTTTAAAAGAGTAAGTTAAAATGCAGATCATTTATAATTGTCAGATTCTGATATGGTCCTATAGATCACTTTAGAGTGTCTAAAATCAAAAGTATTCCCCAAATTCTAGTTAATCCAAAGACTGAAAACCAAATGAATCCTAAACAAAGTGGTCATGGCAAACAAGATAGCCATGTTCACATCAAATTTAACCAGGAAAGTCCATTTTTATTATTTGAAATAAATATGAGCGGCAGATAATGACTGAAAAATCAATTCAGTATTTTTGTCAGAAGACATCAAAATCATAGTACATTCTTACCTCTGGTATTATAGGCATAGGTTTTTTCTTATCCAAAATTTTTGGCTTTAAAATGACTTTCTCCACCTCCAACATTCCTATGGGTGTGTTTGGCTTAAATTTAATGGGGTTATTTTCAGCTGACTGTAGATCAATTGTGTAACTGGATGGATTTAAGTGATACTGTGCACAGAGGAATATCAACAAGTCCATCATAGGTTTACTGTAAAACAAAAAGTAATACTGATCATAAAAGTCCATAAAACAATTTCAGTAAATTTTAACAATTTTAAAGTTAAATTAAAATTTAACAATTTTAACAATTAAATGAAATTAAATTTCATTAAACTTTAACAATTTCTGTTAAAGTTACTGTTCCGAGCATTTTTCTTAGGGCCTTTTTGTCAGAACCAAAGGAGGCTCTAAGAACATTAACCCTCAGGAATTTACAATAATATAAAGGGGACTGAACTTTCCACAAGATCTAGAACAGGGGTTCAGACTAATCTTATCTAGACCTGCGGGAACGAACATAGTGGCCTCAAGATGTTACCTTGGTTCCATTTAGACTTAAGATTCTTGCAGGACTAGCTCTTAGCAATGTTTATTCCTAGGACCTGATACAATGTCTATACACAGTGAAGTCAGTATCACTGAATGAGGATATTATAGAAACCAGTGATTATTTCTCTCTTAATCTGGTATCTCAAAAACATAGCAGACAATATACAGCAGTATATATACATATACATATATATACATATACCTACACACAGACACACACAACTCAATATATGAGTTATCTGCATGGTATAAAAAGGCAGAGTCACTGAAAGGAGATTCATATGCTTTAAAAACACACATGAAACACATGAAACACATGAAACACATGAAACAGCATGAAAGCTGTTTTCTTAATTTACAAACTGAACGCACATCCTTGCTGTATCTAAAGTCGAGACATCTTTACAGAGGTGAGATATAAGCATTAAGTTAGGTTAAGATCTTTTCCAAAAACAACCTCAGACCAGTTTAAATGCTTCAAATATCTCATTGAAGCCTCAGCACTTGGCAGTAGAGGCACAAAAGAGAGGATCCTGACCTAGCTGGTTTTGAGAGTGGGAATTACTGTCTTAACTCTCTCACGAAGGAGCCTTAGCACTATAAAAGGAGGGCATTAACCTTTAAGCAGGCTCTGCATGCAGTGGGGCTGCTTTGGGGATTAACTAGTCACAAACTGCACCACCGAAAACAAAACCATCTCTTGTATATAGTTTAGAATTTTCCCCCTGGAAGCCAAATTACTTCTAACAAAAACAACAATTCTGTTTTGAGGAGAACTTTCTCAAGTTGATGTACCAAACTGAGGTTGGCTAACAGGTTCTACCCCAGAATCACCCCAGAAAGGACGCTTGTGTTCCTGTTTGCTAAAGCAGAAGCACATGCCAACAGGCCTCCCAAAACTTGAGCCAAATTATCAAAAGCAGAAAAGGTTGGCTGAATTTGGTCATGACTTCCTCACTCAAATGAGAAATAGTACTGTCCTAAAAAAAAAAAAAAAAAAAAAGGAAATAGTACTGTCTTCCTCCATATAACCTCATCACTTAGAATTCTGGCTTATTCTATTATTTAAGAGACTACTATGCATTATTATTTTCAGATTTTTTTCTCTTGTAAAATAATTTCCTGGAGGGCAGATTTTTTTTTTTTTAGAAGATTTTATTTATTTGACAGAGAGATAGAGAGCAGAAGTAGGCAGAGCAGCAGGCAGAGGGAGAGGGAGAAGCAGACTCTCCACCGAGCGGAGAGCCCGACGTGGGGCTCGATCCCAGGGCACTGGGATCATGACCCAAGCCGAAGGCAGCCACTCAACTGACTGAGCCACCCAGGCAATGGAGGGCAGATATTTTTTTAAGACTCTCTAAAAACTCTTTTCTCTTCGTGGAAATGGAGAAATGCCTATGAAATTTCCTACTCCCTTCAGAAGTAAATGACAATCCCTCATATAAATTTCATATCTATTACCTAATTTGAGCTCACCACCACCACAAAAGCTACTCCCACTTTATGAATGAAAAAAATTGAGGTCAGAGAAGTTACATGACCAGATAATAAAGAACATATACCCAGTTAAAATGCAGTCAAACTTAGAATTTCCTGAGTCCTGACAGAGCTACATTTTAGCCTAATAATACACTAAGTCGGGATTCGGAATGGGGTGGATGGTTTGTAACAGGCTAACTGCTATCTGCTGCAGTTTACTTCAAAGAATAATGACAACACTAAATCACCCCCTAAATCCTAGGGTGACTCTTGCATTCGTAATACCTATTTGGGGTAATCTTGTCCTCGATTTGCTACCTGCTAGATAAGACAAAACCTCCATTTTTGTATTTCAAAATCCACATGGATATCAAAAATGAAAACCATGGTTCACCACCAAAGTGCTCTCAGATCAGCAAAAGGTCTAATAGTTACCTCAGTGAATTTCCAACCCCTGGAAGTGTTTAAACAAAGCCACTTATCAATAGGGTGGCTATGTAATTTATCATCCAATCTGGGACACCTGAGAGTGAAAGCGGGCACTGTTAGTAATTAATCTGGGACAATAGGTATAAACAGGGACTGTCACGGGAAAATAAGGATGCATGAAGATAAGGACTTATTATGAATTGATAGATTTCAAGTATCCGATTAGGGCTGAATTCTATGAGTAAGATCCTTCCTTATGATTCCTTAAATCCGCCTTAGCATCCAGTAAAGCATTATACCATTTTCAATGCATCCTCAAAACTGAGTTGAGTTGAATTAGTTCTCACTGCCCCTTACAAATGTATACCGATGACCCAATCAGACTTGCCAATGATAGTGTGGGAAGTTTTAGAACACTCCCTACAGGGCTGACATTTATCATACGCTAACCAAGCTAGTTCAGTAGTGAGTTCACGAATGAACTAATGTTCTCTAACTATTCCTGTGTGCATGAAATGAAGGGGATCAGGTACATAAAACAAATAAAGCTAATCTCAAAATTGAGAATGCTTACTGAAGTATGCTACAGGAAACAATTTTTTTTTTTTAAAGATTTTATTTATTTGACAGAGAGAAACACAGCAAGAGAGGGAACACAAGCCGAGGGGATGGTAGCGGGAGAAGCAGGCTTCCTGCCAAGCAGGGAGCCCGATGCGGGGCTCGATCCCAGGACCCTGGGATCATGACCTGAGCTGAAGGCAGATGCTTAACGACTGAGCCACCCAGGCGCCCCTACAGGAAACAATTTGAAGAATGTAACAGATTTAAGATTTGAAGACAATAATAGATCAGTATTAAACTGACAAAAGTTCTTACCTCAAATGCTAAAAACAGGTATTTCTAAAAGTAAAAAAAAAAAAAAAAATTTGAAATTCATCATGTTAGGCTAAGTCTAGTTGGTCGTTTATCCTGGATGTTACATTATCTCACAGCAACTGGGACAATTCAAATATAGACAAAGGATAAGATAAAATTGTATTGACACAAAAGTCAGAAATCATTAACTGAAAAAAGGATAAAAGGATAGGTTAACAAGATCGCATATGCAACATGGTATCGGTTAAAAAGAAAAGTGACTAGGGGCGCCTGGGTGGCTCAGTCGTTAAGCGGCTGCCTTCGGCTCAGGTCATGATCCCAGAGTCCTGGGATCGAGCCCCGCATCGGGCTCCTTGCTCGGCAGGAAGCCTGCTTCTCCCGCTACCATTCCCTCTGCTTGTGTTCCCTCTCTCGCTGTGTTTCTCGTTGTCAAATAAATAAAATCTTTAAAAAAAAAAAAAAATTTAAAAAGAAAAGTGACTATATAGGTAGTATGTACATACACGTTTGTGTGTGTCTGCGCATGTGAGTAGGAATAAAAGGTTATATACCACAATGTTAATAGTTGTAATCTGCCTGTTTAAAAATGACAGTGTTTTAATTTTTTTTAGCTTATCTGCATTTTC
>CM053605.1:57224650-57267682 GCA_028646535.1 Procyon lotor | reverse complement strand
GTTGGTTTTTTTTTTTTAAAGATTTTATTTATTTGACAGAGAGAAACACAGAGAGGGAACACAAGCAGAGGGAATGGTAGTGGGAGAAGCAGGCTTCCTGCTGAGCAGGGAGCCCGATGTGGGGCTCGTTCCCAGGACCCTGGGATCTATGACCTGAACCGAAGGCAAACGCTTAACGACTGAGCCACCCAGGCACCCCTGTTGTTGTTGTTTTTAAAGATTTTTTTATTTATTTCTTAGAGAGAGAGAGAGAGAGAGGGATCACAAGTAGGCAGAGAGAGAGGGGGAAGCAGGCTCCCCATTGAGCAGAGAGCCTGATGAGGGGCTCGATCCCAGGACCCTGAGATCATGACCTGAGCCGAAGGCAGAGGCTTTAACCCACTGAGCCACCCAGGCGCTCCTGTTTGATGGTTTTAACTTCCTATCTCTTGCTTACAATGTCAGATCTAAATCTTGGGTGCGTTTGGAATGTCTGGGGTGGAAGAAGAGATTTCAGTGTCTGGATTTTTAGTATCTGGATCTGGCCAGGGAGCCAGAACACGTGTTCCTGACACTGCTGCTGAGGGCCACAGTCCACAACCCAAGAGGCATTTGTCCTGCCTCTCTGAAAGACCTGTGGCATGTTGTCACTTGTCGGATTATTGTGTGGAAGTCCCCACATACAGTCATCGTAATCATGTACTGAAGGCTTAATCTTCCCTTTGCATGATACAAGAAAAAACTCTTGAAAAGCTAGACAGTCTACTGAACTATTGATAACATTTTAAACATAACTGTAATAATACCGAGAATTAAATGCTGTGATCACACTAGTCGTTAAGATTATTCATACTTTGGGGCACCTGGGTGGCTCAGTCTGTTAAGCATCTGCCTTTGGCTCAGGTCATGATTCCAGGGTCCTGGGATGGAACCCCTCTGCTTCTCACTCTCTCTCTGCTCCTCCTGAGGCCCACTCATGTTCTCTCTCAAGTAAATAAGTAAAATCTTTTAAAAAAAAGATTATTCATACTTTTGTAACCTGTGGAAATCTTAAATTATAAAACATAAAAGGCAATACAAAGTAACAAGGGAATTAGAAGTATTGTTTAAATGAAAAATGTCCTAAATTATAAGAATAAAAAAATTTTTTTTTCTACTGGATAGTTTCTCTCAGGTTAAAGAGAAAACATCATTAAGAAAAAAATACATGAATTTGTTCAGTTTAAAAAATATATACACATTATTGATAATGTCAATTATTTAGGAAATCATTTTTACATTTTTTCTAAAAAGTAGCAGTGAGATTTGAATACCTTATGCTCTTGAGGTCTGTTGAAAATAAGTCAGTTTTATTGGTTTTTCCCTGTGCATGTAGTTCCCTCATGCTTTTCTTTTTTTTTAATGTTTTGAGTACAGAATGCCTATAGATAAGTCATTTCATAGTTCAGATCTTTAAAATAAAATCAGGGTGGAAAATTTATTTTGGAGCACATTTGGAATTAAATTAGACTTTAACTTTAGTGGATAGAGTATAGGTTCTGGTTTCAAACACTACCTCCTAGTACCTCATTGACTGAGTCTAAATAGTTCCTATTCTTAGTTATCTCACACATGAGCAAAATGTCTGTTTGGCTTATTATGAGAAAGGATGAAAGAATGCTTAAGAAGCACTTTACAAAAAGCCTGGTCTGCAGAAAGTGCACAGTGTGTGGGTTGTGATAATGCCAAAGCATTCTTTTATCTAAAAATTAAAATGTTAGGGGTTCCTAGGTTGCTCCATAGGTTAAGCATCCAACTCTTGATTTCAGCTCAGGTCATGATCTCAGGGTTATGAGACCAAGTCCGTGTTGGGCTCATGAGTTGAGTGTGGAGTCTGCTTAAGATTCTCTCTCTCTTCCTCTGCCCCTACCCAACTGCAAAATGTTAGCTCAGTACTGCTACAATTTGTTCATAGCAATTTAATTTCTAGTGACCTCTTACAGAACTGTTCCAGCCTTATCTGTTAGTAGCCATGTACTTTTTTTGGGGACATAGGCCATTATTGTACTTTTTTTTTTTTTTCCTGTGGATATAGGACACCTAAAAAATAAAAGCCTTTCTGATTAAAAAAGTCTAATCACTGCAAAGAAGATAAATGTCTGTTTTTCTCTAGGTGGAATATTCATTATGATCTACATGTAAGGTGCTGAATCTTATTTTTGTTCTTTTGATTTTAAAGTAGTGAAAATTACTTTCAGAATTAAAATGCAACATTATGAAATTCAGAATATTATGGAAGGAAACAGATTGCTCACTGCCGGTAAAATTCTGGAGGGGGCATGTGTCTATTTAAAATTCTCCCAAGACGAAGGAACCGCCCAGAGGAAAATATGCACATCACAGGCAAGGTATTCTTAAAGGGTGTCTGTTCTGCAGTTTGACTAAGTGGAAGAGCAAATTATTGACTGAGAATTATATTTATTTCTTGCCCAGAGACCTCACAAGGCGATAGCATGTCTTCATGAAAACAAAGCATCTCCACTGTGTCTGTGGCTTACTCTGCCTTTTGGGTTTCCATTGCATCCAGCAGAGACACTGGCAGGGCCGCCCAGGGCAAACATCATTTGGTTTCTAAATAAGGCACAAAGATGAAAATACACAAAAGTAGAGTGCTTGCTAAATGAATAGGAGAACTGTAGCTTCTGTCCGTACTGTGCAGTGATGATAATAATATCTGTGTCTTTGTAGAGCTTGTAACCCAATATCCTAGGAACTAAGGAAAATAATCATATTTAGCTTTAAACTTAATGTTGAATTAATTATTTTCCAAGAGGAAGCCACACTAAAAAAGTTGATCTAGAAAAAGCCCTCATGACAAATCTCAAAATTTTTCCATGTGATTCACCCAGAGGCCTTTAAAAAAAGTGTGTGCATCTATGTTTGTGTTTGTATCTTTAAGTGTAAATTGACTAATAAATTACAGATTTACATTTTGTAAGCTGATAAGTATATTTTTTAAGGGATTGTGTAGAATTAATTTCACTGTCAAAAATGTCTATTGCAGGGACGCCTGGGTGGCTCAGTGGGTTAAGCCCCTGCCTTCGTTCGGCTCAGGTCATGATCTCAGGGTCCTGGGATGGAGCCCCGCATCATGCGCTCTGCTCAGCAGGGAGCCTGCTTCCCCCTCTCTCTCTCTGCCTGCCCCTCTGCCTACTTGTAATCTCTCTCTCTCTCTCTCTCTGTCAAATAAATAAATAAGTAAGTAAGTAAATAAGTAAATCAATCAATCAATCTTAAAAAAAATGTTTATTGCAAGGGCCGGCTTATGTTCTCTTTTGGGGCATTAGAACACTCAGTAATTATTAGTGATTTCTATGCTGCAGGCACTTGTGCTGAGAACTTCTTTATAGTAGCATATTAAACCCCTGAGTAGGTATTATTACCCCCTTTTATAGATGAGGATCTAAGATAGAGTGAGGATAAGTCACTTGCTCTAGATCACATGACCAGTTACAGGCTAAGCTAGGAATCAGCCCAGGTAGTCAGCACTACCTTGCTAGACTGCTTCCACATTTAAGCAAAACTAGCACTTTGCTGACTTATAGGATAGTGGGGTGATGTTGCAACTATTTATCTGAACTACAGAATAAGAATAATTGTATTTCTGCCTTTTAAAATATAAGAAGTACATGAAGCAAACTGTTCTCAATAGGCCAAAGTGCAGCCTAGAGAACCTTCCCACAGATGGGGGCTTACCCCCTTTTTCCTTATTAACAATACTCTCCTTTCAATTTTCCTAGTGGAGCTCTGCCACCTTAGCTCTTCTTTCGTTTTAGATTGATTTATTGGAATGGTGACTGGTGGAGGAATCCTAGTCCATGTGGTCTCTGCTGCAGCAGCTAAAGGGCCTTGTTGCTAGAATTGCTCCCAGGGACCCTCCTGTTCTGACGAGATAGTCCTGCCTGGGCCTGAGTGTCTGTGGGAGGCTGGGAGATATCCTGCAGTGGAAAGACTAGCGAGGTGTCTTCTTCCCAGAATTTTGATTCTAGGGAGTGGAGGAGGGGTGGGGTGGGAGCCGGGTTTTGTGAGAACAGCCAGAAAAAATAAATAAAAGAAAAATAACAGTGATAAATGCTTTGAGGAGATTTGAAATAGGGTGATGTAATGGCAAATGGTTTGCTGCTTTAGATAAGATCCCTGAAAGTCTTTATGAGAGGTTAACATTTAAACTGAGATTTTAGTGATGAGGAAAGAAGAAAGCACAGGAGGAAAAGAATTCAGGTCTGGGGAACAGCAAAGGCAAAGCCCCTAAGGTTGAGAGGCTTATGAGTAACAGACCTACAAGAAAGTCAGTGTTGCTAGGTACAGAAGGCTCATGAAAGGAGTCCGAGACCTATCCAGATAGGGTCAGTCTGGTTGGGTTTTATGCACTGATGAAGCTTTTGGGATTTGCTCTTAGGACCATGGGAAGCCTTTGGAGGATTTACAACAGAGAATGAGTTGATTGAGTTTACATTTAAAAACCATCACTGTTGAAGTGTTGAGAAGAGACTGGATTGCAGCATGAGAGCAGAGGCAGGGAGACTGTACTGGTGGTATATGGGGAGGCATGGCAGGTTGACCCAAGGTTGTAATGGAGATTGAGTATATGGATTCAGCCTCAATTGTAGACTACCTATGAGCAGTGAAGGAAAGAGAAGAATCAAAGTTAACTCTTAGGTTTTTGGCTTTCCATGGGCTGTTCATTGAGATGGGAAGACTAAGGAAGGGGAAGTGAAGATTTTGTTTTTGGCATTGCCAAATTTGACACGCCTAATTAGATAGCCAGGAGAAATACGAAGAAAATGGCCTGGGGTGCTTTAGTGGCTCAGTTGGTTAAGTGTCTGCCTTTGGCTCAGATCATGATCTTGGAGTCCTGGGATTCAGCCCCAACTTGGGCTCCCTGCTCAGCAGGGAGTCTGCTGCTCCCTCTCCCTCTGCTCCTCTCCCCTGCTCATGCTCACTCGCTTGCCCTCTCAAATAAATAGAATCTTTAAAAAAAAAAAAGAAAAAGAAAGAAAACAGGCAGTAATACCCCAGGTAGGGTGACCGTGTGATTGATTATGCAACATGGGACACCTTTGAAAATGAAGCATGTGTGTGGTGGGATTTGGGTTTTACTAAAATTCAACTTACTATAGTAAAGCAGGGACAGAGGCAAATTGTGGCTCCCTTGACAAACCAGAAAGTATGATATGTAGCAATCTAGTTCCAGAAAAAGATTTTAGGGTTGGTAATATCAGATGTTTAGAGTAGTGCTAAGAAGTCAAGTGAGATAAGAACAGAGACAAGGTCTGTTCTTATCCAGAGCAACATAAGGGTATTTGGTGTTATAAAACTCTAGGACAGTATCAGTAAGGTTAGGAGTGCCAGCCAAATGGGAGTGGACTCATGAGCCGATATGAGGTAAGGAAGTAGACACAAAAATATAGATAGACATCCTTTTAAAGAGGTTTTGTTGTGGAGAGAGATGTAGGTGAAAAACAACTAGAGCTCTTTGGAGAGAATCAATGGAGACCATTGATTCCCATCAAGACTGAAAGGGAATTGCAGTGGAAGTCCTCGGTTTATTTGGGGCAATAGCTTGCATCAAAGACACTACTGCACATGTGGAAAAAGAAATAATGCTTCTATGAGTGAAAATAATGAGACATGTAATTTTGGAGCAGATTCTGTTGCTATTATTTAAATAATCTGTATTTGATTTTGAGCATCCTTAAAAACTCTGAATTGTTACAAAGACAACCTTTGATTTATAAGAGAACTATAAAATCTAGCCTTTCAGATGCTACCGCGTTCACTTCAGGGCCATCATCTTTTGGTCTTGTAGGGGTAGAGCTATGTAACTCAAGTATCAGCTTCCATTGGCTGTATTGGGGTTTTATGATGGGAAATGGTGTTTGCCTTGAACAAATAGAAGTCTTAGGGCTTCTCCAGGAAATGTGCCCGTTTCCTTTTCCTTTTTACGCAATAGAATACCTGACCTTTTCTGTGAATTTTTATTTACCCAGCTTTCTTCAAATTATCATCCTACAAATAATTTTAAGATTTTTCTTAAATATCCTACAGATGTGTTTCTGAGCGCTAGTATCTAATGATTAATTAAATTATCTAATGATTAATTAATCATTAGTATCTAATGATTAATTATCTAATGATTAATTAAATTATCTAGTGAGGTGTTGCCCAACAATTTAAAAGAATCCGGTGTGTTGAGAATCTGCAGGAATTTGTAGTTTTATAAAAACAGATAAAAACAGTGAATTCTCTAGTTTTTAAGGTGCTAAATAAGGAGCAACTTTTTAAAACTTCTATATGAAACACATTTCCTTCAGAAAAAGGACTTGTGAAAATGTTACACGATCATTCCTGGAATGGTTTTGAAAGACCAGTAAATTCCTTCTTTTACATATTTGCCAGAGGTAAGAAGTGCCTGGCACTGACACACATGATAAACAGAAGAGTCAGTAGCAAAACAGGACAGTTGGTGTAGCATTCTCTACAAGTAGACAGCCAAAGGAACGGGACCATTTCATGGAGATTTTATGAAAGAATTGTAAGTACCTATGATTTGTAAACTTCTAATAACTTTAAAATTCCT
This sequence comes from Procyon lotor, assembly GCA_028646535.1. Classification (NCBI taxonomy): domain Eukaryota; kingdom Metazoa; phylum Chordata; class Mammalia; order Carnivora; family Procyonidae; genus Procyon; species Procyon lotor. Next base: position 57,261,084 of record CM053605.1, on the reverse strand, counting down.
CAGCCTCTGCTTTTAAAAATGGTCTGTTTTTCTTTGAGCTATTTATTACTTTCAAACATTTTAATATATCTGAGTACTCTGTCAGTCTGAATTTTTATAGAAAAAGCTGAAGAACTTAATGGTTTTGGGAATGGACATTTTAATTCATATCATTTATTTCCCTTGACATAGTAGATATATATGCAATGATGTAATTTATGCTTTTTGGAGAAGAAGAAAAATTTAAATATAATAATCCATTAAACTCTGTGTGTATATATAATTACTGTTGTTTATTATGTTTTTATTCGATACACTTTCAGGCTTTAAGCCATGGTGACATTCCTTTCAAATTATGAACATTTCAATAAAATGATAATTATATTTATCTAGAGCTTTCAATTTTACCAATTACTAATCACTATCTCTTACAAGAACCCTATAATGCATTCTTTGAATGTTTTCTTCAATGTCAGAAAATAAGTAAATTGAGATTCAGTGGTATTACATTACTTAACAAATTCCAAACTATAATTACCATTTTGAACCCCAGGTTGGTATTCTTTTTTCCTTTTTTAATATCATCTGGCATGGCTTCTTTCTGTTTTAACTCCTCTTTAGTGAGTAAAAATAGCATAGCATTCAAATTTGTCTAAATTAAGCACAAAGAACCTATCCTTAACACATTACTCTTAGAGCAGACCCTGAGCGTATTAACTCTTTCAGCATAATCCGTGAATAAGAACGTTGTGAGGAGAAATTACAACTTGGCTGGTACTTGATCGTATGATTTTGCTTACTTAACTAACCAAAGAACACAACCTGACTCATCACTTTGCTTATAATACTGTATTTCGTTTGTAAAAATGTGTGTGCTAAAACTTCATTCTCTTTTTAACTTTTATTTTTTAATTTTTTTTTATTTTTAAAGATTTTATTTATTTGACAGAGAGAGAGAGATCACAAGTAGGCAGAGAGGCAGGCAGAGGTAGAGGTGGAAGCAGGCTCCCTGCTTGAGCAGAGAGACCGATACGGGGCTCGATCCCAGGACTCTGAGATCATGACCTGAACCGAAGGCAGAGGCTTTAACCCACTAAGCCACCCAGGCGCCCCTTCATTCTCTTTTTAGAGATCTCACTAACCTCATCCTTTAAATAGATGCCTGGTGTTATGTAATCTTAGATGAATGTGAAGACAAGTCTTTTTGTCTATACTAAAATTTGGGCGTGAAATATCTGTAGATAATCAAAATGCTCCCTTTAATTGAAACTCCAGTTGGTTCCCACTGGAAGTCTGGGGACTTAAAAGAAATAATAAAGAAAGTGAACTAACATTGTCTTGTACAAAGTATTTTTTCCCAGGTTTATTAAGATATAATTGGCATATAACATTGTATAAGTTTAAGATGTACAGTGTGTTGATTTGATACATTTACATATTGTGAAATGATTACCATCAGAACTTCAGCTTAGTTCACATCATACAAAATTACCACTTTTTAAAAAATTAATTTATGTGAGAGAGAGAGAGAGATTGAGAGACAGAATGGTGCAGAGGGAGAGCGAGAGAGAATCCTAAAGCAGATTCCACACTGAGCTTAGAGCCCAATTCTGGGCTTGATCCCATGACCCTGAGATCATGACCTTAGTCGAAACCAAGAGTCATACTCTCAACTGGCTGTGCCACCCAGGTACACCCCTTTTTATGGTTAAAATCTTCCTTAGCACCTTTCAAATATGTAATATGGTATTATTAACTGTAATCACCTTGCTATACATTACAGTCCCAGAATTTGTCTCGTAAATGGAAGTTTGTCTAGCATCTCTCTATTTCCCCCACCTCTTGGCCCTAGAAACCCCCACTCTAGTCTGTTTCTGAGTTCAGCACTTTTAGATTCCACGTATAGTGATATGATACAGTATTTGTCTTTCTCTGTGTGACTTATTTCACTTAGCTTTATAAAACCCTGAAGGTTCATTCATGTTGTCATAAATGGCAGGATTTCCTTCCCCTTTTCATTACTGAGTAGTATTTCATTGCATTTGTATGCCACATTTGCTTTATTCATTCATCCATTGATGGACAATTAAGTTGTTTCCATGTCCTGGCTATTATGAAATAGTGCTGTAATGAACATGGGAGAGAAATTATCTCTTTGAGATCCTCTTTTCATTTGGTAATATACTCAGATGTGGGATTGCTGGATTATATGGTAGTTCTATTTTTAATTTTTTGAGGTGACTCTGTACTCTTCCATAGTGACTATACCAGTTTACCTTTGCACTAACAGTGTGCAAAGTATTTCTTATAGCTGTTCAGCATTTAAAGGAGCCTTCCTAAAAGTTATAAAATTACAAAAATCTTAGAGAATGGAGAAGTAACCATTATGTGTACCTAGGCAAGATTCTAAGTGTTGAAATTATAAATGAACTTGCTGTTATAAAATGTATCTAAAACCTGGAAAATAATTAGTTCATTAGGATCAGAGTGATTAATTTTTTAGACAGGGGCTATGTTTCTGAATACCTTGTAGAAATCTGACTTGCATAATTCAAATTTAGTTTTCCTATAGAAATAAATACATGAGATTTATGTTTTTCAATTTTAAATACAGAGAAACCTTATCACATTAAAGACTCACACATATAAAAATAACAGAAAATACAGTCTCACCATATTTTATTTTAGAGCTCAAAAAGAAGCATTAAGTTATTATCTGTCTGGTTAATTGCTATTAAGCATACCCTGAGGATTATAAATTAAACAAATCCATTTATCCATGTAGGCCATGGGGTTAGATAATTGAGACTATAAATAAGCAGATTTAATGATGTCATTAATAAGAAAGAAGAGAATATATCTCTGTGGTGTCTTATTTATTTCCATTAAGCATATGTTCTTTAGAAAACAAATTACCAAACCAGATGGAATAGGGAAAAAAACTAAGGTGAGTAACAGAATTATTTAACACAAACTCATTATACATTCAACATTAAGAGTATAATTATATTGCATTTTCATGTTTGAAATTATGCATCAGTCTTTAAGATTAAATTTGGGTGTTTTCTACATAATCTTGGAGTTATATAGTCATGACTCAAAATGAAATGCTTAGATGCCTTCTTAGTGTTGTTTAACTTTGTCAAAGGAAAGAAGATATTTATTCACACAAAGAAAAAATGTAGGGGTTGGTCCAAAAGCTGTATATATGGAGATACACAACTAGAAACTCATTCTTTATAAGCCCCAACTGTTTTCAGCCTTTCCACAATGCTGTGCTTAGTAGTGACCCCTCCTTCCCCCTTTCTTTTAAACTTTAGCGTTTGTCAATTGTGTCATAGAACTCGCAAGTCATCTGAATAGTCCACTGGTGATTCTGTTTGTTGGGGTAACTTGTTGGTTAAAAGTTTTGACTTTTTGTAATAATGTAGCTAAGTTTTTTCCCCCCAAAGAGAAATGCTAGAAAACAATGTAAGACAATTATTTAAATAAATAAAAAAATTTTGAAGATTAATTGATGAGTGATTATATTTGGCTGGGGGGTTTGTTTTTAATTACTCGTGTGGAATCACAGAATCATGATTTTCTGATTTTCATAGTTGGGAAAAAGGTTGGTCAAAGTTAGCTATCATTTCTTGAAGTGCAGACATAAGATATCCCATCAAATTCATGAAAATAAGCCACGGTCTTATTTCAAAAAGAAATAAAAGATTAGTTTTGCTTTTGTGAAAAAATATAAGTAACATTCTTTATATTTTCCAATTTTTTATTTTTTACTTTTGAACTTTTCCTTCCTTGAGTAGTAGAAAGAGATTAAGACACTAGAGTAAGAATAACATGTGAATGACGCTTATGAAAGTTTCAGGACAAAGAGTAGCATGTAATCTTTTTGTGAGAGCACTGTAATATATCTGATTGGTTCTTATTTTAGGATCAAAAAGTGAGTGTCAGTTATTATTTTGGCTCCTTTATCTTGGCATTCATAATACAGGACACACCTTTTATACCAGAATTCTTGTGCTAAGGTTGTTTTAATGGCTTTGATATTCTGAGGGCTATTTTTGAACAAAATTTTTGCTAAGACTTTGTGCTGTATTGACCACCAGTACTTGGCATGTTATATATGCCTTTGTTTTTAGATCCGCCTATTTCCTCAGGGAAAGTTTGTGTAAATGAAGGAGAGTACTGTATGTTTGTCATTTCCTTCTGTTGTTTCTTGGGAGGAAAAATTGCAATAGATTTTACAGTATTTCTATCCCAAATTAGCTGCCTTTCTGTGAAGCTGAAATATATGGTGGTGAGGAAGGCTGGAAATAGTGTTTTAGGTTGCTTAAACCAGACACATTACTTTTCAGAATGTGCGTTGTTTTCTTTGCTTGAAAAGACTAACTGTAGTTTTATAGATTGTGGTAGCCTGGTTCCAATGAATTAGTCTTTAGCACACGTGTCTCATGGTTTTCTTCTGGTGAGCCGGGGCTTCTTTTAGATCTTGTTCCAGAGAAAATAATAATACATTATATTTATTGAACAGGTTCATACAGTTTTTTTCCCTGTCATTCCAAATAGAATTTTAAGACCTCAGGTTGTTTCATCACTCTCCGACACACTGAGTAGGAGACTCAGCAGCGGAATGGCAGGGGGAGAGGAAATGGGTGTGGAAATCACGTACTCAGGGTTTAAAACCTAGATCTGCAGTTTCCTAACTGTGACTGAGGACAAGTTAGTTTAGTTCTCCTCTTAGGAATTCATTCCTTACGCTGTTAACATTCAAAGAACAGCAACTCTGCAGGGTGGTTCTAAGAATCAACTGTAACGCATACGTAGTTTCCCACCTATTGTAGCTTCAGGAGTTCATTGATGTTATTATGGCTGCTTCACCAGTGCTCATTGATTGATTAAATTGAAGACACCTAAAGAGAAAGGGAGAACAAGGTAACTTTTGGGACTTTTCATGTATAATTCAGTAAAATAATAAGCTATTAATTTTTTGAGTGCAGGAAATGCTGTTTTTTCCTTTTCTACCCAAAGCTAGTGATTGATGGTAGCTTAATAAATGCTGTTGTGTGGTAGTCTGTGTGGACAGACTCATGTTGCCTTACCTCCTGGTTCAGAGTGCTTTCCTAAGTATGATTACCTTTTTTTTTTTTTTTAATTTTTTAAGATTTTATTTATTTATTTCAGACAGAGAGCAAGAGAAGAGAGAGCGAGCGCATAAGGGGTAGGGAGGGGCAGAGGGAGAAGCACATTGTGCACTGAGCAGGGAGTCTGCATGGGACTCGATGCCAGCACCCCAGGATCATGACCTGAGCCAAAGGCAGATGCTTAACCAATTGAGCCACCCAGGGGACCCCTAAGTATCATTATCTTTAACTTGATGCTTACTCTATCAAGTGATCTCACTTTAATTCATCTATAATTTGACCTTTTTCACACATAAGAATATAAAATACATGGCTGGTATTGGGGAGGATATATATATACAATAAGATCTTTGGGGAAGTTGTCAAACTAACAATGTGAGAAAATGTTGGTAAAAGTTAAAAGACTCTTTATGATAGATGAGAGGAGGAAGAGAACTCTTTTAATGAGATGTAGATGTTAGGAATCCCAATCGTTGGTTGGTTGTCTACATTGCTTAAAGACAACCAGATTTTTATGTGATTGAGAATAATCTATTCCTTGTGCAAGTTCTCCTTGTTTTCTGAGAATCAGGGTCTAATGGTGAAACTTGCATTTCATACCAAATGTATCAACTGTCTTATTTCAGCATGTTATTAAGAAATAAGGATTTTTTTTTTTTTTTGATTGGGAAAACATTTGAGTACCTGACTCTGTGTGTATCTGAAGACAACATTCATTCATTCAACAATATTTTAGGGGTGCCTGGGTGGCTCAGTCGACTAAGTGACTGCCTTAATCATGATCAGATCTAGCCTTGAGTTGGGCTCCTTGCTCAGCAGGGAGTCTGCTTCTCTCTTTCCCTCTGCCTGCCACTCTGCCTGCTTGTGCTCTCTCTCTCTCTCTCAAATAAAATCTTTAAAACAAAAACACCCCAATATTTTATTAAGCATCTTCTTTGTGCCAAAAAATATTCTATCTCCTTCGTGATATAGCACTAAACTAGAGCATTGAAGTACCTGGACTCAGTAAGCTTCCAGTCATTAATCAGATTTCACTAATCTGAACTAATCACTGGTCAGAATTGTGAACATTTACAGTAAGCCATTTGAACATTGTTGCTGTGTGAAAGCATATAATATGTAAACAGGGATTTCCTTGCTTAATGTGCCATTTTGTGCTTGCAATAAAGAGACACCAAAAAATGAGGAGATAGAAAGGAAGACTCTTTTCTAGAGACCTTTTCTTTGTTGGTTTTCAATTTCATTGTGATTTCTCAGTTCTGATGACGCATGCAAGATTTTATTTCTAGGTGGTTTTTTTTTTTTTTTTTGGACTTTTTATTAAATTATTTCCTTTGGATTTGAGAAAAGTTATGAAAGCATTTCATTAGTAAAAATAGGGTAGGTCCAGATTATTCCTTCCCCAAATTATTTCTATATAAGGATAAAAATGGTGGTTCCTGGAGTTACTTTTTTTTTTTTTTTTTTAAGATTTTTTATTTATTTATTTGACAGAGAGAGACACAGTGAGAGAGGGAACACAAGCACCAGGGGAGTAGGAGAGGGAGAAGCAGACTTCCTGTTGAGCAGGGAGCCCAATGTGAGGCTCGATCCCAGGACCCTGGGATCATGACCTGAGCCGAAGGCAGCCGCTTAAGGACTGAGCCACCCAGGCACCCCTGGAGAGTTACATTTTATGTATTTATATCTTAATAGTGCTTGGATTACTACTGTATTGAAAGAATTATTAGTATAATTTCTGACCTGTGATCTGATCCAGTGTTCTCATTTTTTACTACCTTTCTTACAAGATTAAGAGGTAGCTGATGTGTTTTTTGTTTAGCCTGTAAGTGTTTGGATGAACTGTAAAAATAAGTTTGGGGCCATGATTTCTTAAGATTTCTCAGTGTATGGATCAAATGTCTCCAGCAATCCTATATCTAGTAATACTGCAGAAACTCTTAAACTTCAGTGAGCTCCTTCACAGGGTCAAATAAGACTTCCACCTCCTTGGTAAAACATGCTGAAATGGATGTGCTTTGCACAGAAGAACCCCTAGAGCCAGTAGGCTACTTTCTAGATTGCCTGCTGTTACCTCTTACTATGTCTTACCAGAAACGTACTGTTGAATTTTATATGAATGAGACCATGAGGAGGATAAAATAAAATGGTAAAAATCAAGGAATTTGGATTCAAACATTTCTTGCAGGTGTCTTGAAATCTCTCACTTAAAAACTGCACAGGGAAGGCAAGTCATTGTAAGCAAGTCTTACTTACGTAAGACCAACAGAGTGAAAATCCAATCAGTGTGTGCATTTGCAAAGATAAGCTTTCACTCTACATCAAAGATCAATGAATGAATTTACATCTTGGTATTTTAAGTCAAAATAAAATGCTTAACATTTACTTGAACTTTTGATTTCACATTTTAAGTGGTGGTTTAAATTAACTTCTGATTAGATTAGAAAAAACAAGAAGGTTTTTCTTGTATTTGTGTTCCTTCTTGATCATTTTCCAAAATCATTATTCCCAAAGTGTTTTCTTTGTCAGTACCTATTATATATTAAATATATATAATATTTGTCAATACCTATAATATATTAAATATAATATATATAATAATGTCAATACCTATTATATTTATATATATTAAAACTAGAGAAATTTTTCCCTAAATGAGTTCATTAAATATGTAGGAAAAATATAAAAATATTTCTACAGTTCTATGTCTGAGTTTAAAAGTACAATTTTGAATTACACATTATTGTATAAGCAACACTTACGGGGGAAATCCCATCTTTTCTGGGTGTAGGTAGTGAAATAAGTACATGCTGTATTTTCATTATACCAGCTACCTCTTTCTTTTGTTAGATGTGTTAGTTTATTCTTTGATTACTGCTTTGTATCTTGCCTTAAAGCAAATTAGTTTGTATATTGGATGTATGTATATAAAATTATGTATTATATTCATTATAATATCATTATATATTATGTTTTTATATTATCCATCATATACAATAACAATGATATATGACTAATAATTAATTATATTATTTTCATTAATTTTAAATTAATTATATTGAAATTTTATTGTCATCAAAATAATTTAATCATTTATTAAATTATAACTTTATTAATATTAAATACTTAATTGATCATGATTATTAATGAATAGTCATAATATAATTATAGTATATTGATTATGAATATATTTATATTTATATATTAAATTTATATTATGTATTATATATAAAATATATATGGTAATATAATATTACATATTATAAATATGCAATAAATATATTTTTATGTAATATATAACATAATTATAATGTTGCAATATATAAAATATATAAAATATAGTAATAGGTAATATATAGTTATATAATAATAATTATATTCATTATAATAACATAACAAACATAATATAGCACATTTAATATTTATACTAGCTCATTGATCTGTAGTTGAAAGAAGAATGACTTGCTGGAAAAGCAGTTCTGGAACTGTCCAAATCATAATGAAAATGTTTCTTGGATAATCAATTTGTGCTTGAGGCTGTGTTTTGTATAATCTTTGTGGCTAATAATTCTTGGATATCTGTTGGTCTTTAATGAATATAATGAATATTTTGTACTTTTAAATGCCAGTGATGTCAAATAACTGGGGATCATGGCTTTAAATTATTTCCATGTGCATGGAGTGATCTGGGAGGAATTACACTGAGTACTAGGAACATGCTATATTAGTTTTGTTGTGAAGTCTTGGCAAGAATAACATACCAAAAAGGGATATGTGCAAAGACTTGCTTGTGAATGTTTATAGCAGCATTATTTACCAAAAAGTGGAAACAACTCAAATGCCCATCAATTCATGAAGAGATAAATAAAATGTAGTATACTCATATGATGGAATAATGTTGAGTAATAAAAAGTAGTAAAATACAATTATATGCTACAACATGGATAAACCTCAAAACTGTTATGGTCAGTGAAAGAAGCTGGAGAAGAGCGAAAAGAAAAAAAGCCAGAGAAAATCATATTTTATGATTCTATTTATAGGAACTATCCGAAAAGGCAAGTATGTAGAGACAGAAAGTAGATTAGTGGCAGCCTAGGGCTCCAGAGGGGTTAGGACTAGGACACAGATATAAAAAGAAAAATGGTGATCTTTGCTTATTTAAAGCACTTACTGAGAACATTAGAGTGAAAGAAACTTCACAAAGTTTTCAGCATAGCTCCTCATTTTGCATACAAAAAGGCAGAAGTGAACTTCATTTAGGAGATCAATATATATTTGATCTACATATTTTCTAAATATGCATTTTGATTAGCCTTAGTAATTTCTTTTTTCCCCCCAAGTATTTCTAATTATTTTGTTCATCTGTACCATAGGACACAAGATTTGGGAAGGGGGTTCTATATTAGTCATTTGCAAACACGAGAGAGTATTCATGACTCATCACCCAGCTTCAGAAATCACTTTTGATCTTGCTTTAGCTATCTTCTTCTCTGCCTCTGCTTTCTTCGCCTTTTTTCTTTTGAAGAGACCCCACCCATAGCCATTTTACTCATGAGTATTTTATTATATATGTATGAGTGGTAAGGGCTCTTGTTTTTAGACCTACCTTCTGTAGTATTACTGTATTGAGCAAAATTAACATGTCATCTAATACTCCATCTTAGTTCAGATTTCTCTAGCAGTCAGTTTGTCCATACTAGATTCAATTTCCCACATTCCTTTGGTGGTTATGGCACTTAAAATCTCCCGTTCTCTGTTAGTTCTTGCCCCAAATCCATTTCCTCACCTTTGCCCCCCACATTGTCGATGTGTAGGAGAAACTGAGCTGTAGGCTATCCACATCTAGATTTTGCTTATTATTATATTTGCTAATTATTATATTGAACTATTTGAGGATAAGTCAGAAAATGGCTTTATTTTTTCATCCAAAACAATTTCTCCACAAAGTTGAGAGCAATTGAGCTAGCATTTAAAATTCGTAGTAACTCTTAAAGATTGAGATTAGCTGGCTTTCAGAAATAGTGTTCCCAGAGTTGATTTATTCTGTTTTATTGCTGCATTACTTTTGGTAAAAGACAGAAGGGGAGACATTGGGAAACAATCATTCCTTCCTGAGGTAAGGTGAAGCCTAGTAGCTGCTTAGGACAGAGACACCCGATGTAGATGCAAAACCCAAGGGTTTGGGGTTCGAAATGTGCTGCCCTTACCAACCCCTGTGAATGGCCTCTTAGGGGAGGATAATTGAATAATGTCTTAACAGATTGAGTTTTAATTTTTATTATGTTGCATGTGGAATAATGTCTGGGTTGGTCTTTTCATGTTTTTTTTTTTCCTAACAAAAGAAGCTTTTAAATCAAATGCCTTAATGCTTATATATGTGTGTGATTTGCCAACAATAGTTTTTTACACAGGAGTACAGGTAAAGGACATTTAAGTGGACATTTAAAATGGACCTTTAAAAATGTGGCCTTTGTTTCTTATTGTGGATATGTTTTCCCTACATTCCTGTTTTAATAGCATGTATTTTTTAACAGCATGATTTAAAATGTATCGATATTTCAGATTTATGTTATGAATAATAGTATTTGTGTTTTTAAAATAGATCAAGAATTAATTTCATTTATATGTCTCTTACTGTCTATAAGTGAGAGCCTTTTAGTTCAGTTAGGTAGTCTATGAATGAGGGTCTGTGTAGGTAGGACTTGTTTAGTAATTGGCTGTTAAATAGAACAGTACGTATTGATGAGGATCATCTTTTTTCCAATACCTTTGCCTTTATTTTAGTCCAGTGGTTCTCAAACCACTGGTATGCTAGATTACCAGTATATATCACCTGGGCCCTATATACAGATACTATTTAAATAGGTACAATGTGGGCCCACTCAAGCAAATCTAATTAGAAACAAGATTTATAGGTGATCCTATTGCCTATCAAAAGTTTGAGAATTACTATCTTAGAAAATGTATTTTTATTGTAACTTTTTGTTTTTAAATAATTTGATTTGCTAAAAGTTGCAAAAATAATAGTTTTCCTATGCCTTCCTCCAGGCTTCTCCCAATAATACCATACATAACTATAATACATTATTAAAACCAGGGAAGTGACTTAGGTGCAATACTATCAAGTCAGGTACAGGTCTGTACAGGTCTATTTGGATTTCATCGGCTTTTACGTGCATTTTTTATCATTATTATCTATTGTTTATTTGTTTTGATTTATAATTCTATGACATTTTACTACATGATGTAGATTTGTGTGACATCCCACAATTAGAATACAGAAGTGTTGTGTCACTGCACAGGAACCCCTTTGTATCACCCCTTAACAGTCAAACCCTGCCTCCAGCCCAGGGAGTCGGCGATCTGTACTCTATGACCTTAAGTTTGTCACTTTAGGACTCTTACATAAATATAACCTTACAGTACATAATCCTGTGAAACCGGTTTTTTCACTCTGCATGATGCCCTTGAGATCATCTGAGATGTTGAGTATATCAAGACTTTGTTGCTTTTTATTGTGCAGTTCATTATATGGATGTCCACAGTTTGTTTTACTCATTCTCACACTGGAGCACATTTGGGTTGTTTTCAGTTTGGGATTGTTACAAAGTCAGCCACCATAAACATTGATGTGCAGGTTTTAAGTTTTCATTTCTTTCATGGAAATAACAAGAGTAGATTGTAGGGTCATATGATGTGTGTGTTCAGCTTCATATTCAACTCCCAGTCTTTCCCGAAGTGGCTGTACCATTTTGCATTCGACAAGCCACATGTGAGAGATCCAGTTTCTGCACATTCTTGTCTGCACTCAACGTTGTCCGTAGTTTTCGAAATAGGTGCGTTGTGGTTTTTCATCATAATCTTAATTTGCATTTCCCTGATGGAGAATGATGTTAAACATCTTTTCATGTGCCTATTTGCCATTCATATCCTCTTCAGTAGCGTTGAGAATTTTTGGCCATTTTATAATTGAGTTGTTTTCTGTCTGTTGAGTTAATTTTTAAATTTAATTTAATTTTATTATTATTTTTAAAGATTTTATTTATTTATTTGACAGAGAGAGAGATCACAAGTAGGCAGAGAGACAGACAGAGAGAGGGGGGAAGCAGGCTCCCTGCTGAGCATAGAGCCCAACCTGGGGCTTGATCTCAGGGTCCTGAGATCATGACCTGAGCCGAAGGCAGAGGCTTTAACCTACTGAGCCACCCAGCCGCCCCTAATTTGTTAATTTTAAAGATTTTTATTTATTTGAGAGAAAGGGAGTGTGCATGCACGAGAGTACACATGGGAAGGATGAGGCAGAGAGAGGGAAGAAGCAGGCTTCCCACTGAACAAGGAGCCTGATGCAGGGATCAGTAGCAGGACCCAGGGATAATGACCTGAGCTGAAGGCAGACCTTTAACTGACTGAGCCACCTAGGTGCCCCTCTTTCTGTTGAGTTTAGAGGGCTCTCTATATTTTCTGGATGTAAGTCATTTGGGGATATGACTTGCAGATATTTCCCCCTATTCTGTCTTTTCATCCTCGTAACAAGGTCTTTGACAGAGCAAAAGTTTAATTTTTAATAAAGTCCAGTTTATTGATATTTTAAAAAGTCTTTTATGGATTGTGTCTTTGGTGTCATGTCTAAGAATCTTTTGCCTAAGTCTTGGTCCCAAGTATTTTCTCTTGTATTTTAATAAACACTTTATAAATTTATATTTTACATTTAGATCATCATTAGGTAAATTTTTTTATAAGGTGCTACTTTAGTATTTCCAAAGTTTTAGACACTATTTCCAAGTAGTTTTTCTAGCCAGTATTTGATAAAACCTCTAGCTGGGAAAGTTCATTCCAAGGACTTTTCTTTATCAGTATGCAGTGAAGGTTTTGTTTGAATGTGGTTTGCTCTAACACACCACTCCCCAACAAAGATTTAAAACTTTAACAGAGACTGCTGTTTAATATTTACCAAAGTACATACATGCATACCTTGTTTTATTGTGCTTATTAGCTTTATTGTGCTTCACAGTTATTGCTTTTTTTTTTTTAAACAAATTGAAGGTTTGTGGCAACCTTTTATTGACCAAGTCATTGCCATTGTTGTCCTAACAGCATTTGCTCATTTTGTGTCTGTGTCGCCTTTTGGTAATTCTTATATTATTTCAGACTTTTAGATTATTTGTTACAGTGATTTGTGATCAGTGGTTACAATCACTGAAAGCTAAGATGATGGTTTAGCATTTTTTAGCAATATAGTATTTTTTTAAAATTTAATTTTCTTTAAATTCAATTAATTAAATACAGTATATTACCAGTTTCAGAGGGTAGAGTTCAGTGATTTATCAGTCTTATATAACACCCAGTGCTCATTACATCATGTGCCCTCCTTAATGCCCATCACCCAGTTACCCCATCTCCCCATTCCCCTCCTCTCCAGCAACTCAATTTGTTTCCTGTGGTTAAGAGTCTCTTACAGTTTGTCTCCCTCTCTGATTTTGTCTTGTTTTATTTTTCCTTCCCTTCCCCTATACTCCTCTGTTTTGTTTCTTAAATTCCACATATGGGTGAGATCATATGGTAATTGTCTTTCTCTGATTGACCTAATTCGCTTAGCATAATACCTACCCTCCAGTTATCTATATAACTGCAAATGGCAAGACTTCATTTTTTTGATGGTTGATTAATATTCCATTGTGTGTGTGTGTGTGTGTATGTGTGTATATATATACACACACACATACATACCACATCTTTATCCATTCATCTGTCGATGCACATCTGGGCTCTCTCCATAGTTTGACTATTGTGGATATTGCTACTATAAACATTAAGGTGTAGATGCCCCTTTGGATCACTACATTTGTATCTTTGGGGTATGCTGAGTCTAGGACTTTTAGTACTATGTTAAGCAACACTGATGAGAGAGGACATCTCTGTCATATTCCTGACCTTAAGTTTTTCCCCATTAAGAATGATATTTGTTGTGGGCTTTCATGTATGACTTTTATGATTGAGCTATGTTCCTTCTATCCCTACACTGTGGAGAGTTTTGATCAAGAAAAGATGTTGTATTTTGTCAAATGCTTTTTCTGTGTCTATTGAGAGGATCATATGGTTCTTGTCCTTCCTTTTATTAATATGTGGTATATCACCTTGATTGATTTATGGATGTTGAACCACTCTTGTAGCCGAGGAATAAATCCCAGTTGGTTGTGGTGAATAATCTTTTTAATGTACTGTTGGATCTTATTGGCTAGTATCTTGGTGAGAATTTTTGCATCCATGTTCATCAGGGATATTGGTCTGTAATTCTCCTTTTTGGTGGGGTCTTTGGTTTTGAGATCAAGGTAATGCTGGCCTCATAGAAAGAATTTGGAAGTTTTCCTTCTATTTCTACTTTTTGAAGCAGCTTCAGAAGAATAGGTATTAATTCTACTTTAAATGTTTGGCAGAATTCCTCTGGGAAGCCATCTGGCCCTGGACTCTGTTGTTGGGAGATTTTTGATTACTGCTTCAATTTCCTTGCTGGTTATGGATCTGTTCAGGTTTTCTATTTCTTTCTGTTTCAGTTTCAATAGTTTATACATCTCTAGAAATGCATCCATTTCTTCCAGGTTGCCTAATTTGTTGGCATATAGTGGCTTATAATTTGTTCTTATAATTGTTCTTACAATTTTTTCAGTGTTGGTTGTGATCTCTCCTCTTTCATTCTTTTCTTTTCTTTTCTTTTCTTTTTTTTTTACCTTGGGTCCCTTTAGTTTTCTTTCTGTTTAGTCCAGCTAGGAGTTTATTCTTAGTTTTATTGATCTGTTATACTAGTCTTTTGGTTTCTATTTCATTGATTTCTCCTCTAATCTTTATTATTTGTCTTCTCCTGCTAGGTTTAGGCTTTATTTGCTGTTCTTTCTCCAGCTCCTTTAGGTGTAAGGTTAGGTTGTGTGTTTGAGACTTTGTTTCTTGAGAAAGGCTTGCAATAAGGTATTTTTTTAATTAAGGTGTATACATTGTTTTTTAGACATAATGCTATTTATTGCACACTTAGACTACCATATAGTTTAAATATAAATTTTATATGTACTGGAAAATAAAAAAATTGACTTGCTTTATTGCAATATTTGCTTTATTGTGGTGGTCTGGCACCAAACGCGCAATATCTCTGAGTTACACCTCTATTTGAAAGAAGATTATTGAAACTGTGACTTGAAGGCAACTTTTGCTTTCATTTTATGATTGGTTAATCTGTTATTACTGTGCTTGCTTGGCTAATGTATACATCCCCACTAAGTAATACACATAAGTGTATGTATTTTAATAACGATAATATCCACATTTAATGTTTCTCAGTTCTTTACCTAGTGTGCTTTTGAAAACTGGAAGAACATTCCATCCAAGAACTTTCTTTTAAAGACTTAATTTTTTTTTTTTTTAAAGATTTTATTTACTTATTTGACAGAGGGAGAGAGATGGTAAGCAGGCAGAGAGGCAGGCAGAGAGAGAGGGGGAAGCAGGCTCCCCGGCGAGCAGAGAGCCCAATGCGGGGCTTGATCCAGGACCCTGAGACCATGGCCTGAGCCAAAGGCAGAGGCTTTAACCCACTGAGCCACCCAGGTGCCCCAAGACTTAATTTTTTAAAAAAATTTAAAAAAATTTTTTTAAGACGATTTTTTTAAATAGCAGTTTTAGGTTCATAGCAAAATTGAGCAGAAGGCACATAGAGTTTCCATAGGTACCCTGTCCCCACACATGCACAGTCTCTTCTACTATCACCATCCACCATCAGAGTGGTGCATTTGTTACAAGTGATGAACCTACACTGAGACCTCATAATCACCCCAAATCCACAATTTATATTGGGGATCACTCTTGATGTTGTACATTCTATAGGTTTGGACAAATATATAATGACATGTATTCATCATTATAGTATCATATAGAGAATTTTCAGTGCTCTAAACATCCTCTGTGCTTCACTGATTCATCTCCCCCAACTTCACCTCATAACTCCTGACAACCACTAATCTTTTTATTAGCTCTGTAATTGTGCCAGAATGTCGTATAGTTGGAAACATACAAGGTAGCCTTTTCAGACTGCTTTCTTACCTTTAGAATTCCCATTTAAGCGTCCTCCAAAGTTTTTCATGCCTTGATGCTTCATTTTTTTTTTTTTTAAGTGACAAATAATATTTCAGATCTACCATTTTTTGTTTGTTCATCTGTTGAAAGACATCTTGGTTGCAACTATGAGCTCTTGAACTTCCTTTTAGGGATGAAAATTTCTCTATTGTTTTAGAGATGAGATGAAGTAGTCTGTTGATAAGTTTTTACCTTAAATTTAATCAGTAACTCTAAGTTTTTGTAAGTATTTAACCTCTTTTGAGAAAATGGAAATATATAGGGTTTTTTATGTGGCAAAGTAAAAGGTCTAAGAGGTGTTGCATAATTCTCTGTCCCCATGTTTTTGTTAATTATTTTTAAATTTTTAGATTGTAGTGTCAATCTCATTATTATTACCTTTTCAGACTAATTTTCGTAAACCGCATTGACTGTCTCTTGTACATTACCTTCAAGGCAATAATTATGAAGTTCAGAGGAAGCTTTCAGTAGATGATGCTGAGCCTGGTTGCTCCTGACATTTATTACTTACTAGGCAGAGGGCTATCTATGCACAGAGTAAGTGGAGCAGCAAGTGAGCACTGGGGCGTGGTTTTAGAGTTTCAGTTTGTTTTTGAGGGAAATTATTTGCTAAATAAATTTAGTTCCTGGAGCTAGATAAGCATTCAGTTAATTTAGTTTTTCTTTTAGGTTATCTTTGAAATTGTTTGGTCGGACTCATTTCGTTTTTAAGTTACTGGTATCTGAGGACCTCTGGTATTTCTTTAACCAGTTTCTTTCTGTAGCACTGAGCACACAGTGGGTGCCCAATAAATGTTGTTGACTGTCTTGTTAATCATTGTTTATATTGCTTTCAGGTCTGTTTTTCAACTTTGCTCATTTGTTTTGATGAATTTTTTTATCTCCTCTTTTGATATGTACATTTCTACTGGAGGCTTTCCTTATCCTACCACTTGTTGATGTTTGACTTTCTTTGCATAAAACAAACATCCCCATTAGATAGTTAGAAAAGCCCAGAGACAAACTGGAATTGCAGCAACTATTATGGAACAGATGAGAAATTAAATATTTAATATTTAATTTATAGATACATTTTTCTAGTTTATGTCTTTGGTAGTTCCTTGAGTGTGTATATTTAAATAAGAATGTATGCACTTATATCTGTACATTTTTCTGTATTATATCTCAGTGAAAATATCAAGGGAGATTTAGGCTTTCCTTTCTTTCATAAGGAATTTCCTTATTTGATGAAAGAAAGCAAATGGAGGTTTAGATTTAGAAAAGTCATTACAGAACTTTTAGACTGCTTTTTAGATTTGTTATACTCAGTTATTCTGAGACCTTCTTTAATTTACACAAAATGAATTTACCTAAGTAGCAACCTTCAGGCAGTGTTTCAGCATTTCCAAAGTTCTTATGAAGGTATATCATTAACTCTAATTGAATACCTATTATATATCAGGCATTATTGCTAGGCTAGTAGTTCTCAAACTTGGTTGCACTTTAGAATCACTTGGGGAGATTTTAAAAATCCCCCAAGCCAATTAAGTCAATTTCTGGGAGGGGGACCTAGGCCACAGTGTTTTCTAAAACTTCTCAGATTGGATTTATCATGTAGCCAAGTTTGAGAACCAACGGGCTAGACAATACGCATTACCCATTTAACCCTATCAGCAACCCTGTGAGGTGGGATATGTTGTTCAGTTTTATGTTTGAAGAAATTGTTTCAGAGAGGTTAATAACCACCTAATTAATAAGTGCAACCCCAACCCCAAACCAAGACCTCCGACTTATTTAAAAATCTTGAACTTCTATCAGTAGTACCTCTTGGTTATTCATATGTATGTTCTTTTTCCTTTTTAATTGCAAATGTGTACTTTTTTCTATATCCTTGTGCTTTTCTACATGTAATGTCTTAATGTTGTCACAGGGAGATTATACTGGAGGTTAATGTAGTGAACTCTTTTTGTTTTCCCTGCCATGCCACCGGTACCCACCCCTCCAACCAAAGAAGGTGAAAACCAAATTATGCACTTATGATCTCAAGCATTGCATATGTGTTTGTGTGTGTGTGTGTGTGTGTGTGTGTGTTTCTGGGTTTAAATAAGAGCTTGGCTTAGAAATAGGACTAAATTATTGTCCGACTGACTTTGATAAAATGTGATATGTTGTGTGTTTTTTAGCTATTTTATATACATAAACAAAATGCAGACTAGAAATAAGGCTTTTGATATTGAGAATGTTATTGGATATCACTAAATGTTGAAGAAATTTCTCAAATCACTTGGTGATAAGTAGAATGGGAGTGGGGAGTGTGAATTATGTTATTTAGCATTTCATTAGCTGGGTACAATAGTGAATATTAAATGTTTCCTCACTAGAATTAACTTTTGCAAGTTGGATTTCTGCTCTAGGAATGAATATCTGATTAAAATAGGAGAAGGGAGCCCCTTTTGTCTCTGGGTATATGACAACTAAGCACAAAAACTTCATTTACTCATGCTGATTTATCCTGGAAGACTTGGTGTTACAAAGAGATTCTGTTATATCCCTGTACTTCACTTTACACAATTGTTAAGTTCCTAAAAGTAGTAAAAAAGGAAGACTTGAGAGGCATATAATAAAAAATGAAAAAACTATATGAAAACTATAGTTGAATTGTTTATTCTTTAAGAAATAATTGAGCATACTCTGAAGAAGGTGATATATTAATCAAAAATACAAAAAATTATATTCATGATTTCTTCAAAAATCTTTTCTGGCAGATAAAGTGGGGTACACTGCGAACTGTGCTGTAAGACTCAAAGCAGCCTGGGGTACTTTATTCCTCTCCTGTAATGAGTTAATTGGCTTTCTCTTTATTCTTTCTACCATACTGTTAGTGCTAGAAAGGGAAACGTCTTTGGATTTACCATACTTCATCTACTTAGTGTGTTAGGTGTGGTAGCTCATCATAGCTACTTATTGAACAAAAGACTCTATCTATAAAAATGTCCTACTACAAATATAAACAAGATACTGAAAGATTTTAAAGTAGAAGGACTTCCATATGTAAAACAAGAAAGGTTCTTGAGAGACAAGGCATCCAAAGAGAGAATTTTCACTGGTTGATTGCAGAGAGAATGTCCTCTTTGTGCATGGCGTGAGCAGTGGGTGCTTTTGAGCATAGTGGGTAAGTTAGTTAGATCACCTGATGCTGGAACTGAGGTGGAGGGTTTATTTAGAATCATACTTCTTGAGATTGTTGGTTAGGGAGGTGAGGCTGTAATCAAGATGCCAGTTGGGGCTCAGGTCTCAGCTGAGGTGGGATCACCCTTCAAACTCACAGTCCGGGCTGGTGGCAGGCTGCAAGTCCTTGTTAGCTGTCGGCCAGAGACAAAGGGAAGCTGACAACATGGTAGTGGGCTTCCCTTAGAGCGAGTGACAGTGTCTAAAACTGACACCACAGTCTTTTGGTAACCTAATCTCAGAAGTGACATTCTTTGCTGCATTCTATTCACTGAACATGAGTCACTAAATCTAACCCACTTTCAATAAGAGGGGATTTCACAAGGAGCCAGGGTTACTGGGGGCCATCTTAGAGGCTCTCCATCACAGTAATGGATTTCATTTAACATAGTGTATAAAAAATTATTTAATATGTAATCAATAAAAAATACTAATAGATATTTAATATTTTGATACTTAGCCTACAAAATGCAGTGTGTATTTTACACTTAGAGCACATCTCCATTCAGATGGTATGTTTTCTGTGTTTTTTTTTTTTTTTAAGATTTTATTTACTTGAGAGAGAGCATGAGCAGGGGGGAGAGGTAGAAGGAGAAGTAAGCAGGCTTCACACTGAGCAAGGAGCATGAGATTCAATCTCAGGACCCTGGGATCATGACCTGAAGGTAGACTCCCAACACACTGAGCCACCCACACACCCCAGATGGTATATTTTCATTCGAAGAACTTGATCTGTATCTAGTTAAAAAAATAGATCCAGACACCAGAACTGCTCCAAATATACTTAAATATTTTCCAACAACTGAATCAAGTATTGGTTTTAAAATATAAATGAAATTGAACTAAAAGTATAATCCCTCAGTCACTCTAATCATGTTTCAAGTGCTCTGTAGCCACATGTCTACCATATTAGGCAGCAGAGTTCTGGAAGTTTGGCTGCAAAAGGAAGGAGGGAAATAAAGTGATACTTTGAAGGAACAGGAAAATGGAAATTAAGATAATGTTAATCAGTGCCCTTTGTGTGTGTGTGTGTTCTGGGGAGAAGGAAAGAAATCTAGGGTGATGGATACCCAGGATACAATTAATGTGTTTGGATTATTGATTAGATTTGAGTGGAGGTGCAGTGGATACAAAAACCCTGAGGTGATGAATGGCTTGTGGTAGGTACCTTTTATTCTGAGTGTTGAAATGTGAAAGCATTGAGTGTGAGAGACTGAAACCAGAGGCTTTTCAAACTGCTTTTTGAGTTTGTCGCTCTGTTCATCATTTTTTCCTAGCATGTATGCCAAAAGACAGAAAGGCACTTGGAAATGGAACCATTTCCTGTGAGCTCAGAGGAGAGAGACCCTTTCCTGACCAGATCTCAGGATAGGAAGAGCTCCCTGGACATGGGGTTTCTGTCCATGACACTCTTTCAGTCAAATGTTATTTGTAAATTATCACAGAAAATTATCTTTCCTTTTCCATTTTGGTGACCAGTAATACTACTGTACTGTGCAGGGTAGATGGCATGCAAAAGTACTATTGTGCCCTGCCCTCAGGTCCTTTTTGGTCTCAAAACATTATTATGCACAAGTCTCTGCATGTTAGATGTGGAAAGGGATCCGAGATCTTCTAGTTTGAAACCTTTATTTTATAAATGAAGGAATGGAGGACAAGAGAAATAATTAACTTAAGGTGCCCTAAGTAGCCATTTAGGACCCTCCGCTGCTTTTTGGTTCCAGGTACATTTATTCATTAATCCACCTGGGAAAGTAGCAGTCTCTGTTGGATGAGTGGGCACTTGCGCATCTAGCATCTGCATTCCTATTTAAATATCAGGGATTATTTAGATGGCCCTTGTTTAGGTTACCGAGAGGGTTTGGTACCATGTTCTATGTGCTTTGGAACAAGTTTCTTAACCTCTGTAAACCTCAGTTACATGGCAATGATAACTGCCTCATGACATTAAATGTAGCAAAAAGGCTCTGGCCTAATGCTTAGCAGTAGTGATTCGGTAAGGGCTCACATTTTTATTTCTCTACCACTTGGCTTTTGCTCATGCATTTTTTGTTATTTTGTATGGAAGCTTCAGCTCCCAAAGGGTTGATACAGTATAATAGTTAAGAGCACTGGCTTTGGAATCCAACAACTTGGGTTTAGATCTCCATTCCGGCACTGATAGCTAAGTGCTTTAAACACATTGTACATTGGTTTCCTCATCTGGAACGTGATGATGGGCACACTTACTGTATACGGGGCCGTGAGAATGAGTTAGTAGATGTAAATCACTTAGAGCAATTTCCACTACCGAGTCAGCACTCAAGTGTTACCTGTTTTGGTGATGTGGTAATAAAGTAGGATGAAGCTATTTTATTTTTCTGTTGTGTCCATTGGAGCCATTTTGGGGACATGAAGGCACTAGCATTTCGTAAGTGCTGACTTTGATGTGATGAATACCTTTGCCGCTTTATTTGGTACATGATGGCGAACGTATCTGAGAGAGGCATTCCATTAAATTATTCTTTCCTCATATTAATCATGGTCCTCACTGGTCACATTAAGCTATAGCTAGAACATCTGAATTCTGACCCACAGCAAGTTACTGAACATCTGGGCAAAATAGAGGCGGTTTCTTTCTAAGCTAGAATTCATTCTGGTCCTATTTAATTCTTAATCCTGTCCCCCAACCCCCTCCAATAGGCAAAAGATTTAAAATCTTCCTGAGGATTGAGTACTTTTACCTATGTTGGTCTCTTTGAACTTAGTTGATTCTCAGCAACCCACCAACCTCTCATTCTCCTGTAAACTTAGGGAACTGAGAGAACCCTCCCTCTTCTCTTTTCTTCCCTCAATTAAACCAACAAACACTTACAGACCACCATGTTTTGCGACACTTAACGTTCTAGGTGCTAGCTGAGAATGAGAAAGGCCAGGTCTCGGTTGTCATGGAATTTTCATTCTGGAGGCTGACCTCAAATAATAAACAAGTGAATACATGAATGAAGAGGATGATAGCAGATAGTGATAAATGTGATGAATACAAAAGTTTTGTGCAGAATAGGGAGAGATGGGTGGAAATCAGCATTGACCAAATCTTTTGTGTAGTCAGAGAATACCTCTATCCCGAGAAACATTTGATCTGCAGTCTGAATGAGGTCAGGGAGCAGGCGGTTTGAAGTTCTAAGGTTAAAAGCACTTTGATAGAGGGAGCAGCTGGGTAAGTCCTCAGAGATGAAGGGTTTGGTCTACTTGAGGAAAGGAAAGGATGCCAGTGTGAATTACGCAGGAAGTCGAAACAGAGTGACCTGAGGGGAGCTCAGAGGTTTGCAGAGGCTAGGTCAATGCTTTTGGAGACTCCCAGGCATCAGAATCACTTACCAAATGCAAATTGGTAGGACTGCAGCCCCAGTGTTTCTGTTTATGCAAGTTTGGAATAGGGCCTGAAAACATGCAATAGGATCCCTGGTGCTGCTGCTCTGAAATCATACTTTGACAGCCATCAAGATGGCTCATCTAGGGCCTTGTATGCCAAGGGTAGGAATTTGAGTTTATTTTCAGTGCATTTGGAGGCCAGTGAAGGGTCATGGGTGTGAGGTGTCAGGCTTACATATTTAAAAGATCACCCATGACTACTGTAGGGAATAGATTTTAAAGCTCAAGAGGAAAAACAGGAGATCAGTCAGGAGGCTATTGCAACAGTCCAATCAAGAGAAGATGGTTTAATTGCCAGGGTGGTAACAGAGAAGCTGGTGGTAAGTACACAGACTCAGGATGTGTTTTAGAGTTAAGAGCTCACAGGACTTGATAGTGCTTGGAAATAGAAGATAGTGACAGAGAGGAATCAAAATATACCTAGGCCTTTTGCTTGAGTTAATGGGATGTTTAGTGTGGTGCCATTTATAGTGGGGCAGGTTTGGATAAGAATGGGGATCAGGCGTGGCAAGGAGAATCCAGAGTATGGGTTATGAGATACCTATTGGACATCATGGATGACCATGAGATTATTGGGCATATAAATCAGAGTTCAATAAACAGGTCAGTGCTGGGGAAGTGAATTTGAGAGTCATCAACTTACAGATGATAGCTAAAGCCTTAGAGTTTGATGAAATCACCTGGAGTTGAGAGTTGTAGAAAGAGAAAAGGGCAGGGAAGGAGCCTGGGCAGGGAGATGAGGGCATTGTGATTGAGGAGTGACAGTGAAGGAGGAAGAACGTAGAGATTGTGTTGTCACACAAAGAAGCTGAGGGAAAAGAATTCCAAGCACAGTTGCTGCCCAGCTATGAAATGTGTCCTTATTGGAATTTAAGAACTTACTCAAGTGTAACTGAGATAACTCAGGTAATTTTCTATTAGATTTGGACATACATAGGCGATTGGTGACCTTGACAAGAGAAATGTCTATTAAGAGTTATATAATTTTTTGGGTTTCCCTTTGTTGCCTTTCATTTATTGCTTATCTTTTAAAGCCACTTTGCTGTGTTCACTCTGCTTCATATAAGCTCATCAAGAAAAGGGACCTTTTGTTCTTAATTGCATTCCCTCAAGCATGTAGCATAATGTTAGGCCCACCACTGGTGTTCCATTTTTATTACAATTTTTATTGACTACAATCTTCTCTTATTTCATTAAACGCAGAGAGAGACACTAAGAAATTGCTTTGAGGAATTGGTCTGCAATTTATTGCTGAAATGCATGGTTTAGAGGCCACCAAACATGGCCAGTTATTTTGAAGGGCTGCCTCACCAGCACTTATCATCATACATCTTATGTTTGGGAGCCCTCCATACCGGGGGTCTATATACTATGATATTATAATACTATATAATATAATACTATAATATTGAGAGGGTGGCTGTTCAATTTCTTTTTGGTCATTAGAATGTAATATGTAAAAAACCTATTGTTTTAAGACTCGTTCCTCCACTTTTATATTTTTGTCTTTAATATTGAAGCTATATTTTGTATAGTACTTGCCTGAGTGAATCTATATAATACTATATAAATATACAATACTATATAAATGTAGCAAACACATGAGATCCCACTGGACTTGAGGAGCTTCTTACAGATGTACATATATCATACATAATTGAAAGCTTTTTTAAATCCAAACTAAGAAGTATTTGAGTAGATTTCTGTTGTTTTCCTGAGCTTCTCCTTTATTGCTTCTTTTCATTTATTTTAAGGATATTAATATTGGCAGAGATGGAATAATGTTTACAATGGACACGAGAGACACCTGGGTGGCTCAGTTGGTTGAGCAGCCAACTCTTGATTTAGGCTCAGGTCATGATCTCAGGATCAGAGACTAATTCGGGGCTCTACGCTGGGGGTGGAGCCTGCTTAAGATTCTCTTTCTCCCTCCCTCTCTGCCCCTCCCCTACTCATTCTCTCCGCGCATGCGTCTGTGTGTTTGCGTCTCAAATAAATAAATCTTAAAGGCACATGATTTTGAAGTGCTTTGTAAATCAAGTGATAGAGAAAACCAAACGGTAGTAATAGGATACCGATTGGATTCTGTGGTAAAATTATGTTTTGATATTTTTAAAAGTGTTATTGCATAGTGTGAAATTTTACCTTAATTTTCATTATGAAAATTGAATATAATACTGAGATAATTTTAATGAATAAAGCGATATTTTTTTGGGGGGGTGATGTGTATGTTTATTACCTTGATTGTGGTGATGGCAACATGAGTGTATGTGTGTGTACAAACTGACCAAATTGCATACATTAATACTGTGCAGTGTTTTTCTATAGCAATTATACCTCTAGCAGAGGGGGAAAAACAATTATGTGCTTCAAACAGAAACATGCATTCATATGTAAATTAATTGTAAATGAAAGTATAGATGTAAATAATAATACTTAATTCACAATATTCATTTGTGATGTTATGTCTTGTTATTTTTAAGCCTTGATTAGTGAATTTTTGTCCAGACGTAGAGTTTTGTGTGTCTTTTCAGTATAACTTCCCCTCTACCACCCTGGTGTCAAATTTGCTGTTGTTTTCTGTTCCGGGTAGCCGTCTGTATAGAGTGAAAACTGAGGGTCAAACTAGGCCACTGATGAAGAAGAGCTTATGTGAAAATCCCCTGGGTAGGAAAACTGGCCCAAACATTCTTATTTAAAAGGGATGGGATGGGGTGGGGTGGGGGTGGGAGGTGCCTGGGTGGCTCAGGTCATGATTTCAGGCTCAGCATCCATGGATTGAGCCTGGTGCTTCTATTCCTTCAGCAGGAAGTCTACTTTTCTCCATGGGCGCTGCCCCCATCACCTCCCCGCCCTGCTCCGGCTCTCAAATAAATAAAGTTCTTTAAAAAATAAAAGGGATGGAGGGGACTTCAGTGACATTTATTGTGATTTTAAAATAGTAATGAAAGCTAGTATTCTTAAGCAGTAAATTATAATTATTATTGCATGTTGATGTGTCTTTTTTTTTTTTTGTATTACCAGAATTTCCTACACCTGGATTAGGTTATAAATTTTGATTATTTTCACTATATCTTTGACTTTGGGTGACATTTTATTTTGTGATTGGTTCAGAGCATCTCAATCAAAAAATTAAGAATATTGCAAGAGATGTGAGTAGGTAAAAGGTATTTTAAAAATTTTGCTGGTGAGTAAAAGGCCATTAACAAAGTCTAAAAGCTTCTCAGGATTTAGACCAAATCCAGACCTCTACCCAGTATTCTTCTTGCTAGACTACATTGTGTGGTAAGCAAACTTTAATTTGCAGACACATTGCCAAATTTAATATAAATGGATCACAATAGAGAACCAACATATAAATGATCCTACAGGTTCTGCCTGAATAAAATCTACTTTTCTTTCAAGAACTGAGTCACATATCTCTTCTCTTTGAATATACCTTCCCACCCCCACAAAACTAGCTTCAACATGCTCTCATTGCTCTGAATTTTAAAGCTTACTCATCTATTTTATGACACTTAATATTTCCTTTGTATTCATTATTTAATTACTTAGACACTACATCTCCCCAGTTGGATTTCTAGTTATCATAGAACAATCTTGGTCTGATGATCAATATACTTTCCAATTATCATGACCAAAGGTGACAAATACTTTGTTTTTGAATAATAGGGAACATTAGGATGTTCTTAATAGAAATTCCTGTAAAATAATATTTAAATTACTGTTTTGTTCTGCTCTCCCTTCTTCTTTTTAAGTAGGTTTATCTTTGGTAATTTTAGATGAGTTTCCATCACAGACTCAAAGTACTTTAAGAAGTAAGAATCACACATACACAGAACTTTAAAACTGTTCATCAGAGTTCACTGTGGTATACAATAGAGAGGAAAGACGTCCCAAGGAACAGTGACTCCATCTGGGCCTTGAAGGATAAAGAATATGTGTAAAGCTAGAGAGGATGGGGAGTGCTTTCAAGTGGAGACTGGGATGGGCCACATTTGGAGATGAGAAAGCGCCTGGCGTGATGAAAGCTGGGGGGGAGGAGGGGAGGATGGCAGCAGCAGAAGGTGCCTGTCAGACTCCAGACCCGCCATTCTTGGAAGCCAAGTCCGCTGTGGACATGGCTGTTCCTGCTGTTTTCCCTCCGTGCCTGTGGCAGTTGGGCTTCTCCAGCCTTCCTGATGAGACTCTTAATGCCCTAGGTTTCCCAGTTATTTCTTACTAATAAATCCTTTGTGTATTTTTCGGTACTCATTGTCTTAAAAATAAAATACAATCAGTGTCTAAAAATCCAGTTCGGATGTAAAAATTCATTCTCTTCCTTGGTGGGGCGAACTTTTTCTTCTCAGTTATGTGCATAGGTACCTCTTCTTTTGTGGGGAAATACTCACTGATGTAAAGATCCATCCATTCATTCATTCAGTAAATATACTCACTGATGTAAAGATCCATCCATTCATTCATTCAGTAAATATGAGTGTCTGCCATGGGGCAAGCATTGTTCCAGAAATTCTGTGCATTTGCAGATATGTGTGACACAGGGCAGTACCTACTGTCATGTAATTAATTACTCTTTAATAGAAGGAGACATGATAAATAAGTATATTAGTTGCTGATAAGCCCTAAGGCAAAAAATAAAACAAATAGAGGTACTATCTTAAATTTAGGAGCAGACCCTGTGAAGATCTTGAGTCAAGAATGTTCTAGGAGTAAAAAAAAAGGGGGGGGTGGGGGTGGATTATTCTAGATGCGTTCAAGGGAAGGGTGAGCGTCACAGTAGTGGAGGGCCATGAGCGCAAGGAGAGAAGAAATTGGAGAGCCCAGAGGTAAGAGAGGACAAATTACAGGACTCTAGATCTTATTCCCCGTGAAGTCAGAGGAACAAACACAAGTCTGACTTCGAATTTCAGAGGATCACTCCAGCAGCTATGTTGAGAAGAGAATAAAGTGGCAACGCTGGGAGCTGGTAGACTGCTTAGCAGCTGGAACAGAGAGGTAGGTGTTTGGTGAACAGGGGTTGTCAGTGGAATCCAGGTCTATCGTGTAGAGCTGGCAGAAGTTGTCAATGGATTGGATTGCAGCTGTGTGTGTGAGGGGATTTTTTTGGCTTAAGCGACTGGAAGAATTTCGATTTACGGAGATGGGAAGACTTGGAGAGAAAGGGATTTGGTTTGGAGGAGTTGGGAAGAGGAATCGGAAGTTAAATTAAGCTGGAGATTCCTGTTAGTCATCTGACTCCAGATGTCAAGTAGGCATTGGATTTACAAATCTGGATTTGAAGGGAGAGATTCAATATTTGGCGTTCTAAAATTTTCTTCATACAGATTTTGCAGAATTCTTGTTATATATGTTAGAACAGTTTTTAAGATTCATTTTTGTTGCTATTGTAAAGTAAGGTTGTTTTCATTATACTTTCTGACTAGTTTTGCATTTGTTTATATAGGCCATTGACTTTAGTATGTTTATATATCAAGCTGCTTTACTGAATTCTCATATTTATCAATGTTTTAAAAAATTAGATTCACTGATTTCTTACCTATTTTGACTCTCTGTGGATTTTTACCAAACTATTCAATTCTGTGAAGTACCAGTTTCTTTCATGGCTCCATTTGATGTCCTATGCCTGAAATATCAATTATTTCTTGTTTTTTCCTATGAGTTTCTATTCATTCCCCTAAACTCCACTCATGTTTCTTATCTGTAAGACATTTCTGGGTTCCTAGGAAAGTTTCTTTCCATGAGCTTTAGCTGTATCATCTGTGTACCTACATTAGAGCAATCATCAAGCTTTATTGTGATTTTGTATATATCTATCAGTCCGTTGGAGGTTTGAACTCTTTAAGGGTAGGAACTGGGTCTTAACCATTTTTACATCTCCAATATTGAGCTGAATCTGCTACAGGGTAGCAGTCTGTTACAGGGTAATTGTATGTTGAATGCATGAGTAATTTCTTTCTAATGTTAATTTCTACATAAGTCGTTAATTAAAAACATTTGAAACTGGATAAAGTTTTTCTTTATATAGATTTTATAAGTGTATTTATCATCACTTTTATGATATTCATTTAAAAATGAATTCAAATTCATTTTTATGATTAAATGAAATTTATTTATTTCATCATTTTTTATGATGAAAATGAATTTTATGATATTCATTTAAAAATTCATTTAAAAATGAATTTTAAAAATTCATTTTTGTCATTAGCGTAAAATATTTTCTCAAGTGCATCATATTTCTGCAATTACATCTTAAAAATTGAAGGCCTATTATTTTAGAAAATTAATGTACAGTGTAGGAAATTTGTTTCTGCTATTTGTGCCATCAAATGCATAAAGGTGCTTGGATTTATGAGACCTTAAATTTTGAAAATGATAAATGGGTGGATGTTACATATTTACTTATAAAGAAGCTCTTTTATCTTGTTTGGTTTTTTACTTTGTGTAGGAAAGGGGGAGAGGGAGAATTTAAAGTTTTTATTTTTCTGGAGAGCAGTAGTAGTCATTCTTCGAAAAGCAATTAGCTTTTCATGAAGCTTTTCAAAAGCTTTAATTTGCATTACTTAAAAATAGGTTTATGTCATTACTAGTAGTTACTTTATATTTATTTTTATGTTTTATTTTTTCAACCCATCAAGTCATTGAATTGGCCCAAGTGAATTTTTTCAGGATGTCTACTACCTATTCTGTTATAAATAGGTTAAGAAGTTGTCCTAGTGACACTGAAACATTTATTAGAGTATTTATAGATATTTTTCACTGAAGCAGAAATATATTTCATCAAATAACCAATCACAGTTCATTGTTCATTGCTAAGTGCAATGGGAAATATAGCATGCTTTTTTCTTGCAGGGAGTTATAAATGTAGGCAGAGAGATAAAACTGGTACCCAGGAAAAAAATGGAAAAAAATGTTAAATTTATGGAATCTGTTGTATATGTTATATATAGAGAGACTCTGTATGTTGAGGGGTTAGGGGAGGGTGATTTTAGCTAGACCTTAAAGAGTAGGTAGGGGTTGTCTGGATAGAGAGGCAGAACACACTAGATCGGAAACAGAATGAGAGGCACATAGGTAAGAGCTGTTACAAGGTGTGGAAATGAGATGTTGATCTCCATCCTGACACAGTAAGGATTTTTATAATTTATCTCATCAAAGAAAGTGTTACACTTTTTCTTCACCATAAATTAAAACACATTAGTTGAACTTAATGGAGGTGAATATCACATTTATTTGTTATCATGTTTTTATTACCAAATAATGTAGTCATATTGTTGAGAACAAAAGAAAATGCCAATTAAAGAAGGCAAACAAAAACAAAAACCCTTGATTCCAACATCTCTAATAAGCAGTAAACATTTTGGTGCATTTTTTTTCCTTGATGTGAAAAACATGTCCACACACATGGTGTTTTTATTAAGTTAGATCATATTAGAAAGTTACTTTAAAAATAGATATATTTTATTTTCTGTGTTTTGTTTTATTTAAGGAGAAAACCAAAAGCCAAGGCACCACTTCCTCCAGCTGAGACCAGATATCTCGATGCCTCTTCAGTTGATGATACTGTAGAATCTTCTGCTTGCATCATGGACCAGAAAGAAAACATGATAGATAAAGACATTGAACTCTCAGTGGTGCTACCCGGGGATATTATCAAATCAACTACTGTTCATGGCAGGTATGACGCAGCAAATGAAAGAGCAGGAGTTCCTTTTCTTCCTCCACCATTGATACCCTCTGTTGGATATGTACTTCTTGGTTTTTTTCTTTGACAGAATACTTCATTCATCACTCAGTTATCTATTAAATATGCCAAAGGTGATAAATTTTTTCTAATAATAATTTTAGTATTAATGCTATGAATTCCATAATCCCCATCAGGTGACTCCTGAAATTTAGAATGATTTTTTTCTGTTGCTACTTGTTTAGTAAGTTTTCTTTAAAAAAAAAAAAAACAAAGGCTTTCCCAGGCTTGCTGGAAAAATAACTTGCTCTTCAAGTTATTCCTTCCTTTTTTAAGCTACTTCTCTGAATTTGATTTTACAGAAGTTACTAAGTACTCTTACAATGTCATACTCTTTTATGTATCAAAACAGATAAATCTATAAAACTAGTAGAATTTTTTAGTTCTTTGAATGACTTCATTAATGTACTAAAAATATGGGTAAGTTTAATAGAAATGTAAAATTAAACTTTAACCTAGAAAGAAGTGAAAATGAGATTTAGGAAAGTGATATTTTTAATATCTGCATGAAAATTGGAAAAATGGAATAAAGCCAAGTGTAATTTTCCATTTCATTTTGAAGTGGAAAGTTACATGAGTTGTATACTTGGTCTTGTTTTACCTTTCACCTTCAACTGCCCTTTTGTTATCAGGAGTCCTGTTTTAGAAATCTAAGCTGATTTGACCTTTGCAGGGGGAGGGAGAGAGAGTGAGAGAGAGTATGTAGAACAGAAGAATAAGGAACGTATTGGGTAATGCATTCTTACAGTGTGGTTTTATCTAGAAGAAACTCATTCAAGATAACCTTAATCTTAAGATTTACCATCAAGTTTAGGTGTCACTTCACAAATTACTGAAAGTATGTGAAAATAGAAAGGTTCAGCATTAACAAACAATACATAGTACTGTGTATTAAATTTTCATTAAGTAAGTTGCATTTTGCCATTGGTTTTGTATGGAGAGTCATTTTGGAGATGACACATTGAATTTCATTGAGGAGGTTGAGAAACCTGTAACTATCCTAGGTGACCTTCCAGCTCAGACACAGAGTAATCACCTGGGTTGTGCTTCTAGTAGGTAAAGAAGACATCTTGTGAGTTAGAGACTGGCTGTCATCTTCAATCTTTGAAATAATTCTATTACCCTGGTTTAAAAATGATAATAATGGATGTGGCTGGGGTAATAAAGGCAGTTCCTCTTACTTTCCCTGAAGTCGAAGTTTTTTTGTTTTGTTTTTTTTTCTTTTTCCACATTTTTAATTACCATTATTGTACCAGTTGAAGTTATTTTTTAAAAAAGTGAGTATTTTTCCTAGTTCTTTACTGATGGTGAGAGAGATAACAATGGTTTCCTCACCAGTACTCCTCAGACTTTCTTCTTAGGTAGGGTTTTCCTTCCCTCCTCTCCTTTGAATATCATAAGCTTGAGCCTCGTGGCTCTTTTTTTCTAGAGAGTCTACTTTTCTACCTCCACACCTTTTTGAAAATTTTTCCATCTGGAGTACATTACCACCCACATTTTCTCCAGTTAGTTTATGTAGCTCGAGTGACACTTTTATTTATGAGGACTCTCTAATCTTCCCAGTATGAACTGTTACCCCCAACTTCCAAACTCTCTCACATTTTATACCATTGAATTATCATATATTGTTCTATGCTCTAATTAATATGCATGTCTTGTCTTCTTGATTAAACCAGAGGATCCGTGCGGGCCTCATTATTTCATAGCGCTAAGCACAGTTTCTTGCAATAAAGCAGGCATTTAATAAATACATTAAAATGAAAGTTGTCTCCCTAAACTCTTAGATGTGGATGGAGATAACAACTAAAATGGTATGTTCTGAAGAGACGTTTGTTTGTATAGTCCTTGGTTCCTTTCCTAGGATTTTTTAAATAAAGACAGTTTCTCCACGTAGAGACCAGGGAAATTATGTCCCAAATTCTGATTGGTTTTTTTATTGTTTTTTTTGTTTGTTTTGTTTTTATTTTTTAAATTAACATATAATGTATTATTTGCCCCAGGGGTACAAGTCTGTGAATCATCCGGCTTACACATTTCACAGCATTTACCATATAGCACATACCCTCCCCAATGTCCATCACCCAGCCACCCTATCCCTCCCGCCCAACCCCCAGCCACCCTCAGTTTGTTTCCTGAGATTAAGAGTCTCTTATGGTTTGTCTCCCTCCCTGGTCCCATCTTCTTTCATTTTTTCCCTCCCTACCCCTCATCACCCCCCCACCCTGCCTCTCAAATTCCTCATATCAGAGAGATCATATGATAAAATTTGTTTAGGCCCGAAAAATTTTCCTGAGAGCAGAATTTGTTTCATATCGGTGTTTTCATTAGGGGGTTTGATGCAGGGACTTGTTCTTAATAATTTTATCATTCAGGAATGACTAAAGTTGTAGATGCAATGACTCATTTTTTTAATATTAAGTGTTTACCATTAAAAGTGGTTGTGTGATTCGGGATATCTTAGGAATGATTACAGATATTTTAGGCTGCAATTTGGGATATATTAAGAGTATAATTTGGAGTGGGGCGCCTGGGTGGCTCAGTCAGTTAAGCATCTGCCTTTGGCTCAGGTCATGACCCCAGTGTCCTGGGATTGAGCCCTGTATCTGGCTCCCTACTCAGCTGGGAGACTGATTCTCCCTCTTGCTCTGCCCATCCCCTCCTCATGTGCGTGCTCTCTCTCTCTCTCACGTGCGCGCGCTCTCTCTGACTCTCTCAAATAAATAAAACCTTTAAAAAAAAAAAAGTAAAATTGGAGTATTTTGAATGTTGCAGCTACCATTGACCTATGGTTAAAAAATAAAACAATGTTTAACAACGAACTGCAAAATACAGTTGTTAGCTACCTAACGTGAAGACCCATGACATGGATAACTTAAATTTCTTCTTGGCTTTGTTACTATACATGGAATAGGGAGAGTTTCAGCAAAGTAGTAGAAGAACTTGGTGGGAAATTAAGGAAGAGTAATTTTAAATGTTTATATATATATATATTTTAAATGTTTATGTATATAATGTTTTCTTAGATATTTCAGAGTTCCATATTGTCACTGTGAACAGTCTTTCATAAAATTTTTTGGGCCATTTTTTCTTAATTTGTCTAAATATTCCTTGTGTATGATATTTATCTTGATAGCATTAATTATATGCATTTCCTTTGAAAAATATTAGTATTAGACTAGAATAAATATTTAGAAAACTTATATGCTTCATTTAACTTTTCAGATATATATATCTCTATATAAATATATATATAAAATATATATTTTTTTTTCCCAAGAAAAATTCTTCTTGGGGAAGATTTTTAGTTTCTCTCTGTCTTCTTATACAACTTATGCAGAGATATGCTTAGAATGTTCCATTTGCAGGAATGTGAACACATAGCATTATGTTCAGAAGAATGCCCTTATTTGTACATTGATTTTCACCAAAGAGCTTATTCAGATTAAGGAACACAATAAGGTCGGAGGTGGTTATAGACTTTATGATCAGAGGGAAACTAAAAACTTCTCCTAAAGTAGGTCAATAACCTTACTCTGGTTTACCAATCTTCTGGTACTAGAGCTTAATGATAATGCCTCTTTAAGGACCAGAAGTCACCCTTTGCTGCCATCTTGCCTTTTCAATCCTTTACTTACATTGAGGGTAGCTATAGTGCCAGCCTACAAACCCTTGGGCATTTCTGTGTTCCTGTCATGGATGAGTGGATTGAAGGGAGATGGAATTAAAATATTTACCGTACTGTGTGTCTGTCTGTATGTAATATATATGTTATATACAATATATTATATATAATATATTAAATATTATAATTATATATAATTATACTTATATATTTATATAAAATATATTAAAAATATATAATGTGTGTATATGTATGTGTGTGTGCATAAATGCATATATACAGACATAAACATATATCTTTGTGTGTGTGTGTGTGTGCGCGTGTGTGTACTGGCAGAATAAACATCCTTTTTCACCAGACAGAGCTGCTCTGTGCCTTACTGAAAGTAAGCATTAAAAGACACTGCAGTTAAGAGATAAGCTGCCTAGGTGCTGCCCTCCTTAGAAAATGCTGCAGTATGCAACGCCATAAGTAGTGGTGTCTCCAGGAACTTGGAGAAAGTTAGTTTTTAATGAAAATGGGCTGAACACTACAGAGAATAAGGAAATAAGTGGGCATGTTTGCCTACCACTCTAGACCCTTACCTTATCTGCCCAGTATGTAATTATTCCTCACTAAATAAGTATTCCTTTTTCCTCTGTTCCCTTTGGGACACTTTAAAAATAGTTTTCATTTGGGAGATTTGGTAAAAGATTGACCTTAATCCTCTTTTTTTGGCCTGTGGAAAGAGCATTGTATTGTAGCTACACCAGTACACTCTCTCTCCCACAAAAAGGAGGAATGGAATCAACACTATTTATAATAGACAAAGATATATTTTTCTTTTATGCTCCTATCATAAATAGAAATTTGTTTTGACTTGAGCAAATCTGAGGATGAAGTGAATGAAAACACAAATAAAGAAAGCATAGAACTTGAAGTTAGAAATCTTGGGGCCTACAGTTGATTCCGTAACTTGCTGTGTGACCTCGGGCAAGTCATCATCTCACCTTTCTGGCCTTTGTCTGTAAAATGACCTGGAGACACATTACACATGATTTGTGACCTGGATTTACCTGTCCAACAGCACCGGTTTAAAGCAGAGTTGAGAGTAAGTCCAGTGTTGATTGGCACTGTGGGTCAGAGAACTGGCTCAGAAATGGTTTACATGGATTACAGCGCCACCTGTTGGAAAAAGTAGACTATGGAAAATGGCAATACTGGATCCATGTGGGTCAGTTTTGTTTAACAAATATCAGTACTACAACAGCTTGGATCTCGGAAGAGTTTCACAATTTCATGACATACTTAAATTTATTGAAGTGTTAAATAATGACAAATGTGTAGTAAATACATTATATAATAGGTGACTAAGTTTGAAGAACACACTGCCAAAAATGGCACTTGTTGGCACATGTTGGCATAAATCATGTTGAACTCTCTAAGAATTCTTAAATTTAGGTTTCAGCACTGATTTACTTGTAGCTGCGTAAAATAACAGTTGGAATTGTAACTGTTAAAGTATCTCAGTATACCAGAGCTGCTTGAGTTTTTATTGGAGAGACTGAAGAATCCTGTAAACTGGGCTCCAGTACTGCCTTCCATAGCCCTGGGCCAGGGAGCACATAAGCCTCTGCCGGCTGATTGCTCTCCTGGTTGATTGGGAAAAGGTGACAGAATACTCACAAATGTCCTCTGAGTGTCATTCCTAGGTGGACTACTCCTCCTTCCTTTCCTGGCATCCCTGCCTTATAACAGTGATCTTTGTTAATTTTCTTTCTTTTTTTTTTTTTTAAGATTTTATTTATTTGACAGAGAAACACAGCGAGAGAGGGAACACAAGCAGAGGGAATGGTAACGGGAGAAGCAGGCTTCCTGCCGAGCAGAGAGCCTGATGCAGGGCTCGATTCAGGACTCTGGGATCACGACCTGGGCCGAAGGCAGACGCTTAACGACTGAGCCACCCAGGCGCCCCATTAATTTTCTTTTTAATTTTTTATAATTACAAATGCAATACTTGGACACTATATAAAGTAGGAAAATGCAGATAAGCTAAAAAAAATTAAAACACTGTCATTTTTAAACAGGCAGATTACAACTATTAACATTGTGGTATATAACCTTTTATTCCTACTCACATGCGCAGACACACACAAACGTGTATGTACATACTACCTATATAGTCACTTTTCTTTTTAAATTTTTTTTTTTTTTTAAAGATTTTATTTATTTGACA
>CM053605.1:57190946-57224150 GCA_028646535.1 Procyon lotor | reverse complement strand
TAAGATTATCAACATGGAAAGGTGACAAGCATTAAAAGAAAAAGCCAGTTGATAAACGAGCATGACCAAAACAGCATTTTATTTGGGTAAAAACAAATATATGTGGAAATAAACAGATCCTGAATTCTACATATTGAAGTATAAATAGGAATAATCTCTAGGCAACAGAATGTTACTTTATCTTACTGCTTATCAGTATCTCCTATCTTTCTACAATGGATATTTATAATAAGGCAATATTAACAAGAACTGAATATAATTAATAAAAGCCTTAAAAAAAGGCTGGGTTTCTTTCCAGGCAACCAACTCCTTATTTTATATGTATAATAATAGATGGAGTTGCTGGCCTCCCAAAAAGAAGGAAAAGGAGTTTAGCTCATAAAATTGTCTGAAGGAAAAAAATTAACTGAAATTCTTTCACATCTAGTATTGCCTGTAAAGATTCTACAAGTCAATGCTATTCATGAGACTAGAAGGAAAACGAGGCATTATTTATAGGAATCCTGTTGATGTCATTAGTTACAGGTAAAATATCAATGTAACAGAAAATCTGTTCATGTGCAAGCATCACCAAGCTAGGCAATGTTAGGTCCCTGCTGGCTTGCATTTGCCAAGCAAGGTAGGAGGAGGTGATGGGGTAACAGAGATGGAAAATCAGACGTGTGGTTTCTCCCCTTAAGCTACAACCCCAAACACCATCTGCCACCAAATGACTATTAATAACTTGAGACCAGTTGCTGAAAACTTAAACAGCTCCCAGGAGATTTAAGGGATGTTATGATCAAAGTTCAGCAAGTCTTTCACGTGCCACTGGTATGATTTTAGTTTTCATCAGTTTTATAAACCAATCCTTCAGAAGATAGGAAGTAGTATGCAAGGCAAAATGAGTATCAAGTTAACATTTACATAGTTTATAGAGTCGATATACTGGCATAAACCCTCACTTCCTCAAAATAAAAATAAAATAAAAATAAAAATAAAAGATACCATATGAGTTATCAATTCACTTCATCTCAATTCCAAACATACCCTTCAATGCAGGCCCTCTGATAAACAATGGA
This sequence comes from Procyon lotor, assembly GCA_028646535.1. Taxonomy (NCBI): domain Eukaryota; kingdom Metazoa; phylum Chordata; class Mammalia; order Carnivora; family Procyonidae; genus Procyon; species Procyon lotor. The sequence continues at coordinate 57,223,089 of CM053605.1, read as the reverse complement.
ATTCCGTTAAGCATTTCTCCTCTAAAGTAGAGGATGTTAAGCTTTTGTATAGAAAACACTAAAAGACACTATAGATTGGCTTCCTGGAATTCCCTGCCTGGGCTGGAGTTGGGAGTGTGTGTGTGGAGAGAGATATCTGGTAAAGCCTTCGCAAGACATGGGCACAGAACACCATCCCTCTGTGATCTTGCAGCCTCTCCTCCTAGAAATAACCTGAGTTCTTCTTGACATAGAAACAAGAGCCCCTACACAGACTGAAGGCTCTGAATGCCTCCTCCCTGTGCATAGCCTGTTGGCAGGGCCCCTCGCAGCCAGCACATAGTCACCTACGGCCTGGAAGGTGACACCCTGGCCAGTAGCTCCTTCTACAACACCTCTCCCCAACGTTTACCACCCCAACCCCACCAACTCATGCAATAGAATAAAACTTCTGCTCCCCCATTTCCCACCACCACTCAGACTTCCACTGCACACCCATACCTGCTCCCCACCTACACTGCAAAGGGTGGCCTATTTGCCTAGTAACTCCAGAGCATCTCCAACTTGGCTAAACTAGCAGGATTCTCTGCTTTTGGGGGGCTGAAGGTATTGTAGACAATTTATGAGTTTGCTCTTCCTTGGTTACTCTCCCTCAGCCTAGGGTACTATGTAGTGTTTCTATATATTATATATTATATGTCATATATATTATATATTATAGGTACTATAATTAAACTATATATTATAAGTACTCTTTTCTCATAGTAATACTTTCTATCAAGTTTTTCATCAATCCTATCACATGGCTTCTAGATCTTTTTTTTTTTTTTTTAAGATTTTATTTATTTGACAGAGAGAGATCACAAGTAGGCAGAGAGGCAGGCAGAGAGGTGGGGGAAGCAGGCTCTGCGCTGAGCAGAGTGGACTCTATCCCAGGACGGTGAGATCATGACCTGAGCCGAAGGCAGAGGCTTTAACCCACTGAGCCACCCAGGTGCCCTGGCTTCTAGCTCCTTATTGGACTCACATGGCTATAGATTCCAGGTGCCAAATAACATGGTCAGTTTTCTCAGGCACATGCAGTGAGAAATTCAAATCATCACCAGTAAGTCCATTACTTTTTATTCTGCCACAGATTCTCTCACCAGTCTAACATCATCACATGCTCATCTTAAAGACCTAAATGTCCACACAAACCCTCTGTAGGCCTCAAGTTATACTATCATGTGAGATAGATGAGATGGAGTTAAAAAATTTGTGTTAATGAGATGTGTTTATGAGAACATATGTGTTTATGTACTCAAAAGAGAAGTTAAAGGAAGATGAAAAGAAAAAAGAGCCTGCTAACCCAGAGATGAAAGGCTACCATCCTGCCCAAACCTTACTCGAAACCCATTACTATCTTGTGTCTCAGTCTTAAGGAACGTAAGTAAACCTGGGTACTCAGGCCAAAATCTAGGCACCCTATTAAATAAGCTAATCATTTTCCTTGCTATCTAAGGTTGAACATTAGCACATGCTCTTTCAGAAAGTTCTCAGCTATTAAACTATTTCCTTTTTTGCTCTAGCTATTGTACAATAAAGGCTCTATTTTTTTTTTTTTTTTTTTTTTTTTTGAGAGAGAGAGATTGAGAGAATGAATGGGAAGAGAAGCAGAGGGAGAAGCAGACTCTCTGCTGAGCAGGGAGCCTGAACTGGGATTCCACTGGCCTGAGCCAAAAGCAAATACTTAACGCACTGGGCCACCCAGGCACCCAAGGTTCTATTTATGATATATGAGTATACCACTATCATCAGGCACAGTTTTGGGTCCCTTTTCAACTGTTCCTTTTGAATTCATCAAACAAGTCTACAAATTAAGGAGGTAAAGCAACTGTAATCAAGAGAAGAAACTCACAGGCATTAAGCAATATATCCACCATTTTGGTGACAGAGCTTAGATTCAAATGCTGGTTTATTTTTTTTTAAAGATTTATTTATTTTAGAGTGAGTGAGTGCAAGAGACAGAGAGCAGAGGGAAGGGCAGAGGGAGAGAGAATATCCTCAAGCAGAACCCTCTGAGCATGGAGCCCAACACAGGGCTCAATCCCTAGACCCTGAGATCATGACCTGAACCAAAACCACGAATCGGCTGCTTAACTGACTGAGCTATCCAGGCAGCCCTCAAACCCAAAGATTCCAAAGTCTATGCTCTTTCATTTCATCATGACCACATACCCATTCCTCACTTCCAATTCCTATCCTTCACCAAATGGAGGCACAACTGAAATGCATTCCCAGCTATTCTTTTCAAGACTTTGATTATATTTTTTTGGACTTTGGTACATTTTTTTTTTCCAAGAAAAGCAAGAGGAAATACAGAGCACTCTTAACCCACTTTCTAAAAGTAGGTGAGTTCTTTCTTCCTCTACCACAGAATTGACCTTTAGTTTGCTTCCTTTTTCCCCATGCAAGAACATGCCATAAGAGATAATAAATGTTACTAAATATTTTCAGTTTCAGGCACAAGATTGAAACTGAAGCTATATAATTCTAACACTAAATTATTCTGGACTACAGAATTATTAAAATTTACATTGAGAGCATCAGTTATTCTTAAAGATGAGGTCAGAAATGCATGGTTTTACTGACGTGTGCCTGGCATACCTAAAACAAATCTTAAGCACAAAGGTAGCCAAGAAATTAAAAAGAAATATTTGTTCTAATTTTAATATGAAAATTGTCAATGCTCCCACTGCAGAATTTCTGGCTAGATAAATCAGCATTTTTTAAAGCAGTGAATAAAAAGGAAATAAAATCTGAGGCTTGTGCAAATTTGGGGAATTTATTCCTTCTTTAAGATATCTGCATCTATGTCTCATCACTTACTTAAAATTTTTTAAATGTGTAATATCAAATTTCACGCAATTTGTTTCACACACACAAATTTGTTTTTAAAAAACATCAATCCTCCAATCCTTTTTAAAATTTGCCAATGCTGCCAGCAGAAGCAGTCTGAATTCAAACAATATTTCAGATATAACCATGGCTTCTCTTCTTTAAGGAAAGTCATCACAAATGTGTTACTCTGACATTTCATCTTCAGTTATAATTTACTCAAGCCAAAATTTTTCTATTTTCCCTTAATATTTTAAGACTATAAATAAGAGCTGAGTATTCAGAATTGGGAAAAGGGTTGTACTATAAATTTCCTAACAGGGAGTAGACAAGAAAGAAATGTTATAAGATCTCAACACATAGATGAATTGCCTGCTACAAGTAAACAAAACTTGAGATGTGATTATAAGGACTTAATTATAGTCTTTGCAAGAGAGAGAGTGGTCTTGGTTCTTATTTCAGAAAGATAAGCACACACTACCTTGTCTGTCCAAGACAATACAGCTATGAAACTGAGAATTCATGAAGAAACAATCTGAAGTCTCTGAAATTAAATTGGGGTAGGTGAATTGGAAAAGACAAGAATTCAAAGTACCACTGAATTGGCAGTGAGTTAACGATTTTTTCCCTGCACTAAACCCCAGCCAGGACTCAAGGCAGCCCAAATTCAGAAGCAGACAATGAATGCAAAGACAGAGTCAAGGAAAAGCCCTGTGGTTCAGAGTCAAGGAGCAGCAAAGGAGTTTCAATGCACAGAAAGATGAAAATGCCTTTTTTATTTCCTTTTGCAAAAACCCTAAGTATTTCTATATAACAGCAATGAACAATTTTAGAATACCACAAAAATGAACTACTTGGGTGAAACTCCATCAAAATGTACATAGGATCTGAATTCTGAAACCTACATGACATTGATAAAAGAAATCAAAGAGGGCTGAACTAAATGGAGAGACATACAATGTTCATAGACTAGAAGACTCAACACAGTATTAAGAGGTCAATTCTTCCCAAATTGTTCTATATATTTAACACAATTCTAGTCAAAACCAGCAGTATTTTTGTAGATACAGACAAGCCGATTCTAAAATACATAGTAAAGAAAAGGAATTAGAAAACAATTTTAACAAAGAAGATCAAGCTGAAGAACTCACACTACTAGATTTCAAGAGTATTAAGCTACAGTAATCAAGACAGTATGGTATTGACAGACACACACAGATCAATGGAACACAAGAGAGTCCAGAAATAGAGCTCTGCAAATGTGAAGAATTTATTTTTGACAAAGGTTCAAATTCAATAAAGAAAGGAGAGCCTTTTTAACAAATGATTTTGGAATGATTGGACATCTGAATGTTAATCAAAAAAAGGAATCTAGGAACCTAGTCCTAAACTTTATACCTTAAAAAAGTTTAACTCAAAATGAATAACAGATTTATATACAAATGAAAAGCTATAAACTTTAAAAAATAGAATATTTTATGATCTGGTATTACCCAGTAAGTTCTTAGATAAGACACAAATTCATAAGAGGAAAATTTGATAAATTAGACCTTATCAGAGTTAAAAACTTTTGCTCTATAAAATATGCTGTTAAGAGAATGAAAGGACAAGTCACAGTTGGGAGGAAATATTTACAAATCACATTAGACAAAGAACTTCTATCCAAAATATAAAAATAACTAAATATTCAACAACAACCAGTCCAATTTAAAAATCAGCAAAAGACTTAGTTGGCTAAAGAGGGTCTACAGATGGCCAAAAAGCCCCTGACTGTGGTGGAGTTTTCATGAAACTCTAAATGGGTCAAAATTCCTAGAACTGCACATCCAATAAAAGTCAGTTTTACCTATGTTAAAAACGTTTAAGGAGCGCCTGGGTGGCTCAGTCAGTTAAACAGCCAACTCTTGATCTCAGCTCAGGTCTTGATCTCAGGGTCGTGAGTTCAAGCCCCAAACTGGGCTCCACACCTGGGTATGGAACCTACTTAAAAAAAAAGAAAGGAGGGAACTGACACATAATTTTCTTTTTGTTCAGCCCCCATTTCACTTTAAAGTGAAAATACCTACAACAGGAGAAAGGAATTGCACAAATAAACATATTTGCTTCCATTATCTATGAACATGCTGTATATTTCTAGCAGAATAATGGGCTGAAGGAAGATAGGATAGTACAAATTCCTACAAACTCTGCTAGTCATTTGAATCTCATATTTCTTGAGCATTCAAAAGGAAAAATAAGCATAATGTCTTTTCTGATTCTTTGTAGTTATACTTGACATAAATGCTGAAGTTCATTTTAGCTTAGAACCTAGAAATACAGTTGAGCAACTAAATCATAACTTATGCCCAAAAAAGACATAAAATATTTAACATCTTTTATGTTTGTTATTTACAGTCAACTCTCAATTATCTAGACAACAGATTAACATTCACAAACAAATCCTAGTAACAAAAAGAAAAGTATGTTTGTGGGGGACTTACAGTTAAGAATTTGAAGTACACACAAACACACACACACACACACACACACATATATATACATATATAGACACACACACATATATATAAAAGTAAGATTTGTATTTTTGTAAATCTCATAGAATTCTTGGCATATGGGAGGTACTCATCATAATTCCACATGGTATCATTTAATAGCATCAAACAGGAATACCCACCATAAAGCTTACAGATCATTCACCTCTACACCAAAGGTTTAACAATTTATGCATTCAAACATTTGTGCACCTGCCAGTAATAAATATGGAATAGATCTAATAACAATAATTAGATCTAATAATAATTCTATGGAATTAGATCTATTTAATAGATCAATTACATCTATTTAAAAAGTAAATTTACTTTTTAAATAGATGTAATAGATCTAATAAATAGGGAATGATCTAAGTGTGGAAAACAAAGTGCACTTGGCCTAGTGCAGCAGGAAAATGCAAGGGTTGTGGGTTACCAAAGTCAAAATAAGGTAGTGTGCCCAGCTTCCACCACACTATTCATCAGGCAATGTTGACTGACTTTCCAAGTAAGGTCCACTGGATGATGTGAGGACGTCAAAACATAATTAAGTTCAGGGACATAAACTAAAGGAATTTTATAAAAAATTAAAGTAGAATGCTGAGATACTTTATTTTAATACTAAGAGGTTTTTATTCTGTGAAATACTAGTATTTTGGCACGTAACTGTTTTTTAAATTCTATACAATGATCTGAGAAACATCCAATTACATTTTCTACCAACAAGTTGGGAATAACATTAAAAATCAAACTCAAAAAGAGGAGGAAGGAAGGAAAAGTAGGGAAGGAGAGAGGCAAAAAGAGAAATGAATAATTAAGGAAAACATGCCTAGAAGGTGTCCAAAATCAAACAATAATCAGGCGACATAGTAATGCTAAGTGCTCCTTCTCTTTCCAAAGAACAGGAAATGCCACTTCAATAAAAGATCAAAGGTTACAGTACAGGGTTTTAATTCAGTTTAAATGACATAAATAATTCTTTTTTTTTTTTTTTTTTTTTTTAAAGAGAGATCTCAAGTAGGCAGAGAGGCAGGCAGAGGGAGAGGAGGAAGCAGGCTCCCTGCTGAGCAGAGAGCCCCATGTGGGGCTCTATCCCAGGGCCCCGAGATCAAGACCTGAACTGAAGGCAGAGGCTTAAACCACTGAGCCACCCAGGCGCCCGACATAAATAATTCTTTAAATACAAGAAAAAAATTCCCTTTATCTAAAGCCATAGTGATCTTGTCATAGACTGTAAACCTGGTCATAGAAAAGAACCATAACCTGTGAAGGAAGTTCGAAATTAATTTTTAACTATTTTACATTGTTATTACATACTTCTCTGCCTTTCAATAAACATATTATTAATAACAATATATGATGACGTCCTTAAAAAGTGATTAAAAAAAAGTTAAAAAACAAAGCTTGTGAAACAGAATTAGCATTGTTTATAATCCTTCATCTACCATATTTCCGGATTAAAAAACTTATCATATCTTCTATCAAGTAAGACTGTATAGACTCCTTTTCCCATCTCATCTTCTTTCTAAAACACAGTTTTAATCAACTTAATCATAAATATGTATTACACACAATAGGATAATTATGGAAGTAAGTCCTAGAGATACTTGCTAAAGTTTGTCACAATGGAGATAAGCCATTTAGCAAGCCTACGCCAAGCTGACTGGGCGATGGGATGCATCAGGGCACACCTCACCTGGGTTAGAGGTAGAAGAGATCTTTTGGGAGAAGGGACAGCTCAGCATATCCGAATGATGAGAAGGACACAGCCTAGTGAAGGGAGACATGCAAGTCCTCTAGTAGGCACAGGTAAGAGAAAGATCCTTTAGAAACAGGGATGGGAGGAGGTAATAAGGCTGGAGCTTAAGAAGGCAGGACCCCTAGTAGAACATCTAATGAAAATTGGAATTGGCCCCTAGCATTTAAAAAAAAAAAAAAGGAAGTGTTTTAAGCAAGAAAATAACAATCAGAGTTGCATTGCAGGTGCATTGCCTGGCTGATATGGAGAATGGACTGGAGGAAAGCTAGACCAGAAGCTACAAAATCAGGCAGAAAATCCATACCAGCAATCTCCAGCATCAGTGAAAGGAAAAAGCTGACAGGCTACACTTACTATCAGATCTGGTTGTTTCTTATATGTCTGACAGAAAGCTTATAGTAAGACCATAACTGTCAACTTTGCTATTTCCTTATAGTTCACTGTGCTTGTATTTTTAATCTTATTCAATTGTGTGATTTCTTTGCAGGCATCCATAACTGACCATCATGAAGATTAGTTTATAAGTAGTATGAGGCGTAGAACACTCGGCAGGCACAGGTAAACTGCAATATACGAAAAGGTAGTAACCCCCAGAGGCTTGCAAGGTGGCCCCAACACAGCATGCTCACCCTCTTCCCACAATGCATCCCCCACATCACACGTAGCCTCTTTGACCCACAACATAAGGGATGTCCTCGGTGCCCACCCTGAGTTAAATATTGATAAAGCCTGGGTGCCTGGGTGGCTCAGTCGTTCGAGTGGCTGCCTTCAGCTCAGGATGATCTCAGGGTCATGGGATCGAGCCCCGAGTTGGACCCCTTACTCAGCAGGAAGTCTGCTTCTCCCTCTCCCACATTACATATTAATAGAAGTTCTAATATTTTCTTTTTCATACCAGTGAGTCATTTCATATGCCCCCACCCACCGACTTGTCATATTAGGGTTCTATTAATGTTTTAATAGAACCTTTAATTTTAATCAACCTTTGTTCTAAGCTATAACATCAAGTCTATGAATTTATATTGCTTTCTGATGGGGTAGAATAAAAATGATCACTAAAAGCAAAAAAATTATATCCTCTCAAAAATGGTTTATTACAATATTGAGAAGTACTGATAGACCAGGAGTTTTTCCAGGGAGGAACCACCTCTTACTGACATCTGTCTCTCCACACACTGACACAGTGGCTGGTCCTGAGCAGGCACTCAATAAACATTCTTAGAATGAATGGACAACCATGAAGTCATGGACCTAGATTTGCTGAGAAGGTGGTTAGCCCCTAGCCTTGGAGTTATTTCAGCGTGAGTGAAATGGCCATTTGCTAAAACTGGGAGATAGGTTAGGTGAACTCAGAGAAGTCTAGGATAAGTATTTTAATTTGTAAGGAGAAAGAAGAGTGACTTCCCAGGACTGGATAATGACTGGCTTACTTGTATATTACAACACTGAGTTTGACACCTAGTTCTGCCACTTAAAAACACTGTAACCTTGAGCATGATTCTTTTTCTTTGACTTATTAAAGTGATATCTGAATAGTTTTCTACCCTTAAAGCTATTTTTTAAAATTCTGTGCAGAATTTTAAAAAATTCTGTCACTCAGTGACAGAGTAATGAACTGATGAACATAATTTTATTTTGCATTTTGTGTTTTATAGCTATACTCATAAGAGAAGATAGCTTCTTTCACTTTGTGCAATTTCTTTATAAAATAGCAACAGCAATGTGCTAATTTTCATAAAATAAGCTCAAACTTCCTTTTTCTGTGCCCTGTAAAACTATAAAGAATGCATTATCTATCCTTTAGAAAATGAAATAATCTTGCCTCCATAACTAATCCCAGAACCTTCTCTAAGATAGCCCTCTGATAACTTTTCATTTTTTCTACAATCCATTGATTCAACAGCTCTAATATCTGATTCAAAATTTTAATTTTATAGTTTCTAGATGGTCATCCATTTCATCTGGAATTTCTAACCTATTAACATAAATCATTATTATTCTTATAAAAACTTTTGGAATCCATTATTATACTTTCATTCTATGTTTTATCAAATTTGCAAGGGATCAGTGCTGCTTTTTGAAATCAGTCATATCTGTCAGGGTTAAACATCAAATAAAATCTGAAAAGGTTGGAATAAGGAATCTGTTAGTGATCTCTGGGAAAAATGATAGAACTTAAAGACATCTGCTTTAGCTACTCTGACCCTATTTTCCTATTTCCTTGCTTTCAGTTCAGTTTTCCAAAGTAAGAGTGTAACTTTAGTATTTAATACTAATAAAATACTTAAGTATTTTTAAAGTTTTTTTTAAAGATTTTATTTATTTGAGATAACAAGAGCACGAGTAGGGGGCAGGTGGGGCAGAGGGAGAAGCAGGCTCCCCACGGAGTGAGGAGCCTGACACGCGACTCAATCCCAGGATTCTGAGATCACGACCTGAGCCAAAGGCAGATGCCTAATCAACTGAGCCACCCAGGAGCCCCATTTTAAAAGATTTATAAAGTACTTCAGTAACTTAAAAAAAAAAGATTTTTTAAATTTAAAATTTTGTCTTAAGTATAATGGACAAAAATTCACACTATTTTAAAGTATAATGTTTTCTATATCACTGCATCTGAAAGAGACTAAGTGAAATTATTTCAACCAGACATAGCCAGTTTGTTGCTCTACTCACATAGTCTTAAAGTGTAAGAACAATGTTTCTTTTTATAGCTAAACAATGTGGTACCTTCTACAACATTCCCTAAATAGTCTCAATGTACATTAGTCAACACCATTGGACCACACTTGTAATTCCTTTTCTTTTTTTTTTTTAAGATTTTCTTTATTTATTTGACCTCTGTCAAATAAGAGAGCACAAGCATTGGGTGAAGAAAGGGCTCCATCCCATGACCCTGGGATCATGACCTGACCCAAAGGCAAACGATTAACCGACTGAGTCACCCAAGTACCTCCACACTTCTTTAATCATCAGATTATATTATACTCAAAAAATACCAATACATTAAGTAGCCCAAATATGCTCATGCTAATCTAAAACAATATTTTGTTGACTTAGATAAATTGTATCATTTCAATTGGATATAAATAAAATTACACTTGATGAATTTTGAGAAAAGAATTAGCCTGCCTCTGCCTACTTGTGATCTCTGTCTCTGTCAAATAAATAAGTAAAATCTTTAAAAAAAAAAAAAAAAGAACATTTGAATGCCTTTCAATTGTGACTAACAGATAAAATTTAAATCATATATGTAGGATTTTTTTCATATCACTATTCTACAGAAACATTTTAATGATTCAATGTTTATAAATTAATCAACTAGTTTACTGTCTGCTAGGCATTTATGATTTATACAGGGATTTGGTGAGGTATACATTGTCCCAGTCTTCTTCTGGTTTTATAATCTACTTAGTTCACATCTATTATTTATATTCTACAATAAAATATTAAAGATAAATTTTATTTACACATAAAAAATCTTCATAAAAAGCTGAACATTTTCATAGTACTGGAGAACAGACTAGTGGTTAATGAATGTGAAAGGGTCCACGCTGCTACTCTCACCACCTTCCAAATCTCTAACTGTGGAAAAATCTTACCTTTCTCTACCTGAATTTCTCTAGTTATAAAAACAAGCATCTCAGCACCCATCTCAGAGTTGCCACAAAAATAAAAATAGAATAAGTTCTTGGTGCAATGTCTGGCTTATAGTAAACACTTGATAATTGTTAGCTGATTTTCATGTTAAAAAATAGGGCCATGATACTTTAACATAGACTGGATCTTATAAAAAGAAAATTACTAGGATGCCTGGGCGTCTGCCTTCAGCTCAGGTCATGATCCCCGGGTCCTGGGATCAAGTCCCACATTGGGCTTCCTACTCAGCGGGGAGCCTGCTTCTCCCTCTGCCTGCCACTGTCCCTGCTTGTGCTCTCTCTTTGACAAATAAATAAAATCTTAAAAAAATATATTGTTTATTATTATGTGGTTACAATCTATTGTATACTGAGATAGAAAGTATTTATTTAATGCAAATTTTCATATAATTTGTATAAATTTGAGCTTGATTATTCACCTCAAAGATTTCTCAATTGGTTCCTTTAAATAGTATCTTTCAGTACATAAGACCAAACATTAGATTTCTAAATTTTTAAAAAAACTGATTTTTAGGAGCACGTGGCAGGCTCAGTCTGTAGAATATATGACTTTTGATCTTAGGGTTCTAAGTTCGAGCTCCACGTTGGGTGTAGAGATAACTTAAAAATAAAATCTTAAAAAAAGAAACACACACATTTTAAAAAAACCTGATTTTTAAATGTTTCCAGAATTACATTTTAGAAAGTGACATATACTTCTAATTATGATATATATAGGTATATCATCAAATGATTTGATGTACACAGAAATGTTCAATACGATTACACCTCTTCACTGTTGTCAGTTGCTACTTTAAATATAGTTTATCAGCACAGCTAAACAGAACAATACCCTAATGAAAATTCACTGTCCTATGACATCTTCGTTTAATCAACAACAAAGATTTCATAGTAATTCATTTACTTTAACTACTGGATAAACAACCATGTGCCTTCAAAAGACCTCACGAGGGTAGCCAAATGTTACAAAATTATAAAGTCAAACTAGGTATTAAAGAAGCTTATCAGTGAGGAAATATTTTTTATCTAGAATCACGGTTGTTTAGTTTAGCTAAAGAGATAGAAACAGCATTACTCCCATTATGTAACTGACTCCCATCTCCCAAATGGAACATGGAAGGAACTGATTATTTCTCTGTCTGACTACAGGACTGGTAGCCCTTTCAAGCATCAACAACTAATAACAAGTCATGAGCTAATTATGGAATGAAAGCATTTCCATCCCTCTTAAAATAAGAAATGGACAATAAAGTAGCAAACTAAACACAGCTTCAAGTCCAGTGTGTACTCTCCAACATCACAACTGACGTTATTGGTCTGCTGGAACTCCTCAAGCTGTTTACAAGAAAATTGTTAGTGGTCAAGCTGACAAACTCACTAATACCTTTTTTATAGGACCACATGATTGTCTTGAGTGATTTTATGGAAAAGTAAAAGAGGAAAATGAATGCGAACTAAAATTTTAGAGCTCTACTACCATGTGTCTTTCAAACACATCCAAAATGTAGTTTAATCCCCATTTTATCAGCAAAGGAACCAAGGCTCTGAGAGGTTAAGTAGCTTCCCAAAGGTTATGCAATAGGAAAATGGCACATCTTTGATTCAGACCCGAGTCTATGTGACAAAATCAGTACAGGCAGACAGAATGCTGTGTTTTAAAATGTTTTGGAAAATTAATCTCAAAAGAAAGTCTTTCATATGGAACATGTAAATCACATATGTATTTTGAATGGATGGATTACAGTAGCAAGGTACCAAAAATAATCTTGGAGAAGTTGCTTCATCTCTCATTCTCTCAGGTTTTGTTTTTTATATCTGAAAAGGACAAAGAAAGTACTATTTCTCACACAAGGTTATTATAAAGACAAAATATTCTAACATATTTAACATAAACCACAGCATCTAAATAAGAACTTAATAAATATTGGTCAATTTTTGTATTATTCCTCTTGCCGTCATATGTAAAATTAAAGAGTCTTTAGTGTTTGCTGGGTCATCAACTGAACATTCTCTGAAAAAGTTATTGGGTCTGTCTTATCCCCCGTTCTAATAGAGAGTCTGGAATATAGTAAGTGCTCAACAAATACTGAAATAAATCATCTAACCATTTTCCATTCATTTTTCTTTCAATGTGTATGTATTGATACACAAAGAATACTGTAACCCTTCTGCTGATTTTTCTTTTCCCCACAATAACACCTTGAATCAAAAGTTCTCGGAAGACAAAAGATCCTTCGTAGGAAATCTTACGTGGTTAAAGAGAAAGAGGTGGGGGAAAGGGAATCCAGAATTTCCAAGTGTCACGGAAAGGAAAACTAGGCAGACATGCGTGCAAAATACATCTCAATTCATATACCTCAATCTCCTCTCCATTTTAAAGTAAATCCACCCTCAACTCTAGAAAAATGGATAAATTCTCACTGTTCTCAGAAATCTACCACCTTCAACAGGCTCTCTTAACTACCAGTTCAGTCATACAGCAAAGAAAGAAATGCCAAAATCAATTAATTCTTTGTGTTTGTCCATTGCTGACTGTATATCATATAAATGTCTTGGAGTCAATATTTACATTTTAAACGTCTCTTATTTATAATTCAACTTGATAGGTTAATTTACCTTGTTGACATCTTAAGCATCTACAGGCTGATAAGCACTAGTTTGAAGAAAGGCACACACTGAAACCACTTTTTCTACCATGAGCTGATCTTGAAGCTAACCTTGATTTGGTCTCTGTACAGTAAGGTGGGGTCAGAAATGCATAGTTTCTGATGCTCCTGTAAAGCAGGAGAATATAGTAATAAGAATGTTGGCCTTGGAATCAGGCAGATCTCCCAGGAAAACCTGGTTCTATCCCTTGATTAATCTCAATTAAGAAAACTGCATGAGCCTCAATGTTTCCTCCTGTACAAAGAGATAAAACATGGAGGCGTCTGGGTGGCTCAGTGGGTTAAGCCTCTGCCTTCCGCTCAGGTTATGATCTCAGGGTCCTGGGATCGAGCCCCACATCGGGCTCTCTGCTCAGCTGGGAGCCTGCTTTCCCCCACCCCCTGCCTACTTGTGATCTTTGTCTGTCAAATAAATAAATAAAATCTTAAAAAAAAGAGAGAGAGAGAGATAAAACATGAACCCCATGGTGGTGTTGGGAGGATTGGGTTAGTGTATGCGAAAGTGCTGTCACTTGGCATCAACAATATTAACAAATGATAAGGATTATGATTTTCAAACAATTTTTAAACAAAGCATTACAATTACCCTAGTTAAAGGCCCATGGAGAGTATTTCTTCCCAAACCATCCCTCTTCACACAGCCCCTAGCATTCTTCCAGATTCCTCTATCTGACATATATCCCTGAGGGAGAGAAGGAAAAGAGAGGGCTAGAAGAAACAGGTGGTTTCCTCCATTGCAATCCCTCTATGTCTAAACTGAGGTTTTTTAGACTACCAAAATCCTAATGTGGACAAAACAATTATTAAAAACCCATCACAGAGGACAGAATAACATGAACAAATACTACTGTAGATAAAAAGATGCAATTAAGTAGTAAATGCTACCGTGGACAAAAAGATGAATATATCTTGCTCTTAAGAATCTTGCAACTTAGTGAGGAAAACAAGCTTATAAACAAAACACAAATAGAAGACAGAAAGGTAATACTTGCTCTGACAGACTTAGAGGTAAAGTACCATGAAAGCAAAAGGGAAGAGGAAATAAATCTGGCTTGAGGATCTGTAAAAGCTTCAAGAAAAAGGTGAAATTTGGAAGTGGGCCTTGAAACATGTGCGGATTCCTTTGGGCAGTGAGTTGGGACAGTAGAATTCCACGCTGAAGAAACTCTAAACAGAAACAAGGAGGCTGAAACTCCTCAGTATGCAGAAGAGTCACAGTCCACCTCCCAAGTCTGAAAGAATTAGGTGGAAAGAGACAGTAAGAGATGAGGCCAGAAAGGAAAGTTAGGATGAGGCATCCATGCCTTCCCAATGCCTACTCCAGAGTCTGGCCTTTACTACATAGGCAAAAAGACCTTTACGGGAAGACTAGGGGCGCCTGATAGGAACTGACTCATGGTTTGAAAATATCCTTGGAGTATAATAAATCTTAAAAAATAAAAACTACGAGCAAGAAGGGGCTATCAAAACAGCTCAGGCCTAAACTAGAACGTCAAGAAATAGAAATTAAAAACAGTATTAAATTGTAATAGCCCACAGGGTCAAGCAATTTATAATTCTTATAATATACAAATATGTTTCTTCTACTCGGGGTAAAAGTGAATAATATACAGAGTTGGGATTTAGGGATAAAAAGGGCTGACTAGGATGTGTGGCCTGAAGTCAAGATAACACCCCCAAATCTGTTAAATACAGGTTTGAGCATCCATATTATAATAAAGGGACACCATCTGGTAGATGAAACACAAGAGCTTCTCAAGGCACATGTGGTATGTATAGGCTGGGGATGTGGTCAATGTTTTTGGGGGGGGTTGGGGGAAAGGGGGCAGCACGGGTCTCTCTAATTCATAGCAGGCTCACAGCGGGTTACAGAGGCCACAGAAATCCAGGCCCCAGAAGGAAAAAACCAAGCTAACCAGGGAGTCAGGACCCAGCCAAGTTGCCTGAAGTTCAGGTCAGGGCTCCAGTGGTAAGAAACATCCATGCGCTCAGTGGGGAAGACCTGGTCTCCGGATGCTGAGAGTACACATAACAGTGGAGATGCAGGTAACAAGGATAATTCCAGGCCACCGCCACTGCTGGAAGAGGCTTTGTTTAAATCAATTTTTGAACTCATAGCTTGAAAGTCTTTAATACAGAGAAAAGGCTGATTAAGACCCAAACTAAAATTGTTTTATAGGGGCGCTTGGATGGCTCAGTCAGTTAAGCGTCTGCCTTCAGCTCAGGTCACGATCCCAGGGTGCTGGGATGGAGCCCCACGTCGAGCTGGTTGCTTAATGGGGAGTCTGCTTGTCCCTCTGACTCTGCCTGCCATTCCCCCTGCTTGCGAGCTCTCTGACAAATAAATAAATCTTTAAAATAAATAAAATTGCATTATATGAGCATGAATTTGTATCACAATGTTTTCTGAACTCATTTAAATTCCTTAGCTAATGTGAGTGTAACAGCAAAGGTTATTTAAAAAAAAAAATGACCTAGCACCAACTAAGATATAATACTTTTATCTAAAAACAAGACAACATACTAAACAAAAAGTCTATCCGTCCACCCTAATCTTAGGAGAACTTCAACAATTGGGCTGAGTTTCACCTGTTGGCCTCACCCATCTCTGCCCAGCCTGTATGATCTACTCACACTGGACATTCTCCACATTCTCTAATACTCGGGACACTCTGCTGTGTTTACGCCTTCATTTACAATATCCATCTTCTTTTACTGGCTTGGCAATGCCCATTCATCCTTCAAGTCATCTACACTGTGAGACCCCTTAGTGCCTTTAAACAGAACTAATCGCCGAATAGGTTCTTACAGCATTTTCTACATACCTCTTCTGTGGTAGCATCTTCAAAATCAGCTCAAGAGTCCCCCCGCCCCCCGCCCAAGAAGCTTTGGGGCTCTTGCAGACATCCGTGTCTGCCTTTATTCCTAGTCTTGCCGTAAACTGTATCACATCAGTTGGCTATTTCTACCACCCAATTAGGAACAGCTCAAGAGCCATAGCTAAAACTTACATTCAGCATTTTATGGCCTCTACTTAGCCCACACTCTGGAATAAAGTAATTTATCAATGTTGAGTAAATCAACATTCTTCCAGCTTCCCAGTGACCGATAAGGTTCTAGATATTTACTTTTATGTATTAATCTTTACCATTTGAATGAAGATATTTATCCTTATTTCACTTGTGCAGTTATCCTTCCATCAATTTCTTAGAAATTTTCTATGATAGAGATTTTAAAACTAAAGAAATAGGTCCAAATTTTATTTTATTCAATGTAACAGTGGGATTATAATAATTTAATCCCACACATATCGCTAAAATGAAATTCAGGGATTTCAGTAACAGTGGCCTACTGTGTCTGCCCACTTAGAAAGTGCCAGTCTTGAACAAGACAGAGTGTTTATCCTCATCACCCCAGACCAGGCTTTTTTATGCCCTCCTGGGCATCTACCCGTTATCTAGAACCCATCAAAACCAGCAATACCCCTTATTTTCCAGATTCTCCCTCCACTTCCCTACATACTACCCCTACTATCTAAAACTCATATTTGTACACTACTACAGTCCTTATTAGAAAGTAATCTGATAATAGCTACTTATTGTCTATACCTTTTATGATACAGATAATTCGTACAACAGCCCATACCACAGATGAAGATATCCAGACTTAAATATGAAAGTCACTTACTCAAAATTACACCAGAATAAAGACCTAAAGTGAGATTGTAAACTATGCGACTACAAAGTTATGCTCTATCCACTACTCCAGGGGTTGTCAACCTTTCCCATGCATCAGAATTACTTGGAGGGCTTATTAAAACAGATTTGCTGGGCTCCACCTTCCTCCCACTTTCTGATTAAGCAGGTCAGGAGGGGGTTCTGAAAATCTGCATTTCTATCAAGTTCCCAATTGATACTGATCAGGGACCCACTTTGAAAACCACTACACTACACTACCATAACAATGGTAGTTGAAAACATTGAAAACATCTGGGTAATTCAGTGGCCCTCAAGATGATTTGCTCTTGACACAGGGTATGCCTTCATAGGCTTCCTTTAGTAAAATCTTCCTAATAGTAAATGCCTTCCTAATAGTAAAATCTCATATTCTTCGAGAGAGGTGAGACAGAAAGGGAAGAAAATAGTGCTGGGGACGTATTCTTGAATGAGAAAATTCAACAAAAGGTAGTTATAATACCAATTCCCTAGAAATTTATATGGAAACTGAATGCAAGTAATCAATTCTCATTTCTGATTCTAACTTCAATGTGAAGAAATAAATGCCAGACAGCAGCCAGAAGAATTTCTAAAAAGAACTTCACCCATTATGACTTACTCTACCAGGCCATTAAAATATATTATAGAGATACCACAAGCAAAACATTTTGATAGAAAAGCAGAAAAAGTCCACGAACACATGAATAAAAACAGATTTAATATATAAGGATGTCAACTTGAACCAGTGGGGAAAAGACAAACTGTTCAATAGGTTATGTTGAGGAATTTTTTTTTTTTTTAATTTGGACTCTACCTCATACCACAAAATAATAAACTCTGGTTTGTTTGTCAAATATTTAATGTATCATAAATTTAAGAATATTTTAATTTTTTTAAGGTTTTATTTATTTGAGAGAGAGAGAGAGAGCACACAAAGGCAGGGGAAGTGGAAGAGGGAGAAGCAGCCTTCCTGCTGAGCAGGGAGCCTGATGAGGGACTCGATCTCAGGACCCTGGGATCATGACCTGAGCTGAAGGCAGATGCTTAACTAACTGAGTCACCCAGACGCCCCTAAGATAAGAGAATATTTTAAAGACTTATAATGGGGGCACCTGGGTGGCTCAGTGGCTTAGGCCTCTGCCTTCGGCTCAGGTCATGCTCTCAGGGTCCTGGGATCAAGCCCTGCATCAGGCTCTCTGCTCGGAGAGAAGCCTGCTTCCCCCTCTCTCTCTGCCTGCCTCTCTGCCCACCTGTGATCTCTATCAAACAAAATATTTTTTAAAAATCTTAAAGACTTATAATGTACATGCATTTCTAAACAAGGCAAAGGAAAACACACAGAATTGCCTCTAATACAAAACTAATATAAACACTAAAAATGCTTCCATAAACAAAGCTACAGGATAAATGATGAAACTGGGAGATTATTTAGAATGTAAGACACAAAAGGTTTTACACATCTAGTGTAAAATACATATTAAGAGCTTTTACAAAATCAATAAGAGGAAAGTAGAAGCATAAAAGTATGAAGTGAATTTTTAAGAGAAAAGCAAATGAAAATTAAACATTTGAAGAGTTTCTCAAACTCAGTAATGATCTAAGAAATAAAAATTTTAAATAATCATAATCATGTTCCTTTATCAGGCTAGAAACCATCAAGGTTGACAACATAGAAATTTTTTTAAATCAAACTGGAAAAAACTGGAAAAATTCAATGAATGCTCAGCAATGTCAGGAAATGTGCCAAAGTGTCAAACACAAAGTGCATTTTAAGTAGAGAAGGAAACAAATTGTTCAGACACTTGATATGTTTCTATTGTGTATAATCCTGAGGACAGGTTTTCACTGACTCTCATTTAAAGTGTGTCCTTGACTTTAAAAGATGGAAGATTTGGAAAGGTTTTGTTTAGTTATTTCAGAGGAAGGTAGGTGGTAGAGGGGTGGGGGTGGGTAGGAACTGCTAGTTTTGTTTTTTTGTTTTGTTTTGTTTTGTTTTAACTATGAACTCTTTCCCTATTTGGAACAATCTAGTGCAAAGAACAAGATACTGTTATTTTCATTAAATATACAAGTACTGTCAGGGAACTCAATGATGCTTGACAAATCTTTAAAATTGTCTATGTCTATGGGGCGCCTGTGTGGTTCAGTGGGTTAAAGCCTCTGCCTTCGGCTCAGGTCATGATTTCAGGGTCCTGGGATCAAGCCCCACATCAGGCTCTCTGCTCAGCAGGAAGCCTGCTTCCCCCTCTCTCTCTCTCTGCCTGCCTCTCTGCCTGCTTGTGATCTCTCTCTGGCAAATAAATAAATAAAATCTTTAAAAAAAAATTGTCTACGTCTCTGAAATCACAAAATAGTAATGCGTGACAAGTGTTCATACTGTTCAAATAGCTGCCAGTCTCAGTAAGAATGCTTATATTTATTAGAAAATGCACACCAATTCAAAATGTGATTAGGGCGGGCTACCCTCTTCTATGATCACAGATTCTTTCTCTATGACCTTGACAGTCCTCAGCAATTTTCAATAGTTTATGACAGTGATAACCTGATTAGAATACCTTAATGAGGAAAAATGCAGCTGTCTGCTTCTTTATGACCAAAGTAATAATCTGCCTTTCTTTGGAAATGGCGTTAACAATTTTTAATTGAATGCATATCCACGTGCTCGCTTCGGCAGCACATATACTAAAATTGAATGCATATCCACGTGGAAGTCCATCCAGCATGACGAGAATATGGCACCAACAAGCTCAACGAGAAAGAACATCTTCATGCAGATGCTGCCTCACACTCCATACCCAAGAGAAAGTGCACTCAGGAAAACCAACCTCATCAAGAATTTAGAAAGGAAATGCATAACTTATTCAAACGGACTCACCTTGTTTTAAGACATGTATTATCAACAAACAATCCACAAGCAGGTCCCATCTTAGATACCATTTTTAATATAAAGGGGCTCATTATGGTTTAGAGATGTGGAAAGTATGTGACCAATAGTGGGAGGTTCTAGACCTGTACTCTGCTACTTCAGCTTCCTGAGAAAGGAATGGAATCCAAGCTGTGGATAGGGAAGCTACAAAATAAAAACCTTGTCTTCTTATACATGAGGGGACTGTCTTGTAGTCTCAAAGATAAGGTCTTTCCATTAGGAACCACTGCCAATGATAAACTTAGCTGGTTATTTTTTTTTCCCTAGAGGAAAAAGGGATAAAGATTTACAATATACACATTGTGTGCTCACTATCTCCCCATCTACCAGGTAGAGCCTTTTCTAATGATTGTAAAGGGCCAGAAAAGCTGCTTACAAAGAATTACGTTCTATGAACTGAGGAGTTACAAAACAGGATTATTTATATTTGGGAAACAATGATCCTTAACCAAATATAAACCACTAATTTACTGAATAAAAACTGAAAGTGGGTAGCTTAAACCAAACTTACGAACTTCCATATGCTGATGCTTGAAAACGTTAATAATTTAGCTACAGACATTTAATTGTGAAATTAATATCATAAGCAAGGAGTTGTATTAGTATTTCATGGTTTCATATTTCATGTATCAGTATTTCATGGTTTTACATATAAATATATCCAATTAATCCCAGGCATGTGTCTATGAAATAGGTATATTCATTTTCAGATGAATGAATGAATGAATCGATGAGCAAGCAAGCAGATATACAGAAGTTAATTTGTCCAAATTTTCCTAACTATTCAGTGGGTGAGCCAGGATTGAACACCAGGTCTCCCTGAAATGCCAAGCTTATAGCCCCAAGACTATTCCTAGAATGTCTCTGATTGTCACTTCACACAGTTAACTTACTAGTTTAAGGCAACAAAGGTGACTGCTGGAGCCTGGTCAGATGAAGAATAACCTCCATGGTTGCTTAACATCAAACTGGCAGCTCTGCCCCATGCCTGCTGAGCCAGGGGCCCTGGGAGCCCCAGCCACAAAAGGAAGAGGCCTGAACCACCCCTCGCTGCCATAGCAATGATCTTCAGGCCGCCTGGGGTGTTGGATACTCCCTTTAGGAATTTTCCCTTTGGCACCTCACTGGACCTTGCAATCCAATGCCCCCGTGAAGGCAGCATTCTCCAGTCTCACAATAATAATCCCAGGCTGAGAAAGACAGTTTTGATACTTGGTTCTGGCTAAGAAAAGTCAGTCCTAACAACTTTCCAGAGTCCAGTGAGAAGAATTAATCTTAGGGGGAAGTGCTAAAGAGGTGGGAAAAGGGCACATAGAAATTTACAACTTCTATAATGGTGTAAAGATTCTGAAAAGGTTCATTAAGGCATTTGAGAAACCAGACATGATGCTAACCAAGGCAAAAAAAAAACAAAAAACTCGAAATTGCATAGTAACTGGCATTTCAGAGATTTGGACTTTCCTTATTTTAAAACAGAGAGAGTATTGTTTACACTGCCTTGGAAGTTGTTCAAAGATGTGTATTTTTAATAAGATTGAATCATGTTTTCAATCCAAAGTGATTTTATTTCATGAATACATTTTCCATGTACCATATAGTAATATTTTCAATACAATTAGCTGCCAGTGCCCAGCCTGGTGGGTACCTGACACACAGTAAGCTTTCAATAAGTATCTATCAAATGAAAACAAAATTGATGAACTGTTGATATTTTCAGGATGATGCCTTATTCTTGTTATACTTGGTTACCTATTAAGTAGTTTCAAACCCAATCCTCCCCAACTAATTCAAAATTCCCCTCTCAAAAGCCATACCTGTCCTAAAGCTCAGCTTCTTCATCCTTCAGTGGAGCCCAAGATTCCTCATCTTCCTCGACCACACCCAAAATTAATAACCAGAACTTTCCTTGTGTCCAAGCTTCCCCAGTGCTGTTGGGAAAAGACCAAGCCTGGCCCCAGGACCACAAAGACTGCATTTGAAAAAACATATACAGTACCTGCAAACCAAGTAGATAATTACACACACAAACACCCAACTTCCCACTTACTCTAATAACCTGGCTACAGATGGTCCCTGACTTACAGTGGTTTGATTTACAACTTTTCAACCTTATGATGGTAGAGAAGCAATACACACTTAGTAGAAACCATATTTCAAATTTTGAATTTGGATCTTTTCCCAGGCTAGAGACACACAGTATTGACTACACTTGATCTTAGCCAAAAGGCCGAGAAGGGATAGAGGTATGCAGTATAGAGATACTCTCTAGTGATGTGGGGCAGGGACAATGCAGGCCCCAGTCAGCCACATGATCACGACTGTAAACGACCAATACTGCTTAACCACCATGGTGTTGCTCACTTTCAGTACAGTATTCAATATGTTACATGAGAGGGGGGCCTCAGTCGGTTGAGCGTCTGCCTTCAACTCAGGTCATGATCTCAGGGTCCTGGGATCAAGCTAGCATCAGGCTACCTGCTCAGCAAGGGGGCCTACTTCTCTCTCTTTCCCTGTGCTGCGCCCTTGCTTGTGCTCCCTCTCTCTATCAAATAAATAAATTAAATCTTTCGAAAATATGTTACATGGGATATTCAACACTTTATTATAAAATTGGCTTTGTATTACATGATTTTGCCCAACTGCAGGCTAATATAAGTGTTCTGAGCACCTTTAAGGTAAGCTAGACCAAGCTATGATATTCAATAAGTTAGCTGTATCAAATGCAATTTTGACTTCCTATATTTTCTATTTATGATGGGTTTATTGGGACATAACCCCATCCTGAGTCTAAGAAAATCTGTATTTCTATTTCCCTCTAACAGTGTCCTTTCTTTGGCATGTCTCTCCCTGATGACAAGTCACAGGACCTTCCACACAGATTTCTCTGAAACTCTCAAAGGCTTTCAGTTTCTAACTGTAAAAAACTCTGGGACTGGTTTCTTCACTGCTGCAGACTTTACTGTCTTTCAGTTCTGGAATTACATTCACCCAAATCTAAAACTTATACCCTATCATGCACAGTTAATGATTTTACTGGAAACAACCCAAATGTCTAACACTAACAGGTGAAAATTAAAAAAAAAAAAAAGGTAACTATAGAGGCAAACAAAAGTTTTGTTGCACAGCTATTTCAAAAAGCAATTTTTAAAAAGATTTATTTATTTTAGAGAGAGAACATGAGCAAGCATGAGTTGGGGGAGGGGTACAGGGAGAGGAGAGAGAAATCTCAAGCAGACTCCCTACTGAGGACAGAGCCCAGTGACCACGAGCCAAAATCAAGAGTCGGATGCTTAACCAACTAAGCCACCCAGGTGCTCCACAAAAAGCATTTTTAAATGTGTTTCAAATAACTGAAATAACATATAATCCTGAAGAAAAATAATATGAAAATAAAATAGTTAAAAATCCAAACATTGAGCATTCTATCCACAGCATTACCTAAACTTTATCTAAAAGAACACTGGTTTTAAGAGATAAATCAGTGTTCTTCTGATAAATGGATTTGGAAAATGTTACTTTCAATGTTTTCATGTTGGAAGTCCATTCTGTATATTATATTAAAATCCCTGAGAAGACTTTAAGAGAAGAAAACAGACTAATTGTGTTTCACTCATACAATCACGAATTATTTGACCATGGAAGTTGTTCTTACAGGAAACAAGTTGACTTGTATCATATTCAGAAGACAGCTTAGAAGGGCACCTGGGTGGCTCAGTGGGTTAAGGCTTAGACTCATAATTTCAACTTGTGTCTTGACCTCAAGCCTCCCAGCAGGCTCCATATGCTGGGAGTGGAGCCTACTTGACATTCTCTCTCTGCCTTTGCCTTCCTCCCTGTGCACAATCATGCTCTCCCTCTCTAAAAAAAATAAAAGAAAGAAAGAAAAGAAGGCAGCACCTTGGGAAATGCTAAAATTCAAATTATGTTAACAACTATTATCTCTCCAGGTAGCCTAGTTGATGATTTTTCTTTACATATTCTTATTGCTTTTATTTTTTTTTTAAGATTTTATTTATTTATTTGACAGAGGGAGAGAGATCACAAGTAGGCAGAGAGCAAGCAGAGAGAGAGGGGGAAGCAGGCTCCCCACTGAGCAGAGAGCCCGATGTGGGGCTTGATCCCAGGACCCTTGAGATCATGACCTGAGCCGAAGGCAGAGGCTTTAACCCACTGAGCCACTCAGGTGCCCCTCTTATTGCTTTTAAATATTCTATATAAGCATGTCAATTTTGTAATCAGAAAAAAAAAAAACAGTAAAAAAGTGCTTAGTCCCGTTTACTGTCACTCCTACTATTATTTATTATATTGGCTTTGCCAACCCTAGCAGTTCTGAGGGGAAGGTGTGGGGAGCAGAAGAGCAGATGCAAAGTGGCCAAATCAAATGGATTTCAAATGACATCTGGGTTCCACTCAGATCTACCACTGCCTGGCTGTGTGACCCTGGATGAATTACACTGTACGTCTCAGTTCCTTCTCTACACAATTGGGATAACAACTACATCTACTTTACAGAGTGATTAATGACTATTAAATGCAGTAGCACCTGTCATGCACTTGACACAGTACCTGGCGAATAGTCATTGTTCAGTAAACACTTAATGTTTGTATGACCAGAATCCTATAAGCCACTGCCCATTGTTCTTAAACTACTATAAACCTGATCCTTTTAATTAGTGGAAATCTGATTTTAAAAATATTTGTTCAAGGGGCGCCTGGGTGGCTCAGTGGGGTAAAGCCTCTGCCTTCAGCTCAGGTCATGATCTTGGGGTCCTGGGATTGAGCCCCACATCCGGCTCTCGGCTCAGCAGGGAGCCTGCTTCCCCCTGTCTCTCTGCCTGCCTCTTTGCCTACTTGTGATCTCTCTCCTCTCTGTTGAATAAATAAAAATAAAAAGATAAAAATAAAAAAAATCTTTAAAAAATATATTTGTTCAAACCCTGAAGTAACTAAGGTTCCATATTATTTTACCTACTGTCTTATAAAACGCATTATTTAAAAGAAAATTTACTGGGAACATGGGAACACCTTAATGTTCAAGAAACTTTCCAAGTGCAGAGTCTATGCATAAGTATAATTCATTCTGCCTAAAATTTTTCATTATACTTACTAAGAAAAAGATCTTAATTATGCTAAGAAACTCTGAATAGTCTTTTTGACATCCAAACTTAAATACAAGAAGATGAAAAATATTCCTATATTACCAAAAAAGGCAATTCCAGAAAAACATTAATAAGATATTTCATTGTATTTGCTCTAATAAAGGCTTTTAGTCAAGGGTATGCAGGATTAACTTTCAGACCATGCTAATATGCTGCCACCAGAACCTTAAGAGTTCAACTTTGTACAATCTAGAACAAATGCTGCTCGTTAGCATCCCATCCTAAATGATACAGTCACTGTCATCACTATGTAAAAAAAAAAAACATTCAATATATGAGATCCTATGGTTAGGATAGCGTCTCAAATTCCCATTCCCTCTTTGAATAATGATGTTCTTGTATATGACATTACAACAGAAAATTTTCAGTCACTACGTATCATTCCTAACAAAATCAAAGAAATACAGTTAGAGTTACTCTCATCGTACAGAGAAGAAAAGTGAAATACTAAAATCTGAGGCAATTCCCACAATGGCAAAGAGAGGAAACAATCAGAATTGCAATCACCTTGGTAACATATTCCTAATCTCAGAGGGGACATTTTTCTCCCCTAAAAAATGTGATTTTCATTAAGATTCATACCCATTTTGTATTCAGTGTTCCAAGAATAACTTCCCTGCACCTGGCACAGAGACTTCATGGGGGACTGACGAAGAAAACCAACCCCATCTTCCATTTCCTGGGAGAGAAAAATGAGAACAGACATGTTCTCTTGCGCCTCGGTTTCCATTTAGTACAGTAACAATGTCAGCATGACAAGAAGCTGTTTCCTAAAAAGCAGGTAATGTTTATAATTTAACAAGCATAAACTGAAAGCCTGATTTGTGCTGGTGTTATTTCCACACTTTCATGCTGTGTAATTGTCTTCTTCCACCGCAGAGGAAATGGAGGCCCAATGAGGGAAAGAAAGTACCCAGCCAACAAGTGGCAGAACAGAGATTGGGTTCTAAATCTTCTGTCACCAAGTTCATTCTGCAATAGTGTTATTCTGGCTTCAGAGTGTTATTCTGGGTTCTGGATGGACCAGTTTTATTTGAAACCAAAAACAATGCTGGTAAAAGCCTGAGAGCCAGAGGCACTGGTTCACCACACTGGACAAATATACAGTACACTAAAAAAAAAAAAAAAAAAAAACTATACAGTACACTGCAGAGTTAAATGGAGAGAATTAGCCTCGCTTAAAATGCTTTATGGAATGCCGTACACCTGGCCATACATTAAACTTTTACTTTTTCAAGGTTTGTTTTTTTTCCTGATGAACTCTGGCTTAGAACTTCATTTGAAGACAATATAAAATGTTGACTTACTGCCAAATATATTCTTAGAAAAATAAAATTAACAAACTTGTTTTCTAATACAGTATCTGCAGTTTTGTACACATCTTGAAATATAACTTTCAAAAACTGGGGAGAAACCACTCAAACTGATTTTTCGACAATTTAATTTCTTCCACTCATGATATGTTTAAATTCTCAAACTTTTCTTTCATGAACTGGAAGAAAACACCCTTTATTATTTGTTCTAATTCTTTAGCTACTATTGTTCATATCAAAAGGCTAATTTCCTACACCAGCAAAGTAAGTGAATCAAAATAGCAAAGGTCTTGACAATCTAGATTTTAGTGTCTTGACACAAATTAGTGGAATTCTTATGCACTAATCATGCAATTAATGACTAATTGCTTTATTCTCAAAACCTATATTCTATAAATCAAATGTTACTCTATCATTATTTAAATGGGAATATTTAGACCATAAATAACTATATACCACTTATGCCCTGTAAAACAATCCTCCCCACGATGGCCAAACACTTGGTTTTGTCTAAGTTTGAGATGGAAATATTACTCAGAATTTTCACTTACACTACTAATGAAATGCGTATTTCTCTTATAAACACCACTGCAAGGAATAATGCTAAAAAATACTATCAGACTAAGAATGGAATTTTATAATAGAGTGCTAAGAGATTTACAACAGCTCTTTTAATGGTGTAGCGTTTGATAGTGGTTTAAAAATTCATTTTGATTAACAGCTGCAAAAATGAAATGTTAAATATTCAGTTTGATGCTTTGTTTAACTGAGTTTTTACCTCTCTAGTGAACAAGTAATCCACTGGTCTTCACCCCCAACTCCGATCTCTTGCTCAGGTTCACACAAATTCAAATAACACCTATTCAATAACTCATCATTAGGTGTCTAGGTATGTGTGGGAAATTAAATTAAAGTAAAACCCAGCAGTATACACAAAAGAAGTCAAGAACGTGGCTTCTGCCTTCTAGGTTTTCACAATCTAGTTAACTTAATCAAACATACCAGGAAAGGGTATTAGCACAGTAAATTGTAAACTGTGTATAAAGAATGCTAAAATGACCACTAAGTAATAGCAAAGAGTGGTGGTAGGAGGAATAAATCCAGTATATAAATCAATAGAGGACTAGTTATATAAGTCATGGTTCTTCCCTACAAAGACATAGTATGTACCAGGGGTTAAAAAGTAGAGCCCTTTATGTAGTGAAAAGGAATAATTACCAAGTTATATGATTAAGTAAAAAAACAAGGTACAAAGCAGCACCATGTATAAGAGAGAAACAATATCCACATGTACACTCATTTGCTCCTGGGTGTAAGCAGATGCACTCTCCAATATGGTAGCCAATAATTATATAAGGCTTTTCAGCACTGGATATGTGGCTAGTGTAAGAATTTAAATTTTAATTTTATGTAATTAAATTTCAAAACTGACTCAGTGCAAAATATTTTGTTAAAGACAACATTCGTGTTTTGTAGAACTAGAATCCTGTTAACTTTGCATTGTGTAATATATCATTTAAATTGGATTTTTTAATGTAGTGCCTAAAGAATTTTTAACTGTATTTGTGGTTCCCAATATATTCCCATTAGACAGCACTGGTAAACAGTATCCTACCAGGATTCGAAAGAACTGGTGACATTGATTGCCTCTGGAGAGAAAACCTAGATGCCAGGAACCAAGGGACTAGAGAGGTTTCTCACTACTTTGTCATTTTTCTCTTGAATTTTGTGCCATTTGGATATATTGCCTATTTAAAAATAATGAATAAGTGCTGTGACCTACAAACACAAGAGTAAAGAATTACTGTCATCAGAATAATTATCAATTTTATTTTGGATATACTCTCTCCTCTCAAAAACACATCTGGTACTTTTGAAGAGATTATACATGGTCTTTGGCAGAAAATGCTCTCTAATAACCTACGATCACAGAAGTGTTTCACAAACTAGCAGTACCGGAGTTACCAACTGAGCATAAGAGAGAGATTAAAGACTTCAAGCTTCAAACTGGTTAAACTAGCAAAATCTAGCATTTAACACCACTGCCTCTATTTTTCATTTTTCTACTCATTGAATATATTGCCCATATTCTTGTTCCTTTCTTTATATGCCCAAATAAAAACTTAATTATCTCCACATTTCCATTTAGCACTGAGGGCATCTACTTGGCTAAGGAAAGAAGGGGGTAAAAATAAGGAAATACCCCTTCGCAACCCACAAAATTTAATTTTTTTCCATGAGGCAGTAATGTAAATACATAAGCAGATCACAAAGGGCTCAAGTAAATGAGTACTATATATAATGACTGAGATACACTTAATGTATTTAAATATAAAATGAAAAATCAGATTACATATGTTCAGGGTATTATTTCTTTCAAATTTCCCCATCTTATTTTAAAACACAGTACTTTAGAAATTTTTTCTGCTTTGACATAGCTGATTTTTTTTTTAAGATTTTATTTATTTGAGAGAGAGAGAGCGAGAGCACAAGAGCAGTGTGAGGGGTAGAGGGAGAAGCAGACTCCCTGCTATGCAGGGAGCCCAATGTAGAGTCAATGATGCTTAACCTACTAAGCCACCCAGGCACCCTGACATAGCTCACTTTAGAGCTTCAAATGCATATATCAATGAAAACTGGTTTTAATTCGTAGTGTTTAAGTTTAAGGGAGGAAAAAAGCCACCATTCTCAACTGCAAAGCACGCCCCTCCTTTTCTCACTCCTCAAGAATGTTTGACATAGGGCTGCATTCATTTTGAGAAATACTCCTAAGGCCACAGAGAGAATGTGTGTAAAGGCATCCACCACTCAGCGCAAGAAAGGCAGCTTCCTCACCAGTCACACAGATCACACATCAGAATGACCATCAACACAATGAGCAGAGGTTTTGACTAAGTTTGATTCAGAGAGCAAGGCATTCTAGATAGCCTTAACTATTAAAATGGCCAAGTGCCAGAATTTTTAAAAACTGCTTGACAGGAAATCTTATGAAATTCCCTGTGAAGATCAACAGATGGTAAAAGATGGAATTAAATAGCCATCACTGCACTGCTTCCCTGCCTCCCAAGCTGTGTATGCCTTCAGCACAGCCCATTATTTCTTAGTATCCCAAGGCTGTTCCTTCAACACCAAAAGTGTCTTTGTGTTCAATCCACTTCAATTATCTGTGGGGTTCCAGAAACTTGGTCTCTACCTTACCTAAATTTTACTAATCCAAATCCGTAATATTCAAATATCCATCACCACCAACTTGAAGTGCTTAATATCTGGAGAATACAAAAAAAAATGGATTCGGTTTACCAAAAATTATAGCAAATATCCATTCAACACCTTCAGATAACTTTTAGAACTGCCACTAATTTGAACTTGTATAATTTGCTTAGTGTCCTAAATCACTATGATTCACAAAAAAACGAAAATCCAAAGTGGTACACCCCAACATATACATGAAATCCTGAATTTGATTAGAAAAACTCTAGGGACACCTGGGTGGCTCACGCAATTGGTAAAGCATTTGCCTTCAGCTTAGTAATGGCCCCAGGGTCCTGGGATGGAGCCCGCCATTGGACTCTATTCAGCTGGGAGCCTCCTGCTCCCACTCCACCCGCTTTGCTCTGTCAAATACATAAATAAAATCTAAAAAAAAAGAAAGAAAAAGAAAAACTCTAAAAACACCATTAGTAAATTCAAATCTATACCACTTACAACTACCAAGTTAATTGAAAACCTGTTCCTAGGTTTCACAAGGATACCAGCACAAACTTCAGAACTAAATTTTCTTAGCATCACCTAAGAATGAATTTCCTATTGCTCCTTTCAGACAAGGTAGTATTTAAAAAATGATATATGGTAAACTGGAGTAAATTACATGTTGGAATAAGTTCTAGATAAAAGTTTGTCCCAATTAAAATGTGAGGTGAAGGGGCGCCTGAGTAGCTCAGGCCTTAAGTGTCTGCCTTCCACTCAGGTCATGATCCCAGGGTCCTGGGATAGAGCCCCGCACTGGGCTCTTTCGGAAGACTGCTTCTTCCTCTCCCACTCCCCCTGCTTGTTTTCCCTCTCTCGCAGTGTCTCTCTCTGTGAAATAAATAAATAAAATCTTTAAACATAATATGAGGGGAAAATCAGTCTATTTCCCCTTTCAGATCACTCTTGTTTGTCTTTCAAACGAAATCATATCTAACTTTCCTACAGTAGGAAATGTTCACAGGTAATAAAACTATCACGGTAAAACCTGCCCTCTTTCAAAGAGAAAACTGTAGAAGGTTGGTAGCATGGGATCATAACATAAAATTTAAAAATTAGGTTATTTTCATTTTTCTGCTACCTCCAGCTTTGCTTTCCTAAAGGAGAGCAAAAAGATTTTCATTTGAAATTAAAGCATGCAGCTGCTTTCTGGAAATTCACATCTTAAATAAAATTTAAAGATTGAAAGAAACCAAGCCTGTAATCTAGTAGGCACTTCAATCAGGAGTTTTGCTGTTGGCAAATGACTGAATCATGAATATCTGAGAATATGGAGGCTGCCTAAAACCATAAGGGTCCTTTAACACAGTCACCCTGTCTCTTTCCTAATTCTATTAAAGCAATGATACTTGACTGGCAGGCATAAAAAAAAAAAAAGAAAGAAACAAAGTGTTGCTCCTCTCTCTGACACTTCCACTTTAGCACAAAGGAAATAATAAATTCAGCCAGCTCTTATAATTATCTTGACCACTGTTGATTAATTTGGCCTAGAAACTACAGCAGGTCCATTAAACATGGGAATGGTAGGGTGGTAGGTAGCCATGTTCCAATTTAGCAACTCAATTTCCTGTTTTTCCAGCAGATCTGAACTGATACATAACTGTAGCAGCTGTTAAAATTCTGGCTCCTGTCACCACTACTCCCCTTGGGGTCATCTCATACTTCCTCACTTCCTTTTCTCCAGAAATAATAGCATGTGTGCATGTAGGTAAGAGAGATGAAAATCCTCAAGGACTGGTGATAAATGTCCCATCTAGGTTTCAGCTTCTTAACTCTACTTCCTTATAAATATATCTTGGTGTAAGTGCAGAAGCTGCAACTTAGGCTACAAAGTGAAATGGTATATTTAATTTTAAAAAGTACAGTGGAATGCATACCTTCGTGTTAATCCTCCAAATTAATCACACTGAAAAACACTGCACTTTTTCCAATGACACTACCATTTTAAAAATATATTCTATCACTGGCGTTCAACCGTGTTTAAAGTCAACCTACACACTAAAGAGAAAATAAGAATCATTACTTCATGGGCATAACCATATCATGGACCTAAACCATTATAATTCAAGTGCTTTTTCAACCCCACTTCAAAGGGTTGCCTCTGAACCACTTTGGTTATTTTCAAAAGTCAACCCCCTCCCCCATCAAGTACGGCATTTCACTCAATTATGTCCAAAATAATTTTCTGCAAGTCTGAGGCAATTACTAAAGAAAACCGCTCTCCTTTTAACCCAGACATCAGTAGACCCCATTATCTGCGGTTTTGCTTTGGGCAGTTTCGGGGGCCAGCGGTCAGCAGAGGATTCCCCTTCTGGCGA
>CM053605.1:57165057-57190846 GCA_028646535.1 Procyon lotor | reverse complement strand
CACGCGGGAGTGAGAAAGACCAACCACATCCACATAACTTTTATTATATATAATTTGGTGTGTCTCTCCATCGGATGGGGGCCCTCAAATGTCGGGGGAGGATCACATGGAAGCCAGTAGAACCAGGGTGGTGAAAGAATTCACCTGAGGCAGAACAAAGGAGAAAGAAAGTTTACTGAATACGGCTGGCAGCAAGGGAGCCAGGGCAGCAGAGGAGAGACTGACTGCAAAGAGGCCATGGGCTGGGCTGCTTTTCAGGAAGGAAAGTGAGGAAGTCTGGGGATGTATGGAATTTTCCCTTTTGGGTAACTGTGCTAGTTTGTAAGTAGCCCATAGGTTAGTTAGGGCTTACGGATATTTTGTGGGGGGGTCACCTGATGGGCATGCCGGTATTCAGCCAAGTGGTCTCTGTGGACCCTCTCTACATTCCGTTGCTCCAACTTGTTGCCCAAATGCGACTTTTACATGTAACTTAAAATTGTTATGGCTGTTCTATTTTATTAGTTATGTTGTTAATCTTTTACTGTGCCTACCTTGTAAATTAAACTTCACACAGGTGTGTATGCATGGGGGGAAAATGGTGTGTATATATAAGATTCAGTACTATCCCCAGTTTCAGGCATCCACTGCGGGCTGGAACATATGGAACATATCCCCCACGGATAAAGGTTGGGGGAGGAAGACCACCTTACTTTATAATTGTTTACATTATCTCTGAAGCTCTAATTTCAATGGGCAAAGTGTTTCTAATAGGGAGAAAACAAGAGTACTAGGGAGAATTAAAATGACGGATTCTGAGGCAGTCCTGCTCCCTGTTTCCCTATACCTCCATTCTCACTGCCTCATAACCACAAACCTGAAAGCCTTAATGGGGCTCTATTTTTTCTCTAAAGAGTAGGCAGTTAAGAAAGCAACCTGATTCAGTAGTATATGTGTTCTCCTCCCACCAAATTTCTGAAGGCCTGTTTCTGAGCAATATCCCTCAGCTATATAGCATGAAAAAGTACAAATATAATCAAGATATTGCCCAACACAGGGCACAACACATATTCGAAACCCAAATACTTTAATTAACCGAAATACCTTAATTTATTGCCAATGAAACCTGGGAATTCTAATCTTTGTAAGGATTTATCATGATTTAAAATGTATTAAGACTTACAAGTAGTACCAAGTTTTCAGCTTTCTAGGAGCTGAGTTTAATAGACTTTTTCTCCTGCCTTGGCATTCTTTGCTGTCTTAATACTGAGATGACCATCCCAATTAAAGTTCTTACTTTGTCAAATTACTTCACATTTCAAATCTACAGTTTTTTTATGTCTAAAGTCATGAAATAGTTTGAACTAATTTAGATTTATAAATAACACTGTGAACTTAAACTATATGAAAATAAAAATAAATTACCCAAGCTCACTCTAGCGTTTTTCTAAAGACTAGTCAGTCTTTGAGAAGCTTTTCCAAGGGATTCATTCCTCAGATACGAAGTTTGTATGCAAAACTGAAGACATTTGGCCCTTTATAAATAGTCCTGGGAAACTTCTTTCTCCCATACTTTTAGTTTATTTTTACTGTAACAGATGGGGAAAAAATTCAGCAAAGCAGTCTTAAAAAAAAAGCCTTACAACAACCATCATACTAATGTTGAACACTAAAAGCTTACAGATAAGAAATGTCTTTAACAACAAAAACACTTGCTGAAAATTATAAAGGCAATTTGACTTAACTCATAAAGTAGGTATGGACTCAGAGACCTAGATAGCAACCCCTTCAGCTTTGTTCCTAAATATCTATGTATTAGTCATGTTTCATGAAAGTATCTACAGCACATGAAAGAAGTTTAGAACTTCTCTTTAAAATATATTCCAATATCATAATGTTAAAATTCTGCAGTGCTTGCCAAAGGACCATGCCTGTCTTCACTTAAAAAAAAAAAGAAAATCACCAATCACTATTCTGCAAAATCTCTTACTATATTTTGTTATAAAAAAATATATATATAGTTATATGCAAACAGAACATTAATCATTTTCTTCCAATTTAAGTTTAATACTTAGAAGTCCTCCTGCCAGTAAATTTGAATTAAATAATCACTACTTAATTTATCAATTTCATAAATTAGGCCAGGAGAGTCTGCAAACTTTACATACGGCCACAAGGTAAATATATTTAGCTTTGCAGGCTATATGATCTCTGTCTGGACCATTCAGCTATGATGGGAGAGCAGTCAAAGACAAGATGTAAATGAGTGGGTATGGTTGTGTGCCAATAAAAACAGAAACAAAGAATAAGAGATTAATATCCAGAATATGTACAAAACTCCTAAAATTCAACAACGAAGAAAGCAAACCTAACTAAAAAATAGGCAAAGAACTTAGACATTTCTCAAAAGAAGATATGCAAATAAACAGTAAGGACAGGAAATGATGCTCAACATCAATAATTATTAGGAAAATGCAAATCAAAAGTACAATGAGATACCACCTCACCTTCATTAAGATGCCTATTATTTAAAAAAAAACAAACAGAAACCAACAAGGATTGGCAACCCTTGAGCACTATTGTTGGGAATACCATAACCAATATGGGAAAGACTATGATCGCCCTTGAAAAATTAAAAACAGAATTACCATTTGATCCAGCAATTCTACTTCAAAAGAACTAAAAGCAGGGTCGTTTTTTTTTTCTTTTTTTCAAGATTTTTTTTTTTTTTTTATTTGACAGAGAGGAAAGAGGTCACAAGTAGGCAGAGAGAGGGGGGAAAGCAGGCTCCCTGCTGAGCAGAGAGCCCAATGCAGGGCTCGATCCCAGGACCCTGAGATCATGACCTGAGGCGAAAGCAGAGGCTTTAACCCACTGAGCCACCCAGGCACCCCAAAAGCAGGGTCTTAAAAAGATATTTATATACCCGTGTTCCTAGCAGCATTATTCACAATAGCTAAAATAAGGAAGCAACCCAGTGGCCATCCACAGTTAAATAGATAAGCAACATGTATACTATCCAGCCCTAAAAAGGAAAGAAATTCTGACATATGATATAGTATGGATGAACTCTGAGAAGATTAAGCTAAGGGAAATAAGCTAGTCACAAAAAAAAATGTAGAGACTTTTGATTCCACTTATATGAGCTACCTAGAGTGGTCAAAATCACAGAGACAGAAAGTAGAATGGTGGCCACCATGGGATATGGGGAGAGGAGAGTGGGAGCTATGTTGAATGGGTATGAAGATTCAGTTCTAGAAGGTGAAAAGAGTTCTGGAAATGGATAGTGGTGCTGGCTTTACAACAATATGAATGTACCACTGAACTGTACATTTAAAAATGTTTAAAATAAATCTTGTTATATGCATTTTACCAACAATAACAACAAATTTAGGGTTAAAACCAAATAGGTGAAGGGCCCATTTCAGCCTTCTGGACTTACTTTGCTGGGCCATAATTTGCTAAATCAGAGACAAGCTACTGCATATTAAGCTCAAAGCATAAACAATGTTTTAAAACTAACACAAAAGTACCATTGCCATACTAATATCCTGTTTTTTTCCTGCATAGAGAATTTCTTTGGTAAAGCTCTAAACATCGGCAGCCAATCTCCTAGTGATTAGAAAACATGTTTTACATAAAGTAAGGGCTCACAAGTTTTGACTAACTAGTTAAATGAAAGCAGTTGTCTCAATAACATAAACATGGCATATATAAATAAACCTGGCATTTCAATATTGTAATAAGGTCATAACGTTATTGAATATTCTGTAACACAATGAGAGGAAATTAGACTTTGGACTAAAAGTCTAACATTACCTTAATTTCATCTTTCTTACTTGGTAAGCAAATATTCCTACTTTTGCAAGTGCACTATAAATTTAAGAGCCATCTAATAGCAAAAATAAGTAGCCTTTCATGTGACAAAAAGCTATCAGTCGGCTATGAGTTAAATCATCCCAAACACATGAAAATGTTCAATATTTTGAAGACATAAACCAAACATTTAAGTTCCTCTTAAATCCTAAGCATTGGAGTTTTTCACATGCATTAGAATTTGTAGGAGTCTTTAAAAATATAAAAATGATTTTAAAGAGTCAAGGCAAGACACTTACAAAGCCACTCTAGATAAAAAAATACTCTGGCCATTCAGAGTAATTCATAGTGGCAAACATTGGGTGCCAACATGCCTACTGAGAAAAGAGCACAGGTATGGAGATCAGATCTTGTTTCTGTTATTCTTTCATCACTTCAAGTTGTGTGGCTTTGAATTTGTTAGTTTAGCTCTCAGAGACTCTATTTCTACAACTGCAAAGTGGAGTTAATATACTTCCTCAGAAAGGAGTAGCAATTTTTTTTTAAATATTACTATAAAGCAACTAAATGGAATCTTTAAGGAAGCAACCTAAAGCTGAAAGTGAGGATCGTTGAGTTACATAAAAATGATTAATAGCAACCCTTATTCCATCACCTCCATCTCAGATGTTAACACCGACTGCATCAATGGTTCTCAAAACTGATAGCTTATTATAATCACTGGAGCAGCATTTAAAACCTCTCCACAACTTGTCCCAGCATAAGCAAAAACAGAATAGGTGTCAGGTGTGAGAGCATGGGTATTAGTTTTAAAGATCCCTAAGTAATTCTCATATTGAAACCTCAGCTAAGATACTCAACTTCTAAATAGTCAATAAATGTTAGCTAACAATTCAATTTATACAATCAGTAAAATTTTAGAGGCAGTAATGCATCCATATAAGAGCTTAAAAAAAGTAGCTGCTAAATCAATTAATTTTTTCTACACCTTCAGTGAACTCCATAGTTGCAAAATAATAAAGCAGGTTTTTCACCCTGGTCCTTGCCTGAAAATCTGTTTCAAAATCAAAACATTAAGGTCCCTCAAAGCAAGGCTAACTACACTTTTGACATTTAAATTTCAATGAATTAAAAAACAAAGGGGAGGTATCCGTGGGGCAAGTAACAAACACAAGCAGAAGCAGTTTTAAAGATAATGTACCCAAACTGACTCCTTCTGAAATTTAAATGTATCTTACAGTGATCTGGAAAAGATTTTTAAAAAAAAAAAAAAAAAGGCTATGAACTAGGCAACCAAAGTCCTGGGTTTTCCTTCAGGTTCTGCCACTCATCTGTTCTGGGTCTCCAGTAGTCACTCAGTGTCTCCAGGCTTCAAATTTTCATTTGTAAAATACAGAATTGCACTAGATTTCTTTAAAATGACCTGTTACGACAATGTAAAACTTGGAAAATTACGGAGGGATTTTTTTCCAGCAGGGATATCCAAGGAGAACTAAACTAGGCCTCATAGGTAATTAGAGTCTTGAGTCATAGTTTAATTAGTTTTATAGTAAGGAATTTACTTCCCAAACCCAATAATTTATTGTATTTGAGATTGATCCCTGCCACCTTCTATAAACCCATATCTAGGATACTTTTTTCCCCACAATTTTTAATTATTTTAATTAAATTAGTTAATCATTTTTAACATTTTGGAGTTTTTTGAGAAAAAGAACAAAAGTAATACTGTACTGATTATTCAACAAATATAAAAGGAACTTGGGATATGCCAAAGGACAAGATAGAAAAGTGAAAGATGACACAATTTTTTTTTGTTTATACTTTGAAGATATTGATCACTTCTCTAAATAGAATGCAAGGTAAAATGATACCGTTAGTGTGTTACTCTAGATAAGACACTGAAGCATTTTTTGCAGATGTCCCTCCTCAAATTTGGAGAGAGCGTCAAATTCCTTAAAAGTATTTTCTTCATAATTGAATTAGATTAAGTAGTTTTGTACATTATTTTCAAGAATGTATCAGTTTAACCTTTAAATTCTCAAAAGTGAAATCTGAGTTATCTTAACTGTAGTCCTGCTTCTTTAGATAGCTCTTTCCACTCCATCCCAAAGTCATCTGATCTTACCTATTTTACTCAAAAGTACTGATTTCTGAACACCAGTAAGTGTATTTCATGTATGTGCATATGCTGTCCTTTTTTTTTTTATTGTCTCTTAACATAATCCATTTTCAAATCCACCGGTTTAATACTATCTTACTTTGTGGCACTCAAATACATTTCTGTATTCCTGAAAATTGTTTCATCTTCAACTCATGTATCTCTGCAGTTCCATTTAGAGGCCTATGCTTTTATGATTAAGATCTTTCTACCAATATATTTCTTTACTTACACATCCTGATGTGAGAATAAATGGAAGAAAATATACTATTGAACAATGAAAACACTGAAAAAATAATAAGAACGGAAGTCAACAGTAACAGGGCTATTTGCAGAGGGGAGAAGACAATTCAAACAAATGAAAGAATTAATTCATATTCTACATGTTTCCTCTACGTAAGCATTATACAAAATATCTTTTATATTAGTCATGTTGCTTTGAGACTTTTCCATGTTTCCTCTAGACAACTGCCAATGTTCGCATGGTCTCTGATGAATAAACATGCTGTGACTTGCTTCTAAGGAAACGCCTGTCATGTTCCAGGGAAAAATGACTTCTCTACTCTTAAATCAGGGAAACTGCACAACTCTCATTCATTAGTTACAAAGTAGATTTTTTTCTTAACGTTTCTTTTATGGAATGTTTGTGTTCTCTTTAGGGCATTAGAGCCTTCAGGTTATCACAAAAGAAACTGAGCTAGGGGAATATATGTAGGAAAATTTATATTATATCAAAGAGGTTCCCACTTCAGAAGCTCAAAGAGCGCCCATGTTCAGCCTTCACTGTTTACCAAGACGAAGGTTATTTTCAGGTTCTCCCCATCTCTTGCAGAACTACCTGTTCTCATTACTGTTTACCCAAACGCTTAGCAAAGTGATTATTAGCATATCTGGCAGGAAGACATGCTTCATTTAATATTAACTCACCATGTGACAGCCCCTTCCCCTCCAATCTCTCTTCAAACACGTGAGGACACAAAGAAAAGTATCGTTGTTTGCAGTCTGACTTTGCACTACGCTTTGGCACCAGCAATTGGCCACAGGCACACACACCCCCCAATCGGAGGCGCTCACCCTGCCGGGGCCCCGAACTGTCATGCGGGCTGACAGCTGGTACACCCTCCCGCGGCCCTCCACCATTCGCAGAAAAGCCCATTCCTTACAAGTCACTTTGACACTGCTCACCTGCCTGGGCCTCTTGCCCTCGGCCAAAGAAACTTTCTTCCCCCTTCCCAAGAGCTCACTTACAGGTACCGTCCGCCGCTCTTCCAGAGCACCAAACAAGGGGCTCTTTGTTACAGTTTCTGCTCCAGGACTCCTCACCCAATTCCTGGCATTCAGCTGCCCTTCAGCAACTCAGGGCAGCCCCAGTAGAAAAGCAATCAAAACTACTATAGCCCTCCACCCCCGCCCCGGGCCGAGCGGCCTCCGAGGAGGCCGGGAGGAAGCAGCCTCCTTGGCTGCCTCTCCTGCAGCCAGTGAGTCAGGCAGCTGGTAGGGCAGCGACTTGCCAGCCAGGTAAACGCGCCGCGGCCTTGCTGCCCTCGCCCTCCCCGGAGAACTTCTGCGCGGCGCTCTAGACTTACCCTGTTGGGGCGGCGGGAGGCGTGGGCGCCGCCAGAGCGTTCTGCGCGCGCGGGGTTCGGCTGTCCATCGCCCTGCGGGGCGCGGCGCGGGCTCCAGCTCCGAGGCGGCGTGTCACTACTAGAGTGGGAGAGGCCGGCTGGTCAGGGCGGGCCGCGCGCCTACCCGAGGTCTGAGCGGGACGGGCCGCGCGTCCAGAGCCCGCCCGAGCCCCCCAGCCCCGGGCCCGTCAGCCTCCGGGTGCGCTTCCACCTGCGGGCCGAGGCTCCCAGCCCGCGGGCGCCCCCGCCTCAGGTCCTAGCGGCCGCCGGCAGCTGCGGGGGCGGAAGGCGGCGCTCAGCCCCCGCCCCCTGGGGCTTACTTGGTAGCCATTTGGCGCCTCTTGGGGCGGGAGAGGAGCTGCCCTGGCTGGAAGGAGGAGGAGCGGGGCAAGAAGCGAGGCTCCCAGGCAGCGCCGCCACGCCGGCAGCGCGTCTCCGGGCTCCCCCGGCCGAGTTTGCACAAACAAAACGCCCTGGGAAAACTTTTCGCGAAGAAAAGTTGGGAGGGCTAATTCCTCTTTTCCCACCCAGGGCTCCTACTTTCTTTACAGGAGACAGTGGCTCCCCTGTTCTTTCCCGTGGCTTCCTCTCCCACTCTTCCCTCCCCCGGACCGCGCGCTCGCGGTTGGTTTCAAGCCGCGACTTGAAGGAGGAGAGCGCAGTAGCCTCTCCCAGGCTCGGCCTCGTGCGGGCCCGGCCGAGTCAGCGCCTCCCACTGCCCAGCGGGCGGGGTGGCTGGCCCTCACGGGGCGCCACAGGGCCTTCCCCAAGGCGGCTTACTCACCCTGCCCCATTTCCCTGCCCGGAGCGCCGGAGCTCGCCGCCACCTCCGCCGGTCGGCCACCCAGAAGTGGCGACGAGCCTCGGCGGCATCAGAGCGAGAGAGGCAGTGAGCCAGAGACAGAAACGGGCGGGGGTGGGCGAGGACCGAATAGGAATTTCCCTCCCATCCAATTTCGGGTCTTTGGGGTCCGGCTGGGGAAGCCGAACAGAAAGGAAACTCCCATGCGGAGAGTTCCCATTCCCATCGCTAGGGCGTCGCTTCGGGAAGCCCGGCGCGCGGTAGCCGAACAGGTGGGGAGGAAGGGAGGGTACCTGCCCTGCGAGGACCAGAAGGGAGGACCCGGGCTGCTGCGGAAGTGTGGAGAGAAACTCGCCGAACGGGGCCTGCAGCTTGCCCTCCACGTGGTGCGACCTTCCACATCCTGGGCGGTTTGTTTTGGTTTTTTCCCTCCCCCCAACTTGACCTCTAAGATTGCTATTCGGTTAAAAGTGCACCTGTGACACTGATTTTTCTAAGCGGTGTCAGGTTTAAGCTTGCCCTTTCTTCAGAGGCATATTTCTTTCCTTCTTTTTAAGCATGTAACGGCTGTGACATGAGGACTGGACAATAATGTGTGCTGGTAACCTATTAACTAAGAACAAATGATTTTATTCGCCTCTTGGAAATTTTACAAGAATAAAAGAATCACACAGCCGGGTGCTTGTTTGTCCATTTTAGTTCCCACGCACATGCTCTCTAGATGGTTTTTTACACCTGACAAACAGGTATATTTGCATATCTTGTATATTATAAGTGCCAACTGTAAGGTGCAAGCCATTTTTGAGCGGCCCAAAAGCTTGTTTCAGGCAAGGCTGCCTTTATTATTATTATTAGGTTTTTATTAGAGTTTACTGATGACAACGGGGAGCTAAAAGTCAGGCTTATGGCTTTATTCCGAAGCCTGGAATATATACGTAATAGTCTGTTGTCATTTTATCTTATAGTGTTCTTAAATAAGAACGGTTTCAGAAAAATAACGTGAAATTAAGACGTTAACCTTAAACTACAGTTTAAGAATAAAAATATTTCAATAAACTCGCAGAGACTAGGTGAAAGCATGGTAAAGGAGGCCTCTGCTGTGATATTAGCATCAGGTAACAACAAATTTGTATTAACCACTTCACCCTAGTGATAGGATAACGTTTGACAGGTAGTAAAAACTGATACGTAAAACCAAGTCTTGACTAAATGCTCCTTAGTATTTAAGCATTGTAGCAATCAACTAGCATACTAAATGTTAGCTGAAACTAACATACTAAATACCTGGCAATATGCCATTTGTTATGAGAAGTCATTACTATGTATTCCTTTCTGTGCATAATACATTCCTTTCAGTGTATCTTTACATATGAAAAGTGAAAAAAGTGGCTTATTTAGATATTGAAACCATATCAGAAAAGTTACATTTTAATATTTTACCTGAGTTAAATACTAAATCAATTAAATGTATTTGGCTTTTAGTCTCTAAATAACTAAGGTTAAGCAATTTTATGAGTTCATCATGCCTCTAAATGACTAACTTACAGTTGCTTGCACAGACAGTACTGCGGGTATTGAGTAACAGTGAAACTAAAGTCTATTGACTTTCACAAAATCAAGATTAAACTTTAGTTTCAATCTTAATTTAGAACATACTAATAAGTATTGACTACATTAGTCTAAACTGAAACATCAAACATTTTCATAACATTTCATAATTGCTGAAAGCATTTTCAGTGATCACCAATTTTTCCTGTCCTAGTTTTAGGTGTAGGGGAGGATTACACTCTCTACCCCACTGAAGTTAGGTATAGCGATGTAATTTGTTTTAGTAAGTAAATGTGAACAGACACGAAACGTTTGATTTACTGGTGGAATCACTGAAGGGCCAGTGTTTGACTCTATGCTCTTTTCTAGCTGCTGCAATTGAGGAAGTTAGTATTAAGATGGAAGGGGACAGGACTGAAGTATCCTGTAGGCCAACCATTATTTAGCCTTCCTTAGGTATAATCATGTTTGACAACTTTCCAAATCACTAATAGCCTAGACCTGATGTTCTTTTCATATGGTACTAAACTATACCTACTAGAGTCTACTAGTTACATACATAGTTCATCAGCAAAACAGTAATTACAGTTGCTATAAACTACCTCCTCCCAATCCTTCCCTCTAGTTATGCTGAACTATTGTAAAATTACCCAATTTCCAAGATTTTGGTCATTTTCTCTCTGAAAATCTTCCTCCCTTCATTCAATCCAACCATTTTTAATGCATGTATTTTCTCTTCTGAAAGACCTTCCTGAGTACATGGGTAGAATTAGCCCTTCCCTTTCTTAGGCCCAGTAAATTCTGTTAGGTGGGGTCAGGGCCCCATGGTATGTTCAGTTTTCAATTACACAATAATGGGGTGTGTGGTGGAGTGAACTTAAGGATCCATGTCTCATCCTTTGTGTGCTGAAAGGATTGCCCAGAACACTGAATGCTATTTGCAAATATCTGTGGAATGAATGAACGAGTGAAGAAATACTTTAAGACTCCATTCCTCAGGGGAATTGTAAGAGGCATATGGGAACTTAAATCAGAACAGGCCTTTTCAGTTTAAAAAACTGGTAGACCATTTTAAATGGAACAGATACTAAGTTTGCTACTTTTGGGA
The DNA here is from genome assembly GCA_028646535.1 of Procyon lotor. NCBI lineage: Eukaryota > Metazoa > Chordata > Mammalia > Carnivora > Procyonidae > Procyon > Procyon lotor. The sequence goes on along the minus strand of CM053605.1, from coordinate 57,179,810 downwards.
GAGACTTTTTCTCCACGTGGTTAGCTACCTGATGGAGTTAGTTTCAAAATCACCAGGTAGAAAGAAGATCCATTTATATGGATCTATATATCTCTGAATGATAGTTTATGTTCCAAATTTCTACTTGGAGAGTATTAAATGAGAAAAAGGTTTACATACTTAATATGTATGTGCTTATATAAAAAGATGCTTTTTTATAAAGTGGGCAATGCAAAAATTATTGGAGAAATAGAATTGGAGTTTGTCTAAATATTTTGTAAACTATTTGGGACAATGAAAAACTTTTTAATATTTAAGTATGTTTTTATTTGAGTATAATGCCATGGAATAGATTTATTTAAAACAAAAAAATCGTACTTAAGAGGTGATATATCTTCATATGTAGTTCACTTTAGCATAGGATAGCCTAAAGGTGCTTATTTTATGTCTTCCCAGATTGTGTATGTGTGTGTGTGTGTGTGTGAGAGGTTTTATATAGCAAGATCAGAGATGTTGCAAGGTAGTAATCAATTTTAATGAACCTCTTTTTCTTTTTTTTTTTGAAGATTTTATTTATTTGACAGAGAGAAACACAGTGAGAAGAGGGAACAGAAGCAGAGGGAATGGTAGCTGCAGGAGAAGCAGGCTTCCTGCTGAGCAGGGAGCCCAATGCGGGGCTCGATCCCAGGACCCTGGGATCGTCCTGAGCCGAAGGCAGACGCTTAACAACTGAGCCACCCAGGCACCACTCAATTTTAATGAACCTCTTCAGACTTTGTATTTCTTTTTGTTTTTTTAAAGATTTTATTTATTTATTTAACAGAGAGAGAGCAATGACAAGCAGACAGAGAGGCAGGCAGAGAGAGGGGGAAGCAGTGGGGCTGGATCCCAGGACCCTGAGATCATGACCTAGAGCCGAAGACAGAGACTTTAACCCACTGAGCCACCCAGGCACCCCTCCTCTTAAATTTTTGTAGATCACATGTATTGTGGAGTGTGAGTGTGGAGTGTGGAGGATGTTATATTTTTAATAGTTTTTTTATACTGTTAGAAAAAGTCACTCGTGGCTATAACATTTCTAAAATATCAGTAAATCCACTTTTCTTCTATGAAGTTTAACATTTACTTGTATCGGAGTTTGAAGAAAATTAGAATGGTACTATTTATAGACTAAGATGTAAATTGTGCTTTTCATGGCCTTATGTTTGGAATTATAATTTTATTATCATGTTAATACCATTTATCTTTTGGGGGGGTCATTTCTATGCAATCATTCTAGAGATTGAAAGTACCAAAAGAAAAAAATAATAATAATAATTTAAAAGAAATTAAAGTACCAAAATAAGTATGATTTCTTGTATAATAATAAAATTTTTTTTAAAAATTGAAGTACCAAAATAAATATGATTTCTTGGCCATTTTAATAAGCTTTTAACTTATATATTTCAAAACTTAGAAAATCCTCGTACATTTTCTTTGCATAGAATTTCCAAGTAGACTATATATTTATAAATTAAATTTTGAATAAAGGGAGCATTTATTGAATATCTGTAATACCTGGCACTGAGTTTGAGAAACAAAGATGGCAAAGATACTGCCTCTGCCCTGGAAGGGCTGACAAACCACTGGGTTCATCAATAGTATTTTTGTGGGACTCAATCAAGTGAAAATCTAAAGAAAACTGGTCATTAGTCATTTGTAGGAGCCCTACCTCTCTTCCAATAAATAAAATTAAACATTTTTTTCAACCCTAATCATCCAAAGAAGATATGCCTGAGTTTAGTATGCTATGGCTTTTATAAATGTATTTCTATGTTATCACATACATTTCTAAGCAAAGACTCTTATTAACATGCATACATTCCAGGATAGAGGTGAGGCCTCTGGAAACATGCATGGGCATGCAGATATGTAAAATACTATAGGCATGCAGGAAGGCAGAGTTTTCAGTGCTATCCAAATTCCAAGCTACAGATTCTGATATATTAACACCAAGTTGTCTAAAATCCATTTTCTTACTCCCTCTTTAAAATGTCTTTTTGTCACAGTGAATTTCTGTTTCTAGATTCTATAATTCTGTTATTGGTTGGCAGTAATTGTCTAACTCATTGGAAAACAGTGAGCCCTTTTAATGTCATTGAAGTATCAGCACTGTTTGAAAGACAATTATCATATGATCTCACTTATATGTAGAATTTGAGAAACAAAACAGGATTATAGGGGAAGAGAGGAAAAAATAAAACAAGACAAAGTCAGAGAGGGAGAGAAAACATGAGACTTTCAATCATAGAAAGCAGGCTGAGGGTTGCTGTCAGGGCAGTAGGGGATGGGGTAGCTGGATGGTGGACATTAAAGGGGGCATATGATGTAATGAGCACTGGGTATATCATATAAGACTGATGATGAATCACTGACACCTACCTCAGAAACCAATAATACATTGTATGTTAATTAATTGAATTTAAATTTTTAAAATGGAAAAAGAAATAAAAATTTCAAAAAAATTAACTTTTTTTTTTTTAAGATTTTATTATGTATTTGAGAGAGAGAGAGAGAGAGAGATCACAAGTAGGCAGAGAGGCAGAGAGGTGGGAGGGGGGGGGGAAGCAGGCTCTCTGCCCAGCAGAGAGCCCGATGTAGGGCTCTATCCCAGGACCCTGAGATCATGACCTGAGCCGAAGGCAGAGGCTTCAACCCGCTGAGCCACCCAGGCGTCCCAAAATTATTCTTATATGAATGTGTTCTCTCTTTTCTTAAAAAACAAAAACGGGCTAACAACTGGAAAGTAAACTTAAATTATACCTTAATATTGCCTATTGAATTGTAACTATAGATAGGAGCTACTTTTCTCCCTCAAGGAACTTGGTAAGCCCTTAACTATTTGTCAGTGTCTGTATATCTCAAAATGTACAACTTTGAGGCAGCCACTGACTGTGGCTTTCCAGACATAAAACCTAATAAGTCTCAACATACTTTGTTCTGCGGGGGCTCCTCATCAAACTCTTGCTTTTTCTCTTGGGAGGCTGAGTATGTGTGTGGTTAACTAAGTACCAGAGCAGTTAAGAGCTCAGACTTTGGAGCCAGACAGATCTGTGTTCACATCCCTGTCTTGGCTACTCATTATTTGGGTAGCATTAGGAGAGTTACTGTTTCTGGGAAAGAATAAGCATTCAGTGAAGGCAAAATAAGCATCTGATAAGGGCAACGGAAACCCTTTTCTTAAAGAATGAGAGCCACCTTTGTCTTGGTTAAGGCCTAGTCTATAAAGCGGAAGTCTTCCTGCTTCAGGCTGGGAGACTCTGGCCTTTTGTGCTTGTGATGACTTTGGTCAAGTCATTAAACTACTGAATCTTCAATTTCCTTATCTCTATAATGAGTTTCAGTTCTTTTTCTTGAGTAATCAGGCTCATTGAGTAAATGAGTAAGCAAGCTCATTATATTAAAAGCTATTGAATTTATGTATAAAGACTTAATAACAAAACTTCAGTTATAGCACCTTGCAAAGTACTTTCATTCACTGAGTGTAGTTTGAGTACTTGAAGAGTTTGCAGAGATAAACACTCATGTCTTTATTACAGTTCTGTAAATTGAAACAGATGACTTGCCTGAGGACTCAAAACTAGTGAAACGGCAAAATGAGCAAAAGTTATTTTTCTGGTTTTTTTTTAATAACATTAAAGTTATCTTGCTGAAAGGATAAAAGGTTAGGCCATAGAAAATTAATATTATTATATAAATATCACACTGAATATCATTTCCCATCTCTGAATTCTTTTTTTTTTTTTTTTTCCATCTCTGAATTCTAGGTCAAAAGTACTGGCTAGGGTTGCCTGGGTGGCTCAGTTGGTTAAGCGTTTGGCTCAGGTCATGACCCCAAAGTTCTGGGATCTAGAGCCCCGCTTGGGGCTCCCTGCTTGGGCTTCCTGCTTGGCTAGGAGCCTGAGTCTCCCTCTCCTTCTACTGCTCCCCCTACTTGTGCTCTCTCACTCACTCTGTCAAATGAATAAATCTTAAAATCTTAAAAAAAAAAGAGAGAGAAAGGGTACTGACTACCTAAACCTGCCTTGTCCCAAAGGACCTCCTTTAGTTTGGGGAGACTTTGAGACTGTGGATGTTTCCAGTTTCATTCAAGAAGTATGAAGGTCAGAAAGGCAAAACACAAAAATTTAAAGATGATCAGAAATCCAGATGCATTCTGGAGTGAGCCATCCTTGACCTAAATTAATTGCACTGTATATTTTCCTCTACTGACAAGGAAAAAAAAATTACCTTGGAATATTAAAGGCAGCCAGTCAAGGAAAATAACTCACAAACTATATACTTGGAATATGGACAGTATGATTGAAAGAGCACACTACTAAAAGTCCAGGTAAAGTAATAGAAGTTAACATATCTAGCACATATCAGGTATTTTTTTTTTCATTTTTTGATCTTTAATTATTGGCTATTTTAACTATTTTGCCCTAGTGAATGTGGTAGAAGTGGGAAAATGTGATAGGAAAGCAGAAAAGGATGGAATTATAAACTATATATGTGAGTGTATCAACTTGGAGTCTTTTTTATATGTAAGTAGGGAAAATAATACCTATTTCATTAAAAGACTGAACAGAATGTCTAGCACATTGAGGGTACTCAGGCAGCTTTGACCATACAAGTCTAGGTCTGAGTTAAAAAGGTACTGGGGTGAAGGGGTGCCTGGGTGGCTCAGTGGGGTAAAGCCTCTGCCTTTGGCTCAGGTCATGATCTCAGGGTCCTGGGATGGAGCTCTGAATCGAGCCCTGCATCAGGCTCTCTGCAGCAGGGAGCCTGCTTTCCCCTCTCTCTCTGCCTGCCTCTCTGCCTACTTGTGATCTCTCTCTCTATCAAATAAATAAATAAAATCTTAAAAAAAAAAAAAAAGGTACTCAATAAAAGAAAAGGTAGTAGAAGTTGCTATGCAGATCATTGTTGACTAAAATATTTTCTTCTGGGTATATAGTATTTATCAGACATCACAAGATACCCAGGTAGAAGATTATTTGCATAAGGTAATTTTCTTTGGTGTATTTTTGTATGATTATGTATTTATAGGAGCTACTGTATAAATTCAGTTAGTATTTTCTAGATCTTAACAGTTTTCTATTGTAATAAATAAGGTGGATAACTTTGGTCAACAAGAACAAATACTCTCATACAGAGATCTGGGGATGTACTAAATAAATACATAGTTACAGTTGGAATAAAAACATGAAAATAGAATTAAGATGTTCTTTCTGAGGGTGTGAAAGGAATGATATACAGCCATATCATTTTTAACCTCTGAATTCCCTGACTGCTTAGGAACTATTTATGACAATCAGTGACCTTTTATTTGGAATGTTACCAAAACATAATTTTACATCAGGCAAATATGAGACTACTTTCTATATATTTTTATTTGGATTAAGTATTGCCTCATAGCTCCAAGCATGATTCTTGTGCATGTTATAAACTTTGCAATCTGTCAATGCTACACAACAAGCTGAGGTATTGATAACACTATTTCAACACCCAGGAGCTTCCTTCCAATTCTTTCTGAAATATCACACCTTTTTTTTTATGTTAAAGGAAGTTGAGGAATTTTTTTTTCAAAGATTTTATTTATTTATTAGAGAGCTCACAAGTAGGCAGAGAGGCAGGCTGAGAGAGATGGGGGAAGCAGGCTCCCCGCTGAGCAGAGAGCCCGATGCAGGGCTCCATCCCAGGACCCTGAGATCATGACCTGAGCCAAAAGCAGAGGCTTTAACCCACTGAGCCACCCAGGTGCCCCGGAAGTTGAGGAATTTTAAAAAGTGAGTTGGTAGAACATACTAATGGTAGTTCTGGAATAGAATCCTTCCATTTGTGAGTTCTGTGCCTCAAATGACATTGGCTGTAGAGGTCTAACAAAAAAACAATAAATTACCTAGTTATTTCAGCATTAGCATTTGTCTTTTAACTTCAAAGTCAAGGCAATTCAGTGAGGCTAGCCACTTTACAGTTACAGTTTTATTAGTGGGAATTCATAATCCCCATATCTGAAGGAAAGTTTGGAAAATAATTTCATAACTGTTAGTTTCTTCATCAATATGACCGTGATAAAGTGGTATGCTATTCTACAGAGTTGGAAGGTTTGAATTATGAATAAGTAACATAATTATACTGTATAAAAAAATCTTGTCACAAATAGGAATTATAAAATGTTAAATCTGAAAAAGAACCATCCATTATATTAATTGGAAAAAAGAGACTTATAAATAGGATTGTCAGGGGACTGGGTGGCCCAGTTGTCATTAAGTGCCTGCCTTTGGCTCAGGTGATGATCCCAGGGATTGAGTCCATATAGGCCCCCTACTCAGCGGTAAGCCTCTTTTCCCTCTCCCTATACCCTTCCCACCCGACTCGTGTTCTCTCTCGCTATCTCTCACTCTCGAATAAATAAATAAAATCTTTTTAAAAATAGGGTTGTCAAATTTAGTAAATAAAACTACAGGGTGCCCAGGGGCAGAATTTCCCCAGGCACGCAGGTTGAGATCTTCAGCCTGGGTCATGCTTCATGCCTGCACTTGTCTGCTGCTGGGATGCTGTCTCTGATGCCCCGTGCCCTGCAGGCTGGGCTTGGCTGGGGCTGGACTCGATGCCAGACTCACCCCGCCATCCCAACCGTGTGTGCAAACCTTTGGACTACTCCGTGTGCGCGTGGGCCTGGTGCAGCTGCAACGCCCTGCACAACCCAGGAGGATGAAACTTCTGTTGAATTCCTGAATCATGAAATTAAAGAGGAAAAGAAGATACAGAGCATTAAGTCCCTTAAGATGTCTGGAGATTGGTAGCTGGAAGTGAATGGGACAGAAGCCCAACTATTGAGGAAAGTTGCTAGAGAAAGGATCGCTGCCACTTTCAACATTCACAATAGCTTCCTGCCAACATTTGATGGGGAGGAGGAGCCTAAAAGATGAGCTTGGGCAAGAAGAGGAGGACAAGAGTGACATTTTCTTCATCAGGGAGATGAGCTTTGAGTCCATTGGCAAGTCTTTGTGAAAGGACACTGAACATAATTCCATGGCCTGGGCCTTATATGACCACCTGGTGGATTTCTTGGCAGACCCAGGAGTGGATAACACTTGCGCAGATGAGTTAGTGGACCTCCATCCGCACAGCCCTGGAGCACCAAGAATACATTACTTTTCTCATAGATCTCAGAGGTTTTGTCAAAAGCCAGTAAAGCAGACAAAGACATCGAACATCTTAAATTCAAGGCAGGCCTTGCCCAGGGAACAGGCCTACTCTGAAGCCAGTTGCACACATACTTTGAGATGGTTTTCAGCCTAACATCCTGGAAAATAATCCAAACTTAAACAATTTGCATTGTCCTCTTATTTACTATTCATTTATTTCTTCTCTACAAATCTGTTATTCCTAGATGTTTGTATAACATATTGATGGACAATAAAATTGGTTTATCTCCTCAAAAAAAAAACAAAAAAGAATCAGGATGCCAGGTTAAATTTGAATTTCAGGTAACTTTGGGGGTACCTGGGTGGCTCAGTGGGTTAAAGCCTCTGCCTTCAGCTCAGGTCATGATCTCAGGGTCCTGGGATCCAGCCCCGAGTCAGGCTCTCCTCAGCGGGGAGCCTGCTTCCGCCTCTCTCTCTGCCTGCCTCTCTGCCTACTTGTGATCTCTCTTTCTCTGTGTCAAATAAATAAATAAAATCTTTAAAAAAAAAATTTGAATTTCAGGTAACTTTGAATAATTTTTGGCATAAATATCTCCATGCAATATTTAATTATGCAAAATAGTTATTTGTTGTTTATCTGAAAATCAAATTTAACTGGTATCCTGTATTTTATCTGGCAATCCTACCCTACCCTAAAGGTATCATAATTCTTTTCAAAACACAAATAGCTAACTAAATGTTGAGGCAGGAATAGAATCTGAACAATTAAGGCATTTACAGGCACTCCTACAAAGGATTGTTATATAGTAGCATATTTAATATTACATTACATTACATTATATTATATTAATTTGACGGACAGCACAAGCAAGGGGAGTGCTAGAAGGAAAGGGAGAAGTAGGCTTCCCGCTTAGAAGGAGCTCCATGCTACTACGCTCAATCCCAGTACCTCGGGGACCACAACAGGAGCCAAAGGAAGACGCTTAATTGACAGAGTCACCCAGGCGCCCCTGTAGTAGCATGTTTTAGAAAAGAAAATAACTATATTCCATAACCATAATTTCGTAAGGAATTAGAAACAATGTAACTGTTTAAAAAGGAAAACTTTGAATCTATGGACCCCAGTTACCAAGTTCTGAATTGCTTTTTATCCTCTCAGAATTTAAAAAAAGTGCTTACATTTACAAATCAGAGTTTGTTTTTTAATTTTTGCTAAAACGTAAGAAACTCAGTTGGTCACCACTGTTAACCAGAGCTAAATAGCAGCTATTCCTCAAAGCATATTTCTGGATACTTCTAGTCAATAGCTCAAGTCATTTTTAAGTAAAATCTTAGCTAAGAAAAAGTAAAAATTGGGTTTAGTATCATCTGATGGCCCAATTCAGACCTAAACTTGATGTTTTGGATTATGACTTACAAAATATTTTTATTAGCACAGGTTACCTGTATTCATTTTTGTCAGTAACTTAAATCCAAGATGGCACTAACACATTCAGTTACAGAAAGACAGCGTATATAATGTAGGGGGCTTCCTTGAAACTGAGGCCAGGGACTCTTGAGTTGGCCTTATCTTGGACCTGTGGCCCAAAGATCTTAAGCTTCTTATATTTCTCCTTGAGTAAATTTATCCTTTTCATATAAATTCCTAATTTAATCATTTTATGTACGTTCTCAAAATTGTTGACATAAAGTTGGTAATACCCTATTTGTTCATTCTATAAAAGTTGTAATTATTGGTGTGTTTGGAATGTTGGTGAGGTCTGGAAATAATTCTATTAAAGCACAGGGACAGGACCCATGGGCAGAAAGAGCTCCTACCCCAGGATTGTGAGGAGCAACCAATTACATACTTTGGAGTTGGGGGAAGTAAAAAGATAAGGGAAGTTCCAAAAAGGATTTTTATATGGTAGAGAAGACTCACAGGATACTGGAGGGCAGACCCAATATTTAAAATGTAAATTCAAAATGTTTAATTAATCATTGGCCACTAATTATGTTAACAAAATCTTGCAAAAGCAGAGATTAACAGATACATATCTTTTAGATAAGGCTATTATTATGGAATTTAATAATTCTGTGACATTTCTAGGATTTGATCTTTGTTGGTGAGGGAGGATTTCATATCTGGCTGAGCAGCATCATCACTTGTTGTACATGTTAAAAATACTGCTTCCTAGTGTTCCCATTTCCTCTCACCCTGCCCCTCCATGTGTACAGCCTAAGTGTAAAGTACTGTCATTTCAAAATACGAGAACCTCTTAGTTAAGCCATAGTAAAAAAAAAAAAAAAATCTGTTACTGCCCCTCATTTGTCTCTCCTGAGATGGAAGTTGGGGGATATACCAAAAAATTGTGAGATTCCTGACTCTACTTAGACAGAACTCCTTAAGGATGTCAATATCCCCAGTGCTTAGCACAGAGTTTAGTGGGCATAAGGTCCAGCATACGTTTATTGAATTGACAAAGTAAAAACATAAAGAATAAACAAGTGCCTTGTCTTCTAGCAACTTGCTCCTTTCCCTGGGTGTGATGAGACATGCCCACAGATAAGAACAGTATGGCAACACATGTTCAGAAAGCAAGTTCTGGAAGTTCTGACTAGGAGGGAATCTCTAGAAGACTTTGTTAAAGAAAGAGCACTCAATAGATATAAATTTGGATAGATAAAATGCAGATAACACAAACATTCCTGACTGTGGAAGCTGTGTGACCTAATCTGTAGTCATTGAAATGAGTTCTCAATCTGAAAGACAATGTAGACCCAGTCTAAAGGGGGCATTTGTGATTACAAAACTGAAGAGAGAAACATTGAAACTCAGGGAGAACTTTGAATTTAAAGGTGGGATGTGTATATCATATAAAAGGCCAAGTTTGTTTTTATAAATGATAAATTTTAAAATGTGTAACTGAACAAATTCTCAGTACACAGCCTTGAAAGTTTCACATATACCCAACAGAGAGCAAATGTACATTGCTAGCTTGCCAAAGCAGGTTTTTTGGGAGAGAGTAAAATGATGCTATCCTTTTTACCTGGTTGTACTAATGTTCAGAGTAGATTAGACAAGCTCTGGTGTAGCTCATTTCTGATAAATTTTCATTGCTGTATATTTCTTTTTTTTTTTTTTTAAAGATTTTATTTATTTGACAGAGAGAAACACAGCGAGAGAGGGAACACAAGCAGAGGGAATGGTAGCAGGAGAAGCAGGCCTCCTGCGGAGCAGGGAGCCAGATGCCAGGACCCTGGGATCTTGACCTAGGCCAAAGGCAGAGGCTTTAACTACTGAGCCACCCAGGTGCCCCTATTACTGTATATTTCTTGATTGGATTTCTTTTTAGCACTTCAGGCTTGTTTGGCAGGTAGTTTAAAGAATTACTTTTAAATGAATGAAAATATCTTTGCTAAAAAAAAAAGAAAATATCTTTGCTGACTTTATTTTTCCTGTTTATGAGTTCAGTCCAAGTACTGGACCCATAGTTTTCAGTTTCATATAAACCTTTTGAGAAAACTCATCTGCTTTTATGATGTCACCTGTCCACTGTTTTTTTTTTTTTTTAAGATTTTTATTTATTTGATAGAAACACAGCGAGAGAGGGAACACAAGCAGAGGGAATAGTAGCGGGAGAAGCAGGCTTCCCGCAGAGCGGAGAGCCCGATGCGGGGCTCGATCCCAGGCCCCTGGGATCTGACCTGGGCCGAAGGCAGCCGCTTAACGACTGAGCCACCCAGGCGCCCCATGTCCACTGTTTTTAATAACTCCCAAATCTACACCAATAGTTCTGTCCAATTTTACATCCACATCTACAATAATTTAAATTCCTTAATATATTGGATATTTAAATTGTAAAAATTCACAAGTTGAAATCTGAGTTCATCACTGTTTTTCCTACTTTTCTCATTACTAATACCTCATTATCTTTTGAACAACATAGACCTCTAGCTTTTGAAACCTGTGTCATTATTTTTCCTTCCAATCTCATCAATTTTTACTGACTTCCCAATTCTTAGTAATACTTTAAGCTTTCAACCCTTAAATCTATTACTATTTGGTTCACATCACCTTGCATATGTCATTACACAAATGATCAAAACTAATATTTAGCAAGCACTTATTATAGTAGTAGTAGGGTGTGCTTCCTCAAAATGAATGTAAAAATGGGGTGCGTGGGTGGCTCAGTTGGCAAAGCATCTGCCTTCAGCTCAGGTCATGATCTCAGAGTCCTGGGACTCAGCCCCATGTCGGGCTCCCTGCTCACAGGGAGTCTGCTTCTCCCTCTCCAACCCCATTTGTGTTCTCTCTATCTCTTTCAAATAAATAAATAAAATCTTTTTAAAAAATTAATATAAAAACATTGAGGAAAACGTGCCAGCCTTTTCACCTGGAGGCAGGAAATTACTTTATAATCATTACAGTGGTCAAGAAAGACATTATAGCATCTTCATTCTCACTAAAATAAAAGATCAACAAATAGTTTTTTAATAGCAATTTAACTCCACTATAAGGATCACAGTGTTGCCTATAAGGCAATATAGTAATATTGCCTTGGACATCCTCTCTACATGGTTCCCATAGTTATGAGGTTCTGAGGATATCATTTTTACCCCTGTATGCTTGTTAGTGTACATTTCCTTGGCTTGCTAATTGCTTTTTACACTGCTCTCTCTCCAGCACTTTGAACAGTACCGGGAGAGGACAGGTGGGCCTGTCCCCCAGCTCACACTGAGGAACCACTGTCCTCTATAGCAGAAAGAGCCTAAGCAGAAAGAAGCTACAGGGACACGACTGCCCCAGGCAAACCAAGCATTGGCACTCCTCTAATTTTCTTGGGTTGCTTAAGTCCATGTGTTCTCCTGCAACTAGCAGGAGATGGTACAGGGGTAACCCACTAATTGGCTGGTAATAGGTTTCCTTCCAGGTAAAAAAAAATTTTTAAATGTATATTTTCTTGCAAATCATAGGTTTTGAGTATTTGTTAAGTGAGTGAATAATTGGGAATGAATATGATTTTCTATTGTATATAATGGTTTTAGCATTTTCTATATATAGTATCGTGTCACATGCAAATAATGAAAAATTTACTTCTTCCTTATAAATTTGGATGCCTTTTATTTCCTTTCTTGTCTAATTGCTATGACTAGGATTCCCAGTACTATGTTGAGTAAAAGTGGACAGCCTTGTCTTGTTCCTGGTCTTACAGGAAAAACTCTGTGTTTCTACCTTTGAGTATGGTGTTAACTGTATTTTTCATATATGGCCTTTATTATGTTATGGTACATTCCTTCTAAAACTACTTTGTTGAGAATTTTATCATGAATGGATATTGTACTTTGTCAAATGCTTTTTCTATGTCTATTGAGATGATCATATGGTTTTTCCTTTATCTTGATAAAGTAATATATCATGTTATATATTATATATGTGAATGTAATATATACATTAATTATATCACATATAATTAATATGTGAATATTAAACCACCCAGTAATAAATCCCACTTAATTGTGTTGAATGATTTTTTTTTAATGTATTGTTGGATTCAGTTTGCTAATATTTTGTTGAGGATTTTTGCATCTATCTTCATCAGTAATATTAGCCTACAGTTTTCTTTTTTTTGTATTGTCCTTGTCTGGTTTTGGTATCAGGGTGCCAACCTCAATAACTAAATTTGGAAGTTCTCCTTCCTCTTCTATTTTTTGGAATAGTTTGAGAATAGATATTAACTCTTCTTTACTTGTTTGATAGAATTCCCCTGTGAAGCCATTTGGTCTTCAACTTATGTTTGTTGTGAATTTTTTGATTATTGATTCAATTTAATTGCTTGAAATCAGTCTGTTCAAATTTTCTATTTCTTCCAGATTCAGTTTTGGGAGGTTATATGTTTCTAGGAATTTATCCATTTCTTCTAGGTTGTCCAATATATTAGCATATAATTTTTCATAATATTCTCTCATGATTGTATTTCTGTGGTGTTGGTTGTTATTTCCCCCCATTCATTTCTGATTTTATTTATTTGAGTTCTCTCTCTTTTTTTGTTTATGAATCTGGTTATAGGTTTATCAATTTTATAGATCTTTTCAAAGAACCAGCTCTTGTTTCATTGCTTTTTTGCTTGTTTTGGTTTTGGTTTTGTCTTAATTTCATTTAATTCTGCTCTAATCTCTATTATTTCTTTCTTTTTACTGGCTTTCCGGTTTTGTTTCTTTTTCTTTTTATGGTTCCTTTAGGTGTAAAGTTAGATTGTTTGCAGTTTGGGGTTTGTTTTTGTTTTTGTTTTTTGCTTCTTGAGATAAGACTGTATTGCTATAATTTTTCCTCTTTTGCTGCAGTCTAAAAAGTTTGAACCATTATGTTTTCATTTTCATTTGTCTCCATGTATTTTTTAATTTCCTTTTTGATTTCTTGGTCCATTTATTGTTTAATAGCATGTTATTAGATCTATTAGATATATTAGATATATTAGATTATTAGAAAGTATTTATAGAATTAGATATATTAGAATATATAGAATTAGATATATTAGAAAGTATTTATGTTCTTTCCATATTTTCTTATGATTCATTTCTAGTTTCATACCATTGTGGTCAGAAAGATGTATGATATGATTTGTCCTTTTGAATTTATTGACACTTGATTTCAAGAATGTTCCTTGAGCCCTCAAAAAGACTGTGTTTTGCTATTTTTTTTTTAAAGATTTTATTTGTCAGAGATAGAGAGAAAGAAAGTACAAGCAGGGGGATCAGCAGGCAGAGGGAGAAGCAGGCTTCCCGCTGAACAAGGAGCCTGATGTGGGACTTGATCCCAGGACCCTGGGATCATAACCTGAGCTAAAGGCAGCTGCTTAACCAATGGAGCCACCCAGGTCTCCCTATTTTTATTTTTATTTTATTTATTTATTTAAAGATTTTATTTTTTTGACAGAGAGAGATCACAAGTAGGCAGAGAGGCAGGCAGAGAGAGAGAGGTAAGCAGGCTCTCCGCTGAGCAGAGAGCCCGATGCAGGGCTCTATCCCAGGACCCTGAGATCATGACCCCAGCCAAAGGCAGAGGCCTAACCCACTGAGCCACCCAGGCACCCCCAGGTGTCCCTATTTTTAGATGGAATGCTCTCAATACATTTGTTAGACCTCTCTGGTCCAATTTGTCATTCAAAGCCACTGTTTTAATTTACCATGCTAATGGACATCAAAAGAAAGCTGGAGTGGCAACCCTTATATCAGATAAATTAGATTTTAAGCCAAAGACTAGAATAAGAGATGAGGAAGGATGCTATATCATACTTAAAGGGACTGTCCAACAAGAAGATCTAACAATTGTAAATATCTATCCCCCTAACATGGGAGCAGCCAATTATATAAACCAATTAATAACAAAGTCAAAGAAACACATCAACAACAATACAATGCAATAGTAGTAGGGGACTACTCACCCCTCACCGAAATGGACAGATCATCTAAGCAAAAGATCAACAAGGAAATAAAGCTTCTAAATGACACACTGGACCAGATGGACATCACAGATATATTCAGAACATTCCATCCCAAAAAGGCAGGAAAGAATATCCAGTGGAAAAAAGACAGTGTCTTCAACAAATGGTGTTGGCA
>CM053605.1:57134672-57164557 GCA_028646535.1 Procyon lotor | reverse complement strand
GTTTTCTTGTTTATGGATTCCTACTATTAATCCTCATAACTGGATTCTGGAGGTGAATGGATACCTCCAAAATCATTTGTTTGTTCTTTCATACAGCAAAAAAATTATTGAGCATATGTTATGTGCTCAGCACAGTTTCAGGTGCTTGTATGCTAGTGGCAGAGGTGAACAGTAAACGAGAAAGATAAGGAAGGTATTAGAAAGTGGTAAATGCTATGAAGAAGAATGAAGCAGAAGACAAGTAGAAGGATTGGGGGAGGAGGAAAGTTGTGTTATTTTCCATGGGGGGGGGAGGGGGGCGTCTCATTGAGAAAGTGATTCCTGAGAAAAATCTGAAGGAATTGAAGGAGTTAGTTGTTAGTCATCTGATATCTGGGGAAAAATAGCAAGTTCAAAGGCTTAAGAGCAGGTAGTGTGTCTTCTTGGAACAAGAAAATGGTAGGAGATGAGATCAGAGAGGTAATGGGCAGTTAGAACATACAGGGCCTTGTAAGTCAGAGTTGGACTTTGATTTTTAATCGGGGTGGGTCAGGAAGCCACTGGAGGCTTTTAAGTGAGGAATGACATCTAAAGCAAGTTTTTAACAGTCTGTAAGAGAGAAAGCAAGGAAAGGAGGAGACCATTGGAAGTTATTGCAGTAATACAGATGAGGGATGATGGTGTCTTAAACCAAGCCTCTGGCTGTGAAGAGTGGCTAAATTCTGGCTATATTTTGAAATTAGAGACATCAGAATTTTTTTATAAACCAGATATAGAAAGTAAGAGAAAGAAAAAGAATCAAGAATGGCACTAAGAATTTGTCACTGAAAACTTAAGTGGAATAAGTGGAATCTGTACTCAACTAAAAGTAAAAGGAGCACGTATGAAGTAAGGCAGGGGGATATCCGGAGCTTCATTTTGAACATGATATGTTTGAAATGTCTATTGGACATCCATGTGAAGATGTTAAGTCATCAGTGGTTAGATCTATAGGTCAGGCATCCAAGGGAGAAGCTGGTTTGGATATGTATGTTCTTTACATCATTACCATATAGTCTTTCTTACCTAAGAGTAATAAAAGCTTGCCTTGCTTGAGAGGAGAAAAACAAAAACAGTAAATTGAAAGAAGTTAATGGAATGCCTGAAAACCAAACCAAAAGTTCTAACTAATCGTTGATTTTAACAAACACTTTAAAGGCCTCTCCAACTAGAGATACTGAAATAAAGAGAAGGAACTTATTCAACAGTTCGTAATAATTGACAGTATTCAGATTATTTTTAAGTTTCAGTTACCTGCGTGACTTGTTCCTTCACTTTCTTCAAGTCATTGCTCAATTATTTCTCTCGTAATGAGGCAAAGCTGACCACTGTATGTAGATTTCAGCCTAATTCTTTTACCATCCTCATTCCAAATCTCCTTAAACTGCTTTATTTTGTTTTTTTGTTTAGCAATATCGTTTGTCACTTTCTTAGTATTATGTGATTTACTTATGTTTGTTCATCGTTACGTTGTTTAGCTTGTATACAGCTTTCAATCCTGCTGCCCTCACCCATGATTCTGGCTTTGGCAGAGGTCACTGGTTCCCTGAGGGCTTTGACCAGCTTCATGCGGTTGCAGCCTGACTCAGGCATGCGGTGCCTTACCTCAGACTCACATCTTAAATCCTGTCTTAGGCTTCTCTGACAGTACACACTGCCTTTGGGAGACTGCTGGGTACAAAATTAAGGTAACCTGAAGGTTGGGGGGACTAGATCCTGCATGGCTATTCGTGGCCAAGGGAGGTGGGCATTTTATTGCCTCAGGCAGATATTCGTGGACACTTTTTACAAAGTATCCCATGGATTATATAGAACAAGAGACTGGCTGCCAATTTACTGTGTCCAATAATTGATTCTTCCACCATCCTTCTTTTATTTCCCCGTCCCTAACTTTTATCCACTGAGATCATACTTCTAAATCATCCACTTATGCTTACATAAGTCTTGATCACAGGCTCACTTTATGGAGAATTCAGGCACATAGTTTTTTTTTCCTTCTACCACTTCAGCCGCCTAAAGGTAGCAGATATATCCTAAGCATCCAGAAGATAGTCTGGCATCTGACAGGCTCTCAACAGATGTGTACTGAACTGAATGGAAAGTAATTTAGTTCTCTAATTACTAAATCAGGTGAGGATTAGGAATTTGTGAGGTGTTTTTTTTTTAAAGATTTTTATTTATCCATTTATCAGAGAAAGAGAGAGAGCGCGCGCACAAGCAGGGGAAGTGACAGGCAGAGGGAGAAGCAGGCTCCTCACTGAGCAAGGAGCCAGACACAGGACTCAATCCCAGGACCCTGGGATCATGACTTGAGCCGAAGGCAGACACCCAACTGACTGAGCCACCAGATGTCCCAGGAATTTATAATTTCAATGCCAAAACGACACTGTCAAAATGATAGCTTACCTAATAGTCATTGAACTAGACCATAGGAGAGTTCCAATAGGTATGGCAATAGAGACTGGGTGTTAAAGGACGGGTATTTAGGAAGCATATTGCTTGGGATATGTATTACCTGCTATATGTGTAAACTTGAAAAATGCTTAAACCTCTCTGTGTTGTGATTGCCTCATCTCTAAAATAGGGATAATATCTCTAGTTCAAAAGGTTGTGAAAATTAAATGAGTTAATATACAGAGAACAGGGGGACCTGGGAGGCTTAGTTGGTTTAGCAGTCAAATCTTGATTTTGATTTCAGTTCAGGTCATGATCTTGGAATCCTGGAATTGAGTCCCACTTTGGGCTCTGTGCTCCACAAAGAGTCTGCTTAAGGATTCTTTCTCCCTTGCTCTCTTTCCCTCCCCCCACTTGCACGCTCTCTAAAATAAGTAAATCTTAAAATATATATATATATATGTAGAACATATATGCCATGCAGTAATATGTTTGAATATATACAACATCCATGTTTATAATTAATATTGTTGATGCTGTTGTTATTGTTTTCTACCATGCATAATATGAAGATCCAGCATCAAATGAAAATAAGTGGACATTCCCAGACTTCAAGTAAATCTAACCAAAGTTTTCTCATCATTTTCTTTTTTTTTTTTTAAGATTTTATTTATTTATTTGACAAAGAGAGAGAGATCACAAATAGGCAGAGAGTAAGGGGGAAGCAGGCTCCCCGCTCAGCGGGGAGCCCCATGCAGGGCTTGATCCCAGGACCCTGAGATCATGACCTGAGCCAAAGGCAGAGGCTTTAACCCACTGAGCCACCACCCAGGCACCCCCTCATCATTTTCTTATATTTTGCTTGTTTGTGGTTATAATTAGTATTTACTCTAAAAAACATTTAAGCAATATAGAAATATATAAAGTTCTACAATATTTTCCATTGCCACAGCCCTACTGAAATTTCATCTTATTTAAGAATACCTTCATGTTTGCTATTAATATCAGCCCAATTTATAAATGAATTAACCAGTTCATGATAAATATTATCATTATAATATATTATTAATCATTATAATCATAATTATTAATCATTATAATATATATCATGCTATATAATATATATATTATATATATATAATATACTAATCTATCCTTGGGCTCCATTGCAACGTTCAGACAGCTTATTTTGCCACTGTGAAGCTTATGGACAGAACAGCAAACTAACTCTCAGAATCCTGAAATTTTATCATTTGTGAAATATAGATTGCCATGCCTACCCCATGATGTTTGAGGGAAAATTAAATGTCATCATTCGTGAAGGTGCCTGGCACAGAGTCTGGCATGTAGTTGAAGATCAATAGCACTGATTGAAATCAATGCTAATTGGAATAGCACTAATTAAAACCTCATCCATACCTCCTACTTCTCTGAGCTTGTTGCTGTGATTTTCTTAAGATTCAAACACAAAGTTTTAGCCTGACAAATGTCTCATTAGTACTTGGTGAATAGAACTCACTTTCATGAAAATAAATGTTCCAGAGATGGGTGTTAGAGATTGAAACCTTTTCATTAATCATAACAGCACCAGTTACAGAGTTATTTCAGCTGCATTTCAATTTGTAATTTAATTTAGTAAGTCACAGAATTACTAAAAAGCAACTTAATCTGAGTTCTTTAAATTCTTTTAACTTGGCATTATATACTGAGCAAATGGATTTATTAAGAAAGCTACTTGTAAGGCATGATACCCCAATTCAGATACTAACCTATGATTTAAAAGCTTAAACATAATACATGCTGAGTGTGATTTTTAAGGTAATAAAGATAAGGTAATGAATGGGATACTAGACTTTGTGTTAAAACATTAATCTCTAACTGGATGACGTTGACTTAATCTTTACTCTTTAAGTCTATAAAATATGTGGTTATGGGGACGGAAAAGGAGATTATAATAGACATCTCCTATTTTCTTGACTGGTGTTTTGCCAAAAAAACTTCAAGGAAGGTCTTACATATTGTCAAGGTATTATTACTTAGGAGTTGGTGGAACCTCAAGTGAGATTCAAATTAGCAGAGTACTTCCATGAATATGAAGGAGGAAAGAGGACTGCTTAGTTTCATTACAGACATCTGCTAACTTGAAGTGCTACAAAGTCTTTTTCTATGATAAGGTGATTTATGAATATCATTATATACCCAGCTTAGCCTTTTACTGCTTTTAGGTTAAGTGCCATAAACTCATGGGATCTGTAACCTCACATGTAATAAAATTCAAGAAAATGAGAAAAACATGACTTCCAATCATTCAGCCCTCTAATATGAATTTATTTACAATCACTTTGACTCCTGAAACTAGTTAGTCCTAATCACAAGTGAGATAATTTAGCATAATCAAATTGCACCTTTTTAGATCAGTGCTGATTAAGTGCCTGAGACCAAGCAGGTACCAAATTCAATACTGTTGTAAATTCTAGTGACTTCATTTAGGGAGAAATGATTATCTGTAAAGTAAACCAAAATACTACAAGAAAACACATAACATTTTTCTTTTTTTTTTTTTTTTAAGTATTTTATTTATTTGACAGAGAAACACAGAGAGAGAGGGAACACAAGCAGAGGGAATGGTAGTGGGAGAAGCAGGCTTTCCGCCGAGCAGGGAGCCCGATGCGGGGCTCGATCCCAGGACCCTGTGATCATGACCTGGGCCGAAGGCAGATGTTTAACACCTGAGCCACCCAGGTGCCCCACATAACATTTTTCAAAGAGTTCTGAAGTTTGAAACAAACTAGCATTTTACTTGAAATAATACTGTATACTGAAAAGATCTGTGTCTGTACAAAAGCTTTCACTAAAAGCATTTTCAGAATAATTCCTCAAAAATATGATCCTAGACTCTAATTAACCCTTTCTGCAAACTTAAGAATGTATTTAGATGATTTAAAGCTACGATGGATGTTAAAATCTAAACGACCCCAAATCCCAGAAATAGAGATGAAAATACTGTATCAAGTCTAAACTGTTTGGGATGATCATTTTTCAAAGGTGTTTCCTGCTCAGTTTTAAATGCCAGGTGCCAAAAATGATAAGCAAACAATTCTGTCAATAGACCACTTATGTTCCTTACTCTGTTCTTCTCAAAGTGACAAAGTGTCTTGATTCCAGCTGCGATTCCCCAGTCTGCTTTCGCCTTGGGTTTCCATTGTGACCATTAACTGCTGAAACCGAGCCCAGAGCCCTCCATCACAAGATCTGAACGTTGCAAGGGATCCTAGAGAGGTAAATTAACTCACCTCTCTGCCTCTAGGAAGGGAAACTGTGCCCAAATACTTCCAGAGAAATAATTTTGCATCCTAATGAGAGTAAAAGACTAAGTAGTGGGAATTTCCTTCAGAAACTTGTTTGTGTACTTTTGGACTATTTCTATGCTAATGCCGTTGCAACGCAAGTAAATGTTCTAAAGTGTACAGGGGCGGTGCCTCCCCACACTGCCAGATTAGCACATGACTCGGCTTAGGCATCTCGCTGTTACAGATTCATTAATTTGCCTGAGAAAATTCCTTTTATGGATTAAACAGCCTCTTGCCATATAACCATTTTTATACAACTTATTTTACATGACTGAATCTCCCTACTCTCAGTATTTTTCCATCTCTCCCTTCCCTGCAACTTCCTTCTCCATTCTTTCCTTCCACTTTTTTTAATGTGGTCCTCTTCCTCCCTGGCCTCCTCTCTACCCTCCACCCTGGGTAGTGACACCCTTAAGCTTGAAATTTTAGCTCGTTACCTTGGCACCATCTTTTCCCTGACCTTTTCTATTCTGTTGGATGCCAAATTCTGTAATTAATGCTTTAAAAATGATTCCTGCATCAGTCCTTCTTTTCCATTCTGTTGCTGCTATCTCACTTCAGGCTCTTACTATGTTTGGCTTGGGTATAAATTAATTTCCTTACTCTTCTCCTTGCTTTGGTTTCTCTCCAGCTCCCAAGTATATCTTATGCACCACCGTCAAAGTGGCCAGCATGAAGCCCTGCGTGCCTTTAATCCTGCATTGAAACCTTCACTGCTTCCACATTATCTTCCAAGGCATCCAGACCCTTTGACCTGGCTCTTAGACCCCTATTCCCCTACCCCACTGCCAATGCTCAGCTTATGACCCAGTTCCAACCTAACTTTCAAGCATTACCATTCCCTTTTTCCCTTTCATGTGGGTGACAGTCTTCCTGAACTATATAAAATTTCCCTGAACACACTTTAAACTTTCTTATGTATTTTTTTCTAGTTCCATGTTTTTGCACTCTTGCTTCCTTCATCTAAAATTTTATTCTTCCAGTATTTACCTTTCGAAACTTGACTCCTTCAATTCCTAACCAGCCAACCAACCAACAAACCAATTAACCAAATAATAAGAGCAGCTACACTTTATCATACTCTCCTAACTTGTCAGGACTATATTGAACATCCTGAATACATAGTCCTTGATCCCCACCCAAACACATACTAGGAAGATATTATTATAACCATTTCACAGGTAAAGGAAACTGCCATACAGAAATGTTAGTGATTTTTATCCTAGGCTGCATAGTTAATGCGTGGGGTGTTGGCACATCCGTGTAGTTACCAACTTAATATTCTTTCTTCCTTTTTTTTCTGTAGCAGAACCCTGATTTTTATTTTTTCGGAAGGGGTATTAAGAGTGTGATCACCTAAAACAAGAAGAAAACAAAAAGTACATATCTCAGTCTTCCTGATAACAAGGAGTGAGGCTTTTTTTTTCTTTTTTTTTTTTTTAGAGAGAGAGAGCACTCATGTGACAGCAGCAGGGGGCGGGGGCCGCAGAGGGAGAGAGACAGTCTTAAGCAGGCTCTGCCCCCAGTGCAGAGCCCAATGAAGAGCTCAGTCTCATGATCCTAAGATCATGACCAGAGCTGAAATCAAGACTCGGATGCTTAACTGAATGAACAACCCATGTGCCCCAAGGACTGAAGTCTTTCCACATACTTCAAGAAGACCTAAATGGTAGTCTGCTGGGGGATTTGGCAACATGTTCTTGTCTCTTCCATAGCTCGTTCTTTCTCCTTATCCTTTAGAAAGTAGGGCTGAGATGGCTGGGAAACCAGAATCATCTTGAAACTATCAGGATGAGAGTTGGAACACTAAGGAAAGTAGAGCAGAAAGATGAAAGAGCCTGGGATGTTGACGGCTCTGAGAGTTGCTGCACTGATACCTGTCCAGAAATGCTTGTTGGATAAAAGGAAGAAAGTTTAATTCAGTTAACTTACACATTGGGTTTTTGATTGTTTATACCTGAGCACAATTTCCAACTGGTGCATGATGGAAATGGTTTTCACGTCTACATTGTGTCTCCTGGATTCTTCTTTGGATTATATCATCACTGACCCTGTCATGACACACATTAAACCTTACCTGAATCCTCAGCTCAGAAATAGAATTTTCTTCCTCTGTATGCCTATTAAATTCTGAGCTACTTTTGAGGCCTTTATTATTTCCTCTTTTTATTTGGAATTTTTATTGTAGATTGTAAATTTCTCAAAAGCACAGTCCATAACTTCCTTCCTTATACGTAGAAAACACTGAATGAATGTTTACTGTGTTGGATTAAAATCCATAAAACTCACTGTATAGTTTTCTGTTGCCCGAGTTTCCTATGAATTAGTTTTAATCCTCTTTAAATTTGCTATAGACGTAGATGCAATCCACACCGCACTGTTTTGAGCTCCCATTGATTCTGTCAGGAACCAGCACCTTCAGCAATTCCTCAGTTTCTGTTTACTGCCTCAGGGGTCTATAGAAACAAGGCCACCTCCATATAGCTCTGGGAAGCCTCCTCATTTTCCCCCTCAGCTGCTGCCTCTGATGCTGCTGATACTGCCACTCTGCCCCTTCCAGACTTGGGGGAGGAAATGCTGCATTCCGTACCTTTTCAGTCCAGACTGAGACACAGATCTTTTTCTAATTACTCATTGCACAACTAAGATTAGGGTATGCCTTTAAAAAATAGCAAAACAGGAGGGAATGATGCAAAGGAAGGAAAACACAGAAAATATTTACAAATATTCCAGGCCCGGGCCCACTGGATTCCAGCTTATTTTCTTGGCTGCCACATGACCCAGGCAGTTCACCCCCACCAGCAGAATTTCCACGGCTCTCTATGGCTGAGAGTCCACGTTGACCACCAGCCCTAGAGAAAGACTAAATATTTGTTTCCTCATCCCATTGTAAGGCATTCTTCCCCCAGGCTACATTTCCTCATTTCCCATGATTTCTAACAGCAATATTAATTCCTTTTAAGGGACACTTAGGTCTCACCCCTAGTAAGCCTGTGATGCTGACTAGTCTATCCCTCAAAGTTGATTTGATTTGAGTTATTCTGATATCTGCAGAAACTTTGTTATATGATACAAAACCTGATTATAGTCTGAGTATAGTGTATAGATTACATTTGGGATATGGCGCATCATAATTGGTTTCCAATAGCTGATGAATTTTCTCAGTGATACTCTAACATTGTCGTTGTTGATTTTGTCAATTGATGGTGACAATGGGATAATGTCAACTTTTACAAGTAACATTTCAAATTTTAAAATGTGGTGGTGAAGTCTTGATTTCAAGTGGTTTAAAGAGCTAGGAAGTAAGTATAGATAAGATTTTAAGACATTTTGTGGAGAAGGAAATAAGTATGTGTCAGGAATGGGGTTAGAACTTGAGGGAGAGTTAGGGACCAGGTTTATGCGCAATAAAGAAGTAGGAGGGAAGTGGAGGGCATAAAGGAGGAGAAGTGAAATGAAAGGGAGAAAGGAGAAGAGGAGAAAGAGAAGGAATGAAGAAGCAAGAGATAGAAAGACCTTCCAGTAGAAAATATGATTTATTGCACTGGTTGGTTCATAATTTTATAATAGTTTTTGATCAGTTATTATCAACTTCAAGCTGAGATAAACTTTTATAACATATTCTTTTATTTATTTTTTTAATTTTAATTTTTTTAAAAGATTTTATTTATTTATTTGACAGAGAGAGAGAGAGATCACAAGTAGGCAGAGAGGCAGGCTGAGAGAGAGGGGGAAGCAGGCTCCCCGCTGAGCAGAGAGCCTGATGCGGGGCTCGATCCCAGGACCCTGAGATCATGACCTGAGCCGAAGGCAGAGGCTTTAACCCACTGAGCCACTCAGGCACCCCTTTAATTTTAATTTTTAAAAAGATTTTATTTATTTGAGCAAGAGAGAGCACCAGCTGGGCAGAGGCTGAGGGAGAGGGAGAAGCAGGCTCTCCACTGAGCAGAGAGCCCAATATGGGCTAGATCCCAGGACCCTGAGATCATGATCTGACCCAAAGGCAGACACTTAAGCAACTGAGCCACCCAGGCACTCCCCCTTTTTAAATTTAAATACAATTGGCCAACCTATAGTGCATCATTAGTTTCAGATGTCGTTTTTAATAATTTATAAGTTTCATATAACACCCAGTGCTCAGCACATCACAAGCCCTCATTAATGCCCATCACCCAGTTATCCCATCCACCACCCACCTCCCCTCCAGCAACCCTTAGTTTGTTTCCTATAGTTAAGTCTCATTGTTTTTTTCCTCTCTGGTGACTTCCCATTCTGTTTTCCCTCCCTTCCTTACGGTTCTTTGCTCTTTTTCTTATGTTCCACACACAAGTGAAACTGTATGGTAATTGTCTTTCTCTGTTTGACTTATTTTGCTCAGCATAATAGCCTCTGGTTTTATCCATGTCAGTGTAAATGGTAAGTATTCATCCTTCCTGATGGCTGAGTAATATTCTGTTGTATATATGGACCACATCTTCTTTATCTGTTCTTCTGTTGATGGACAGCTCAGCTCTTTCCAGTTTAGCTACTGTGGACATTGCTGCAATGAAAATTGGGATGCATGTGCCCCTTCTTTTCACTACATCTGTATCTTTGGGGTAAATACCCAGTAGTTCAATTGCTGAGTTGTAGGGTAGCTCTTTTTAATTTCATGAGGAACTTCCATACTGTTTTCCAGCGTGGCTATACCAGCTTGCATTTCCACCAACAGTATAAGAGCATTCCCCTTTCTCACTTTGATAACATACTGATTTTAAACTACTGTACTAGAAAATTGCAAAACATATTATTTTATTTATTTATTTATTTTTAAGATTTATTTATTTGACAGAGAGAGAGAGATCACAAGCAGGCAGAGAGGCAGGCAGAGAGAGAGGGGGAAGCAGGCTCCCTGCTAGGCAGAGAGCCCGATGCAGGGCTCGATCCCAGGACCCTGAGATCATGACCTGAGCTGAAGGCAGAGACTTTAACCCACTGAGCCACCCAGGTGCCCCAAAACATATTGTTATTTTAAATCTTTTAAAATTTGGAGCACTCCAAATTATGCTCCATGGGACTGAGGGTAATGCAACAAGAATTTTTTGAGCTATTCGGCCTTGGAATTCAGTCATTAAGAGAGAGTTGCCAACTCAGCTCTGCCTTACCAACAAGAGAGTGAGTTTTTGCTTCACTCTTCTCTAACCTCCAGCACAAAAGGCAGGCTGTCTGTAGCCTTTGTAAGATTTGAGGGCAAGACCCCACCATTTGCTACTGATCTCTTCCTGGAATCCTAAGGTGATAGAATAACCATTAATAAGAAAGCAAGTAGTGAAGAGAAGTTAAGGAATGCATTTTAATGATGATTTTTATAGATGAATTCATAATGATTCTTGGTTGTCATATAGACTTTCTTGGTTGATTAAATGATCAATGTGATAAATTCTTTACATTCTCTCAAATTCTAGACTATTTTATATTTTCGGAGGTAAGTTCTTTCAACTTGAGTGATTCTCAAACATTTACTTTATATTTTTTGAAATCTTTGGAATATATCAATTACCATGAATATAATTAATTTATAAGATTAAAATGAAGTCACGTGAGCAATCTCCTGGTATTATATGTGATATACAGTGTTCATGGATAAAAAAAGAAAGCTCAAGAGTATGTCTTTGAAGAGAAATTATTTAGCAATCAAGGTGGAATATGAAGTTGGAAACCTCCTTCTGTGTTTTCTTGTTCCAAGCTAGAAGAAAGCCTCTGGATTACAAAGCCTACTTGTTCCTCTGTTGTAACTGCCACTGCCTCCTGCTAGTCTTCAATTTAGTAGAAGAGGGGGTCAAATGTTTCTTTATTAATAGATCCTCATTCCTCTCCTTCTCACCTCTTTCGAGTTTTAGTATCATAGAATTAATGTTAAATTGGCATCTACGCTAACTTATATACCTCAGATCTAACAAGCTGAAATTTACTTGGTTAAATGTAAATACTGCTTCCCCCACCACCCAAATTTCCTGCCTCCAAAAGTTTATGTAATTCTGTGCACAGTGGGATCTGATCTTTGCCAATGTGTTTTACTTAATCACCTTCATGAATATTCTATCATTCAGCATCTAGCCAGGAAAACAGAAGTCACCCTGAGTCTTTCAAATGGAGGGAATTAATACAGGGAATTGATCACCCAGGTGATGGAAAACAGAAGCTAACCAAGGATTGGTTAAGGCAACCCAGAGAAGCTCTAATCATTCTTAGTCTGGAGGACAACAGATGAACATGCAGTTAACAGAAACCAGAAGCTGGACTAAGGATGGAGCTAGGACAATGATGAGCAATGATTGCTGAGGACAGGGCTGGGGGGTTGCTACCAGCAAGAGCTGGAGCCATGGAGGAGACACAGGTACTGTCATTACTTAGGACACCAGAAGAGAAGAAATACCCTCATTTCTCCTTGCAAGGAAAACAGGATAACAAAATCTTGCTTGTGTCTTTCACAGACTTCTTCTGTGTTTTGATACTGAGGACAGGAATTAGCCATTAGCTAAACTGAATTTTGTTCAATAGTGACAGTCTGCAAGGTCAGAGTCAGTAAATAGAAAGATTGGTTCATAAGAGAGATCAGATAATATTTGTCAGTGTGGTAAAGCAAGGTTGTCTTTTTATCCTTTTTTTTTTTTTACATTATAATGTAAAATGTAATGATTTTGTGCAAATTTTGAAAGACTTTTATTTATGCCCTCCCACTTGCCACTCTGTAATATAGAGGATAGAAAGGTAATAATGGCTGTATTTATTTATACTTTCTCTGTGCAAAACTCTGTTCTAAGAGTTTTTAATACATGTAATACATTTACATGTATTAATGCTCTTAATATTCAAAACAATCTCATGAGGTAAGTAGTATGATTAATCCATTTTATAGAAGAGGAAGTTGAAACACAGGTTAGCTAAGGGGACGCTACTACATATAGATGACATTGTTTTATTTTAGGGTTCTAGAAGTGGCCTTTGTAGTCAGCTTTGCTATGTGACTATTTCCACAAAAAAGGTCCTCAGATAAATTCTAAAATGGAACAGTGTTTTTTTTGGTAGACATTGACCACATACCAGCACCTTAAACCAAGCCACCATCCTCTCTTACCCATACCACTACGGTGGACTCTGGACTCATCTCGTCCTTCTCATTCTTGTCCTCTTCAGTCTACATTCTGCAGGGCAGCCAGAATAACCTTCTAAAAACACAGTTCCTCAGGGTGCCTGGGTGGCTCAGTGGGTTAAAGCCTCTGCCTTTGGCTCAGGTCATGATCTCGGGGTGCTGGGATCAAGCCCCGCATCAGGCTCTCTGCTCAGCGGGGAGCCTGCTTCCCCCATCTCTCTGCCTCTCTGCCTGATTGTGCGCTCTCTCTCTCTCTCTGTCAAATAAATAAATAAAATCTTAAAAAAAAAAAAAGATTAAAACACAGTTCCTTTTCTCAAAGCCCTCCAGTGGCTATCCACTGTTAGTTGTTAGTAACATTACTTAAAAATACTGTACAATGGACTTTATTGGGCAGGTATAACCCAGTGAGTTCAAAGTGCTGTTGCTTTACTGGGGTGACTGGACAGCCATTTACTTACCCATCTCCACTTGAAAGGACATTGTCTTTACCTTTTTTATATTCAGAAGCCATGGACAATCTCTGTAAATGAGTCAGAAAAGTCATCCTGAAATTATCCTCACCTTCTACCTTTGAGAAGAGCATTGATTCCTGGGCAAGAGAGTTTCAGAAAGTCTAGAGATTTGAATGTTAAACTCAACTCATCCCCAGAGACCCCCTGAGGGCTTGTGAGTCTGCTGCAGCTTCTGGCAAAATGACAGCCATTTTGTAATGTCTCTCAATGGTGCTATTTGTTTTGGCCTTTCCTGAGTAAATTTGGTGCACAGCCAGGGCAACAAAGGGCACTCCTCAGACTAGAGTTGGAAAAGGCAACTAGGGTGAATCTCTAAGTAGAAGAGAGGGATGTAGAGCAAAGGAAACTGGCTAAGGACCCAGATGAACTAAAATATACAACTTACTTATATTTGAACAAACAGCAAAAGCCAAAAGAATGGTACAACGGGCCTTCACACGCTGGGAGAAATGCTTAGTCCCTCAGGTGCCCTACATTTCATCCCTGTGGCAGTGAACCATGCCAGGATTTCAACCTAAGTATTGCTCTTAACTTGCAAAATATCTTAGGTGTTTCATATGTATGATTAATGAATAAGAGTATGAAAAGCTTGATGCCATCTTTGACCTTTCTAGTGGTAATCATAATTTTGAGAAATAAGAAAGAAGATTAACTGGTATTGAAATATAAGGAATATTTAACTGGATGATAAAGAAAGGGCATGACAAAATATCTTTGGCAAAAATTATGCTCTCATAGACTAGTTGCAGCTGTTAACTCAAGAAACAGTTTTTGTTTTTGTTTTTCATTGCTTCATGAAGCTGGCAAAAGTGGGCTATGCATGGTGACTACAACTAGAATAATGTTATTACTATTTGTTCTATTTTAATCTAAGTAAGTAGCCATAACTCTTCCCAAGACTTTATTGCTTATGATATATTAAGTCCTATGGGTTCTATAAAAGAACTTTGGAACCTCTCTTATTGCTTCAGACTGTATGCAGCCAAAATAATTACTGAAGAAATTTCAGCCTGCATTTTTTTTTCAATTCAGAGGTCATTCACACTGATTTTTCTTGCTTTGACTTCATGCAAGACATCATTAATCACATGTACTATTAAAATGTTAACTCTCCCTTCAAATACTTGATTAATGTACATGTGTACTTAACTATATATTTTTAAATCTGAATCAGTGAAAACTACCTCTTGGGTGAAGAAAAAACTCATTTGTTTTATTGCACCTTGCATTGCAAGACATCACAATCTAGTACCTCATAAATATTTTTCCCTCTAAATCATTGCCTGGAAAATAAGTTAGTCTCACTTTTTCCATAAAGCTAAAGTTGTAGAGGTCAAACTTTTTGTAAATAATACAAAAGAGTTTCCTTCATGAATTATCACAAGCTCATACAATTGGAAGGGTCTTCAAGAAATGACACAGTTCTGGGGCGCCTGGGTGGCTCAGTCATTAAGCGTCTGCCTTCGGCTTAGGTCATGATCCCAGAGTCCTGGGATCGAGTCCCCGCATTAGACTCCTTGCTCGGCAGGAAGCCTGCTTCTTCCACTACCATTCCCTCTGCTTGTGTTTCCTTTCTCGCTGTGTTTCTCTCTGTCAAATAAATAAAATCTTTAAAAAAAAAAAAATGACACAGTTCTGTATGAAGCCAGATGTGTCCACTACATAATGACAGTCATTCTCTTATTCAGATGCCCTGAGCCAGACTATCCAGACCTTCTTTCTATGGTAGCCTGTCTCATATTAAATCATCTTTTTTCATTGTTTTTTTGTTCTAGGAAGTTTTATTTGATGCTGAATTTTTTGGTTTTTCATTCCAGTTGGTTAACCTACAATGTTATGTTAGTTTCAAGTGTATAATATATTAGTATATAAGTTTCAGTTCCATATATCACTTAGTGTTCATCATGACAAATGTACTCCTCAATCTCCATCACCTATTTAACCCATCCCCCCATCCTTCCCCTCTGGTAACCATCAGATTGTTTTCTATAATTAAGAATCCATTTCTTGCTTTGTCTCTCTTTCTTGTGTGTGTGTGTGTGTGTGTGTGTGTGTGTGTGTTTGTTTTGTTTCTTAAATTCCACATATGAGTGAAATCATATGGTATTTCTCTTACTCTGACTGGCTTACTTTGCTTAGCATTATACTCTCTAGCTTCATCCATGTCATTGCAAATGGCAAGGTTTCGTTCTTTTTTAATGGCTGAATAGTATACACACACACACACACACACACACACACACACACACACACTCTACATCTTCTGTATCTGTTCATCAGTTGATGGACAGTTGGCTGCTTCCATATCTAAGCTATTGTAAATAATGCTGATATAAACAGCAGGGTGCATGTATCTCTTTGAATTGGTGTTTTTGTATTCTTTGGGTAAATACCCAGTAGTGTGATTGTTGGATCAAAAGGTAGTTCTATTTTTAACTTTTTGAGGACCCTCATTCTATTTTCCACATTGGCTGCACCAGTTTGCATTCCCACTAACATTGCAAGAGGGTTTCCCTTTGTCTTCATCTTTACTAACACCTGTTGTTTCTTGTGTTGTTGATTTGAGCCATTCTGAGAGGTGTGAGGTGAGATCTCATTGTAGTTTTGATTTGCATTTCCATGATGATAAGTGATGATGAGCATCTTTTCATGTGTCTGTTGGCCATCTGACATCTTCTTTGGAGAAATGTCTGTTCAAGTCTTCTTCCCATTTTTTAATTGGATTATTTGTTTTGGGGTGTTGGGGTTGATAAATTCTTTATATATTTCAGATACGTCATTTGCAAGCATCTTCTCCCATTCCATAAGTTGTCTTTTAGTTTTGTTGATTGCTTCTTTCACTGTGTAGAAGCTTTTTTATTTTGATATAGACTCAATAGTTTATTTTTGCTTTTGTTTCCCTTGCCTCAAGAGACATATCTTAAAAGAAGTTGCTATGGCTGATGTCAAAGAAGTTACTGCCTATGTTCTCTAGGATAGTTATGGTTTCAGGTCTCAAGAGAC
This sequence comes from Procyon lotor, assembly GCA_028646535.1. Taxonomy (NCBI): domain Eukaryota; kingdom Metazoa; phylum Chordata; class Mammalia; order Carnivora; family Procyonidae; genus Procyon; species Procyon lotor. The sequence goes on along the minus strand of CM053605.1, from coordinate 57,148,145 downwards.
ATATCTTAAAAGAAGTTACTATGGCTGATGTCAAAAAAATTACTGCCTGTGTTCTCTAGGATAGTTACAGTTTCAGGTCTCACATTCAGGTCTTTAATCTGTTTGAATTTATTTTCATATATGGTATAAGAAAGTGGTCCAGTTTCATTCTTTTACATGTTGCTCTCCAGTTTTTCCACATCATTTATTGAAGAGATTGTCTTTTTCCTTTTGGATGTTCTTTCCTTCTATGTTGAATACTAATTGACCATATAATTTTGAGTTTATTTCTGAGTTTTCTGATCTGTTCCATCAATCTCTGTGTCTATTTTTGTGCCAGTACCATACTTTTTTGATTATTACAACTTTAATATAATTTGAAGTCTGGAATTATGATACTTCCAGCTTTTCTTTTCTTTTTTAAGGTAGCTTTGGCTATTGGGGTCCTTTGTGGTTACATATAAATTTTAGTATTGTTTGTTTTAGTTCTTTGAAAAATGCTATTGGTATATGATAGAGATTGTATTAAATATGTAGACTGCTTTGGATAGTATAGACATTTGAACAATATTTTAATATTTGTTCTTCTAATCTGTGAGCATGGAATGTCTCTCCATTTCTTTATATCATCTTGAATTTCTTTTATTAGTATTCTATTGTTTTAGAGTATAGGTCTTTTGCTACTTTGGTTAGGTTTGTTCTTATGTATCTTATTATTTGGGGTGCAGTTTTAAATGGGATTGTTTTTATAATTTCTCTTCCTGCTGTTTCATTATTGGTGTATACAAATGCAGCAGATTTCTGTATATTGATTTTGTATCTTGTGACTTTACTGAATTTGCTTATTGGTTCTAGCAGGGTTTTTTTTGGTTTGTTTGTTTTTTTGTTTTGTTTTGTTTTTTGGTGGAGTCTCTAGAATTTTCGATATATAGTATCATGTCACCTGCAAATAGTGAAAGTTTTACTTCTTCCTTATCGATTTGGATTTCTTTTATTTCTTTTTGTTATCTGACTGCTGTGGCTAGGACTTCTGGTACTATGTTGAATAAAAGTGGTGACAGTGGATATCTTTGTCTTATTCCTGACCTTAGGGGAAAAGCTCTGTTTTTTCCCATTAAGGATGATGTTAGCCGTGGGTTTTCATAGATGGCCTTTATCATGTTGAGTTATGTTCCCTCTAATCTATTTTGTTGAATGTTTTTTATCATGACTGGATGGTGTACTTTGTGAAATGCTTTTTTTGCAAAGGATCGTATGGTTCTTATCCTTTCTCCTACTGATGTGATGTATCACATTGATTGATTTGTGAATATTAAACCACACTTGCAGCCCAGGAATAAATTCCATTTAATTGTGGTGAATGATTTTTTAAATTGTATTATTGAATTTGGTTTCCTAGTATTTTGTTGAGATTTTTTGGCATCTATGTTCATCAGGGATATTGGCCTATAGTTCTCCTTTTTTGTGGTGTCTTTATCTGGCTTTGGTTTCTGGGTAATGCTGTCCTCATAAGATAAATTTGGAAGCTTTCCTTCCTTTTCTATTTTTTGGAGTAGTTTGAGAGGAATAGGTATTAACTCTTCTTTAAATGTTTGATAGAATTTGCCTGTGAATCCATCTGGTCCTGGACTTCTATTGGTTGGAATTTGGAATACTGGCTCCATTTCTTCGCTGGTTATCAGTCTATTCAAATTTTCTATTTCTTCCTGTTTCAGTTTTGGTAGTTTATGTTTCTAGGAATTTACCCATTTCTTCCAGGTTGTCCAGTTTGTTGGCCTATAGTTTTTCATAGTAGTCTCTTATGATTGTTTGTATTTATGTGGTGTTGAATGTCATTTCTCCTCTTATTTGTGATTTTATTTATTTGAATCTTTTCTCTTTTTTTCTTGATAAATCTGGCTAGAGGTTTATCAATGTTATTGATTTTTTCCAAAGAAACAGATTCTGATTTCATTGATCTGTTCTATTGTTTTGTTTGTTCGTTTTTTTTAGTTTCTTTCTTTTTTTTTTAATGTTTTATATCTTTATTTGACAGAGGGAGAGCAATAAGTAGAGGGAGTGGCAGGCAGAGGGAGAGGGAGAAGCAGGCTCTCTACTGGGCAGGGAACCCAATGTGGGGCTCCATCCCAGGACCCTGGGATCATGACCTGAGCCAAAGGCAGACACTTAAATGACTGAGCCACCCAGGCACCCCAAGTTTTTTTAGTTTCTATATCATTTATTTCTGCTCTAATTTTTATTGTTTCCTTCCTTCTGCTAGTTTTAGGTTTTGTTTGTTGTTCTTTTTCTAACTCCTTGAAGTGCAAGGTTAGGTTGCTTATTTGAGGTTTTTCTTGCTTCTTGAGATAGGCCTGTATTGCTATAGACTTCCTTGTAGAACCGCTTTACTGTGATGCCTCATTTTTGTTGCTAGGAATTAAACCCATTCTTGCTAGGGTTTTACTCTTGGAAGAGAGTACAGTGGAACCAAAAAAATACTGTGACAGTGATTATTGAGTGAAAATTCAGGGGGAGCTATACTTCGGTGACATTTTGCTATTACAGATGTTTTAGTGCTTTTTGAGTGTTGATATAAAGATGTCACATATTTAATCTATTTGAAAAAAAATGTAAGGGAAGAATAATTGTGAAACCTCTCCTGCAAATGACTGAGATTCTTACAGCAACACTAAACCATTTTTAAAAATCTAGTGTTAATATGAGAACACAACTCTTTTCCAGTAAAAGTACTCGATTTCTTAAATTAGCTCCATAAGTTTCTACATACTAAGGCAAGTTCACATTTGAAGTATGAGAATCCTGAAACTGAAGTCAAATGTGCTCAACAGTCAGTAAAGCATTTTCTAAACTAAAGGCTTTCCTTAGAACTGTGATATTAAAAGCAGTGACTATGTGAAATGATAGCAAGATTATGACAATACATGTAAACCGCAAACAAATTATTTCCACATTAATGTTTGCATTTAGGGGATACAAATATGAAATTCTTATATTGTATTTCTGTTTAGTGTTCAACATGCTCATGTGAGTAGATGTTCCTGTTTTAATTTTACATGTGAATATGAATTTTGAATTTCAGTACGTAATGTAAGCACCAAAAAGCCTGCCTCACCTGATGTTACTCTTTGTGAAATATCTTGCCTAATCAGTTGACAAACACAAGGTTAAATAAAAGTTACTTTTAATCATGAGGCATAATTTCTTTAGCAAATATGATTTGTATTCCAGTATTCGGCTACCTACTAGGTGGAGGAAGAATAGTTTGTGATTTTCAGTATAAAGAACCATTCTCTAAAATTGTCTTTATGGGCTAGAGTAGATGTATTGGGAAATCAATAAAACTTATGTGAGCTTACATCATATTTTAAAAATGTTGCTATTTTCTTTGGTTATGTTGTCTGTATTATATTTAAAATTTATTTTAGGGACACCGGGGTGGCTCTGTTGGTTAAGCATCTCCCTTCAGCTCAGGTCATGATTCCAGGTCATGATTCCAGGTCCTGGGATTGGCATTGGGCTCCCTGCTCAGCGGGGAGTCTGCTTCTCCCTCTCCTTCTGCCCCTCCTTCTCCTTATGCATTCTCTCTCTCTCTCTCCCTCAAATAAAATAAATAAATTCTTTTAAAAAATATTTTTATGGCATGGTTGAATGATCTCTTAGGTTGAATTCTCCAGAAGGTGACTCTGAGGCAAGGATTCATATATAAATATTGGATTTATTAAGAAGTGCTCTCCAGAGAAGCAGGTAAGGGACTGGAGGAAGCAGGACTGAAAAACGGGAAGGATACGAGCAAGAGAGAAATTTCAAGTTATTTCTCAGCCTCAGACTGATTCCATGGGTACTCTGAAACATAAATTACATCTCAGACATGGCCCACTTTGAGGCAGACTGGGCTGTCAAACTCCTATACAAGTCAGTACTTGGCTATGAGTTTTCCCAGGAATGTAATACCTCTCAGGCACTTCCAGTTTGCTGTACAAAGAACAAGAGCAGAAGGGGCAAAGTCAGCTTTCCAAAGAAAGGATCCAAGGGGCTGGGTGATTCCCAAGGCTATTTGCTACCCAAGACTGTCATAGATCTTTATTTAAGTTGGGAAATGTGATTCTCCATTTTGCTGGGCCAAAATGCTGACGATAAGGGTTCAACTGTGAGAGAGAGTTTACAAGTCCAAGGATATATTTAAAGCTTGGGCATTTTCTTGGAAAATGTTGTTGGAAATTGGAGTGGAGAGTGGTGGTGGTAGGGAGCCCTTAGGTGTATGTGATAAGGAATAGAAAATACAAGGTCTTTGAAAATTTGAAAGATAGGAAGGAGAGGAAAAAAGTAAAATAATTACAAGATATGCAGAACATATTCATTAAGAGAGGATGTTTAGCTCAGGTAAACTGTCATTGCCCAGGCTCCAGAGGAAGGTTGGTCAGAAAATTCTTAGCTCATTATCTGGAGCTGCCAGCACAGTTTCCATGTGAGTGCAGAGAACTTGACTTGGGCTCTAGGCTGGAAAGTAGCCTGCCTCTCTGGAGTCCTAGGAAACCTGTAGCAGTAAAACTCAGAGGAGGCAATGGTTTGCCTAGCAAGAAAGGACAGTGACCTAGTGACCCTAAGTCAAGGCCAAAGGTGGGGCCTGCTGCCTTCGAAAAGAATACAAGTGAAGCCATCCAACAACAGACGGTTTAAGGCTTTAAACCTGTGCCAAGTTAATTGAGGAATGTGAGACTATGTACTTGCAAATTACCTCAACCCTATATAATTTGTATTCTGAATTTTCTCACACTGTAACAGAGATTCAGAGCCTTTTCAGATGTTTCCGTCTATGGTGCTGTGTTAATGCATCCTGAGGGTGCCGCGTTTCTGGGGACAGCACAAGGTTGGGTATTGCGGGAAGGAAAAGTAAGAAAAAAAAGACCACGATCTCTGTGTGGTCTTGAGGGGAGCTATCCTACCTTGTGATTATCCAGAAACTTATTCAAAGCAAGTGTTGGAGGGAACCCACTAGGGAAGGACATCTATCCGTGCCTCAAATTTGAATACTCCTCTTGGAAGCTGTATGTCTTTTAGTTGATTCACACACTGGCAAACTGTTTAAAAAAATAAATTCACGGCAGATAATAATTTTCAGTCTTCAACATAGAGGATGAACTAGGTTAGTCTGTATTCTAGCAACTATTTTTTTCCTAGCAAACTATTTTTTAATATTAAAAAAAATAACAGAGAGCTAAGAAAGAGAATATTTGGTAACCAAATTTTCACTTCTACTTCGTTTCTGCACCCAAGAAAATAAGTATCATTAATAGATATCATTTGAGTTCTTAAGAGCTTATCTCCATTTTCTTATACTATTCTTTGAGTTGGACAAACATTTTGGCTCAGGAATAACATTTCTTTCACAAAGACCGGAAGATTATGAGCTCACACGTTTTTTTTTAATGCTCAAAAAGTAGTTCAGAAAGATTCAGACTATGCAATTTCTCCTCTGGGGGTCTGGAAGGATATTTGTGATTAGATTCACTCCCTCTTCTCTTCTCATGGGAAATACTCCCAAGAGTGTTTTGTTCTTTTTAAGGTATTTTATTGTAGAACATTTCAAACACATACAGAAGGAGAGATGAGTATAATAAAGGCGCATGTCACTGTTACCTGTTACCCAGTTATACAAAAACTATCACCTTTGGACAGTCTTGTTTCATTTATATCTTGATCTACTTCCATTTTACCTGATGGACTATTTTGAAAGCAAATCTCAGATATCATTTCACTCATAAAGAGTACAGTGTGTATCTGTAAAAAATGAGGTATACTCCATGTCTCTGCAGTCTTTTCTCTTTTCTCTCTTCCCCTTCCTCCCTTCCCTTGCCTCCTTCTCTCTCTGTGTTTTTTTACTTTTACAATTTGTTGAAGAAACAGAGTTATTTACTCTGAAGAATTTCCCATTGTCTGAATTTTGCCAGTTGCGTTCTAATGATATCATTTAATGGGTTCTTCTGTTTTTCTTTTCTAAAAATTAGAAGTTAGATTTAGAGTCTTGATAATTCAGGTTCAATTATTTTATTTATTTATTCTTTTTGACTACTAGATAGGTGGAGTTGTGGTTTTTCCATTGATGATAAACAATATCAGGTTATCCCTTTTTGTGATGTTACCACTGTTGATGTTCACTGCTTGCATTTATTCATTCATTAAAAGTCATAAAATGGTGATACTTTAATTCTATCATTACTTTTTCATTTATTATTTGGAATACTTTAATAAAGAGAAACTTTCTCCCACTGATTCTTTGGTTACCCAGTAATACAGCTTGTAAAAGAAAGACTACAAAAATACTTGATTTCCTCTTTGCTTATTAGTTTTCAAATAATGCGTTCATTCTTTCCAATCCTCCAAAGATGTTAAATGAGTTATTTATTGTTGTTGTTGTTTTATAAACACATACAGGATTTATTTTAAACCACTGCTATTATTAATCCTGATTGATGCTCATGCTGTCTCATTTTTGACCAATGGAAAAAGCCCTTCAAGTTGGCTTCTAAGTTCTTTTGATGGTTCTGCTTGTTTGTTTTCTGTTATCAAAAGATGCTTTATTCTTATATTGCACATTTCTGTTCCACTTCTGCATTGAGGTATTTTTCCAAGGAGCCTTTGTTCCTTTTAGTGGGAAAGGTATCTGGAGACGACAGTTTGACATTGCTGTGCTCAAATGTTATGTATGGGTCCTCACTTCTAGACCTTTGCCATGGATAGTGCCAGGAAATGAGTTTTTAATTCTTTTAAGATAAAATACTTTCAAACTGAAGCATATATTAATATATACACCTCAATTTAATATATATAATCCCCTCTTCAGATTAAATAACTTACTAGAACATCTCACAGATCTCAAGAAAAGTTTGCTCACTATGAGTGGCTTATAATGAAGGATACAACTTAGGAACAGCCAAATGGAAGAGATGCAAGGGCAAAGTATTAGGGATGGTGGACGGTATAGAGCTTCCACACCCTCTCCAGGCATACCAACCTCTCAGCACCTCCATGTGTTAACCAACCAGGAAGCACTTTGAATCCAGTTTTTATGGATTTTTTTTACTTAGGAATAATTGATCAAATCATTAGGCATTGGTGATTAAGTCCACCCTGTTTCCCCTCCCCAGAGGTTGAAGGTAGGGATGATAGGTCAACCTTCTACTCATAACTTAGTTTTTTTGGTGAACAACCCCCAACCTGAAGCTATCTAGGGGCCCCTAGCCACCAGTCATCTCATTAGCATACAAAAAGAGACTCTTACCACCCCAGAAATTTCAAGGGTCTCTAAAGTGTCAGGAATCTGGTTCAAAGACCAAATATTAGAAGAGAAGATGCTTAGCATCTCTGTCAATTAAAAAAATATTATAAGGGTTTTAGGAACTTTGTGTCAGGAATTGGAGACAGAGACCAAATATATATTTCTTATTATCTCATAATAGTATTATCCTAATTTTGGACAAAATCTACATAGAAAAATTACTAAAAGGAAATAAACCAAAATATTAACCATAATATGGCAAAATATTAGCAAAACCAAAATACTTTATTTATAATAGGCAGTTTATAATTTTATAATAAAAGTACTTTAAAAGACATGAGTAAATTATAATTAATTCAAATCTAGAAGATTATTTGTATAAAATATTATCTTCTCTTGAGCTGAAGGATGACTTTTATGGAACAATTGAAAAATCTTAAAAACATTTATATTTGGCTGTATAAAATTAGAAACTCGTTAGGTAAAATGATGATTAACAAAATTAAAAGGTAAATACCAAATTTTAAAACTTATTTCTTTTTTTTTTTTTTAAAGATTTTATTTATTTGACAGAGAGAAACACAGCAAGAGAGGGAACACAAGCAGAGGGAATGGTAGCAGGAGAAGCAGGCTTCCCGCTGAGCAGGGAGCCCGATGCGGGGCTCGATCCCAGGCCCCTGGGATCTGACCTGGGCTCAAGGCAGCCGCTTAACGACTGAGCCACCCAGGCGCCCCTTAAAACTTATTTCATGTGTTAACCATAAAGGCATGATATCATTTCCTTTAAGGAAAGCAAAACCCACAATGAAAGAAAACAAGTAAATGTAATGTATATATAGTAATTCACATTATCCATGAAATTGCCACGAAAAACTCTCATAGAAACCTAGTATATAATGATTTCTTCATTTTACGGATGAAAAGAGTGAAGATCAAAAAGGTTCAGTCACTTGCTTACATGAATAAGGACAAAGTTGAGATTCACTCTTCTAACTTTGGACTCAGACCTCATGACCTCTCACACCGATGACTGCGGAAATCTGAGTGGCTGTCAGCTAGGTAGGAACTTTTTTGTGGCTCCCCCTCATAGTCAATAGTTCCTGAAGTAAGAGTGAGGAAAGTTCTCCATTTTCTGAGTAGCAGACCCTAACTAAATTTAAATTACATTATATTATTCAGTTATTTTTTTGCTTCAAAATAAAGCATACTTTTCCATTAAACTTTTAATGTTAACGAAGTAATTGCATGTTCATCTTTATTTAAAAAATGTATTTGAAGCTGTTCTTCAATTGGAGAACATGCCTTATGAAAGTATTTCCTTTAATCAACTGCTTAATCTAAAAACAACATAAAGAGTACTTTGGGTGACTTTCATACATTTACGTGTTATCTTCTTCATGCATTATAGCAAATATAAATGCTATGTTCAGGCTTTAAATATTGAATGCAGTGATAATCCACTCCACTCTCCCCTCTCCAGATATGATCATAAATTCAAAGCACATTCCCATGCTAAAAACTTTCTGACTTATTCAGCAGGGCTTTTTACATACAAACTAGAAGTCAACAGGATGTCTTAAAATGTTTCCTTTGTAGCATTGTTAAAAAGAAATTGCCATTTTGATCTAAAGAAAAGTATGACTAGTTTGTTTCAATTTTAGACAATGTTGGGGAAAATACCTCATTTTTGATTGCATGATTGTACTGGAAAAAACACAATAAACAGAAATGGGCTTCGGTGTTATAGCCATAGGTCAATGATTTATGATCATTTTTCCTTCCCAAATCCCCAGAAATATGTTATCACAATTCTCATCAGTAACAGAAGCACCGACGTGGGCATACTAGACTCTCCAGGAGGTGCTTTCTCTTGAAGCGATTTTGCTAGCTGATTCTGATAAGCTCCCCCCGCAAAAGACAAGGCCCTGTACCCTAGTGCTTTTCCAACTTGGACACAAACAACCTTGGGCTGTTACCGTGTAGATTCTGGTTCAATGAGTTTGAAGTGGAGCCTGAAATTCTGCAATTCTCAAGAGCTCCTAGGCAGTGCCTATGCTGGTGATCCACAACCCGTTCTTTTCAGCACAAGGCAGTATAATCACCTCCCAGCTTTTAATCACCAGTAGATGCTGCACCTCTGTGACCCCCGCTGAGGACTTGATGCACTTGTCTTTACCTCGTCTGTGATTGGGTTCTAGTCTGCTTTTATGGAGTTTCTTCCAATCAAAGGGGGACAATTAAAGGATTTATGGATATATTTGCCATAATTGTTAAACACTTTGTTTAGTGTTTCCTGCAGATATCTTTCGCATATGTAGAAAATCAGGAATGATGACAAGAGGCAAGAGAATGGGCACTGCTTTTGCATGCTGGTCAGCAGTGGCAGCGATCATTTCTGGATGGACTTAGTGGTAGAATAATTGAGGTTGTTGAAGTGCTCTGTGAGTTCACTTCCTTCAGTGGGACCTGATCCCTAGAAATGTCATGTTGTGGTGCTGCCCTGTATCTGCGTTATTGTCTCCAGTTTATCCTCCCTTCCTTTTCTTAACCCCCCCCTTCAAAACCAGCTCCTGTGGTTCAATTCATAAGGGTTTTTTTGCACCAGGTGGTCTAAGCACTGAAAAGGAGTGAAAAGATTACTGGTTCTGAGCTGTTTCATATTTATTTAGGAAAAAAAAAAAAGACATGCAAAAATAATGAAGAATTGCAGAACAGCTCTGTATTTTATTTCATCAGAGGACATAAGGCAGTAACTAGAAGCTCAGCACCAGGGGAGACCCTGAAGATCATTTTTAAGATCATTTTTATTCAGCAATAAACTGTTTCTGCCACACTGTGGGCAATTGTTTTTCCAACCTCTAAGTTGTTCCAGGCTCAGTGAGTCCCAGGGTAGCCCAAGCCAATATTAGGGAACTTTAATTATTAGAAAGTTTTTCTCTACACTGGGTTGTTCCTTCTATTAATCATCATATTATACCCATAGTCTTGCAGGAGAAAAGCTATGGTCTGCTGGAGAAGGCTGGGAAGACCTTTCAGAGGAGGAGGCATTTGGGCACAATCTGAAGTTCTGCTGGAATTTAGGGAGGTGGAGAGGAGTGGGGAGGGCAGCATTCTCATGAGCCACTGAGCTGAGAATTTAGAGCTACTCTTCTAATTGTTAATCTGGATCCTCTAATTTATGCCCCAGTGTTAAGCGATGTCTGTGTTCTATATACTGAAAGACAATCAACAATATGTCAGATACCTTGGTGTCATTCTGTAGAAGATATTTGAGAAAATGAGTAGAGAAACTTTTCAGATTTCCCTTACTTATAAAGCAGAGGATTATCCACCCACCACTGCTGGGCCTGCTCTAATGTAATTCTGAAAGGCCAGATTTATCCAGAGTGCAAAGGAAGTGGGTAGACACACAGCTGTTGTTTGGAGCATAATAGTACTGGTGTTGAAGAGAAAAATTACAATGGCTGAAGTAGAGGCCTTCAGGGGGAACAGCTTTAAGCAGTGTGGGCTGGCTATAATGGGAAACCACAGTGGTCACCCTTCTGTTATACATTCAGATGGAACAGCTCCTATTAAAGCCAGGAGCCCACGTTTTAATTTTATGCGAGGCAGACGTCTTCTGGGCTTCTCTTTTTGTGGAGAGCAAAGTCACCAGAAATGCAATTCAGAATATAAATCACAGGGTACATATATGTAAAGAAATGGAAAAATATGGGTGTGTCAACAGTTTCCATCTGGATTCTTAGGAAGAGAATGGCAGTTGTATTAGGAAAATATAATCACAAGGTATGGGATAAAGAGGATGAGGTCTTCTAGAGGCCTGAAGATGCTGCGACCTCAGTGAGGAAGTCTGAGTTCCCTCAGTTGCCTGTTCATCTGGAGAAGGAGATGAAAAATGAGAGGAGTAAAGGAGGCACTTAGACGGTGAAGCCTAAAGATTTGTCAAGGGCCCTGCTCCAGAATGTGACCCTTCCTTGTAATCATTCCAAATCCTTAAAAGGTGCAACAACAATAAAAACTTCAAACAATGCATATGTGAGTGGATTTTTATGGAAACTGATGAACGGATTGTGTTTTGCATCTATAGTATCATCAAATTTTACAGATAAGGAGCAAAAGAACACTGGTTTATGGTGGCATAGAGAAGCATGAGAGTGTAAGCTGGAAGAATTTGCTGAAATTATGGAGTAGGCTCCTGACTAGAGAATGAGGTTTAAGATCAAGTTTAACCAGATCTTTTGGAGGCAAGGAATTCTCAGGTACCATTTAGGTTACACATATAAAACCATTTACTCCAAGGAAGTATTCCACCTCCATTATTTTTAGTTTTTTATTCTCTCATTTGAAATGTCTACTTTATTTTTTTATGGGTTGGTTTTTTTTTTTTTTAGATTTTATTTATTTATTTGACAGAGAGAGATTACAAGTAGGCAGAGAGGCAAGCAGAGAGAGAGGGGGGAAGCAGGTTCCCTGCTGAGCAGAGAGCCTGATGCAGGGCTTGATCCCAGGACCCTGAGATCATGACCTGAGCTGAAGGCGGAGGCTTTAACCCACTGAGCCACCCAGGCGCCCCTAAAATGTCTACTTTAAAAGGTCAGATTGTCTTCTAATATAGGGAGCCCCTCCCACTGCGTTTATGTGGTCAAGCAGCCCCTTCTATAAAACCCAGAGTTTCCTAAGCCCTGTTTTTCTAAATGTTTAAAGTTAATTTCCTTCCCTTGTCTATTCTTACAGCTTTTTAAATAAATCTACTAAGTTCATTTTAAAATGCTATGAGACAGAGCACATAAAACCCAAGTTCATTTTACTCAACTTCCAGCTTATCTACATTTTGTACATGGTGGAACAATAGTTAAAAGTTTTAACTTAGAAAATTCTTTTTAAGACTTTACAAGAACGCAAACTTGTGCAAGAAAAGTCAGAAGTCACCCAAATGGTGACTTTTTTTGTGGTCTGCTTTACTATTTTCTCTCTCAGAACATAAAGATTAAAGAACAATGTTGTTTTGCAATAGGACCTGACTCTAGGAAGCCTGGGCTGGATTTGTTTTCCTGGAACTGGCTTTGTCCTCTGGCAAAACGAAATTTAAAAGTGATAAATACATAGCTGCCACTGTATCTTGGATATAAATATTTCCAAAGCCTTTCAAACTTAAAACTGCAAACTAATACGTTGCCTGAAGTGTTGTTCTTAACTTTTGCCTGTGCATTCCTAAATCACCTCTTCTCAGTGCTCTATAAAATTACTGAGCTGTCTGTTGAGATTAGGCAAAGTGATAATTGTACCTCAATCATAAACACGTTTGGCTTTGGTGTTTGTCTTTTTAAGGAATAATCTTAAATAAAGGGGTTAATGTGAGTTTTCTTGGTGGGTTATACATTTGAGTTAAATATATATTAATTAGATAAAGTCAAATCACTTAATATTTATCAAGCATTATGAATAAGATATGAGTATACACTGGCAAAAAAGAAAGCTAAACATGATATGGTCTTAGATCTCAAGGAGCTTATAATTAAGAAAGATACAAGCAAATGTTTATTTAGCAGTCAAAACAAGTGAAAAGGTACCTGCTGATTGGTATTTACTCAATGAGTCCTTTTAAGAATATCTCAAATAAATTCTCTGAAGGTTCAATGCATAACAAAGCAAAATAAGAAACCCAACTTAATTATCTAAACCAGCTTGTTGGATGATTGACTACATCACATAAAATGCTGTTATATCATAGCTGAAAAAAGTCCAATAAAATAATGTGTGTGGTACTGGTACTATTAACCATTTTACCTTTTACATCATCAGTCTCCCTTCAGATACTTCAGTGTTTACTACAAGGCTGCTTGCCATGAGATTTGAATAAAAAGAAGCCCACTGGTGGTCCTCAAGGAACTTTCAGTCTGGTTAGACAGGATTTCTTCATGTAACTTCATAACTACAAGAATTACAGAATTCCAAAGGAGGAAAAACTGACTTGCATGCTGCGTGAGTTGTCAGATACGGCACAGGGAGATCAAAGAACTGATAGGATTTTGATGGGAGGGAGGGGTTGGATATTCAAACAAGAGAATGCCAAGAATTTAAGGGCAAAGGCAAAAGCTGCACAGAGCAGTGTCCATGTAGAGGAATGCTTTTATGATGTTAGACTAGAGAGTCCATTCCCAGAGTCACAGGAGATAAGGCCAGAATGCCATGTTGAGGCCATATTATGAAAGTTTTGA
>CM053605.1:57008746-57134172 GCA_028646535.1 Procyon lotor | reverse complement strand
TTCAATTTAACCACGGCAGCTGTGTTGACTTTAGACAGTAATCTGTTTTCCTCTTTGTTGTTAACTCTCCTCCCCTCCCTTGTCATTACTCTTCACTAATCTTAAGGTCTTGGTTTTGTCTCTTCCCTCTGTAAGCTTCTCCAAATGGTTTTTCAAAAGAGACAAAGGATAAGGACATTTAATATGTGCCAATAGCTCTCCCTCCTCTGTCCCTAAGCTCGGTCTTCTCCCTGAGCTCCAGCACAGCATTTCTACATCTTGGTTGTATTTTGCCCAGCCTCTAAATGGATGGCACCATCTAGCAACTCTCTTATGTCCAACCTCCAACTTTATTCCTCTGCAATCTTTTTTTTTTTTTTTTAAAGATTTTATTTATTTGACAGCGAGAAACACAGCGAGAGAGGGAACACAAGCAGAGGGAATGGTAGCGGGAGAAGCAGGCTTCCTACAGAGCAGGGAGCCCGATGCGGGGCTCGATCCCAGGACCCTGGGATCTGACCTGGGCCGAAGGCAGACGCTTAACGACTGAGCCACCCAGGCGCCCCTTCCTCTGCAATCTTTGAACCAATGGCTGCCACGCCACCTGGGAACTTTTCAGAAATGCAAATTTTCAGGCCTCACCCCAGTGGGGATTGCCCAGCAATCTGTCCTTCAAGGGATTCAGACACATGTTGAGTTTAAGTTGGAGAACCTCTGCTCCAGAGAATGTACTCTGTCCTCTCTCTCTCAGTCTAGCTTGTGGTATTTCTCATCCATTCTGTGTGTTTGCTCTATTTATCAGGGTAAATTCTTCATACACTTTTCAGAATTTTTATACATTCTTAAAGGACCTTATCTGAGTTGTGTAGCTAATTATTACCCCCACCACAGTTAGTATTTATGACCACCCAACCTCATGGTCACTGGCTGGCCCATGCTTGAGCCACTTTTGGAATACCTTGGAACACCAGGTCCTGTCAGTGGCCAGGTCTCCTAAAAAAGACAACAACAAAATGGACTAATACTGCTATCCTGAGAAGATGGCAGAAGATAGACCAGAAAGAGGCCTACTCCTGGCCAATAACTTAATCTTTAATTAAATTGATGTATGCCGTATGCCTCGAGCAGAGGACTCGTGGGGATTTTCTTAGTTGGATAACCTGGATTTCAGAGTTCTTACAGGAAAGACAAGAAGCAACCATTACTGCTTGACACCATTGGAAACAGGCAGAGGCAAAAAAGTCTCCCTGCTCTGATATTTGAAGATGATTCGAGTTAGGGTTGAAATGAAAGATGCTGTCATAAATTGTTACATGGACAAGGATCCAATTCACAGGTTACACAGGTGTCATCCCATCTGTACCTTTAATGGAAATGTATTGCTAGATGTATACATTAGTGCATAAAGATACTGTTCCCTTTCTTTCTTTTTTAAATTAAGAAGCACTTTATAAATCCAAATGTAGTGACAACCTCAGAAATTGGTCTTAAATCTTCAAGTTGCTTTGTTAAGGCCAAGAAGTGGCAGGGAGGGAATGAGTTTTAGTAGAAATCTCTTACTAAATTGAGGCAGAAAATAGATGTGGGGTGGTTCTCAAAGTTTTGCATGGTGGCAAAATAGAGACAAATATTCTTGCAAAATAGATGTGAGTTTCTAAGATTTATTCTATCATAATTTGAAAGATATTGGTAATTCATGTAAGGCAGTTTTGTTCTACAGTGGATTAGGATTAAAAAAAAAAACTCCAGATATTTACTAGGCAATAATACGATACTCAGTTCCTACCAGGAGTTGTTTTTGTTTTGTTTTTTAACCTACTTGAAGAGTCAAGGTTAATTTAACTTTTGATATCTGAAGCAATACCAAAAGTACAAGATAACAGATGGTTAAGTGCTAAATGACATTATCCTTGATGTGCTTCTCTTTGTACATTCTTGGAACTCTCATCTCTTGTGATTTTATCTAATAACTATGTAGGTCAGTGTTTCTCAGTCTTGAGTAATGTAGGGATAGACTGTTGCAAAAATTTCTTACATTCCCTCAGTATGGAATGAAAGTATTTTTATTATTATTTTACCAAAACATGTGCCAATCTAAAAATAGGCACAAACTACTTAATCTTAGGATTCTTAAACTATAAAAAACAAATCTACAAAGTACAGAAAACTTTATACAGACCATAGAATTTAAACTAATTGAGTCGCATGGATGTTTTATTGAAGCAAAAATCACACTCCGAGCCTGAGCATGGTTCTGCCTACCGTGCGGCTTTCTGTGCTTTCAACAGGTCTTTCTTACTGTGACTCCCACGATGACTCACCTCTCGCCACTAAACCACTGTGAAACTACCCTTTATATATTTCCTGTGGGTTTTTTTTTTTTTTTCTTTTGCTGTGATTTGTACAAACACATCATGTGTGTATTAACTCTGCTTGTGATATTTGCTATTTGGCAACAATTAATACAGTGCCGTCAACTGTCAACCTGAACTACAAATGAAAAGGTGAGAAATTTGGACGGTGGTTAGCCGTCCACAAGGTCCCAAATTTTCTTATTATTTTTAGAAGACTGTCAGATGTGAAATCCTCATGAAAAGATATTTTAAAAATCCTCATTAAAAACGGAATGCCACTGTGGTGGATGCAGCTGTGCCTACCAGTTCCCCTACAAGGAAACATGTGGTGCCGCAGCAACCAGAAGACAGACAGCACCCAGTTCTCAGTTCCTTTAGGGTTTGTTCAGCTGCAAAGAGCTACCAAGGGTTTGCCCTCCACAGGTACCACATTCAAGGACAGATGGAGGCAGTGGTATTAAAACTTGGCTATTTCACCTGAACAGGGCCAACTCTGATGGGCCACATATGTTCCAGTCTCCCACGGACTTGGCTGATGCTTTGTTGGCCTGCCTTGCCATTCCATCTCGCCCTCCCAGCCCTACTTTCTGCCTCTCTTCCATTAGTGATGATCCTTCATCAATACCCTGCATGCCAAATTCCATCTCAGTGTCCCTGCTGGAGAATCCAGCCAACAAGCACTCTTGAGAATCTCTCTGAGGATCCCAGAGGAGTGGGAATTCCTCTTGTGGAGTCCTGATTCTTCTTGCAAGCCTCTAGGCTCAAAGTTCAGCTTCCGGTTGTATACTCCCATTAGTACTTGACATTCAACAGGTACAAAGCTGACACATAACCGATCTCTTGGGCTTGTGCCTGAGAACAACTTGTGGTTTCCCCCCCTGCTTTATAATTTATTTAATGGCACTACCATTGTATTCCCACAGGATCAAAACTTGAGAGGTAATTTTGATTTCTCACACATCTTGCTCTGTAAAGGCTATTATTCATGCTTCTTACCACGGGAAGAATTTTATTTACTTTTTCAGGGATTCACTCCCCTCTAAACAAGGGATCTCCTAAAATTGTAACAGAGACTTTCACTTTGCTCTTGGGATATCTATTCCCTTTAATAGTTTTCAGTTTCCCCTCTCTTCCATTCCATAAACTTAAAAGACACAAAATTTTTTGCTCATAAAGGATACATACATAAAATTCCAACCCACAATCACCTTCTTATTTTGGAGTCAGTATGTTGGCTCACCTATTGAATAAAAGAATAATGCTTTGCTGCCAAGCAAGGGCTAAGGGCTTCACTTTTCCTCCTGCAATTGAGATTAAGGCAGCATAGTCATTAAAACAAAACATTAATTTTGTTTAAAATAAAGCAATAAAACACAAAAAAATCCCATTTTCTTTTCCTTTTTATCTTTTATCTTGGACTAAAGACTAAAGAAAACCAAGTCTTGATAAATGCCGAAATAATAATTTTATAATAAACAGACTAAAACATGTAAATGTGATGAGGTTTAGAAGTCTTTGAAAACATATGCACTTTTGAAAGCCGTCAACTCATTGAAAGATACTGCTGTTTAGAACTGAAAGTTGTGTTGTCAGTTGAAGATGAGAAACTGAGATGTTTGTGAGGGAGAGATTGTCAGGAAAGCAGTAGAACATTTCCTGCCCATGGCTGCAGTCTTGAGGATTTGCGATGGCCATGACGAATCCAGCAACCATCACCATGACACCGACAGGAAGCATGACACAGGACATAATCTTATCTGAGTGTGTCCTCGGTTCTTCAGACAGTTTCAGATAGCATGCTGACGGAATGATAAAAATTAGTGGAGCGGCACAAAGCACACCCTGTATATTGAAAACAAGAAATAACAATATGTTACCAAATGGAGCGTTCTTTGGACAGTTTTTGAAATATATTTATAAAATGTATTTATCTTTGTACATGTTAAAAGTTTAATAGGTTTAGTTGAATCAACCAAGGGAAAGAAGAATAACCCAAGATTTAGGAATAGGTTTTCCCCTTGATGATTACACAATAATCATCATCATAAATGATGATATATTTACAAATGAGAAGAATAAAATAATAGTGTATCAGGCTTCAGAAAAAATCATCAGAAAATAATAATTTAGAAAATAAAGCAGAAGGTAAGACCAACTTCTGGCAAACTCTTGAAATTTCCCATATTTTCAGCACATCACATTTTCCTATATTCTTATTTCAAATTGCTGAGTAACTACTATGCTGTTCAAATGTGAGTGGTCTACTTGTCATTTATGTACAAGAGGGGACTGACTACTGGGAGGTGTGTAAAGGATATTATCTTTACTCTTTCTTGAGTTGGTGTGAAAATAGATTCCCCTCTGTATGAGAAAAGAAAGCTATCACCTCAAGGGCACTTAACATGAAACAGCATTTCTAAATCCTCTTTCAATTAAACTAAACATGTTAATTACTCTAGAAAATTGACAGCAGAATTAAATGACTGTGACTCATTCACCCTCCCCTACATTAGCTTATGAATAAGTCCAACCTGAGGGGGCATGTCAGACTGAAAATTATGGGGAGTAGTGTGGTCTATTAAAAAAAATCCCAGGAGGAGTGCCTGGTGGTTCAGTCAGTTAAGCCTCCACTCTTGATTTCGGCTCAGGTTGTAATCTTACAGGTTGTGTAAGATGAAGCCCCTTGTCCGTCTCTGCACTCAGTGGGGAGTCTGCTTGAGATTCACCCTTTCCCTCTCTCTCTGCCCCTCCCCCCACCCATACCATGTTGTGTGTGTTTGCTCTCGCTCTCCCAAATAAATAAGTAAATATTAAAAAAAAATACCAAGAGTTATTGACTTCAAGAAAAAGATACTTTCTGTTTGAGGAGGCTAGATTTGCGCTACACACTTGGCAAATGAAATAATGTTAAAATTTAATGCATTTTAGGTGATATAGTTTTAAAATTATATTAAATGTTAATTATATATTAAACAAAATGTAACATACTATTAAAATATATTAAATATAATTGTATAACAAATTACATTCTCTTAGACCATAAAACACAAGTTTTTAAAAACAGACAATAGCAAATGTGATATTGGTTTAAAATTAAAAGCAAGCCTTCCATAAAATACATGTTTTGCTATATTTGAAAAAGTTTTGGAAATATGTAAATATACAGAAAAGTATAAAGCTTAATAGAACCCTATACACTTATCACCTAAGGTTTAAAAGCTTTTTGACACATTATTTGGTAGATTTCCCCAGGGAAAAATCACAGAAAACTGATTTTGAAGCTGGATGATGTAAAAAACAGATTTTACCTTAAAACAGTTTTAAAAGAAATATTTTCTCAATATCATCATTTACTGATTACTTATTTTTTATTTTTTACTTATTTTATTTACTTTATTTATTTTATTTATTTTTTACTTATTTACTTACATTACTTATACTCAGTATCATCCTCATACCTGAAATAGTACAACTATGATTCCAAAAATATAACTTTTTTAGCTTTTACAAAAATAGCAGAAGTCCAGAGAAATGGCAGTTGATTGGAATACATTATGAAATGACTACTGAGGCACTATCTAAAAATTTGGGGAAGAATAAGAGGGATCACACTTCATGGAAAATATATGTGCAGCCAGAGATATAAGAATGAGAAAAGAATTTAAAATATTTGGAAAATGTAATTTTGCCATTCGTAGTACTTGCATACAAATGAATACTACAAAGGTACATAGATACAAAGAATTAGTTTTCATGTAGCAAGAATTGGATGAATTATGCACTCCTTAGGCCGTCTCAAAATACTTGAAACTGACAATGTTCTTTTAAGAAAAATACTATAGAACTCCATCTGTGTTTATAATAATTATTATCCTTTGATTTTTTTGAGGGAATTTGAAAACAATGAAAAAATAGTTAAGATATAAATATGTGTATGTGGGTGTGCGGGTGTGTATATGTAGAGTCTCTTCTCTTTACAGGAACAAACACGGGAGGGTAAGTCATCTGCACTTGAGAGTGTTGAAAGTGCTATCAGGATGAAAACCACTACCAGCTGCTGCTAAGAAGCTGTCATCAGTCAGCATTTTGGGACGCTTCCAAACCTAACTCGCTGGGCAGTCCAAAGCAATGGGTGTTCTGTTTATGCTATAATTCTTAAGAGTTGAGAAAGTAGTAATTAGTGGGAAAACTATATAGCTGATGTTTGTACTGGAAGAAGTCCAGTTGAGTATCTTGTCTGGATAGCAGTTACTTTCTTAATAGTTGAAAGCTCAGTCTTGCTAGAGGTTGTTGTTAGGACCCAAGATCATCAGGAGAATGATACAGCGGTCCCATCTGTTCTTTTTCCTGTAAATTCATCCTGCTTCTTTGACCTATTTAATATACCCTTGTGTGAGACTATACCACTGACTTTGGAATAATCTTTGGAATGGCGTGACAGGATGTAAATATCCTAACTTTCATTAAAGGGACAATAAAATATAGCCTTGTTTTAAAGGTAAGGCAGCACTGTCCTTTGATAATAACACTATTGATACCGGGTCATTCTGCAATTTGCTGGATTATAGGAAATAACAGTAGGTGTTAAAGATTTTTACTGGCAATACAAATTGGGAACTTATCTGAATTCTCCTCTCAAAGGGTACAAGGAAGCTGAAAGCTAAACAAAAGAATGCTTTCTACTTCTTCTAAGTTTCTACTTTGTAATCAATTTGGATTCATGAAATGTATTCTTATACCTTAAAGAGAATCTCTCACTAACTCAGGAGGTCTTTGGCAGCTCCGACTATGCCTTGCTTACTCTGATGACTCTATGTGGGCTCCTGATGGGTAATTGGCTTGCTTGCTTCCTTCCTTCTACTTTAAGCTGTGCACAGTGCTTGTTGGGCTGGTTACTCTGGCCACAGGCCCCAGCTGCTTCATCTTTTCTCTTTGTACTCTGAGTAAAAAACCCACAGGGCCCAATTACTGTGGATGCCTTTTTTCTCTAATAGCAACATCAGTGCCCAGATACTGGATTCTTAACCAAGAATGGGACTTTTGTTTATTTTATTTACTTCTAAGATGAATCCTTTAAAACTGAGGGTGCATTTTCTTTGGAAAATATGTCATTGTTGTCTACTGCTATGAAAACAATGAAATAAAAATGAAGCTAAGCTCTAAATGGGGTTTTGCTTTTTATTAAGTAACTAATATAATTCCAAATAATTTATCCTATATTATCCTAGTCATAGCAAGTAACAACATTTCCCTAACTTTGCAAATTGAAGGTCTGATTCTATTACATATCTCATTAGTGAAGATCATTATTCTACTTAGCGATGATTCAGATACCACAGTAGAAAAGGATTCTTAGAGCACAACAGTTGTTAACGAAGATAAAACTATTAGCTAAAAACTAATTTAGATGAAAAACTTTCAGTTCCATGTTATTTCTTCTCCTGGTATTGATTTTAACTCATTATTAAAGTCTGACCATATATATTATAGGATTACTTTTAACCTCATTTATAGGTAAATTTAATGCATAGGTTTTTAACTTAAAAATTGGATAGAGAAATGAACTTAGTTATTTTAATAATTTAAAGCTTTCTATTTAGGAAACCTTAGGCTAGCATAATAATTTCAAATGTGGGCTATACGAGCTGAAAGCCTGTGTTCAAATCTTGATTCTGCCACTTATGGTTAGCGTGAACTACTTAGTCACTCTATTTAATCGCTCTGTGCCTCAGTTTCTTCATCTGTAAAATTAATACAAATTAAGGAAGATAACACATGCAGAAACACTTGACACAGAGTAATCAATACATGTTAGCTCACACTGTCATCCTGAAGTGGAACACAGCATGCTTTAGATACTTCTAAAGTGTTGCATGATCCGGCCTACATTAGTTACTGAGAGAAATGGTGCCTCATCTGGCTTTATTAAACGTGACAAATGTACACATGAAGAGAGGTAAAGGGTAAAGACCTGAATATGTTGTGCATGCCAAAAGACTTTTGTTGATTGGAAAAACATACACTCAGGTGATCTGTCAAAGAACGGAGATCCTATATTTTATTACATTCTCACAAAATGCCCTTAGTGATTCAGCATTTCCATGCAATATCTGGTGCTTATCACAGGTGCACTCCTTAATCCCCATCACCTGTATAACCTGTCCCCCACTTACCTCCCTTCTGGTAATCATCAGTTTGTTCTCTACAATTAAGAGTCTGTTTCTTGGTTTGCCTCCCTCTCTCTTTTTTTCCCCTTTGCTTGTTTGTTTCCTAAATTCCACAAATGATTGTAATCATATGGTATTTGTCTTTCTCTAACTTATTTCACTTAGCATAATACTCTCTGGCTCCATCCATGTTGTTGCAAATGGAAAGATTTCATTTTTTTTTACAATGAGTAATATTCCATTGTATATGTATGCCACATCTTTATCCATTCATCACTTGATGGGCATTTGGGCTGTTTCCATAATTTAGTTATTGTAGATAATGCTGCTATAAACATTAGGGTGCATGTATCCCTTTGAATTAGCTTTTTTGTATTCTTTGGGTAAATACCTATCAGTGCAATTGCTGGGTCATAGGTTAGTTCTATTTTTAACTTTTTGAGGAATCTCCATACCATTCTCCAGAATGACTGCACCAGTTTACATTCCCACCAATAGTGCAAGAGAGTTCCCCTTTCTCTACATTCTTGGCAACATCTGTTGTTTCTTGTGTTGTTAATTTTATGTGTGAGAGGACAACTCATTGTAGTTTTGATTTGTATTTCCCTGATAATGAGTGATGTTCAGTATCTTTTCATGTGTCTGTTGGCATCTGTATGTCTTCTTCCCATTTTTAAATTGGATTATTCATTTTGGGGGTGTTGAGTTTTATAAGGTCTTTATATATTTTGGATAACAACCCTTTATCAGATGTCATTTGCAAATATCTTCTCCCATTCCATAGGTTGCCTGTTAGTGTTGTTGATTGTTTCCTTCTCTGAAGAAGCTTTTTATTTTGATGTAGTCCCAATAGGTTATTTTTACTTTTGCTTCCCTTGCCTCAGGAGACACATGTAGCAAGAAGTTGCTCTGGCTGATGTCAAATGGGTTATTACTGCCCGTGTTCTGTAGGATTTTTACAGTTTCATCTCTCACATTAGGCTTTAATCCATTTTGAATTTATTTTTGTGTTTGGTGTAAGAAAGTGGTCCAGTTTTATTCTTTTGCATGTTGCTATTCAGTTTTCCCAACATTATTTATTGAAGAGACCGTCTTTTCCTGTTGAATATTCTTTCCTGCTTTGCCAACGATTAATTGACCATATAGTTATGGGCTCACTTCTTTCAACCTAGTAATTGTCTTGGGTTGTTAGATCATAATAGACAACCTAAAACTCTTGTTTAATTGTCTTTTTTAGTATCTATATAATCAGGTTTTTTAAAAAAACCTAAGAATCTAGAATCATGTTTTAAATGTTTAAAAATGGTCTTCCATAACCAGCTCAGATCTTGACTTTATAATAGACATTCATCCAATATGCTTCCATTATTATTCTATAATATCAGAAGTCTGTCTTAACCACAAAAAAATTTCAACATAAGTAAAATAGGGGATATTTAATGTAATTAAATGCTTACAATTTTGTTGTCAGAGAGAGAAGCAATAACCAGAAAGTTATGGTAATATTTACAAAAATATATCATTACTAAAAAATAAGCAGTATGTATGAGGTTGCTTAACTTAAAGGGAATAAAAAGTTGTTAGGCTATCAACATGTGGTGAGCTATAGGTAGTTGATACCAGAATTCTATAATTAAAAGAACACACAACCGAAGATGAACTCAAATGAGACATTTAACAAAGTAAGAAATAACAGATTCAGGAATCTTTATGTTGATTACACCTCAGCACAGATGAAAGATTACTATCACTGTCATCTACTTATATAGATCAATGGAATGTGTTGGAATGTGAAATGATTTTGTATGAACTTTCTAGCCTTTGGCCTATGCAAAACTGAGAAATAGGTGAAAGTTACCTTCAATATTTACACATCCCTCCTATGAGCTTTCTTTCCATTGCTGGTGGAATAGATGATTCCCCAGGGTCCTGTGGTTTTGGGAAGCTGCCTACTCCCTACCGTTCATATACACTGCTACAAGAACATCCTCAAGAGTGTATTACTGACTAAATCTGCTTTTGTCTGAAACTTCAAATCCAGAGGGCATCTCAAGGGAATAGTCTTGGGCACAGACAATAATACCTTCACCTATCCCTCAACTCAATGGAGGGAGTAAATAATGACTTGGGATCCCATCTGGAAAAGTCTGCCCTCCCTTTGGTGCATAATTAATAAATGCTATGTGGTTGAATTCTGAGTAGAAATTCCATAAGGATTGTAGAAGAGGAAGATTAATGACTCTAAAGTGGTAGGTCCATTTCTATTCATTTCTCACCAGATGGAATCATTGTCCCAGCTCTACAAAGTAGAACCAAGGAGTCGTTCTTGATGTGTCCCTCTAGCCCCCTTTGTCACCAAATCCTGTTAATCTTTTCTCATAAATATCTCTTGGGAATCCATCTCCTTCCTTTCTCTTCTTCTTGATTTATAAAGCAGCTGAACTTTTCATGTTTATTTGTGAGATTGTATGCTCCATGAAAGCATCGGTCCTTTCTGATTTCCTCCCATCATTGTATCTTAATTATATAGTAATAATATATTTGATCAACAAATAAATGAGTTAGGAGCACCTGTGTGGCTCAGTGGGTTAAGCCTCTGCCTTTGGCTCAGGTCATGATCTCAGAGTCCTGAGACTGAGCCCTACATCAGGCTCTCTGCTCAGCATGGAACCTGCTTCCCTCCTCTCTCTGCCTGCCTCTCTGCCTACTTGTGGTCTTTCTCTCTGTCAAATAAATAAATAAAATCTTAAAAACAAATAAATGAGTTAGAAGTTGCACTAGACCTTAAATCTTTGTAAAATTTGGACAGAAATGAAAGGAAAATAATAATTATAAAAGAATAAACATAAGCCAAAGGATAAAAAGAAAGAATTAATATGGCTTACTCATAGGCCCAAAATAAGACTGACTAGAGCTAAAGATGGATTTGGGAAAGTAAATGGTAAATAACTTTCCATTGAAGGCTCAGGGTGAGATTATAGAGGCAACAGAGTTTATGTTTGCTCTTGTAGGAAAGGGGAGATTTTTAAGCATTGTCAAAATAAACTGGAAGCATAACTTAAATATATGCTAGTTGAAACACAAAGCCAATTTTAATTCAGATGTGATATGACAAGGACTTAGACTTGGGAGAGAGAAGTAGAGATTATGAGGGAAAGATCTAGAAAAGGAAACAAAATATTTTAAAGAATAAGAACTTGGGCTGTTGTTAAGTATAGATATAACTCTCTTCATTCACAATTTCTTAATGAATCCCTCTAGACCTGTTTTTACACAGCAACTTCCAGATCTACTTAACATGTTATTTTTAGTAATATTTATATATTATAGAAAATAAGATATGAAAAAGTGCTCCAAACCAGGTTGCCTCAACCTTAGCACTACGACGTTTTAGATTGGATAATTCTTTATGATGGGGGCTGTCCTGTGCATTTTGGGGACTTTAGCAGCATCCCTGGCTTTTCCCAATAGATGCGGTAGCACCCACCTATCTACTGGTGACAACCGAAAATGTTCCCTGGTAAGGAGGAGCAAAATCTCCCCACTGGAGAACCACTGCTCTAAAAGTATATAGTCTTATAAAGTACACAAAATCATCATCGTAATATTTATTATTACATAACAAACATTTTCATCTCATTTCAGAAATTGATACCTTTGATAAGGAAAATACTTCCTTCATTAAATGTAAACATTATTTTTAAAGAGATTTTTAGAATGGAAGGTGTAAATTTTTAAATGTACTTACATTGAGTTCTAAAACTTTTCCAAGACAATCAATCAGCAATGATATAAGCATGGCTACAGTTATGATAACCACTGTTACAATAATGTGGAAGACCAACGAAAGATTCCCACCAAAAAACACATTGGTAATTACCTGCCAAATAAACACATTATTTAGAGAAGGAGTCTCAGAGGCACGCAGGACTTATTAAGAAAGTATATCATATTATAGCACTTAGGACTGTATAAAACATTATCAGTAAGGCAGCCAATCAAATCTTAAGCCATATGAATGTCCTATCTTTTCCAAAGTACTTACACATAAATAAACACACACTTCAATAACAAGTATTCTTTGCTGAATTATTAGACAGGTGATAGATTATATTACCGACCCAAAACATGGTATATAATGTGTGAAAAAACATATTTCTCAGGTGTAAGGAAGGTCTTGGGAAGTTATCTTGTGAGGTATTTGAGTCCAACAAGAAACATGGATGCTATTTAGATTATTTGAATGAGAGGAGATTGAAGAGAGTCAACCAACTGAAGAAAACAAATAGTGATCAATTTGTGACTGGATAAAAAAGATCAAATAGAATTTAGAACTAGAAGGAGCTTTAGTTACCTAGATCCAACTTTCTTAGAGTAATCAGTTTTATAGCAATCCTGAAATGTCCTTATCCTACCTTGGCTTGCGGTAAGGTTTGAAACATGGGTAGGATTTAGAGCAGAATTAGAGACCGAGGCAACAGTTTGAAAAGAGCAAAAGAGGAAAGAAGACCCAGGAAAGATACCTATGGAAGACAAGAAGGAGACAATCTGAATAGGGATGATTCTGTGCAAGAGAACCCTGAAACAAGAATTGGAAAGTGGTAGAAAGTCAGATGCTGGGGGACCTTAAGGAAGCCAACCCTGTAAGCTGTTACTTATCTAACATTCCTAGATAAGTTACATTCCTCACAGACTGAACACTGCCATTACCCTGCTAATAATTACCAGAAATAGTAATAACTTTTACTCATTTATGGTTTTGCAATGGGTGATATTTTTCAGATATTTAAAATTCATTCTTATAGAAGCCCCTAATATATGATTATAATAGTAGAAAGTCACTGAGTGTGGCAGGCTAGTGAGAGACACTCATAAGGGGTATAGACAGGGTTTTTGGTGCCCTTGTATGTGGCTGGCTACTTTACCTACAAGTAGAAATGGCTTTGACAGTGTTTATGCTAACTGTGTGTGTGTGTTGTGTGTTGTGTGTTGTGTGTGTGTGCAGAAAGGAGAGGAAAAAGGAAGTGAATGAGTGAAGTATATTTGAGGTTCTTCTGTCTAGTATTTGCAACCATGGAAGATAACTTGATTTAGTTCTGTCTTCCCATCATGGTAGTTGGAGAGGAAACAAGTTCCAAGGACTAAAGACATAACCTGTGCAGGTGGAATGACTCAGATGGTCACAAGAAACCACATGAGAATGTACCATCTGTTACTGCTGATCTACAGATCAGATCTGAACCCAAAGTACTGGGCAGAAGCTAAAATAAAATCATTTCCTGCATCCAACAAGAGCAAAACATCTCTAGGTTCTTAGATATGAAAAGTTTTCATAAAGCTTAGTCTACTTCTCCCTTTTACTCAAGGTGGAGAACTGGCCTGTGAGTTAGACATTTGTAAGTGAGGACAAGTGCTAATTGGAAAGAAAATACATAGTGCTGAACATATCCTTATTCCACTTCCCTGAGCAGTTCCTTACCCCCAGAACTGGCATAAGGTAAGCACTGGTCTTCCTCTAGAAGCCTGCCGGTTAGCTAGCGTATTTAAAGTTCTGTAGGCGTTCACTTCACACATTAGACCCATTCACATGGTGCACTGTGTAAACAGCCTCTAGGAATAGATCCTAAAACTAAGCTCTTTTCAGTGTGATTGCTGAAAGAACCACTGTGAAGCAGGATCGTGTTTTTTCTGCTGACTGGTACAGTGGATTTTTCGCTGACTGTATAAGGGATTCCCGACAAGCCACATGCTCCAGCTTTACACAAAAAGAATGAGCTCTTTTCACTTAATCTTCCTTCACAAATCCATACATATAGTACAAATACATCCCAGATACATATATATGTAATATACTATATTATTTTACATGGTGTAAATATAAATGTATTTGTATAAATATATAAATGAAATATATCTGTAAAACTAGTGGTTTAAATTGAATTTTGGTTTTCCATAGACAATAAGGCATTTAAGTTTTTTCAAAATAACAAAACTGATCAAAATCTGTTAAAATTGCCTTTAATACACATTGCCTTGTAAAACATCTTAGCAAAAGGACGATTTTGTAAAACACGCTTTTAATCTTAGTACTTAATTTCTTTGTAAGAATGCTTTTAAGAAAAAACAACTTAGTTTGGCTCTATTAAAGGCTGGCATTCATTTTGGAATGCAGTTTTGCAAATATTTATACTTATCCTAATGTAAACTAAACCACCAAATATCATCTTCAAATCCAACTTTTGAAAAAGTAACTTGTAAACATGTGAATATAAATTTATCTTTAAACTTGTTGAAAAAGAAACTTTTAACTTATATGACTTGTCATGCACTTGTGAATAAGCAGAATTAAATTATTTACAACTCTTCCTAGATTAAATGTAGCAGAGGGACTGACTAGGTAAAATGTTGGAAAGGAATTGTGCTTACCTCTCTAGTCACAAAGCATTCAATTGGGTATGTTAAAATGACAGTGACTCCATAACAGAACCTTCCGAATGTTACCAAATCATCATTTCTGCAATAGTTTTCAAATAAGTCTCCTAAAGAATAGTATAAAATAGATGAACTTCAACGGAATATATGAGATAATATTGAGATAAATATTGAGATAAATATCTAACAAATCAGATATTGGATATTTATTGTATAACTGGAGCTCCATAAACGCCATTTAATTAATAGAATAGACTGCCAAGTCTAAATACACGTTTTTTGCTTTCAGTAACTATATATACTGATAATACTTTCAATAACTTTTCAATACTTTCAATAACTATACATACTGATAATAATATACTGATATTAAAACTAGTACATGTTCCACTTGAAGATGAATTCATCAGTGACAGGTTTTCTCTTACTCTCATTGTTTGTTTTTAGTAGATCTGCCTTAAATTTGTATTAGCTTCTGAAAAATACTTTTATCCATTGTCTTCTGACACCTGAATCAACTCCCTAAATTCTTGTGCACTAGCTTTATAAACTTGCTTCTGGTCTTTGTTTCTGGTAAATAAGTGACTTCGTTATTAAAAAAAAAAGAAAGTCTGTTAAAATAAACAAATTTCCTTTTGAAATGTTATTCTTAGATCAAGGGCAATCCTGAAAGGAAGAGTAGACTAGTACATCTGGGGAGCTGAATTTCCTGTAATCATGCTATAGGGTTTAATTCCAGACCCAGGGCCACAGCAAGGATTCACCTTTCATGGTATCTGACATGTGCCCAAGTGCAAGTGCACTGATTCAAAACTGTAAAAATACATTTATTTCTGAGGAAAAGCATTATATTTAATTAGTTCCAAACTAAACAATGGACCATATATATTTTGAACCCATTCTCTTTTAGAGGCTATGTTTTCTCAGACACCTATGAAGAAATGGAGGGATCTAATGAGGGCACAAAAGGCATGTCAGCAGAAAGCTTCCCAATACTGAAACAAACAATATTTGGGCCTATTTCTTTCCCAAATATAACATGCTTACATTTTAAATTTTGGGTCATCTTTTCCAGTTAGACTGCAGAGAAAAGTCAGATCAAAGTCTCATACTACTTCACTGTTTAAGAAGAAAACAAAACTATACTTCTGTCCTTTTTTTTTCATTAAAAAGCTAAATGACCCCTTTCTGCCAAGACTTACTTTAATGACTCTTCTCTCTTCCCCTTATAAATTGGAACCAATGTACATTACTTTCTAAGGTCCCTTTTGGGCAGAAGGGGATTAAACCACAAAGCAGTCCTGGCAGAGACTTGCTTCAAGGTTCTACCACTCAGAAAAGAGGACAGAAGTTTCCTGATCACCAACCTTCACTAAAAAATGGGTCCTACACCTTTTCCAAAGTGACTGAGAATGTCAAGAACAACTTCAAGTTCTTTACTGCCTCACAAGCTGAAATTTATCTACTAAAAGGGAAAAGAAAAGAAGAACGCAGTTTGCCCAGGTAAGAGCAGATTGTCTAAAATGAAATGGCCTGAAGAAACAATATCAATTTATTCCAGCATGAGTCTAAGTATATCTTTGGGAATTATAGCTAGGTTTAAAAAAAAAAAAAAAGCCCAGACCAAAACCAACCTGTCAGCTTTGTTATATAAAGATTTAATTATATCTATGCAATTACCACCAATAACAACACTAGAAAGGTGTGACTAAGAAAAAGAGTTTATGTCTTACAGGGAAGACATATAAAAACCAAGGTTTTGTACAGACTGGATCCTACAGGCCATTCACCTTGGCAAATGATGCAGCAACAGTGATACATGACAATATTGTGAAACACAATTTTTATCAAGACTTTCACCGTCACTTCATTGCTGCACTCAAATGGCACATGCGTGGATTATATTTTTGATGGCATTGACATTAAAACAATTTGTTTAGAAGCCGTTTTTACTTTTTCCTTTATTTCTTGAGAAATCTTTGCTTATAATCATAGTCATCTGTAACCTCTATTTTTTTTCTTAAAGATTTTTAAAATTTATTTATTTGACAGAGAGAGAGAGAGATCACAAGTACGCAGAGAGGGGAAGCAGGCTCCCTGCTGAGCAAACAGCCAGATTTGGGGCTTGATCCCAGGACCCTGAGATCATGACCTGAGCTGAAGGCAGAGGCTTTAACCCACTGAGCCACCGAGGCACCCTGTAACCTCTATTTGAAACAATACATCTAAGAGTAATAGTATCATGTGAAAACTAAGTGAAGAGGAGCTAGAGGATAAGAGACAGCTTTTAATGGGTTGTACTTGACCAAAGTGGGGTAGACAGCAAAAGGAATGGAACAAAAATTGAACTGGAAGCCAGGAGACTTATTTTCTACTTTGTCACCAGCCAGCCTGGGCAAGTTCCTTCACCTCTTTTTGTTTTAAGCAGGGGGTAAAACTAGTTATTCCACTTACCTTCACAGGGTTTCTTCAAGGTCAAATGAGATAATAGACCTGCAAAAGCTGTGACATGTCTGAATCACAGCATTTAGTGGGCTGTCAGATTACCCTGGGTATTATACTACACAGAAGAGTGAGTGCACAGGTCAAAAGAAGCAGAAGAGATAGCCGCTCTGCTGTTGGGCCTGGGTGAACAGGGAAAAGAGAAATAAATTCAGTATGGGGTAGTGTGGTGGGGGTGGGGGCGGGGTGGAGCCGATTTTGAGGGAAAGATGATGTTTTGTGTTTAAGGCAAGAATGGGATAAGTAAGTAGGAATGTCCTGCAGGCAAGAGGCTGGAGATGAAAAGAAAGGTCTGGACTAGAGTTTAAAACAATGACAATCTCCCGAGAATTTGTTGAGAGAAAAGAAGGCAACTTGCCTGAGCCAGTTAATGGAAGGTAGGGGGAGAAGGGGAAAGAAGGTAGGAGAACGCAAAGAGCATTGACTCAGGGAGAAGGAAAATATTGACAGGGTGAATGATGATATGGTAGTGCTCCTTCTCCTATAGGAGGAAAGACAGGATGTTCAGAACCATCATGTGATTCACAGAGGTGCATGAGAATCAGTACCAAGGAGATTATTCACTTTGAAGAGTGGCCAGTATTCCTGAAAGTGAAGCTGCAGTAGAGCAGTGGAGAGGGCAGCCAGATTTCAAGTGCTTTTAAGTGAAAGCATGGAAGAAGAGAGGGAAGAAAGTACAGAACCAAGTTTAGCAGTTCGAAAGGGAGAAAACCAGGAAAACAGAAACAGCAGAGGTGGGAAGGTAGAGGAGAGAATGGATAGAAGAGATCAGTGACACTTTGAAGTAGAGCGCTGGGCTAACTTGTGCCCCAAATGAGAAGCAACAGAATCACTCCATGTGAATAACAAAATATGTTGAGAACCGAATCTCTCATTTTACCTTGCGTGAAGCCGGTAAAGGTCAAGTATCCACATGTAGCAAAGAGAGTACTGATAAGGACAGAAGCCAAGGTGGACATGTGGATAATGCGGGACCACTTAGCTACCGTGGGGTCTTCCAAAGAACCATAAACTAAGAAGCAGTTATGGTGGCAAATAAATGCTGCAATACAAAAAAGAAAAAAAAAATAAGAGCACCATTAAAGCAAGTGTTTTGGATTTTCTTCTCCTTCGGTGCCCGAGGTTCTCGGTCATGGGGCTTTAAAGAAAGAAGAGGTAGATGAGAGTGGTGGGCAGCAGCAAAGCAAGGTTTATTGAGCAATAGCACTGTGAGAGTACAAAGCTCCTAAGGATGGCGGGACCAGAGACAGTTGCCATTAGAGTTTCTAAAGCTATAGGGGTTTTTATGGGCTTGTTGGAGGGCTGTTTTAATCTGATTAACCTTCCCTACACCTGTCATTCAATCACATTTTTGTCATCTATCACCTGGAAAAGGGTGAAGGGCTCCTTCCAGGGCAGTGTAAAATCCTTGTAAGGGTGGTTTCCTCTTAGGGCAGGGGTCCCTTGTCCCTGCCTGCCTGTCTTCCAACTGTCCTTCATCACCAACACTAAGGTTCTCCTTTTTCTTCTAAAAAATTCAGAGATGTATGGGACTTTGGAATGCTACTGAAGTTCAAATATATAAATTTACGAGCTATGTCAGAAAATTACTTTTTTAGCAACTGTAGGAAGGAGAAATTTCATTCACGTTAGACTTATGTGATCTCTTCCTGTCACTCTTGATACAAACCAGTCCTATCCAACTTTCTCTCCCATTTTCCATTTCCTAGTGGCCTTCCAATCTTAAGGGAAATCTAAACAACACTGTATTTTCCGTCCATGGCTTCCTTTCCCATCTGGAATATAACAGAGTAGCTTTAGACATCTGGCCAATTTGTAATGCTTTGTGTGCAAGCTTTTGAATAAGCACCTAACACTTGCTAGATTTTCAAGTTAAAAAATAAGATGACCGTAATGGAGTTTTCTGCATGAGAAAGAGACTTGTCGAAATTAAATCAAATTCTAGTGACGAGTGAGAAAATTTTGAGCTTGATTTTATGTTGGCACAAACTAGACCATATGCTGATAATAGGAAGTCTAAAACTTTGGGCATTTCCTCTCCAAACATAAATATGAAACTTTTTCATTATACAGAAGACTCCATATTGAGAAAGGGCCTGTGAAATCATATACTCACCAAACGACATCACGCCAAGCGCCTGAATGGCATTGGGCTTTGCAAATACCCAAGCATCTTCTGTTTTTGGTCTAGAAGATAAATCAGGTAATTTAATGAATGAGCAAACAAATGCCAGCCGAAGCATGTCAGAGAACAAGAAATGATGTCACAATAAAAACTGAGTATCTTTAAGTCAGAATTAATAAGGGGCCCCCATTAATTTTCCTTAATTGTAAATAATTTCCCAGGAACATACATGTTATGGTTACCTCCTATCCTCTAAAATGCATGTCAAATACTTGGAAAGACTTTATTCTTATATATTTTAAATATCCACTGACTACTTAATTTTATTACTTTTTTTACTCACCGATTTAACATTTGTTATGTACTCATCATTGAAGATACTGATTGAGGGATATACAAAAAATAATGCAATGCTCCTCTTCAGCTAATCAATACTTCCTTCATTCCCCTTTAACTCATTCTCCAGGCTCATCCTACCCCCGGGAAATTCGTAACTGGCACTACACTTTACTGAAGAAAGTGGACATGAACTAATATTAATGGAGGAGGTACTTAACTGCATTCTGGGAATTTTCCTATGATATCTCAATCTTCACAGTAACACTCAAGTATTACCGTCACTAATACATTAGGAAAGTTAAGCTCTGGGTAGTGATAAAACTTGTCAAGCTTCCACAGATAATAAGTGAAGCTGAGATTTGCCGTCTGTCCCAGTATCTCTTTCACACTGAACTGTCAGTGACCTCAAATTCCCACCTGTGGAAATAGTTCTCAACGACGTTTTGGAAATATATGAACTTTAAATTACCGGAGCATCCTATTTCTTAGTGGAATTAAAATACCTGCCAACCTGTCTGCTGGCAGAGATTGGTCTCCCTGGTTAGCATATCCCTGGATAAGGGTGAAGAGTCTAGGTTCTGCGATCAGACAGCCTGTGTTCGTCTTCTGGCCCCTTCTGCCTATTAGCTGTGTGATCTCAGGCAAGTTATGAACCTTTCTGTGCTCCAGTTTTTATATCTATAAAATGAGAGTAATAATAGTAGTACCTAATCCACTGAGTTATTGTGTGAATTAAATGAGAGAAAATAGGTAAGATTTCTGAAAGATAATAAGCTAATACTGTTAGTGCCCAGTTATTATTATTATTATTCATTGTCATTTAATAAAAAGTAGGCAAAATGGCTTAAATATGTCCAGCTTCCCTGAAAAGGAAAGACTTGAGTGAAACCCAAAAGATACATTAAGATGGAAGAGGGGAAAGAGGAAGAAGGGTTGCAGAAAGCATGAAGGCAATAGGTGTAAACCCACCCATTTCATAAGTTTGTTGTTCATTCTCCATGTAAAACAGACACACAAAAAAGTCCCACTTGCTTTGTCAAAGTTAGTGGGATGTATGCATTGTATCACCCCGCCCCAGCCCCATATTTGAAATGAGCAGTCTGGAACAAAAGAACTAGCTCGCCTGCGAGGGAGGCCTCAGGCTGCTACGAGGCTTGTTGTGATTCCCAGTTTTTTGAGTGGGGCTGCTGCCACCTGCTGCCTCCACTGTTCTTACTGCAGTGAACAGTAACCGATAAGAGCATACCTATCAAATGCCAAGGTTATCATGGAAAACCACAGATTTTCTCTACAGTCTTTAAAAAAAAAACTGATTCAGAAAAGCAGCACTAAAAACTACAGAAACTTGGAAGGTTGTAAGCTTTTGAATAGGTTTTGAAATATGTAGTTTCTCTGTTAGGGTATTTGCACATGATTAATACTCCTTTTTCCCTTAAGTACAGATTAGAGTGGTGTCCTACTTTTTAACTCTTTTATTAGTAATGAAAACGTAGGAGTTTGATTTTCATTTTTCTTCCTCCTTTCAAGTTGTTAAACTCTTTCCTATCCTTACGTTGCGTTGAATATATTCCTAGATAAGGTGGAGTATGAACTAGTACGTAGAGATAATTTTGAATTTTTTGTGTTCACTTTAATGATGCTGATTTTATGATTTATTTGTTTATCCATTTATTTTATTTTTTAGAGAGAGAGAGAGAGAGCAAGTGACATGAGGTGGGGGCAAGGGACAGAAGGAGAGGGAGAGAAAGTCTGAAGCAGGTTCAAAGCCCAGCGCAGAGCTTGACTTGGCACTTTATCTCACCATCCCTGAGATCACGACCTGAGCTAAAATCAAGTCGTACTCTTAACCAACAGAACCACACTGGTACCCAACAATGCTGATTTTATAAGATAGAAAACAATAAAAAAAAGATGTTTCAGATAGGAAAGCATGTGTATCCAAATCTAGGGAAAGGGACATTGAATGTGGCTTTCTGATACTTTATAAAATAGCCTGAAATTAGAATTAGTTGCAGAATCAACCAGCTACACACACACATGAGAGAGAGAGAGAGAGAGAGAGAGAGAGAGGAGAGTGTAAGTGTGTGTATAAGTTCCTTGGCAGGGGCGCCTGGGTGGCTCAGTTGGTTAAGCAGCTGTCTTCGGCCCAGGTCATGATCCTGGATTCCGGGAATCGAGTCCCGCATCGGGTTCCCAGCTCCACGGGGAGTCTGCTTCTCTCTCTGACTTTCGCTCCTCTCATCCTCTCACTTTCTCTCTCTCAAATAAATAAATAAAATCTTTAAAAAAAAAAAAGTTCCTTGGCATATTTAGAGATTTCTGGAAACTTGATACCCATAATGATTGAGAAAATGAAGTTATATACTGTTCTGATTTTAGAATATAGATCCTGAAATACAAAATGAAATATCAAATGCAACAAGCAGTGTATAAGAAAAAAACCATAACTAGGCAGAGGTTTTCAAGTAAATGTAAGGGTTGTTCAATAACAGAAAAATCTACTAATGTAATTCATCTCATCAACAGATTAATGGAGAAAAAATGCTTATGTGCTCTCAAAATATGTAGAAGAGCCTACAATCCAGTATTTACTTTGAAAAATATGCTAAGCAAGCTATTAATAAAATAGAACTTCTTTAATCTGATAGGAATATCTCCAAAATCCATGGCAAATGTCACATTTAAAAGTAAAAATTTAGAAATATTACAATAAAGGTGGAAACCTGATAAGGATGTTTACTATCACTGCTTCCAAACTATATCACAGGAATTCCTAGCTAATGCAATAAAATAAGAAGTGATAAGATACTTAATGATACTTATCATTGGAAATGGATAAATTATTTGAACACAATAGAATTGTGTACACAGAAAATTCAGGGGAATTTACTGACAAGCTACTGGAATTAATAAGAGTATTTAGGAAGGTTACTGGATATATGAAATACATACTTGATACATGAAAATCAATACAGTTGAAGTACATAAATAATCAGCAATTAATATGTTTTTTTAAATGGTCATGGCAATAAAAATACTACATATTTTAAAAGATGCATAATCATAATGGCATGATATAATTGTATAGAAAGACATATAAATGAAGAGATATACTGTATCCATATATATGAATAGGAGGACTCAGTATCATGGAGATGTCAATTCCCTACCAAATTGATGTTTAAGTTCAAAGAATAAAATATGATATTCAAGGAGAAAATATATATATATTTTAAAAACCCATAAAAGCAACATAAGAGTAAGGATTGATAAACCTGATAATGTTTGTATAGTAAAATAATCCATATACAAAGTTAAAATATAAAGTTAAGCTAAAGACTTGGAAATGAAATTTATCATTCATAGAAGATACCCCAATAAGCAATGAACAATAGACAATTGACAGAAAAGGATATGAGAATGGTCAATAATTATGCTATAAGTTGCTCACTTAGTAATCAGAGAAACTCAGACGAAATCCATACAAAAAGACATTTCACACTTAATTCAACAATAGCAAAGTTGATAAATTGCCGGGAAAGGACAACTTGCAATTATTACGGAAGGAACTCTAAATTGTAAAACACTTAGGAGAAGAGTTTGATAGTATCTAGTAAAGCTGAAGGTACTCAAAGCTTACAAGTAAACAATTACAATTCTATATATGTATTCTAGGCTAGGAAAGTACACATGTGCACACAAAGATATGGATAGGATGTTCACTAGTGCATTGTTTATATTAGCCAAACTTTGGAAACTACCTCAATTTTAAGCAATAGAATTGATAAATCAATCCATAAGTAAAACATTACATAAACATAAAATTGTTTGCCATAAGAGCAGTTAAAAAGAGTCACTCAGTGCTAACAGTATCAAAATGGAAATATACGGCATACAATACTAAAGGTTAAATGATGAGTTATAGAAGAGAATGTGCATTTTTTTTCACCAGAGTGGTCATTTATGTATATTTTACAAACATACTACTCAATACTAGATATCGTTGTCGATACATAAATGCACAGTACAAGTATAAAAGCATAAAGAGAAATGATTTAAACCAACTTAATAATAATTACCTCTAGGGAAAGAGAAATGGATAGACTTTAAAGAGGATAGTCTATTACTGATAAATATTGAAGTAAATATAGAAAATTATTTCAAAAAGATCTAGCCCAATTTCCTGCTTTCTGATATGATTATATAATATTTTCTACATAAAACCTTTCTGGATCTAAGCCTAATTTTTAGCCTTAAATTTCCATAAATGCTCTATAACTGATACTACATTGTTCCTGCTTTCCAATCCCATGTTCAATTCATTCAATTTTCAACAAATATTTGTTGACCACTACCAATGTAGCAATCAGTGTTATAAATCGCTGAGGATACTGCAGAAAAAAAGACAAAAGAAAGAAATCCGCTATCTTGGAGTATATTCTACATTGTAATCTAGAATAGCACTGTGTAATAGTGCTTTCTGTCATGATGGAAATGTTCTATACTTTTGCCATCCAATATGGTTACTACTAACCACATGTGGCTCTTGAATCTTTGAAATGATGGCTAGTGTGACTGAGGAATTCATTTTTTTTTTTTAAGATTTTATTTATTTATTTGAGAGAGATAGAGAATGAGCAGTGGGGAGGGGCATAGAGAGGGGGAGAGAGGAAGAGAGAGAAGGAAGCAGACTTCCTGCAGAGAAGGAGCTGGACGTGGGGCTCAGTCCCAGGACCCTGAGATCTTGACCTGATCTAAAGGCAGATGCTTAACTGACCAAGCCACCCAGGTACCTCTGAGAAATTCATTTTTAATTTTATTTAATTTTACTAATTTAAATAGTCACATGTGACTAGTTACTACTATATTGGGTAATACAGAGCTAGAAGGAATCATACAGATAACTTTTGTTCAGAAACGTAATTTTTTTTTTAATTTTGTTTATTTGACAGAGAATGAGAGAAAGAGAGAACATGAGTGGGAGGGCAGGAGAAGAGGGAGAGGGAGAAACAGGCCCCCCTACCGAGCAGGGAGCCCTGCTGGGGGACTTAATACCATGACCCCTGGATCACGACCTGGGCAAAGGCAGCCGCTTAACTGACTGAGCCTCCCAGTCACCCCAGGAAACCCAATTATTTTCTAATGGTCTAAAAGAGTTAAAGAAATTACCTAAAGAGTTTTAATTTTTTCCTATTGTATAGAGGTACCTGGGTGGCTCAGTTGGTTAAGTGTCTACCTTTGGTTCAGGTCACCATCCTCGGGTCCTGTGATCAAGCCCCATTTGGTGGGCTCCCTACTCAGTATGGGGCCTGTTTCTCCCTCTCCCTCTGTGCCTTCACCCTGCTGTGGTGCTCTCTCATTCTGTAAAATAAATTAATAAAATCTTAAAAAAATTTTTTTCCTATATGTAGCTTATGCTGTATATTTCAGTATTGTTTACCACTTGAATTTTCTGAAGGGAAGTAGAAGAATGGAGGAGTTGAGATAACAATAAACAAAAAATACTTTTTTAACTTATGGAGAACCATGGATATCAGAGCATCTTCAAAATAAAAAACAAAACAACAACAACAAAAACCCCAACAGACTGAGAGAAACAAACTGAAATTGTTATTATGAATAGACATACTCATAAATGGCAGAAAAGACATAGAATATGTAGTCATAACTGAAATACCATAAAATATTAATAAAATAAATGAAATTTAATTTGTATTAAATAATTAAATTACAGATGAGTGCTTTTTTTAAATTTTAAAGTAAAATTCACATTAAATTACCTATAAACAGGGAATGGCTTTCAAATGATCATTCAAATTCAAACATACTAATTAACACACAATTCTTCTGGAGTATTTATTTTGTACAAGTGAGGCAAGTTTTCTTCTGAAAAAAACCCCCAAATAAGAACTATTCTCCAATTCCTCCTTGTTTTAGATTCTTCTATTGTTACTGTTGAAGTTTATTTCCCTGAGGAACTGAAACCAACTGCATTCACTGGTGTGTGTCTAGAGTTTGCAATGGAAGCCAATAGTTCTCAAATTAGTCTGCTGAGGTCAATAGGGTCTCTTGAGCAAGTGTTAATGTTACCTGCTGATGAATGGACTAGCTTTTTACCTCTACGTGGTTCCTACCTGCTTCTTTTATTTACTGTGATTATTTGCTGACTACAGACAAACTGTGGTTAATATCAGTAAAGGACAACGAAAACAATAATAAACTTAATTTCCACTGTGAAGGACAACCTTTCTCACAACTAAGAAAAACCAGATGGGAAACAGAAAACTGTAATGGAAAACAAACAAACAAAAAAATAGGCTTTGAGGTCAGACTTGGATTTAAATCTTAGCATCCCTCTCTCTCTGTGTCAAATAAATAAATAAAATCTTTAAAAAAATAAATAATATTAACCTTTTACATTTTAAAAAAATTTTTAAAAAGATTTTATTTATTTATTTATTTGACAGAGAGAGAGAGAGAGAGAGAGAGAGATCACAAGCAGGCAGAGAGGCAGGCAGAGAGAGAGGGGGAAGCAGGCTCCCCACTGAGCAGAGAGCCCCACGTGGGGCTAAATCCCAGGACCCTGAGATCATGACTGAGCTGAAGGCAGAGGCTTAACCCACTGAGCCATCCAGGCACCCCAAATCTTTTACATTTTAAAGCTTCTATCTATACATATACGCAAGCAGGCACACATGCACAAATCAAGGGTTCTTCTTCTTATTTTGTCATATCCATTTCAATTTATAGAAAAGGTTTTTTTCTGTCAGTATCGCTAAGACGAAAGTTCTTCTTTTTGTATTTTACCACAGAGAAAGATTATGAAAGAATATATTTTATCATTGGCATTGATAAAATGTGACATTTAAGTTCATTTCTCGAACACTTAGCACTGCCTTCTTAGAGACAGCCAGAGGCTACCAACCTGATTAGGAAACTCAAGAGTTTCACTTTCATGAATTACTTGGAAGTTCTCCATTTTGTTTTAATAAGGTGAAATGGCCTTACACATATAAAATCTTGAGGCATGCACGTGTGTGTGCGTGTGTGTATTTAATAGTCTTTGGAAGCAACAGGACATATTTTCTCATGATTTTTGCCATATAGAAGACACAATAACTTTTGTTGAATGTGTAAAGGACAGGCAGAAATAATCAATTCTCAGTTTTGGGTGCTAAGTAAATACCCAGTAAAACAAGATAAAGTCTTAGTTTAGTCTTTGTTTTTCATAGCTTTCTCTTCACAAAACTTTAAATCAAGTGCCAATACAAATGGTAATTGTTTTTTCTTTTCTTTCCTAATCTCTCAATCCAGTAATAGCACAATAGCAGTTGTAAACTAAGAGCTAGAGAAGGGGATTGTATAA
Organism: Procyon lotor; assembly: GCA_028646535.1. Taxonomy (NCBI): domain Eukaryota; kingdom Metazoa; phylum Chordata; class Mammalia; order Carnivora; family Procyonidae; genus Procyon; species Procyon lotor. The sequence goes on along the minus strand of CM053605.1, from coordinate 57,106,908 downwards.
ACCAGTAATTGGATAAATTTTGAGGCAGAATTTTCTAATCATCCTTCACCTGTATACATGTATAGTAGGTCTACTCCCTTCATGTCATAGTTGCAAGCTCCACAAAAATAATAATAATAATCCAGTTATTATTATTATTTCTTTAAGGAGAAGAATATATTTTCAAAAAAAGGTTTGAATTTGTACTTAAATCCTCAGGCAAATTAATCTATCAAAAGTTAAACTTGGACATCCAGTGAAACATGGTGGATAGGCCACATACATTTACTATCTTTCCCTCCTCAGACCTTACTAAAATGATATTAAAGGAATTTAAAATGGAGCTAAATCCATGGGTGAGGGGATAATGGAAAAGAGACATCAGTGGAAAAGACATTTTGGGAACAGGAAAGCAGATGCTTACATGGTAACTTCAGAGAATGGAAGAAGTAACAAGCACATAGAGGGAGCTAATGATGAAAAAGAGCTGAAACTCACGTGTGTGCAAGACTCACAGACAACAGAAAGCTATGTCAGATGCCAGGGAAAATGGAGAAAATAAAGAAAAATTAAAGACATGACATCCGGGATATAAGGCATCTAACACAAAACAGAGGCAAAAGGAAGCCTAGAATGACAGTGGGGCAGCAAACAGAAGTCAATCCATTCAGAAAGGAACAAATCTTGGGCACCTGGGTGGCTCAGCGGTTTAAAGCCTCTGCCTTTGGCCCAGGTCATGATCTCAGGGTCCTGGGATCAAGCCCTGCATCGGGCTCTCTGCTCAGCAGGGAGCCTGCTTCCCCCTCTCTCTGCCTGCCTCTCTGCCTACTTGTGATCTCTCTCTCTGTCAAATAAATAAATAAAATTTTAAAAAATTTAAAAAAGAAATTAAAATATACAAGGAACACTTAAAACTCAACAATAAGAACACAAACAAGTCACATAAAAATGGGCCACAGACCTTAACAGACACCTCACCAAAGAATATATAAAGGAAGTAAATAAGTGTATGAAAAGATACACCATAGCAAATGTCATCAAGGAAACGCAAATTAAAACAATTATGAAATACCACTACACACTTATCAGAATGGCCAAAATCCAGAACACTAACAATACCAAATGCTGATGATGATGGGGAGTAAAAGGGACTCATTCATTACTGGAGGAAATGCAAAATCATACAACCACTTTGGAAGACAGTTTGGTGGCTTCTTACAAAACTAACATACACTAACCATATAATCCAGCACTGCATTACTTATTATTTACCAAAGGGTTTGAAAACTTCCGTTCACGATGTTTATAGCAGCTTTATTCACAGTGGACACATCTTGGAAGCAACCAAGGTGTCCTTCAGTAGGTGACTAGGGAGACTGTGGTACATCCAATCAATGGAATATTATTCAGTGCTAAAAAAATTGTACTATTAAGCCATGAAAAGACATGAAGAAATCTTTTTTTTTTTTTAAAGATTTTATTTATTTGACAGAAAGAAACACAGCAAGAGAGGGAACACAAGCAGAGGGAATGGTAGCGGGAGAAGCAGGCTTCCCACCGAGCAAGGAGCCCGATGCGGGGCTCGATCCCAGGACCCTGGGATCATGACCTGAGCCAAAGGCAGATGCTTAATGACTGAGCCACCCAGGCGCCCCGACATGAAGAAATCTTAAATGCATATTGCTAAGTGAAAGAAGCCACTCTGAAAAGGCTACATGCACACTGTATGATTCCAACTATATTTCATTCTGGAAAAGGCAAAACTATAGAGACAGAAAACAGATCAATGGTTGCTTAGGGCTGGAGGTTGGGAGACGGGTGTGATTAGGTGGCGTACAGAGGATTTTTGGGGCATGGAAGAAAATGTTCTGCATGATACTATAATGATGGATACATGACAATATACATTAGTACAAACCCACAGAATGTACAACACAAAAGTGAACTCTGTTATAAACTATGGACTTCGATGATTACAATGTACTAATCTGGGTCAGTCAGTTGTAACCAACGTACCACTCTGGTGGGGTATATGGATAAAGGGGAGGCTATGCATGTGTGTGGGTAGTGAGTATTTAGAAAATCTCTGTGCCTTCCTCTTAAATTTTCTGTGAACCTAAAACTGCTTCAAAAAACCCCGAAGTCTTAAAAAAAAAATGCTAAACTGGACATCCAGGTAAATATGGTTAAAAACAGAATCAAAGGGGCACCTGGGTGGCTCAGTTGGTTAAGTGTCTGCCTTTGGCTCAGGTCGTGATCCCAGCATCCTGCTTTTCCCTCTCCCTCTGCTGCTTCCTCTGTTTATGCTCTCTCTTCTCTCTCTCTCTCTCAAATAAAAAGTAAAACCTTAAAAAAAAAAAACCCACAATCAAAATCAAGTATTCATTCTAGGAAAAAAAATGTACTAAAAGAGAAATACAACTAATTTTGAACACGGTGTCTATCTCCACATGTTAGGGTATGGTCAAAAGGAAAGATAATTTTTTTTATTTTTTATTTTTTGTACATGAAAAGAAATTAGGATTAGTTGGCCACAGCTGTGGACATACTGCACTCATCTTTTCTTTGGATATATTTCTTTCTTTTTTTTAACGTTCTATATTTTATTTATTTACTTATTTACTTATTTAAGTGTTTTTTAAATTTAAATTCAGTTAATTAACATATAATGTATTATTTGCTTCAGGGGTACAGGTCTGTGATTCATCAGTCTTATATAATACCCAGTGCTCATTACAACACATACCCTCCCCAATGTCCATCACCCAGTTACCCCAACCCCCACCCCCACCCTCCTCCCCTCCAGGAATCAGTTTGTTCCCTAAGAACAAGAGTCTCTTATAGTTTGTCTCCCTCTCTGGTTTCGTCTTGTTTCATTTTTAAAAAGCAAGATAATTTGGGAGAGAGAAATCTTCATCTACTATATAAGAAAAGCATGAGAATCCAGAAGTAACAGTTATAAGCATATTATGCAGAAGTAAAGATGTAAATGTCAAAAGACACAGCTGAAATAGAAAAGGATTTGGTATGAGGAGTCTCTATTTCATTAAAAGTCATTTGTAGTATTTGATTTTATAAAAATATATGCGAATGTATTCTTTTGGGGAAAAAATCCAAATAAAGCAATACTGGGAAGAAGCAGGATCCTATAAAATGTCTTACCAAATTTCAAATAGATCACAGCCATAGAACGGAGGTTTACCGTAAGGTTTAAATCATTTAAGGCTCAATGCTTCAAGTGTTTTAATGTATTTTACTATTAACAAAAATAGAGATTGGCTTACAGTGCTTTGCATCGTTGTATGGTAAATTACTTTCAAAAGAATGACTGCTTCCTTTACTCTAAAAAATCCAGTCAGACGCTTAGTTATATTCTTTTCAGAAACCTTTTGTGGGTGTGGAGGTGGATGGGAGTGGGGAGATTTAAGGGAGATAAATTTACTTGGCAAAATTATTTGAGTTTGGATTCTTGGATTCACATCTCATCCTATATTGAAAGGCAAACTCCACCTTATCTGCACAACAGCTGAGTAGTAATAAGGCAAAGCAGCAGAAAGCAGCTCTTATCTAATATAGCTCCAGTCTTCACACACTTATGAAAACAAGCTTCAAGGGGATTGCTTCTGAACTCCAGAACGTCAGACCTCTGATCAGGAGGATCAAACATCCACTTCTCTGTAGCACCTGCCCAAACTCTTTTGGGCTACACACAGACACCTCCTGGATCATATGATCTCGGCAGAGCCTGCGTTTTTGCCAAGAGAGACTTACATATTAACCTTTCAGCCAGACACATCCAAGAGTTAAATGGTCTGGCTGGCACACAAAGGCTCCCCATTTCCTGTCACACCAGGAATTACACACAAGCTATTAATGACTTAGGTAGAGCTGCCCATTTCCCCAGCTTGGGCATCGGCAGACAGTTCTCTGCTACCTCTTTGTTCCCAGCTTGCGTTTCTTCCTCTTGTCTTCTATAAACTATTACGGTTTATGTAAACATATAAAGCTGTTCGAGAAAGTTCTTCTCGGGAATCACTCGAAATGGTAAAGCTGATTCTTTTTAAAAAAACAAATTTTAAGTAAAGCTAATCTTGAATTAAAATTTACATAAAACATTATGCTGATTTTTTTGGCCAAAATATAATTTTGTTTTTTTATATGAATCATATCAAAAGTTTGTACAACTTGGCACCATAAATATGACAAATACTTCCTGTTTTCTTTCCATTTGGGACACCAACCACTTTTGATTCTTATTCTGTTACCTACTTTTTCCTTTTTTCCCACTATTGGGCCCAATTCCTCCGTGAACTCTTTAAAAGTTGGCTTTAACTTTTTCCGTGAGTTGAGACTGAAAGGCAGAGAATGGTGTGGGGGGCACACTTCACTTTCTAATGGAATGAAGACTTGTTAGAATTATGAATTGTTTTGGTTCTCTACTATGTTTTTCACAAAATATTATTAAATTAAAATACAACGTGAATTTCAGATGTGAGTTCCAGATAATTATTTTTCAGTGGGTTCTCCTTGGGGTACACCATTTTCCACCCGACACATTGTTCCTGAACAATCTTCCAGACTCTCCCTCAACTCGAGTTGCATTTCCAAAACACCGAATGACTTCTCCTTCGTTTTCCTCACCACGCCGAGAGTTATTCAAAATAGAGATATTAAAATACTAAACATTTACCATCCCAGACCTGCTTCCTCTCCTAGTTAACATCTTAAAAGAAGCTAGGGTCCTTCCCCTATGTTTCTATAGCACCATGCTCATAATTTCAGTTTGAGAATTTATTGAGTTTACCTTAATTGATGTACCAGTTTATTGAGGTTACCTTTTATGTGTTTACCTGCCCCACCTCACCCCTAATGAGTTAAAAGAGATCCACAGAAAGGGACTGTGTTATATTGGTCTTCATAGCCCCAGATCCTAAAAAAGGTGACTGACCCAGTAAGCAAATGCTAATTGACTGAACAGACTCTCCCATTTTCTCCTTTTGATGGTGAGTTCTAGACCATCTAACAGTCTGGTTGTTCAAGCTGGACACCTTGGCATCACGTTCCTCTTCTTCCTCTTCTTCATTTCTACCAGCCTTGTGCTTACACTGTTCAGTTTTCTTTTGCCTGGATGCTTGCTACAGATAGCTTCCTAACACGTCTTTGCACTTCCAATCTGTCCTCACTTCTGCTATAAGATGAGTCCACTGATAAGGAAGCTGGCTCCAGTTGCTCTCCTGCTGAAGAACCAATGCCCCATCGGCTAAAGAACACATTCAAATTTCCTAGCACTACGCATGAAGCTTCCCTTCCTCTTGGTCTCTGCCAACCTGTCTATGAGCGTTTCTTTGCAAGCGTTTCTTGCCAAACTTTCAGCTCAGAATCACCAAAGTCTAGTTATTTCTTAAACACAGAAGCTACAGAGGTAGTGGTGATGGGAGAATGGGGGTCAGTGGATCAGGAAAGTACCATCTTCAGTAGTCTGAGGTACCATGGAGACATAACTATCATTAAAACTGTGATAAAATATGTATTTGAGGAGTAATATAAGCAAAATAGAGTTTTGAGAAAACTCTCGAGGGCAGCACTTTATTTTCATTTGATAGTTCCCGAACCAATGGCAGTACCCCTCCTCTCCGGGTCCCTCCCAGTGTTAGAACCTTGAACTGCTTCTGCCATTATACACATCTCATGTCTGGGCCTCACATTTCTGCCAACAATAGCTTTCAATCTCTCTCCACTTCCTTTTTTTTTAAAGATTTTATTTATTTATTTATTTGACAGAGAGAGAGAGATCACAAGTAGGCAGAGAGGCAGGCAGAGAGAGAGAGGGGGAAGCAGGCTCCTTGCTGTGCAGAGAGCCTGATGTGGGGCTCGATTCCAGGATCCTGAGATCATGACCTGAGCCAAAGGCAGAGCTTTAACCCACTGAGCCACTCAGGCACCCCTCTCCACTTTCCTTTTTGATCCAACTAACACTCATACATTTTTTCAAGAAGCAGATCACATATTCCCTTATGTTGAAATATTATTACCTGCCTGCCCAGGTTGGACTAAGGGCCCTTTCTCTGTTTCCAAGACACTTTCTCAAAATTCTATGAATTATTATATTGAAATTATCTTTCAATTGTCTATTCTCCACATCCATAAGCTACAGGTATCTAAGGTCAGGTACTGTGTTTTCTTCATCTTCATAGCCCGAATACCTAGATGAGTGACTGGCATCAGCAAGATATTTCATAAATGCTTGTTGACTAAAAGAATAGACTACTCTATTTTTGCTCTTTTGTTGTGAATCTATATACCACAGACCAGTTTGACTTCTTTCTGGAAATAACAGGTGGCAAAACTCACTGTGGCACTCATTAATAAAAATAATTGATGATGAGTGGAGTAATTTCTTAACTTGGAGTAGCCTAGACTACTCCTCCAGACTATTCCTCCACTAGCATAGTGACTGGATAATCTCTGAGAATATATTGTCTTGCACTTGTTTTTTCCTATTTGCCTCTAGACTTAAGTCAAAAGATGGTTCTAGTTGTTGCTTCATGTAGGCAATCTGTCTGGTTAAATGGACCACTAATTCTAACAGTGTTGCCAAAGCTTGGAGTCAAATGGTATTTTAGCAAATGAGTTAGCTGATTTTGCTAGTGTGGAAGTAGGTTTAGGAAAATTTTCTTTAACAGGGAATGCTTTTGCATGAAATTGTTATCATCCCAGGATAATCTTTATTGTCTCATTGCTTCAAAAGTATGGTTAGGGGGCGCCTGGGTGGCTCAGTGGGTTAGAGCCTCACCTTCGGCTCAGGTCATGATCTCAGGGTCCTGGGATTGAGCCCCACATCGGGCTCCCTGCTCGGCGGGGAGCCTGCTTCCCCCTCTCTCTCTGCCTGCCTTTCTGCCTACTTGTGATCTCTCTCTGTCAAATAAATAAATAAAAATCTTAAAAAAAAAGTATGGTTAGTTAATTTCCAAGTTGAATCAACCAAAAACAGAAGGCCCAAGGGCCTTTTTAGTTTATTCAAGGGATCACTTGACAGTTTTTTGCTGCAATTCTAATTCTGTGTTAGGCACTGTGCTGAATAATGGGTACATGATGTGGAAAAAGCAAATGTGGTCCTTGTTGCGTGAAAGGCATAAAATACCCAAGAAAACACATAAAATATGAATAAAAATAATTTAACATATAGTGTGATTATTTTATTCCTTTATGTAGATCCCTTCTCACTTCCTATGGTGAAACTTCCAAATATAACCAACTAAAATATTCAGGTTCTGAACATACCTTTGTCCACCACACTCTCAGATAAAAATCTCATGTCTAAAAAACAGAGCCTACTGGCCATGAACATTCAAATGCCTTTCACTGGTCTTGAGAATGTAACCATATTTTACTGTCTATACTTGATCTTATTGTTCCAAGAGGAAGAGGAAGCATCCCAATTCCTCTTTTTAAGGATTGCTCTTTATTATAAATTCTAATTTTTCTCTTTTTTTTTTTTAAATCTTATTTATTTATTTGACACAGAGAGAGAGAGATCACAAGTAGGCAGAGAGGCAGGCAGAGAGAGAGGGGGAAGCAGGCTCCCTGATGAGCAGAGAGCCCGATGTGGGGCTCGATCCCAGGACCCTGAGATCATGACCTCAGCCGAAGGCAGAGGCTTTAACCCACGGAGCCACTGAAACACCCCAAATTCCAACTTTTCAAGATTTCCTGGGGGACATGGGTTCCATCTTTTGGTTTGACCTATAACAAAAGCTCAATATCTACCATGGTAAAAAAAAAAAAAAAAAGTATTTGTTGGACATCTTACTGTGTCAAGCCACTATCTTGTCATGTTATTTTCATTCCTTGATGCTCTTAAAAAGCAAAAGGAGGTGGGTATTTGCCCAATTCACTTCCCTATCATTCACTTGCATCTTAATTCTCTCTAACCTGGTGTCCACCCGTATCATTTGATTTCTACTCCTAAAGGTTACCAGTAACCTCCTGTCAGCTGAAGTGGACATCTATAGCTTGTACTATGCAGGTGGCTACTCCCCTCTTCTCCTGGCATCATTGCCTCGACTTTGTTTGGGACCGCCTTTTCCTCCACTCTCAGTCCATGAGCTTTAGTGGGTGGGGCTGACCATACCCTTAGCATCAAAGGTAGGCATGTAACCTAAACATGAGCAAGTTAACATAGGCTGTGATATTAGGGTTTGGGATCATAATGGGTCCTCACTGGAGCTAATCGGAACTAATACCGGAAGTAAGGTTGGAGATAATCTAAAAGAGAAAGCTCATTCTCTTTTTATGGACTTGGACTTGAACAGATGGATGAAGTCTGGTTCTGCTACTGTCATCTCATCATGATGAGGGGAGAGCCTTTCAGAAACTGGTGCCAAAACAGGAATCAAAGCCGAGAAGTGAAAAAAGAGAAACCATGTCTGATTTCATTGATTAAACTCCTAAACCCAATCAAATCTAATAACAGGAATATTCACGAACTTTAGATTTTAAAGAGAAAACAAGAGATTAAAAGAGAAAACAATAGATTTTCTCTTTTAAGCAGTTAGGGTTCTATGGTTGCTGTCTTTTGTAACAAAAAGGGCAATAATTTCATCATAAAAAATTAATGGTTAGTATATGACAGAACTAATCATTTCCTTTTTCAAATATGCCCTATTCCCCTGTCTTTACCTATTTTTTTACCCTTTCTTTACTCCCCTCTAGATCCTCTTTATAGCATCAAATTATAGAATTTCAGGGCTAGAATAGATAAAGGGTAAAGAAACTAATATGCCTTGAGATCCTTGGAGATGGCACATTTTATGTGCATAAATGCCTGCTAAAAGTATGGACATGCTTTTTGGAATTATATTTGGAATACCACATTAAGGATTAAAATGCTATAAAAGAGATATTAGATGAAGAGAACATAATTGTAAATTTGGACTGCATGCTATCATTTCCATTCTGAATGTAAAGAATGGAATACTAATGAGGCACAGAATGAAGGTTTTCACAGTGATAATGTCCCCAATCGTAGTTTGAAAAAAAGGAAGAAAAAATGTCATTGCATTTTGATACTAGCACACTTTCTAGAAAGCAATTAAATTGCCTTGCCACCTCAGTTTTTAAGAAAGCAAAAGGTTAGAAAATACAATAAAAATGAACATTATTTTCAAAGAGAACTGAAAGTCATTGGACTATAAGATATTTGAAATCATATCAAAAAGCAGAATTTATGGCCTTACGAGTTACAGAAAAAGAAATTGAATTGTATGTTTTATTTTTAAAACACAACTACTAAAAAGATGTTTCCATAGTAACAAGGTCAACATCAGTAGCCATTACAGACCTTCCTCTTTTCTGATAGCAAGTTTAAAGATCTTTTCCAAATACCATTTAAAAAGCCCTATGAAAAAGTACAGCTTTTCTGATCATTCCTCTGAACCAAAAATGAGGAAAAACACACATGGAGTATTGAATTTCTCATGTTTTATGGATGATAAGCATTCATGGCTGTCATATTTCAGAAAGAAGCTTGCCTGACTAGTTATTATGCCAACCCTTGAACATGGGATTTGATTAGCCTGATTGTAAATCTGGACAAACAGAAGTTGTTTGCAATAGTATTCAAACAGAAATAAAAGGCAGTACACATTAAAAAAAAATACACACTTCTTTAACATCTAAATATTGAAAGAGTTAAGTAAATAATCCCTGTTATTAGAAAAATTTCAAAGGCTCAGATGAAGTCTGATATCACCGCTCAAGGAAGGTTAGAAAGATACAAACCACATTTTGTTTACAGCAGAAATAAATAGCTCTTTGGTCATAAAATCAATTCATTTAGCACCACGAGGAAGTGGCCTCTCCTTCCTCTTTCCTTTGTATCAAGATACGCTTGCCTATATGACAGTCATCTGTGCTGCCTTATCTTCCCCACTAAACAGTGAGCTGCCTGAGAGCAGAGATACTTTCGCTTTGTATTCACAGTAGTATCTCATACATGTGTTGTATTAAAAAAAGTACCAAAACAGTAAGTGGAGAATGAATCCTGAAAAATAATGGCACAACATGCCTAAAATAACATAAAATAACATAAAATCTATGGTCTATTTTTAGAAATGATACGTCAGTTCAAATATGTACTCCTGATTCTAATCTCTTGAAACCAAGAGGTTCTAGATGCACAGACTTACAGCTCCTCAATAATGAATTGGTTCCTACGCCAAGTCCCTCAGCAGAATCTCTGCAAGTGGGCCCTGGCATCAGTATTTTTTAAAGCTACTCAGGTAATTCTAATGTGATGCTAGAGTTGAAAATCATTATTTTAAACTGTCCCCTTGGGGCTCAGTTAATGATTATTTATCTCCAACTTTTAGCTACTTGGGTTTCTTTCCTCAATATTGCCTCACAATACTATATTTGCCAAATCTATAGGACCTTTTTTTTTTTTTAAAGATTTTACTTATTTATTTGACAGAGAGAGAGAGGGATCACAAGTAGGCAGAGAGGCAGGCAGAGGGAGAGGGGGAAGCAGGCTCCCTGCTGAGCAGAGAGCCTGATGTGGGGCTCGATCCCAGGACCCTGAGATCATGACCTCAGCCGAAGGCAGAGGCTTTAACCCACTGAGCCACCCAGGCGCCCCATATAGGAACTTTTATTATAACCTAATAGTTTATTCTCTAGACTCAGTTTTCAGAATAAAAGTTCCAATTAAAAAAGTTCTGTTTTGGGGTGTCTGGGTGGCTTAGTTGGTCAAGTGTCTGCCTTCAGTTCAGGTCATGATCCCAGGGTCCTGGGATCCAGCCCTTCATGGGGCTCTCTGCTCCGCGGGGAGCCTGCTTCTCCCTCTCCCTCTGCAGCCTCCCCTGCTTGTGCTCTCTTGATCTCTGTCAAATGAATAAATAAAATCTAAAAAAAAAAAAGTTCTGTCTTACACAATTAAAAACATTAACCAACAATTATTGTATTGTGTTCTGTTCAATATACTTATTGGCTGGGGCACCTGGGTGACTCAGTCATTAAACGTCTGCCTTCAGCTCGGGCCCTGGTCCCAGGGTCCTGGGATAGAGCCCCCCTCGCCCCACAGGAGGCTTGCTTCCCCCTCTCCCGCTCCTCCTGCTTGTGTTCCCTCTCTTGATGTGTCTCTCTCTGTCAAATAAATAAAATCTTAAAAATATCTATATATCTATATAGATATATATATATATATATCTAGACACACACACACACACACACACACACACACACTTACTGACTTTTTGTTGCGTAAATTCAACTTATGAAAATCAGAGATGAATACAGTACCAATACAGTAGATACTAAATAAATGTCAGCAGAATTTAACATAAGCTTTTGTGCTTTTATGCTCACCTTTCCTGGGCCTGGAATGCCTTTTACGCTTTTATCTATCTGAAACAATTCAGGTTCATCTTTCAAAACACCCAGATCATATTTTTTTTTCCTCCAGGAAGCCCTTCCTGATTCCAAACCATTAAGCACTCTCTTCTTTGGCACTGCTCCTGCTTCTAATGCTTCTATTTTGCACTTCTACTGCCCTGCTGTTTCTTTTTCTTCTTTTTTGTTTTTAAAATGTTCTCTGCTTGATTGTGAACAACTTGCAGTAGGTGCTGACTTTTGCCTCTCTGCTCTTTTTCTCTCAGGGTGCAGCAAAAGAGTTAGAAATGATGGGCATTCAGTACACATTCACTAAATGAGAGAAAAAATGGTCACAGTGAAGGGAACTGGGTGCGTTTCAAAACTGCTATTGCTGAGGAATGAATTGTGTCTCCTCCAGAAATTCACATATTGGAAGCCAGAGCCCCTTTGTGATGGTATCTGGAGATGGGGACTTCGGGAGATAATTAGGTTTAGAGGAGGTCTTCAGTACTGGGCATCCTTGATGAGATTAGTGTCCTTCTAAGTAGAGATACCAGAGAACTTGCTGTCTCTCTATCTGTCTCCCCTGTGAGGACAAAGCAGGAAGTCTGCTTTCTACAACTAGGAAGATAACTTCTCACCAAAACCTGACCATGCAGGCAGCTTCCAGAACTATGAGAAAATAAATTTCTGTTGTTTAAGATCCCTATAGTATTTTGTTCTGGCAGCCCGAGCTAATACAACCATGAACTGGGATTCAGTTATGTGAAAACATTAATATAAACACAATAGATATTTATGCTTTTCTCTTTTATTCAATCCTTTAAAAAAAATAGGTGTTTTTTTTTTTCAAAGTAAAGGTTATAGCAAATGCAATTAGGCTAGATGTTTCATAATTCCTTCCAAATAAACTTGAGGCATAATTTTTGGAACTTTCCTGGTAGACTAAGAAGCAGACATAAGCACATGAAGTTGAAAATGATGTGATCTTGCAGGACAGTCAATCAATAGGAAAAAGAAGTTACCTTGGGAACCACGTTATTCAACAGGCTTCTTTTTCCCCCATCACAAGGAACATTCACAAGCTATCGCCATTAGGTCACAAATGACAAAACATTTTAACACAAAATAATCAAGAATATAACCTTAGTAGAGAATAAAGGGTGGTTTGCCAAGTGATTACTTTTCCTCCAATGAAGAAAACTTCCACTATATTCTTTATTCTTCTCATTTCAGCCTATATTGGCGAAACTTTATTAAGAACAGATCCATCTCTGGGATAGATAAAAAAATTTTTGCCATTTACCATTTTTCTTCCCGAGTACTCTACTTCATTCCTATTTCTCACTATTCAAAATCTCTTCCTTATTCTAATCCTTAGGACCAGTCATTAACATACAAAGTAAACTCAGTTTAATCTCATCAGCCATGGAGGGGCCAAATGAAAAATGCCTGTCTACTTAGATGTAATTATCTTCCCTCATTTTGTCAAATACTAAAGATAAATGGTGCTTCTGGTGCCATGATTACTTTATACTTCAGCATTTACAATATGTCATATAAATATCTATGTGAAGGCTATAAATTAAAGACTAACCAATAGAGCAACAAAACTTACATGTATGGACCCAATGAGACTACCCTTGCCATTACAATTCCAAGAATCAGAGTTGTTAAAACTGTAGAAAGAAAAGAGATCTGCAAAAGAAAATGTAAAGATATTCAGTTTGGAAGAGATATTATTGTATTGAAAATATTAGATGTTTCTCTCTTTACTTGAGTAAACATATATACAGCTTTTGTTTATACAATCCTATAGTAGTTTTTTTCTTATAGACTGTCACTGATAATCTTAGGCAAGTAACTTTTTTTTTTAAGGCATGTAACTTTTTATCAGACCATAGTATTATTTTTTTCCCCAAATAAGGTGGCAAGTATCATATATGACTAAACTTGCAACATGGCTTTAAATGTTTTTAGTGGTCTACTGAATAGAATACAAAACTGGTGACTTTAGTTCATAAAAGTCAAATGGATCTTCTTCGGGTCCTATTTCAGTGTTGACTTGTGTGTTTTTTCTGTCTATAATTGCTTCTTCTGCTTCTGTCTTTCCCTTACCCTCCCCCTATCAAGAGAGGACTCCTCTCCCCCAACACACACCCACTCACACACATTTTTGGGGTGCCTCTCCTTTTTCCTTTCTGTTCTCTAGCTCTGTTAGCCTAGTTTTCCTATTTGATTTTGCCCTTTGGTCTGTGTTTCTAAAGTCTTTGCTTTTTCTTTTCTATTCTGTCACTATTTCAACTGGTTAAAATATAAACTGGTCTGTGGGTATATGTGTTCTGTGCACTCGTTATTAGATCTGTGTTTCTGCCCTTAATTTTTTTAATGGATAAGCACATTTTAGACTTCTTTCTCTAATAAGAAAACATAATGTAAAATTGTTTTTATTTCATTTGGTTATCATTAACCTTGTTTCTTGGGTTGTTGGGTTTTAACTAGAAAGAATGTTCTGTAATGAGTCCTCTGATCTACTGAGGAAAGGATTTTAAGTAATATTCCCAAGGTCACACAATTAGAATGTGGCAGAAGGAGAATTCAAATGCAAGCACCCTGACTCCAGATCAGGACTCCTAGCTGCTCTGGGTTTGCTCACTGGGAGATTTACTTAAATATTCCAGTATGACACTTTTAAGGGGCACTTAGGGAAAGATGTTCAGGTATTAGTAATATGAGAGAATATTAGCTTTCTTTTCATGAATGCCTGGCCTTCCGCTCTCAAAAGATAACATTTAAGTCTACAACATGGGAAATGGAAAATTGTTGAGAATTTTAGATAATTCACAAAAAAAAGCCGCTTTTGATGGACTCTTGTTTATTTCTGTAAGTCTGTGAGGGAACAAAGGTAGAACAGTCAGAAGACTTTGGAATATCATCTCCACTTTCAGCTTTACCTGGAAGGACCATGGGTAACAAGATCAATAAAAAGATCCTTAAGGAAGGATCCATAACTGTGGATATACATAAATGTCACAGTGAAAACTAAAATTCACCTAACTTTTCAAATTAGAACATAAAAATATATAAAGAGCCCTTTTAAAAAACTTCTCATCAGAATGCTTGGCATAATGTAGATATAATGCCAATAATATTTTGTGTAAAATACAAACATTCCTTTAGAGTAGGGAAATAAATATGGATAGAAAAAGACTAATGTATGCCATATGGTAAATTGAATGATTATTTGGTTGGTTTCATTAGAAATGCGTCATCATTTTTCTTTAGCAATAAGAATCGTATATACTGGCCAAATTCTCGTAAATTAATCAGTGACATATTGAAATTTAAATTCACTGGATGAAACACTGCAGTTTACAAAAAAATTTTGAGCCGGTGAAATGATTCATCCTCACTTCTTAAACTTAGTCTAACTTTAAATTGTTTAAACTTGTATCTATAAAAAAATTATAGAACATTTTTTCAGTAAATTAGACTTGGTGTAAGTATAGTTCTTTTTATTTTCTAAATTGGAAGTATGATGTCTGACATCAGCGTATCTACCTTAGAAAGAAAGGTAAGAAAGAAACTAAGATAAATACTAGAATTAAGAACTTGGCCACATAGACAGTAGTTTGACAAAATTAGTGCAGGTAGCAAAGTGCATTTCTGAGCCTTTTTAAGATGTTAAGTTACCTTTCCAAGCTTCGCTATATCTCGATACAAGGACAAAGGCAGAGTAAAGGCAGCCGTGGAAAGCACAATAATGAAGTGGCGACCAATAAGCAAGTTTTCAGGGTCAACTAGAACACAATAAATATTATAAAGTCTTTATAGGAATGAGGTAACACACCAGCAATACAAGTAAACAGCCAAATATTTAAGTGCAAAAATGACTTAAGTAACTTTAAATGTTATCTAAATGACAAAGATTTTGAGTAAGTAAATCCCATAAAACCATGTAAAAATAGAAATAACTCACAAAAATGTAAATACAAAAACTTAAGGATGAACCTATAGTTCATATAATCTTATAATATTTTGCATTCAAATTATTTTAAGAGCCTCCTAATCAGTTTTCCTGCTTCTGCCCTTCCGTTGTCCTGTTAGAATGTACTTTTAATCTGGAAGGTACTGAGATCCTTCCCCAAGGCTAAAAACACAATGTCACTCTTTGTCTAAAACCCTCTAATGGCAAATTCCTTCTTTGGGAAGTAAGCTACCTGAGGAGAGGGCATGTTCTGAGGCCCTTTTTTTAAAATTTAACTTCTGTATTCTAGAGAGATTGGAATAGTAGAGTGTGAAATTTCAAGACTCGAGCTTTAGATAAAAATATTCTATTTCTATACTTTTGTTGAGAAAGAAGTGGTTTCCCTGAAGAAAAGTAGACAGAAACAAAATGGGGAAGCCATCGGGAAGCTCTGCTGAAACGGGTATATGCTGCCGAGTCTTGGCTATCACAATGAATACATAATTGTGTGCGTGTTGGGAGGGGTTGTGTGTGCATGTACGCCTACCATAAAATACAAACAAAAGTTGTAAATATAAGACACACTTCCAAGGATTTATATATTTTTAAGGCTATGCTAATCACAGTGTTAAGTGTATATATATAGATATATGTATCTATCTATATATCTATTCCAAGGAAGATACCGCTGCTTACATTTTTTAGCTCATATTGAATTCCTTCAGAGATCATATCATTATGTTTTGGAAATGTCCAGAGTGGTACCAAGTCTTTGTTCATTAATTTCTGTAGAGTTTAAAGTCTATAGAATAAGCAACTGAATATGGTTAAAAAAAAAAAAAAAAAAAAGAAAGCTATTACTGGGAAAGGTGAGACTAATTTTCTTATATGGTTAATAAACTCACAGGGACGTTTCCAGATACAGTTTCAAAGTGGTATAAATGTGACATGCAAATGTATACACTGTAATAAAATAATCACGAATATTTGCCTAACTCCGATCTGACTAAACAATCATCATAAAGTTGTGAATCAAAACACTAAAACAGGAAATTCAAGTTCCAGAAACCTTGAACTCAAGTATTTACATATTTCTGGTGAGCATAATTTAAATTAAATTATTTGCATATTTGTTTCTGTTTACCCTTTCAAATCATTTGCTTTACCAATATGTTTGGTAGAAAATATAGATTTCTAGGGCACCTGGGTGGCTCAGCGGGTTAAAGCCTCTGCCTTCGGCTCAGGTCATGATCTCAGGGTCCTGGGATCGAGCCCCACATCAGGCTCTCTGCTCAGCAGGGAGCCTGCTTCCCCCTCTCTCTCTGCCTGCCTCTCTGCCTACTTGTGATCCCTCTCTCTCTCTGTCAAATAAATAAATAAAATCCAAAAAAAAAAAAAAAAAAGAAAGAAAATATAGATTTCCTTCACTGAGAAAATTCTAAGTCCTAGAAAAACACTGAAATAGAATGCTATGAATAGCAGAGAGAAACCTAGTAACAAAGGATCTCTATTACCATAAAGGACATTTTTAAATAAGGATCTAATGGTGAGATCTATTATTTATCCTGATCTTCTAACAAAAAATACATCTTAATGAGCATTTTAAATGAAAATATAGTGAAAGACTTTTGTAAATTAATATATGCTCCTTTGAAAGAAAAAGACTTTTGTAAATTAATATATGCTCCTTTGAAACACCAAAACAACAAAGGAAACAAAAATCTCATGAATCCTGCAATTAAAAGGTAATCACAGTTTACACGTGAATATATTTTTTCTTGTTTCTTCCTTAGTTGATTATGAAAATAGAAAATGTACATAATTAGGTCATATTTTATATATGACATTATATTCTTTGCATTTTTCCTTAGCATCCTATTCACTCAGATGATCTCAGTTTATCAAAGCATGATTTGTAGTTGGGGGCTAGAACGGAAGATGCTGCTAAAAGCTGACAGCATTGGGACAGCCTACTACATGCCAAGCACTGTCTGTATTACCTCTGTTGTTTCACACAATACTTCTATGAAGCAGGCGATACTCCATTATTTACAGATGAAGAAACTAAAACTCAGAGGGCATTAACCTTCTTAAGGTCACACAGCGAGCAAGCAGTCGGTCTGTGACCATCTTGATGGTCAAGTCTCCCTGATTTCCGTTTCCACTAAACTCTGTGAAAGGAATAGGTGCAATTTCTAGTTTTAGGTTTTGTTTTATTTTGGTTTGTACGTCTCTAGAAGGAGTGATTCAGCACTAAGAGGAAAGGTATTTTTGCATCACTTTCAACTATGATAACAATTATAGAGTAGGTCACTATGAAATGAGGATTATGTGGTGTGGTGAGAAGCTCTTCAAAACAAAAACACTCATGATCTCTGAATTATTCAAATTGCCATGATATGGTGAAAGGTTGAATAGGGAATGGGGTTGTGGCACATGTTGAAAAGGTCTGCCTGAAATGTTCAAAATGGTTTTTCAGAATCATGCCAAACGAAACAACCCAAATGTCCTTCCAGTTGGGGATAAACTGTTGTACATTCATATGATGGAATACTCTTCAGCAATTAAAAAAAAAAGAGCAAACTACTGATACAACACAGAACTTGGATGAATCTCCAATGCAATATACTAAGTGAAGGATGCCAGACTTGAAAGGCTACATGCTATATGATGCCATTTATTTGTTATTCTGGGAAAAGCAAAACCAGGGAGAGAAATCAGATCAGTGGTTGCCAGGAGCTATAGATGAGGAAGAGTTTGACTACACAGGGAAATATGGAAAATTTTGGAGGGTGGGTGATGGAATTGTTCTGTATTTTGAATGTAGTTGTGGACATATGAATATATGCATTTGTTAAACTATATGTTACAGGACTAAACATTAAAAAGGGCTAAGTTTACTGTATTAAATTATATCTTAATACAAATAATGGAGAAAAAGTCAGCTTGTTTATTTTAGAAGTGGCATAGTAAAAAGAGTACATGAAAAATGTTACTACATAGAGTTGGTGATATGTAGAATAAGATATTTAAAATACAAAGTACTTTAAGTATATGAATAGTAATGATATCCTTTAAGCAGCTAAATAAGAACTAACCTATCTATAAAAATAGATTAATGCTTTAGGATCAGAATGGATCATGGATATCGCCAGATACTTGAAGTCATCCAACTCTTCCACTTGCAAATATTTTGGTTATAAATTATTACGAACCACAATAACTATAAATAATTCATAAAATAAGTACATCGACTCACCTCCTGGAATTCTTTGGAAAACTTTGCTCAAAGTATCTCCAGTTATTATGTTGTAACTTATCATAGCTAAAAACATAATTAAAACAATACAGTCACCAAGAAGCCATCACATATTTCATCAAGAATATTTTGATCTTTTTTGCATTTAACACTTTTTTCCTCCACGTTTTTATTTAAATTCCAGTTAGTTAACATACAGTGTCATATTAGTTTCAGGTGTAGAATTTAGTGATTTATCACTTACATACAACACCAGGTGTCCATCACAAGTGCTTTCCTTAATATCCTTAAACTATTTTCAAAGTACTCAGTCATTCCCAGGTATTGGCATAATCCTACCTCTTTCAAATATATATTGTGACTACAAATATGTATAATTTCAAAAATAACTAGACAAAAAATATATGGGAGAGTATCAATTTATGTTACAAAAACATTTTCACTTCACGAATTGATTCTTTCCAGAACAACTTTAAATAAGTGAGTTTCCATAGACATTTAAAATGTGGCTTGTTTTGTTATTAAAGTTCAGTTTCCACATATGTTTTCAGAAATACATGCATTGCTCAAAGTGAGAAACAATAATAGAAAATCGTGAAGGCTCCAATTATTCCCTCATTTGAAAGAGTCAGATTTTGGGGAAATATATTCTCAGCCTTCCATGGAGACATAAGGAGCTAAGGTTTTGACCAATAGCTCCTGTATTACTGATTTAAAAAAAATGATGTCAATTTGGTCATTGATGAATGTTAACAATTTATGTAAGAAGTGCTAGGGGACATGGTCACCATTACAGTACAGATTTAAATTACATGTTGGCCTTGTACATGGCTTCCACAAACCCTTAGGTTTTCAAAAAGACATTTCAGCCTTGGAAGAAATCTCTAATTTCACCCATTCACTTTTAATCTCCTATTAAAACTACCTTCTTCAGAAATAGTTGTATGTTTATGAAAGAGTTATGCTTTCCATTTTCACATTCAACTTACCAACAAAAGGATAAAAAAACTGAAGAACAGAGAGGAGGAGATATCCTGGAAAGCCGAAGGTCTTATTGACCAAAGACTGGTAAGTGTCTGTTCCAGAGAGGGACCCTCCTTTTATCAGTAAAACAAGGGAAAAGTCTGTGGCAAAAACAGCCATTAAGCAAACGTCAGACTACATTGAATACAAAAGTTTTTTGTGTTTTGACTTAAAGAAAGAAACTTTGAAGAGTTCAATTTAATGTTACAGTCCGTTGGCTTGGCAAGGCTTACTTTCCTTTCATAAAACATTACCTTTCATGAAACAGTACTGTTTCCAGTTATATATTTTTCAGTTGAGATGCAGATACACTTAACACATCTGTGCAATGAACTGGACAGAAGAGGGTATGCAGACTAGAAAAGCATCAGGCTTTACTTTCCTAACCTAACTAGCATAAAGACTATTAACAGGCTGCGGCTCAACTGTCCAGGCAGCAGAATGTAAGTAATCAAATATATTATAGACGTTTAATGTGTGAAAACCGAGAATGAAAAATGATGTAAGCATTCAGAAAAAAATAGATTGAGGAGAATCAGATCATTTGTTTTATAACAAAGTACAACTAGTAACTCTATTCTTAGTTATGGTTAAGAGAACGACACTGAAGTTGTACTGGGTACACAGCTATGCACAGGGTGTGATTCTTGTTTTTTTTTTTAGAAAGTTGTTTTTTGTTTTTTGTTTTTTTAGAGATTTTATTTATTTATTTGACAGAGAGAGAGATCACAGGTAGGCAGAGAGGCAGGCAGAGAGAGAGAGAAGGGAAGCAGGCTCCCTGCTGATCAGAGAGCCCGATGCAGGGCTCCATCCCAGGACCCTGAGATCATGACCTGAGCCAAAGGCAGAGGCTTAACCCACTAAGCCACCCAGGCTCCCCGAGGTGAGGTTCTTGTTTTTCTCTTCTCTCGCTTATGCTTCCATCACAGTTGATTTTTTTTAACCTTTAAATAATTTGGAAATCCATTAAAATACAAAGAAGAAAATAGATATCATTGCAGTGTTTTCCACCTTGATTCCCTCCCATATCATTGAATCGTCTTTCAGAAAATTCACCAGTGAGCTCCAAGTTGATAAATCCAATCAACAACTCTTAAATCTTAATCTAATTTGTTACCTCAGCAGCAGGTTTTTTTTTTTTTTTTCTGTTTTCTCTTCTCCTCTTCCTCAATCACCTTCCCTTGGTCTTTGTGACATCACTTTCTTTTGGATTTCCTCCTGCCTTTTCGAACAGTCATATACAGTTTTTCACCGGTTTCTTTTACTCTGTTTAAAACCTGGATTCTTTGACTTTTTTTCCTCACTCTTCAAAATGTCCTACTATGATCTTATTCATAGCTGCAGCTTTAATTTTCACACAGATGTTATTAATCCCTAAAATTGTATCTTCAACCCAGACTCTTCTAAAACTCCAATTTCTATATCTAGCTATCTAACAAACATTTATCTTGGAGATCTCCTAGATATCTTGACTTTAAATGTCCGAATTCTAATTTATATATTTGTTCTGGAACGTGCTTCTCCATCTTATTTCTCTGAACTGTGAACAGTACCAACAGAAATTTGAGTATCACCCTAGACTTCTCATTACCCATTACCTGCTACATTCTTTTGGTCCCCAAACTCATTAACTATTGCAGCATAAATTATTCAGTGGTATCCCCTCATTTCTAATCTCTAATCTCTACTTTATTTTAGGGTTTTATCATTTCTCATCTAGATTACTGTGGAAACGCCTAATAGTTCTCTCATCCACCAAACTAGCCTCCCTTCAAAACACTTCTAACTTTACCACCTTACCAAGATTTTCTTGACATCCCTCCTCTACTACATGGATCTGACCACAGCATAGATCTGATTTCGTCTTCTGCTTAAAATCCTCCAGGGGAATCCTCTAATACTTTTGGATAAAAAAATGCTTTTCATGAGGCAGAGAATATTATCTATTAGTTATGTGATCCTAAGTGAAAGACTTTACTTTCTTGAGTCTCTTCTGTAAAGTAAAACCATACACCAAACCTTGAAGAGTCTGAGGATTATGATGTACCTGTCTACCCACAATGTGTTGGCATGTTATGGAGGCTAAATGAATGAGAACTTGTGCTACTTTTGGCTGTTTTCTATAGGCTGCATCTGGTGGTGGAGAAAGCACTGTATATGGAGTCTGATAATAATAATGATGAGAAGAACCACAAAAATACTAGCAAATACTTTCACAACATTTTTTGTGTGCCGAGCTTTTGTCTAAATGCTTTATACATATTAACTTGTTTAAGCTTCACAACAACTCTTAAGTAGGTGCAATTACTACCTCCCACTCCCCCTTTAATAGATGGGAAAAGCGAGGCACAGAAGGTTAAGCAAACTGCTGAACTTCACAGGTCTAGAAAGGAAGAGTCGGGACTTGGATCCTGGTAGTCTGGCTCCAAAATCCATGCACTTAATCAGAGTTTCGACTCTGTTGCTAGTAACTGCTGACGTTGGGCAAGTCATTTTAACCTGTTAAAGTCTCAATTTCCTTCTCCACAAAAGTAGAACACAACCACCTACTTCATAAAGTCAGAAGGATTAAGTACAGTGGCTGCATACGCTCAGCATCAAGCCAGTCCTCAGGAAGTGGTAATGATTATCATTACATGGGATCCTTCATAAATGCCTCTGCAAACCGCTAACTTCCTCCCTTTCCACTCACAAACATCAACCCTATGCTTAAGCAGATAGAATCACTCACACAGTCCCCTTTTGCATCTCCACATTTCCATCTTCTCAGAGTGCCCTTCCATTTCCTTTGCTCACTCATAAACAGTCAGTGGAGGTGTCTCTTTGTTCCCAAAATATGCCTGCTCTTTTGAGACTGAATTAAATGCCAATATCCCTATCACCTTACAAATAATTTTAATATGGTATTTTTCATAAAGTATTATAATTCTTCTTTTGTCTGCCTGACACTACATTGTGAGCTTCATACAGGCAGGAATAATGTTCTTCGCTGATATAATGGCAGCAATGTCACTAAGTATTTGTTGAATATAGCAGGATTGCTAGATGTCTACATATGCAATTAAAATTTAATGTGATAAATGGCCTAATGAGTATATCTTAAAATACTTTCCAAGCACAAAGAATATGGCAATTAATTATATTGCCTTTATTTAAAACCAGGAAAAGCTTCACAGAGGACTTGGATATAGGATTTCACCAGGTAGAGGACAAAAAAATGTTAAGCAGGGGGACTATCCGTGGGAAGGCAGCATGAAAGCACATTCTACAGAGAATGGAATAGTCCATAATGGCTAAAACATAACTTCTACATGTGGTAACGTTGGTGACCATGTGAAAGAGAGGTTAGAGTAATTGGAGATGAAACTAAAAGTTCAGATTGTGGCTGAGCTATGAAGGAATTCAAATATAATAATTTTTTTTCCTATTATCATTATACAGTCTTGGAATGTCTTGGTTGGGGACATGAGAGAGACCAGACTGAGGTTTTATGAAAGTAATTCTGCAGCAAGATGGAAGATTCATCAGGAAATGGACAGATGCTAAAGGCAGGAAAACTCAACAGCAACTTGACCAAGGAAGAGAACCTCAGTCACAGAGAGGAGGTAACCAGTTTCATAGATGTGAAATTTTGGTGAAGAACTATATACTTGATGAGGATGCTGACTTTTTTAGAAGTTCAAAATATATTGCTTAAAGTTAATAATTTGCTAAGGATTTAGTCCTAATAAATGTGTTTCTCTACTTGTAAAGTACAAGCTATAAATATATATCTTAAGAGCTCTAGGAATTTGAAATATCAATCACTATAACATTTTGATCTCACTCAAAATACATTATATGCAAATTTTAGATAACTTCAGAACGAGTCCATGTCATTCAACACACAAATTCTCTTTTAAATCAGTAGGTATGTTTGGACGATAAAAATTATTACACTCGAACCAACACATATGAAAATCTTAAAACAAATTAAAAGAAAACATTTGTTGTAAATAATTTGTTCTTATTCTGCAACATTTCACACACATGAAAACAGAACTTAGAAAAACTAACTGCTGAGCTGGACATATCTCATTACAGGCCTAAAAAAGACAAAAGAATAATTATAGAGAAAAACCATTGTGTAATTAAAGTGTCAAGTTAAAGAAAAATTCAGTATTGTACCTTACTTGTAGATTTTCCTCTTAAAGCCTAATTAAGAAATAAAGTGAATCATAGTCTATACATTTTATCGCTTCTGTGTGGTCATCTTTTATTCATCAAAAATTTTCAAAGATTTTGATCATGCAACTGAACTAACAAGAGTAACTAATTTCTACTGATTAATAAATTTACAATATATAACTTTTCAAAGGGCTGCTCACAGTAATTGCTGTAAGTATATGCATAGCATTAGTTGAGAAAGTTATTCACATTATGATTTATTTGTATATAATGCGACTTAATTCACCTCAAGTATTTAATTCTTAGGTGATATATATTTTTAAATTTTTTTCTATCTGCCGGTTTACAGTGTGCACAAATGTTTACAATGTACTTAAATAAGCCATGGTTATTATCCCTGGGTGGAAATGAATTATTTGTCAATGCTGACTGGGAAACAGGAAATTAAAAACGATAAGGGTAACCCTTGAATGGGATTTTTCAGTGTGGTGAATGTTCTCATGGATGGAGTGCAATTTTTAAACACCAGCAACCCTGAATAAGCACAATGTTAGGGGCCCCACGTTACTGTGTTATGGATCTTAAGCAACAAGGTAAGAGCTGTAGAAACTCAAAGCAATTTAGGTTTGGGGAGAACAGGCAGTGGGAAGAAAGGAGGGAGGAAGGCAGTCCAGTGCTGCTGCAGCTAGGATTTTGGTATCTCTGGCATGCTTTACTCTCTCTTCCTCAGCCTGAGGGGGAAAAATGGCAGATTTACAGGCTGGTCTTCAAAACCTGAGATTTTTTTTAAGACATGGCATCTCAGTCAGGGTCTCCAGAAGCACAGCTGGGTCACAGATTCTTGGACACAGGATTTTGAGGAGTGCTCTTCAAGAGCATGGGAGTGACAGGTTAGGGCCTGAGAAACAGTTCAGCACGACGCTGTCTCCGGTGGAGACTAGGGGCATCCGCAACACGCTTTGGTCTCTCGGGGCGCAGGTGTGCATGTGCGCACGCGCGCACAGCTTTGGTCCCTATCAGTCAGTCATTGGCTGAAGGCTGTGGGGAAACAGTGGCTGGGGATAGTAATCTCCCAGAAAGGGGGTGCCATCGAGAGCCAGGTCAACACTGAAAACACAAGGCTGAGGTGTTTTGCATTCCCTGGTAAGAGGGCATCTAAGTGACCACACATAGTGGCCACCGTAAAAACAACCACTGCAGGTGGTATCTGTTTGTGATCACTGCCTTTTTCACAGTGATCCTAAGGTAGAGGAAGGACCCTGTAATTGTCATGAGGTGAGCTGGTGGGGCGACAGGGGAGGGATGAGAACAGGAGAAAGAGGAGGTGACTAGGAGTTGTAAAGCCTGCACTCAGAGGGAGGAATGGCAAAACGTGAGTGTGAAGGAAGGAAGGGGGAAGTAGAAGTGATATAGAAGTGCCTTATTGGGGGCACCTGGGTGGCTCAGTGGGTTAAAGCCTCTGCTTTCCGCTGGGGTCATGATCTCAGGGTCCTGGGATCGAGGCCCGCATCCGGGTCTCTGCTCAGTGGGGAGCCGGCTTCCCCCCCTCTCTCTGCCTGCCTCTCTGCCTACTTGTGATCTCTCTCTCTTCTCTGTCAAATAAATAAATAAAATCTAAAAAAAAAAAAAGAAGTGCCTTATTGCTGCACTTAAAGATAGTGGCAGGCAGGGAGCCTGGGCAAGCACAGGAGAGGTGGGGAGTGGGTGTTAAACCCTGCTGACTGAGTACCAGGCCTTTCAGTTGTACCTGCACCTAAATAGAAAATGTTGCTCATTCGTGTGCACTTGCTTAAGGTTTCTGTGGGAAAGGAAGGCCTGGTGTCTACACTTTCAAAGCACTCTCTTTCAGCATTAATCAGCCTTTAAAATGACTCCCCCATCTACCACTCTATGCATAAAGTGAAAAAGGCACATGAAAAGGATTTAGACTTGGTAATATATAATGCTTTTCTAATCTGTTCAGAGGATTAGCAGGAAAAGTAAATCTTCTCAGACATAAATGTCTGAATTCTTTAGAATTATTTGATGCACCTCTTAATTAGGAAATTCAATTAGTGTGTGTGTGTGTGTGTGTGTGTGTGTGTGTGTGTGTGTAATAATTGCACGATTTAAGTTGCAGGGAAAAGCAATTACATAGTATTTTACCTGTAACATATGAAACCCCCAATAAAAGTAGTATTCCCAGAGGAAAGCCAGCTTGCTTCATTGAATAAGGCAATCCTGGAAAAACATAAAATGCCCCACCCATCACATTAATAAAACATACAGAAATATAGAAGCTTCTCCCCAATTCCTGTATGTAACAGGCTGAGTAAATTGACATACTTATAGGACATGGTTGTAAACAGTGCATATGGCTACTCAAATTAAATGTTAGCATATTAATATTATTTCAGAATAAATGCAAGCTAAGGACACGTCAAGAGAGCAGGTTCTTGAGCTGATGGAATAAGAATAAGAAAGCAGCAAATGAAAAACAGATGCCAGTTCACACAAATAATGTTCACTTCAGGGTGATGAAGGAATATGACCTTAAATACAGAAACCAATGACCTAAAGCTTTCCTTATAGCTAGCTGGGAAAAGTGGAGAGGGTAATAAGAGCACAAAAGGATTATGGGATATGAGGAAAGACTGACTCTAGAATCAAAGTGGGTAACCAGGAGAGAAAAATGAGAAGGCAAAAGTATTTTTTATTATTTAATAATTTTAAATTTATTTTTACTATTTATATATTCTTTAAAAAGATTTATTTATTCATTTGAGAGAGAGAGCAAGAACAGGAGCAAGGGGAAGATCAGATGGAGAGGGAGAAGCAGACTCCCCGCTGAGCAGGATACCCTACCCTGGGCTCTCGATCCTAGGACCCTGGAACTAGGGCCTGAGCCGAAGGCAGATGTTTAACCGACTGAGCCACCTGGGCACAGCAGAAGTGTGTTTTATGAACCTGAAGGAGTATTTTAAGTATTTAAAAGTATTTCTTATGAATATTTTTTTTTTTGGAAATGGTCAATTTTAGATTATGGGCAATAAAATATTTAAGATAAAACATAATTAAAATATATCCACCCAGAACATTTATTCTCTGGTAAATTTTCCCTTCGAAATGTGCTGAACATAATTAAAGATACTTTTTAATGTTGCTGACATGAATCAGCTTAAAGTGTTCACTTCAGAAATTAACTCTGGAATTCTGCCAGGTAGAGCTGTCCACACACACCTCCCTAGTCCATGGGAGTACAATTTCAAACAAATCTTTGCCCCTACTTGATTACTTTGCCTCACATACTTTTATTTTATGTGCCATTAAAAAAGATTGTATATGGAAACAAGTAACATCAAGAAACACAGCAGCTTGCAAAAGGTGAAAAAAGTAACTCAATTCAGATAAATGTTCAATGATGACTGTAAAATGTTAAAACTTTACAGGAAAAACTAGTATTCTCAATGCATATCGCAGGGTTTTGTTTTGTCCTGCTTTTTCTTAAATTGGATGTTTTCAAATAAAAGAATAATTAGGGGTGCCCGGGTGGCTTAGTCAAGAGGCTGCCTTCAGCTCAGGTCATGATCCAGGGGTCCTGGGATGGAGCCTTGCCTCAGGCTTCCGGCTCAGTGGGGAGCATGCTTCTCTCACTCCCTCTGCCCACCCCCCCAAACCCCCCCACCCTGCTTGTGCTCTCTCTCAAATAAATAAATAAAACCTTAAAAAAAAAAAAAGCATAATCAGCACTGAAAAAATAATTGCCTTAATTACTATAATACAACACACTTTATTTTGTCAGAATTTTCCCCTTGGTTCAAACCGAGAAAATGCGAGCTGCTCATTTCTTTCAATTCTGATTATTTGGCTCCTTTGTTTAAAAAAAAAAAAAACACCTATGCATTTTCATTTAACCAATATCTACTTATTGATTAAAAGATACTTAAAATTAATATATCATAATAAGTTTGTACTTTAAAACTAAAACTGTATAGATAGGTAAGGAAATACTGTAATGTATTTAATTTTTCACAAGATTGTTGTTTTCACCTTAAACTTATGTATCTTCAATACTTCCAAATATCTGGAAATTGACACTCTAGAAGGTCACAGAAAGGTGGCTTAAGTAAGGGTAGACACTTCAGAAAAAAGGAAAAAGTATATTAGGTAGCATTATTAATTGACCATATAGCCTATGAAAATAAATTTGGCATATCCCATATGCAGTTCCACCTTAATCTACCACATGTGGAGGATGCTCTCAAATGAGGAGAAAAAGTCTGAATCACAACCCCATCTTCAGCATGAAAGACATTGGTATGATGTGCATAGTTACATTGGAAAAAAAAAAAGGAAGGTTTTATGGAAAAAATTACCAATTGTATTGTTTAAGATTTTTCCTTAACAACATGGTTAAGAGTTTTAAATTTCGTCTTTTCACTTAAAATTTAAAACAAAACAAAACAACACTTACCTATAATACCAGATCCTATAATCGAGTTGACAACATTAAAAACAGCTGTGAACTGATGATAAGTTTTCCCTTTGTGCTTATGTTCAGAAATGAAGGTTTCTCTGTCATCTAGATTGCTCTATTTTAATATACAAGATGGCAATTAAATATTCACTAGGTCAAAACATTAGAAAAATGTCAGACGACATTAGTAGTAATAATTAGTAATGTCAGTAACTATAAGAAAATAATGATTAGCATAATACAATTAAGAGTAACAAGTAATTCAACAGAGCATTGTAGACAAATACCATTCTAAAATGCCCCAATTACAGCTGCGCCAAGTTCAAGGACCGCTGCATGGAATCCCAGAATACAGGATCTGTTAGGAAGCCAATGATGCGATTTTGCGAGATTACAGTGGTTATATTGAAAAGTGCCTGCCAAGGGGAAAAAAAGGCAAATGGAGGCAAAACTTTTTCTCCTGGAGAACTTTCCGAGGTGCTAAGACCCCACGTGAAGTTAGTGGCTCTCTATTGCAGGGTGAATGAAACTGGAAAGGACTTGGCTTCTGAAGCTGTCCCATGTCCCAGCTTTACCTGCGGCGGGATGACGGGGTCCTGTGCCTGGTAGCCCATGGCCGCTACAGAGTCCTCAGCACGTAGAAGGCTTGAAAGGCTGGGGAGCCTACTCAAGCCTGCCCAGCCTCCTCTGCGACCTCCTCCAGCTCGAGTCCGCGCGCGCGCGCGCGCGCGGGACGTGAGAGGGAACGAGCGGTCCCGAGGTCGCCCCTGGCCCCACCTCCTCAGCTCCCTGGGCGCGCGGGCTGCAGCCCCCAAGCGCTTTCTTCGGGAGCGTGCCCAGCCAGTGCACCTTCCTTGGACCGCGCGGGACGTTTCTGATCTGGGCAGCCCTCTCTCCCTGCACCTTCCTTTTTCACCCCACCTCCAGTTGAAAAGTACACTGTGTTCCGCCCCACGCTGCCATGTCCAGATTGTAAAAAGAGTTACGATGCCTTCATTTGAGTCCATTCCAAAGTTAGCAGCTTTTTGGCTGGAGCATGATGTCCAGGTAAGAACGCAATAGTACCTCTGCTCCTATAGAGCATCGTTTCTTATTACTACCTCCGCCTACTCCCTACACATCTTCTGCATCAGAGATGCTAGATGAAAATGTAGGGCTTTTATTTTAAATGGGAAACAACCAACCAAACAAAAACTTTTCTAGAGTTAGCAAAGTTTATTACTGAGGATGCTTCGGTTAAATGTTTCCTGATGCCTTTTCAGAAAAGGAGACTTAGAGTGGAAAAGGAGATGGATCGATGATGGATTCAGGTAGTGAATCTTAAAAGCAAGTAGGAGGGACGTGTAAGGGGTATGGGAAGAGGAAGGCACTTAGAGTATCTGAGGTAGAAAGAATCTTTGGTGATCACATGCACACTCATATTACAGATGAGGAAACTGGCCCAGGAAATATTCAATCACAAGAGAATACATAGAGAAAAGCATTTTTTATTATGCAAAACATATGCTTTTGGTATACTCAAAATTAGTAATCTTAATCCTAATACAAGTGGATTAAGAGAAAGAAAATCCCAACATTATTTAAATAAAAATATAGATTCAAAAACTCCAAATAAAATTGGAGTAATTGACTCCAATAGTGTATGAAAAGTTAACAACATCATGACAAAGCTGGGTATACCTCAAGTACGAAAGGGTAGCTTAATTTAAAAAAGTCTATAAATATAATTTCCCACATTAATAGACTATAAGAGAAAACCATGTAATTATTTTACTAGAAACAGAAAAAAGTTTGATAATGTTGAACTCACAATTGGAAAATTCCTTTTTGTAAATTAAAAATAGAAGACAACTTCCTTAAACTAATAAATTATAGCAGATATTTTCATTAATGGGAAAATTTTAGAAGAATTTTCATTTAATTATGAAATGAAGCAAAAATACCCATGATTATGACTTTTATTTAACATGATGTTGGAGTCTGTAGGCTTAAGCAATAAGAAAAGAAAAAAAATTAGAGATATGAGGATCGGAAAGCTAGAAATAAAACCATCATTTTCAGATAATACGATTGTTTATATAAAAAAATCAAAATAAAATATTAGAAGGGAAAATATTAGAATAATCAGAGACTTTAGGGAGTCGATCAGATACAAGACTTACCTGCAAATATATTAATTTTTCTACAGGAACAACTAGATATTATAATAAAAATAAACTAATTTTTAATAGTGTCAGAGAATATCAAATGCTCAGGAAGAAATTCAACCAAAGATGTGTATAGTCTCTTTAGAGAAAATTACAATAATCAAGATAAATTAAATAAAGTCTATATGGAAAAAAATATCAAATTTCTTTTGATATATAATAAAGATATCAATTCTGTCCATGTTGACTTACTGATTCAGTACAGTGTTTCACTATATTAACCACAAATATCTAGGACGGTAAATTTGTAAAATTTGTAAACTTTTCCTTTTTTAATTACAAAAAAGTTTGTTTTAAAAAGTAGAAAATAAAGTAAAAAGGAGAATTTTAAATGATTGTATTTGTACTTTCAATTATCTTTATGACTTTTTCAATATATTATATCTGTTTATGTATGTGTTTGCATTTTTTCTTTTTGTGAATACAGGCTCTATGGTAGATTAAAATATGTCTACAAATTCTCTTCCTTCCTTCAGGAAGTGGAGTTTCTTTCCCCTTCCCTCGAATGAGAGCTGGACTCAGTAACTTACTTCTAATTGCACATGATGGAAGTTATGTGTATAATCTCTGATTCTAACTCTTAAAAGGCATTGTGGTTTCTGCCTTGTTCTCTCTTAGATCACTCTGGTAGAAGCCAGCTGCAATGTTATGAGTGCATTCAAGGTCCTCACAGCAAGAAACTGAAGCCTCCTGCCATTGCTATGGTGAAAGGGAATCCTTTAGCCCCAGGCAAGCCTTCGGATGACTGCAGCCCCAGCCAGCATTCCAACTGCCACCTGAGCCAAGGCCACTCAACCAAACTGCTCCTTCCTGACCCACAAAAATGTGAGAGAATGTTTATTTTTGCTTTAAACCATTATTTGGGGGCTATTTGTTATAACTAAGATAGGATTTCCTATACTTTTTTTTTTCTGTTTAGTCTTTAGTTATACTTTAAAAATTGAATGTGTTTTATTTTTATTTTGAGCAGTTTTGCGTTTACAGCAAAATTGAGTGGAAGGTACAGAGATTTCCCTCATACTCCTTGAGCCCACATAAGCATAGCCTCTCCCATTATTAACTTCCCCCACCAGAGAGGTACGCTTGTTAGAATTGATGAACCTACATTGACACATCATTATCACCTACACTCCACAGTTTACATTAGTGTTGCTGTTGATGTTACACATTCTGTGGATTTGGACAAATGTATAATGAAGTGTCCACCATTACAGTATCCTACAGAGTAGTTTCAGCTGCTCTAAAAATTCTCAGCGCTCCACTGTTTTATCCCTGTCCCCCTGCCTCTAATTCCTGGAACAACTGATATTTTTACTGTCTTTATAGTTTTGTCTTTTCCAGAATATATATGTGTGTATATATATATATATATATTCTGAATATATATATGAATTTTTATATTATATTATATATATAATTATATATGAATTCATATATATGAATTATATATGAATTATATTGTATATATAATATACAATATATATTATACATACAATATATAATATACAAACATATATAATATGAAATATATATATATTACATTATATATATGAATTCATATATATGAATATATATATATATATGCATGCATGCTTTGGTGATATAGTGGTGGTGACCAGGGTAACCTTCCAGAATGTCATATAGTTGGAACCATACAATATGTAGCCTTTTAAGTTTCCTCCATGTCTTTTTATGGCTTGATGGCTCATTTCTTTTTAGTGTTAAATAATATTTCATGGTCTGTATGTACCACAGTTCATCCACTTGCTTGCTGAAGGACATCTTGATTGCTTCCAAACTCTGGAAGTTGTGAATAATGCTGCTATAAACATCTGTGTGTAGGTTTTTGTTTAGATAAATGTTTCTAGCTCCTTTGGTTAAATACCAAGGAGTGCAATTGCTGGAGTGCAACTCCTATGTAAGAGTATGTTTACTTTTGTAAGAAACCATCAGCCCGTCTCCCAAAGTGGCTGTACTATTTGTATTACATGGTAAAATGGATGAATGAGATTTACTGTTGTTTCACATCCCTTGCCTGAATCTGATGTTGTCAAAGTTCTATATTTTGGCCATTTTAGTAGATGTGTACTGGTATTTCATTGTTGTTTTAATTTGCATTTCCCTGATAATATATAATGTGGGGCATCTTTTCATACACTTATCGACCGCCTGTGTATATTTGGTGAGGTGTCTGTTAAAGTCTTTGTAATTGGGTTGATTTTCATTGTTGAGTTTTAAGAGTTTTTTTTATATTTTGGATAACAGTTCTTAATTAGGTTTATCGTTTGCAAATATATTCTCCAACCAGTGGACTTTCTTTTCATTTTCCTAACAGGCTTTTTTTTTTCCAAAGCAGATGTTTGTAATTTTAATAAAGTCCCATTTATCAAGTGTTCCTTTATGGATTGTGCCTTTGGTGCTGTATTTAAATGGCATTGCCAAACCCCAAATCATCTAGATTTTAGATGCTATCTTCTAAGATTTTTATGATTTTGCATTTTACATTTAGATCTGTGATGCATTTTAAATTAATTTTTTAAGGATGTTAAGTTTTGCGTTAGGTTTCCTTTTTACATGTACATGTCCTATTGTTCTAGCATCATTTATTGAAAAAACTGCATTGTATTGTGTTTGCTCATTTGTCAAAGATAAGTTGACTATATTATGTTGGTTTATTTCTGGGTTCTCTTGTCTCTTCCACTGATCTGTTTACCTAGGCTTTCACCATTTCCCCACTGTGTCTATGAATGTAACCTTATAGTGAGTCTTGAAGTCGGGTAGTGTCAGTCTAAGTATTTATACCTAAGTATTTAATTTCTTGGGTGCTAATGTATTTGAAATTTAAATTTCAAGTTACATTTGTTCTTTGCTAGTTTATAGGAAAATGGTTGGCTTTGCTTATGAGCCTTGTAACCTGAAATCTTGCTATAATCATTTATTAGTTCGAGGAATTTTTCATTCCCAATTCTTTCCAATTTTCTGCATAGATGATCACTATGAACAAAGACAGTTTCATTTTTTCCTTCCCAATCTGTATACCTTTTATTTCCTTTTAATATTTTGCTTGCATTATTTAGGACTTCCAGTATGATGCTAAAAAGCAATGATGAGGGGGATATCCTTTGCCTTGTTACTGATCTTAGTGGGAAAGCTTGAGTTTCTCACTATTAAGCATGATGTTTGCTGAAGGTTTGTTGTATGTATTATTTATCAAGTTAAGGAAGTTCCCCCCATTCCTGTGTTCTAAGAATTTTTTATCATGGATAAGTATTGGATTTTGTCAACTGTGTTTTCTGCATCTAGTGATAACATCATGTGTTTTTTTTCTTCTTTACCCTGTTGGCGGGGTTGATTACATTAATTGATTTCTGAATTTTGAACTAGCCTGACATTCTTGGGATAAACTCCATTTAATTGTGGTGTGTAATTCTTTTTGTACACTATTGGATTCAATTTAATTGAATTTGAATAATACTTAATTAAACAATATTGAATTGATTCGTTATTTTGTTGAGGATTTTTGAATCTACATTCCTGAGATATACTGTTTTGTAGTTTTATTTTCTAGTAATATCTTTGTCTAGTTTGGTATTAGGTCAATGTTGGCTTCATAGAATGACTTAGGAAGTAGTTCCTCTGATTCTATATTCTGAAAGTGATTATAGAGATCAGGTGTAATTTCTACCTTAAATCTTTGGTAGAATTCACCAGTGAATCCATCTGGGCCTGATTTGTTCTGTTTGAGAAGGTTATTAATTATTGATTCAATGTGTGTAATAGATATAGGCCTATTCACATTGTCTATTTCTTCTGTAAGTTTTTTTTTTTTTTTTTAAAAGATTTTATTTATTTATTTGTCAGAGAGAGAGAGAGAGAGAGAGCACAAGCTGGCAGAGTGACAGGCAGAGGCAGAAGGAGAAGCAGGCTCCCCGCCGAGCAAGGAGCCCAATGTGGAACTCGATCTCAGGACCCTGGGATCATGACCTGAGCCGAAGGCAGCTGCATAACCAACTGAGCCACCCAGGCGTCCCTCTTCTGTAAGTTTTGACAAATTCTACTTTTCAAAGAATTGGTCCATCTCGTTTAGATTATTAAACTTATAAGCATTGAATTATTCATAATATTCCTTTATTATCTTTTTGATATCCATAAGATTTATAGTGATGTCCCCTTTTTCATTTCTGAAATTATTAATTTATCCCTTCTCTCTTTTCTTAGCCTACTTATGGGCTTATTGATTTTTTCAGTCTTTTGTGTTGTTTAATCTCCAAGTTTCGGGATGTTCTAGCTATTTTTCTGTCCTTGATTTCTAGTTTAATACTTTTTTGGTTTGTAAGCAGACTTTGCATGATTTCTATTCTTTTAAAGTTATTAAGTAAGGTGTGTTTTGTGGCCCCAAATGTCATCTATCTTGATAGATAGATTCCTCTCATGCACGCTTGAGAGGAATATGTATTCTGCTATTGTTGGGTGAAGTAGTCTCTAGATGTCAACTATATCCAGTTGATTGATTGTATTTTTGAATTCAGCTATGTCCTTACTATTTTTTTTTTTGCCTGATGGATACATCCATCTCTGATATAGCTAAAATCTCCAGCTATACCAGTATATTTATCTGTTTTATCCTTGTGGTTCTATCTGTTTTTGTCTCAAATGTTTTCTTGTCCCATTATTAGGCATATACTTGTTAAGGATTGTTATGATTTCTTGTAGAAGAGACTCCTTTATCATTATGTAATACTCTTCTGTCCATGATGACTTTCCTTGCTCTGAAGTCTGCTCTGTCTGAAATTAATATAGCTACTCTTGCTTTCTTTTGATTAGTGTTAGCATATTTCCATTCATTTACTTTTGATCTGTACATGTATTCATATTTAAAATGAGTTTCCTGTATACAAAATATAATTTTGATATATATAGTATACAATATAATTGAGTCTTGTTTTTTGATCCACTCTGGCAATCTCTGTATTTTCACTGACTTTCAAAGGGATTAGCGATATACTGGATTAGTATCTATCACATTTATTTACTGTTTTCTGTTTGTTGCCCCTATTCTTTGTTCATATTTTTGGTTCCTACACTTTTTCTGTATTTTATGGTTTTATGTGAGCATTTTCATGATTCTATTTTCTCTCCTTTCTTAACATATCAGTTGTACTTATTTTTTTACTTTTTAAGTGGTTGCCATAGAGTTTACAAAGTACATTTATACTTAGTCCAAGTTCACTTTCAAAAACACTATACTGCTTTACAGGTAGTGCAAATACCTTTTTTTTTTTTTTTTAAAGATTTTATTTATTTGACAGAGAGAAACACAGTGAGAGAGGGAACACAAGCAGAGAGAATGGTAGCTGTGGGAAGAAGCAGTCTTCCTGCTGAGCAGAGAGCCCAATGCGGGGCTTGATCCCAGGACCCTGGGATCATGACCTGAGCCGAAGGCAGACGCTTAACGACTGAGCCACCCAGGCACCCTGCAAATACCTGATAATAATTTAAAAATCCTAATTCCTCTCTCCCATCACTTGTATCATTTCTGTTATTCATTCACTTGCATATAAGAGTATATAGGTATATTGCACATATAATCATATTTGATCAAATACATTGTTGCTCTTATTTGAACAAATTGTTATCTGTTAGATCAATTAAGAATAAAAAAATAAGTTTTTATTTTTCCTTTACTTACTTCTTCTCCAATGTTCTTCTTTTGTTTATATAGATCCAATTTTCTGACATATCATTTTCTTCCCTCAAAATAACCCATTATAATATTTCTTGCAAGACAGGTCTACTGGTCAGAAATTCCCTCAAATTTTATATTTCTCTTTCACTTTTGGAGAGTATTTTTGCAGAGTACAGAACTCTAGGTTGATGAGTTGTTTTCTCTCTACACTTTAAAGATTTCACTTTACTTCCTTCTTGTTTGTATAGTTTCTGAGGAGAAGTTGGGTATAGTTCTTATCTTTGTTCCTCTATAGGCCAAGTATTTTTCCTCTTTGCTTTTTTTGGGGGGGGGGACTTTTTCCTCTATCTTTGATTTTCTATAGTTTGAAAATAATATTCCTAGATTTTTTTTTTTTTTTTTTGCTTTTATCCTACTTGGTGTTCTCTGAGCTTGCTGGATCTGTGGTTTGAGGTCTGATATTAATTTGAGGGGAAATTCTCAATCATTCTTGTTCCAGTATTTCCTCTGTTCCTCCTTTTCTTCTCCTCCTGTTATTGGTAACATGCATATGTTACACCTTTCATAGTTGTCCCATAGTTCTTGGATATTCTGTTCTAGGTTTTGTTTTTTTTTTCTGTCTTTTTTCTATCCTCTTTTCAATTTTGGACTTTTCTATTTAGATATCCTTAAGCTCAGAGATTATGTCCTCAGACATAATGGACATATGTCCTTAGACCAGATGGTCCACTAATAAGCCATTAAGGAAATTCTTCATTTCTGTCACAGTGTCTTTTGTCTCTAGCATTTCATTTTCGTTCTTTCTTAGGATTTCATTTCTCTGCTTACATTGCCCATTGGTTCTTGCATACTTTCTACTTTGTTCACTAGAACTGTTAGTGTCTTAATTACAGTTGTTTTAAATTCCTTGTCGGAGAATTCCAGCATCCCTTTATCAGAGTCTAATTGTGATGCCAGCTAGCTCTGTCTCTTCAGACTGTTTATTTGCCTTTTGGTATGTCTTATAATTTTTTCTTGATAGCTGTACGTGATTTACTGGATAAAAAGTACTGCTATAAATAGGCCTTTAGTGATGTCATGGTGAAGAGGGTGGAGTGGAAGAATTCTATAATGCTATGAGTAAGTCTCTGTCTTTTAGTGAGTCTGTACCTCTGGATTGTGAACTCCACATGTGCTTCTCAGCACTCCCTTCCCCCTTAGAAGTGATAAGATGGCTAGAGGAGGCTGGCATTATTTGTTTTCTTTCCCTAGGTCAGTTAGGCTCCAATAAAACCACAGCAGGCTACACTCTAGTCAAATAGCTTTCCCTGAGGGTGGACCTTTTTAAGAGGAACAGAATGCTTCAAGAGTATTCCTTTCTCCTCCTCTTACAGTAAACAAGAGGAGATTTTTCTCTAGCATTTATTGTGAAAACCTGTTTGAGCTTCTGGAGGGAAAATTCAAAAAAATGTAGGGACCCCTGATGACTGTGTCCCCCTGGACTTACCTCTCAGGCATGTAATGCCAAGCCTCCAGCAATTCATCCATTACAGTTCAGGTTGTCCCCCCGCCCCCGCTCCTTGGCACTGGTTCCTGTGGGGGTTAGAGATTCTCTGTATTTGTCTGTCGGTCTGTCTTATTTTGGGGCCTGTAGTTTGCTCTGTGACCTCACTTCTCTTAAGGATCTCAGAAGAGTTGTTGATTTTTCAGTTTTGTCAGTCTTTCACTTGTTTTTAAGATGGAGTTCCATATTAAGGCTTTTTATATGCTGAACCAGAAACTGGAAGTTCTTTATGCGTATTTTAATGATCTTTCTTAAAGACATTTTTCTAACTTCAAAAGTATTATTTCTTTAAGTATAACTTCAAAAGTACTATATTCTCAGTGAGAAAACATGAGGAAAGTAGAACACAGAATTACTGGAAATCCTCCATGTAAGGTAAACACAGTTAATATTTTTAGAACCCTACAGTTTACTCAGATTATACAATGTTTGATGTGTGCACGTTTACATGCACATAAACAGCTTTACTGAGTCCATCTTAGCCTCAGATCCAGACTTTATCCACGGGATCCAGACTTTCAGGAATATAAGGAGCCTTACTTTGAGCTTTTTATCAGATTATATAATTACGTCATAGTATACTATGCTCATGTAAGATTATTACTTTACTATTTGGGTACAGTCCAGATTAGGAGACCTCCAAGAGAACCTAGAAGTGATTGGAGAAGGCTCTATCTTGGCAGAAGCCTGAATTTATGAGTTCGTTCTGATGGCTAACCTGACTCTTTTCTCTCATTGTTAAGGCTCAAGTTTGGATGAGACTAGAAATAACAACTTTCAATCCACATCTCTGGGAAAGTTCCTTTTTCCTTAACCTTGGAAAGGAGTCTGGAAGAGGAGCAATTTTGTTTTTTGTAAAAACGTATGCTTGATATTCTCCACAATATTAGGTTATTGGCTTAGTTACTGTAATAATTAGAGCCTTAATATGCAGAGTCTCAAACAAGAGAGACCTTTCTTTCTTAACTTTCCAGGAATGGGGTTGTTCAGTCTTCAGAGGTCTGGAAGGACTGCTCAGATACTTTTGGCTAAGTATTCAAGATGTATTCTCTCTTTTCATGGGTTAATCATCTTATAAAATCATTCCTATAACTATCTTTTATGATCTATATATTGCTCATCATCAAGAAATATTTCTATGGTAACGTGTTATTATTATTGCATTGTTAGGTATTTTTGATGTTTTCCAACTGTAATTGTTAAGATTAGGTAAAGTTACTATATTGTCATTTCCGGTTGGGAGTCTGGGGGAGTGGACACCGAGGAATGAGTTAAAAATAGTGTGAGTATAAGCCTTGGTTTCCCCAAGACAGTGCTGTTTTAGGCTTCTTTTTCCAATGTAATTATGAATAGCATCTTTTTCATTCTCAATAGTGTCGCAGTTTGGAAGACAGGGTACGACATCATACGAAAATGCACCTGGGGGAATAGTAAAACCACCTAATATTTACATAGCACTTCAAAGTTTTCTCTAGTGATGTCCAAGCAGACATGGGACGGAAGATCTAAAAACACCAATTTTTGTTAATTCTTCGGCTAGTATAGCAGATGAGGAGTTCAGGCTCTGCAATCAGAAGAACCTAGGTTTGAACCAAAACTCAAAGGATCTTGGCGAGTTGCTTAACTCTTTTAGCCTTAATTTCTTTATTTGTAAAAATGAAGAAGAAAAACAGTACCTCTTTCATACCAGTAATTGTGGGGATCAAGTGAGATAAGCTGTTTGTTTTGGTTCCCTAAGGCTGCTGTAACCAAGTATGGTAAACTGGGTGGCTTAAAACAACATAAATTTATTCTCAAAGTTCTGTAAGCTAGCAGTCTGAAATCACAGTATCAACAGGGCCATGATCCCTCTGAAAACTACAGGAAGAATCCTTTCTTGCCTCTTCCTAATTCCAGGTGGTTTGCCAATAAGCTTTAATATGCCTTGGCTTGCAAATGCATCACTCTAATATTTCATGTTCACATGCATTCTCTCTGTGTCCCTTTGCACACTCTTCCCTCTGTGCATGTCTGTGTCTTTGTCCAAGTTCCCATTTTTGTAAGGATATCAGTCATATTGGATTAGGGCCCACACTAATGCCTTCATCTTAATCACACCTGCAGAGACCCTATTTTCAAATAAAGTCATACTCTGAGGTACTAAGTCCAGTCACATTCTGAGTCCATAGTAAAATTAGGACTCAACATATCTTATCAGGGAGACACAATTCAATCCCCAATGATATTTTAAAATACTTTGTTAGGGAGTGACTGGGTGGCACAATCAGCCAAGTGTCCCATTCTTGGTTTCAGCTCAGGTTATAATCTCAGGGTCTTGAGATTGAGCCCCGCCTGGGGCTCTACACTGAGTGCAGAGTCAGCTTGAGATTCTCTCTCCTTCTCCTTCTGCTCTTTCCTTTTGCACTCTCTCTAAAAATAAATATATAAGTATTTTTTTAAAATAAAAAACTTCGTTAGGGCAAATTTTATAATGTGGAAGGAATTTGGGTTACTATAGTAGAAACTACCATTTGGCTCTAAATAGCTGTTCTCCCTTCTTCTACCATGATAGAGCCTCTGATTTTTGACTGGATCATGGCCACCTAGAAAGAGGAATAAAATTCACATCTTCATTTGCAGTTGGTTGTGGCTAAGTTCTGACCAGGAGAATAAAGGTAGAATGCATGTCTTTAAAGAGAAGGGTACTACTTTTACCTTTCTTTTGCAGCTTCCTATTGGATGGAGTGCAAAGACATCATGGATGAAGCTGGAGCTTTATCCTAGAACAACCACTTGTTGGACATAGTAGAGATGGCTGATTAACAAGACAAAGGGGCCTGGGTCCCTGGTGGATATGTCAGATCTGGATTGTTCAGGTAGTGGAGAAGGAAAACACTTTAGTCTTATTTAAACTTCTGTTATTTGGGTTTTTCTGTCATTTATGGACAAATCTAAGCCTTATTAATTAACACACCTCCTATGGGTACCAAAAACTGTGACTCTAATGGTCAAATAGGATTCATCCAATTCAGATGTGTATGACGTGGGTTCCCTCTATATGTCCCATGTTGGGCTTAATTTTAGATATGTAGATGTCCGGGCAGAACTAGCTGGCCATGTCTTGGTTTGGGGTCTACATCACTTATCACAGAGAGTATTGGTCTTTGATTATCAACCTGAGGATTGACCCAGAAAAGCTGCAGCTCTGACTCTGACTTGAGGTGACTTTCAGTATCTTCTGCCCTACTGCCTATGTTTTCTGCGTAAGTGAGACAGCACACACTTTTATGTCTCTATGCAAAACATATTTCTACTGGGAATACAAATTAAAATTTGATCCTTCATGTTTGCAGCTTATAATATTTACTTTGTAAGATCAGAACCATTTCCCAGGCTCCAGAAGCTGGAGGTTAGTGGCTATTACAGCTTAGTCACTTCATGCCCACGATCCTGTGAACATGATGCAAAACAGTAGGTGAGTGAGCTATGATTTATCCTCTGTAGCACTGTTTTTTTATCACTCATTAATAAATATTCTTAAGCACATCTAAGGCGACAGGGTTGAAGAAATTGAGTGATGTGTACTCTTTAGTGCTTTTAGTCAAGGTCATCTATGGCGGTTACCCTAGAATAAGTAAGAGCTCATTTCCCTATTTCAATTTTCGTTTTTCTTTGGTTTTAATAAAGTTCCATTTGCCCTGTTGAAGCCCAGTTGAAATAAACTGGGAGGAAGCATATCATGTACTTCTTAGGTAGGCTGGCTAGGAAGAGCTGAGCCTCGGTAAGATACTGCACGGAACCGTGTCAGCTCAAGAACTTGCAAAACTGGAGCCGAGTGGGGAGGAACCTTGGCAGGGGAAGCGTTAGGGACAAGTGTGACTGTGTATCCTCTCCTCGCTGGAATGTTGCCTTCTTATGTGTGATGTGTGCCAGAAATACTCTTTGTCACAAACAATGGCAAGTGGGGCTGAAATCAAGAAACGAGAGTATAGGGACCAAAAAAACCTTTGTGACTAGAGCCAGGATTGCTCATAGTGTACAAACAAGGGGCTGGCAAACTTTTTCCATATCTCCTAACCTGACTCCGTCTTTTTCTTTCTGGTCTTTGGTAATTTTGTTTATTCCTAAAATGTGATTCCTATTCCTTTACTTTGTGCTGTATGTAACTGTGGACTGTCTTAAGAATGGGAAGATACTTGAGGGGAAGGATCACATTTATAGTCTTCTATGTCCTAAATAGAAGAAACCACCTCAAGAAGTATCAGCTAGTGAAAAGCCTTGTTAAGTGAGAATAAGTTTAATGTGGCTGGAAATAAAGGCCATCAGGAGAACATTTCAGTAATGAGATTATGAAA
This sequence comes from Procyon lotor, assembly GCA_028646535.1. NCBI lineage: Eukaryota > Metazoa > Chordata > Mammalia > Carnivora > Procyonidae > Procyon > Procyon lotor. The sequence continues at coordinate 57,064,917 of CM053605.1, read as the reverse complement.
CTCATTTGCTGCTAGGGCTTCCGAGACACTGAGAAAGGCCTGGCTTATTTAAAGACGAATAACTTGATTAGGTAGTATAAGTGATATACCAAATGAGTGAAACACAGATACATTTGCTAAAGAAATTCAGAGGATTGAGTGAACACAAAGGGGTTGGTACTGAGGACATTTGATGGAAGACCAGAAACAGAGAATGTTTAGTCTCGCAAAGTTTTAACTTTAAAATGTCCACCTAGGGCGCCTGGGTGGCTCAGTCGTTAAGCGTCTGCCTTCGGCTCAGGTCATGATCCCAGGGTCCTGGGATCGAGCCCCGCATCGGGCTTCCTGCTCCGCAGGAAGCCTGCTTCTCCCACTACCATTCCCTCTGCTTGTGTTCCCTCTCTCGCTGTGTTTCTCTCTGTCAAATAAATAAAATCTTTAAAAAAATAAAATAAAATAAAATAAAATAAAATAAAATAAAATAAAATGTCCACCTAAATCCTAACCTTACATCTAAAAAACGAACTACATACGTGTAAGATAGGGGCATGTGGGTTGTCTGAAACTCATCTCAAAATAAGTTAGCCTATAATTAACAATAAATTGAAAATGGTTTGACAGTGTCTTGAAAAAAGTCTACTGTAGTCTTGGGCAGCAGTACTTAAAATACTTACACAGAACAAGGAAAGTAGTAGTTCAGACCGTCTATGGGGGTTACATCACCATGGACTATTATTTTCAGCTGCAGAAGCCACAATTTGGAAAGTTTACAGATAAACTGTAACATTTTCAGAAGGGAGGAATCAGAATGATGAAAGGTTTCATGAAGCTTAAATAGTTGGAGAATCTAAGGTTCAGTGGATTAAGGGTTTACTCAATATAAGAAATAGCTTCAGGGGCACCTGGGTGGCTCAGTTGGTTAAGCATCTGCCTTTGGCTCAGGTCATGATCCCAGGGTCCTGAGAATGAGCCCCGCATCGGGCTCCCTGCTCAGCAGGGAGTCTGCTTCCCCCTCTACCTATTCTCCCACCACCCCCACTGTGGTGTTCCCTCTCTTTCTCTCAAATAAGTACAATCTTAAAAAAAAAAAAGAAAGAAAGAACTTTAGAATCTCATTATACCTGGAAGTATATTGGGATAACTTGTATGGTAGTTTCTACTGGAAATACTTAAATGTAGCCATAACCAAGGGGCAGGAACATACTATGAGTGTTGCAGGGGACGATGAGGGATAGGAAAGGTGCTGGGTGTCCTTTGCTTATAAGTAACAGAAACTGAACTTGTGTTTCCTTAGAAATGGGGAGGGGTAGTTGTTAGAAAAATTTATATACTGGATCTAGGACCGGAAAACTTGACAGGGTTCCACTGTTACTACTTTCCTTGTTCTGTGTAAATATTTTAAGTACTGCTGCCCCAGATAACCCTGGATATGTGCTTTCTCTATCATGGCCAGCTTAATCTTTATCTCACAGAATTTTGGCTTCTCTCTGTGGATTTATCCCAATTTTTCTCTGAGAACTGACCAGCAAGCCACTCAATTCTCCAGGGCAAATTCTAGAGGAAGTGAATCTGACATGCTCAGCTAAATGCTTTTAGCTCTTGAGCACAGCCCTTTGAGCCATACTTCCTTCTGGGATGCTGCCAGCAGAGGGATGCTATCCCCTTGGGTTAGGCTCCAATCTCTCATCCAGTCAATAGCCAGATCATTGGACCAGCTACTATGGCTTCCCTCTCAAGCAATGGGGAATACGGTTGAAGAAAGCAGTTTGAGCTAAAGTGAGCCTGGGGCAGTGGCCTGAACCATGACCAGCACATATAGAAACACTAAGTAATTTTTTTTAAAAGATTTTATTTATTTACTTGACAGAGAGGAGAGAGATCACAAGTAAGCAGAGAGAGAGGGGGAAGCAGGCTCCCTGCTGAGCAGAGAGAGCCCGATGTGGGGCTCAATCCCAGGACCCTGAGATCATGACTTGAGCCAAAGGCAGAGGCTTTAACCCACTGAGCCACCCAGGTGCCCCACACTAAGTAATTTTAAGTTTCTTCTGGAATTTGTAACTCCCTAATCCTGTCACCCTATGTAGGACTTGAATTGGACCTTGATCACTGAAAGTAAGATGAGGGGAGGTTATGGCAATTTTTAAGGTGGGCAGTAAGGCAGAAACATGTATTATTGAGTTAAATAAAATAAGAAAGAGAAAAGGTTATTTAGAAATAGATAAGGTAGATTCCAGTTAGTTTTATTATTATTTCTCATTGCTTTTTGGTTTGTAATATTGCCTTTTACTACATACTTTCCTCCTGTTAACTGTGGAGGTACCATGGTGCGTTACGAGACAGTAGAAAAGGTGCTCACTTTGCAAAGATGTAAATTTTTTTAAAAAATATAAAGCACCATGAGTGTTCCATGAAATTAAACATAGTATGTTGTAGTAAGCAGTTTCCTTCTCGGTGGCTGATTTCTCTATATAGACAAAGTGAAGCAAGAATGAAGCAAGCATTGTTTTTGACTTGATTCTCCCCCCCTTTAAAAAAGACATTTGTTTTTAATTTCGGTTCATTTCACTTTCATTTTCCCTTCCCCAGCTGTGTTCTCTTCTCACAGCTTTTTGCACCTATCTCGTCCTCCACACAAGACTCTATATGTAGGATGTTTTCTAGAAAAATGTCAGTGTGAACAAAGTGGCCTCTTGCCCCACAGCCAGTGAGGAACTCAGCCTTATTATAAAAAGTAGTTTTTAAATAGTATGGGCAAGAATGATAAGAATCCATGTGTATTTGTCTAAGTACTACTACCTTCTTCAACCTCATGTCCAAAATGACCTGCATTTCCCTAAGGACTAAGGAGCAAAGCAGAGAGCAGCCACATTCTCACGCCCTAGCTTTGCTGGGACCTGACCCAGAAGTGGTGGGAAGCACAGGGCGGTGAAGCCCTTATTGAGTGTTTGCCTGCGTGACGTTGGCCTGACCTTAAATGTTCTCACTACGAAAGGCAGAAAAAATGGCAATTAAGTAATATGAAACATATCACCTTTAAAAATTTAAATTATCTAAAAAGAGGAAACCATGGACTTAAAGAATAGTAGCAACAACTAGAGTAAATAAGCTGGAGAAGACACACTATGTGTGTTTGTATGTGTATGCATGTGTTTTCAAAGTTAATCATAAAAATCTGAGAACTTCCTGATGTGAGGTATATCCTATGTAAAAGCCTGTAGAATTTCCCCTTGGGTAACTTTGGGAAAAAAATAAGAGCAATCTAATAAGCTTAATCCATACCTCCCAGCCCCTCCACCCCTGCACACACACACTCCAAACTCAGTGTTCCATGTTGGAAGGAGTGAAACTAGCTCATGTACACTTTTTTCTTTTAACTTAAATAGCCAGTGGATAGCGGGGCACCGTAACTCCACTGATTCAGCTAAAGGGGAAAAAATTTTTTTTATTTGTATGTTTTTGGAAAAAGTATTTTAAGTTTCATGTGACTATACATATTTGTTTTATATGTCTATTTTGTTGTTTACTCCCCAAATATTAATGGGGAAAGGTAAATTATAAAATCATGTAAAAAATGAAATGGAAACTATAACGGACTCTGAAGTCATTATTATTCCCCAATCCTGATAGATTCTGTGTTGGTTCAGATTATCTTTGGTCACTCTTCTGGTATGCGACTGAAATCCTTTTGTTTGATATGTTAGCTAATAAGACTTGAAGGCTTCAGGTTAACTCCTTCAGTAGTTCCAGTGATTATAAAAATATTCAGTCAGAGAAACGTCCTTTGTAGTTAAATGATTCACAATTCATTTTGCAAGATCCAATGATCTGGTCCTTAAAGAAGTAGGAAGACCAGGTCCTGGGATTAATACTGTGGGGAGCTCAGACTTTCTACGCCATCACTTTGGCTACACCAGAGGGTGGTTTGGTGCAAATATTTAAAAACGTTTCTCATCATGTCACCAGCCAACCCAATTAAAGTCTACCTCAGATAAAAATCTGTTAACTCCCTTTTCCCCTTGCTTTCCTCCTTTTTTTTCTTTTCTTATTCTTCTTTTTTTAACATCTTCTCTCAACCAATTTCCTCCATCTCTTCTTCCTCTTCTTTTTCCAGAGATGAGATTCCATTCTGGAGAGACCTATGTTGAGTCTACTATTTCTCGGTAGGAGAACGTAAGTCCCTTAAAAAAGGCTAACTCGTTTTAAGACTATCATTTCTACCTACAGCCTAACTCATGCACACTTTCTATTTATTTTATTTTAGGAAAGATTTTATTTATTTATTTGACAGAGAGAGACACAGGGAGAGAGGGAACATGAACAGGGGGAGAAGGAGGGAGGGAGGGAGAAGCAGGCTTCCCGCTGAGCAGGGAGCCCGATGTGGGGCTTGATCCCAGGACACTGAAGGCAGGGAGCTGAAGGCAGACACTTAACCTACTGAGCCACCCAGGAGACCCCATGTGAACAATTTCTATTTGCTCATTTTAAGATTCCCTCTTCACCATTTTTTTTTTTTTTAAAGATTTTATTTATTTGACAGCGAGAAACACAGCGAGAGAGGGAACACAAGCAGAGGGAATGGTAGCGGGAGAAGCAGGCTTCCTGCAGAGCAGGGAGCCCGATGCGGGGCTCGATCCCAGGACCCTGGGATCTGACCTGGGCCAAAGGCAGACGCTTAACGACTGAGCCACCCAGGTGCCCCCCCTCTTCACCATTTTAACTTTTAGTATGTACCACTCTTTCCACTAATACTTCAAAGAAAAGAGCATCAGCTCCTGCATTTTTACAAAAGGACTCTGTCACCTGTCATAACTGTTGACTTATGTAGTGGAAGCTTCAAGATTTTCTAGGCAATCTGGGGCCAGCAATAAAGAAGTTGAGTTGCTGGGGTTGGTTGATGCTGGTACCTTGTTTGTCTTGAAGTTGCACTGGCAAAGCAAGGACACTGTAATTAAAACACAATTTTATTTTTGTTTCTTATTTCTCCCCATAACATTTATTTATTTAACAGGGGAAAATGTTCCCCTGTTGCCAAATGATGTTTCCAACAGCTCCCGTAACAATTAGGTAATAGACCTTTAAGAGTATTGGTTTCGTGATTAAAGCTTGCCGTGAAAGTGGTGGGCACCTTTGGACTGGGAGGCAGCGGGAGCACTGGTGGGCCTTTTCTCTCTTCCTTGACCTCTCTGCCCTCTTTCTTTTGCTACACCCAGATGTTGGCAACTCTGCACTTAAGAGTCTAGGAAAGGCCTCTTTCGAGCTCATACATGACTGGTGTCACTGCAAGCAAGCTTCTGCTCTCTGGACTTAAAGATGAAAGCTCTTTCTTTCTCTTGTAGGTTGATTACATGGGTTCTGAAAACTCTGTCACTGGTGGAACTCATCAATTCAATTTCTGGTCATTTTACCTCAAAGGTGTTTACTCCCTCCTAAGCTCCTGGCAATCTTGCGGTCCACTTTTGAAGTGTATGCTCTATGAGTTTTGAAAAGGATATATATCCTATAACCATCTTGCCAATTAGGATATAGAATATTCTTTTCACCCCCAATAATTCCTTTGTGCACCTTTATAGTCAGTCTCCCTCCACCCCTAAGTCCAAGCAACCATTAATCTGCTTTCTGTCACTATAACTAAAATTTTCCTGTTATAAATTTCATGCAAATGAAATCATATAATATGTGATTAGTTGTGCTTGGCTTCATGAACTTAGGATAATGATTTTGAGATACATCCATATCAATAAGTGTATTATTTGCTCATTCATTTTTATTGTTGAAGAGAATGTCATTTAATTGATAGGGCACAATTTGTTTATCGATATGCTTGTATTATTGGGGCTGTTTCCCATTTTCAGCTATTACGAATATCTATGAACATTCATAGACAAGTCTTTGTGTGGACAGTTGTTTATTCTTAGTAAATACTTGGTAATTTTGGATAATATGGTAAAGGTATGTTTAGCCTTATAAAATGCTGTAACATTTTACTCTCCCATCAACAAGGCATGAGTGTTCAGGTGTTCTACATCCTTTCCAATATTTGATATTGACAGCTTTTCAAATATTAGAAAATCTAGTGGATATAAAGTGATAACTCATTTTGATTTTAATTTTTATTTTGTTGATGACTATGATACTGAGATATACATCTTCTTCTATGAAGTACCTTTTAAAATATTTTGCCCAGCTGCAGTACTCATGACACTAAAGATCCAGAATTTAATTTAATTTAAATAATTTATTTTTTAAAGATTTTATTTATTTATTTGACAGAAAGAGAGACAGCGGGAGAGGGAACACAAGCAGGGGGAGTGGGTGAGGGAGAAGCAGGCTTCCCACTAAGCAGAGAGCCGGACACAGGGCTCCATCCCAGGAGTCTGGGATCATGACCTGAGCTGAAGGCAGATGCTTAATGACTGAGCCACCCAGGCACCCCAAAAGATGCAGAATTAAAAAAAAAAATTAGAAGGACTATTTCAGTTTAAGTACATAAACTATCCAACGTAATACAAATGTATTTAGTTAAGCTGGCAGACCCAGATTTGGCTCCTCCGGAAGTTCATTCGCTGTCCAATACACCATTGCAAAAATTTATAAAATATCTCATGAAAGAAGCCATTTAGCAATTGGGAAATCCACAAGAATTTATGATTTGTCAATAAATGTCAATAAATATTTTAAAAACTTACACAAATTAGATACAGAATATAGCTCTTAAAGGATTTAAGTTTAAATAATACACTCATATTTATACGTTACTCAGCAAGCTGTCAAAGGAGAGAGCTAAAAACTAATTCTCAAGAGTTTAAAAGAGGACTTGTTCATTCTCACATTTACCAAATATGATTCCAGGCAATTTGTTCAAGGTGACATTAGTAGTTAGTGGCAGAACAAAGATTAGAAACGAGAGAAATGAGCATGTTCTCTTGCTCAATTTAATTTTCTTTACATTTAAATCTGGATAAATTTAAAACACTGATTTTTCTATATCATTTTGTGGAATTTATGTTGTATTCAGTTATTGTTTTGTTACAGTTATTTCTTTCTGTTTGTTACGGCAAACTTTAGCTCTGTGATAAAGATAACCATTGCTCAACATCATTTCCCTTCCTGAGAAACTTCCAAGTAACTTACTGAAAGCAATGAACCTCTAAACAAGTATCTATTTTGGGAGACCTACATATTAGGTAGTATCTTTGTTTCCTACTTTGTTATTATTTTATGACTAGTGAAGAGTTAACCAATTCCGAAGTGAATTGCTTAAAAGAGACGTAGTCTGTTTATTAGCTCTGTGTCCCCTAATTGCATTTAGCCCTGACGCAGATGAGCTGTGTGTGTTTGGTGTGCAGCTAACTGATAGGCTGGGACACCCCATTGCACAACCCAGGACATCAGTCTCATTTTAGTGCTTTTTTTTTTTTTTAAGATTTTATCTATTTGACAAAGAGAAACACATCGAGAGAGGGAACACAAGCAGAGGGAATGGTAGTGGGAGAAGCAGGCTTCCTGCCAAGCAGGGAGCCCGATGCGGGGCTGGATCCTGGGATCATGACCTGAGCCGAAGGCAGATGCTCAAGGACTGAACCACCCAGGCGCCCCTCATTTTAGTGCTTTGTTAACATCAAGTAGCCAGTGAGAAACAATTCAATAAGAGTCTCTGGTTTCTACACACAGAAGTTCAGATAAAGAAGTTGCCTGGAACAAGATTCTCTTTAAGCAAGGAAATATAGGAAATAGAGCATTATAATAAGGCTTAGATGTCAAGAACAGGAAACTCCCATTGACATCATTGATCTGGCCATTTTGATCAAATGATTTATTAATAACAAAAAACAAAAAAACAAAAACCCTCTGTAGTATTTTTAACAGAAAAAAAAAGAACAAAGGAAATAGCCCTTGAGGCACATTTTAATTATTATTCATCTCTAATACAGGACATTACACTAACAGCTTGTTTGAAGTCTGAATTTTTTTTATAATTCTTTTTTTTAAAGATTTTATTTATTTATTTGTCAGAGAGAGAGAGAGAGAGAGAGAGCACAAGCAGGCAGAGGCAGTGGGAGATGCAGGCTCCCCGCTGAGCAAGGAACCCCATGTGGGACTCAATCCCAGGACTCTGGGATCATGACCTGAGCCGAAGGTACTTGCTTAACCAACTGAGCCACCCAAATGTCCCAAAGTCTGAATTTTTCTTATTCCTAAGTACTCATTTTGTTTTGTATTCTATCTTTTCATTGAATTACAATGTTCAATGAGAAGTGGACTCTCAAATCACCAGATAGAATATGTGATCATCAGTTAATTTGTAGTCAGTGTTCATTATTCCTCCAAGATTCTTTTTTTTTTTTTTTTAAGATTTTATTTATTTATTTATTTGACAGAGAGAGACACAGCGAGAGAGGGAACACAAGCAGTGGGAGTGGGGAGAGGGAGAAGCAGGCTTTTCGCTGAGGAGGGAGCCCACAGGGATCATGACCTGAGTTGAAGGCAGCCTCCTAACGTCTGAGCCACCCAGGCGCCCCTCCTCCAAGATTCTAGACTTGAGTAGTTTAATCACAACTCTTAACAACTGACTTGAAATTCAGAGACTAAATCCTTAGTCAAGAAAATAGTTGTGGGGCAAGCTATAGACTAAGATAAATGAGTAAATCCTCAAATACTCTGTTTTATATTAATTGAAGAAAATGTCCTTCAATGTGCCTGTTTCTCTTTACATTTACTAGAAATTTCGGTTCAAGAAAAGGGAAGTAAGGCTTAATTAACAGGTGCTTGATTTCTGGTAGGTGCTTTACTTGCTCTTCAATTTAAGTAGATAAATTATCCAGGGTTATCCAATATGTGCTTAGTTAAGCTGGTGTAGGAGACAGAAAAGTTTTTCTGGACTTTAGGGTCCCAGGCTGGCTCTGAAAATTAAAATGCCAAGGACAGGTTAACAGGAGAAAACCATACATGTTTTATTGAATTTTTACATGTACATGGAAGTCTTCACAAATGGTAAAGAAGTAATTAGGAAGAGAAGGGTTACTTTAACAAGGTTCATTTGTATAGATTTCTCAGCCCCCAGTTATCCATTTCTGGTGATAAGAATGTCTTTCTTCTTCCTGGTACAGGGGGGATATGTTCCACATGGGAGTTTTATGACCCTTTTCAGGAAAGAAAGGTGAAGTGGTGGGGAGATCCAAGTACCATCCTGGTTCTGCCATTTTCTCAAACTTCTTTAGTTTAAGATCTTCAATATGCCAAGATGCCATTTTTGGGGTAGTATGTCCTGAACCCCATCACTGGTAAGCTCAGGCTTGGCTAATTCTGAAGCCCATGCTCTATCCAATACAATTTTTTGGTCAAAATTTACAAAATACCGGGGCGCCTGGGTGGCTCAGTGCATTAAAGCCTCTGGCTTAGGCTCAGGTCATGATCTCAGGGTCCTGGGATTGAGGCCCGCATCAGGCTCTCTGCTCAGCACGGAGTCTGCTTCTCCCTCTCTCTCTGCCTGCCTCTCTGCCTACTTGCAATCTCTCTCTCACTGTCAAATAAATAAATAAAATCTTTAAAAAAAATTTAAAAAATTTACAAAATACCTCATGAAAGAAATATTTAACAATTGGAAATCCACAATAATTTAAGATTTAATACTTAATGAGGACCTCTGAAAATCCATAAGTATAAAAGATTTTTAGTTGGTAACACCCTATAAAATTGTATTTTACAAAAAGAATAATTTTAAAATATTTATCTAGTTTTTGAGGAATTAAAATTAGGTAGTTAAGATGTTTTGGTTAAAATTAATCTCCTTTTATATTTAATTATAGTGTAAGGTTAGTGATGTATTTATATTTTAGATCATATACATATACATTGGAAGGCTAAAACCATAACAGATATTAAATGTTTTCTACTAGTTGGTAAAAAGATATCATTAATTCACACATAATCTATAATAATCTAAGATATATACAATCAAATCATAATCCTTAGTTTACAGAGATTGAGTATTTTACATTTGAGTAACTGAAATTATTTTGATATTTAGAACAGGGCATCAGAAAACTTGTCATGTTGCAAGTCAACCACACACTTACTTCCTCTAATTATGATCTTCCTCTTTCTTTGTTGCTGTGCTTTCTAAGTATTATAGGATTCTAAAGAAGAGATTTTCACTTCAGTTTGTATTAAATTCATGAGAGAAAAAATTCTACAATATGCTTGAAATACTTTGAGAAGTATAATAGGGTAAGCCTCTATAGTCCTCATGAGTTTACTCAGGGATTTTTTTTAATGTGTTAATAAAATAATAATATGGAATCTACTTTAAATCCTTTTTGAAACAAGGTAGGGGTATAAATAAATAATCCAGGTAACATGGTAATTTTGCACTTTAGGTAAAAAGCCTACAAGGGTTTGATTCTTCTTTTAGGCCTCCTTGCCCAAAGTAATCTTTTCCATACATGAAAAAAATTCAAAGCATTTGGATGACCTGGCTAAAGTAAAATTACACAGTTCTTGGTGGCAACTCTTGGAATAAAGCTCAACTAATTTATTCATTAGTCACATGTTTTCCATTAACTTCTAGTTCTTGGATTCCTTAAGATTAAATTCTAATGAATAATTTATCTTCATGTGATTGGCAAAGGGACTAGTACCTTCTACAAAATAGAACTTTACCTTTTCCTTTTGAGATACTATATTTGTAAATAGTATATCTTCTAGTAGCTAAGATCTGACATATTGAAACTAATCAGGAACTAATTTGATAGGGCAGTTACTACCTAGAGAATTATAGGTCTATTGTGGGGAAGACAGAAGACTGGTGAATTTCTCCACAATGAAATATTTTGGTGGAGAAATGGCTTGTCAGTTCTACTCATGACTGGATTGGCTAGGATTAGCCTCGCTACACAAGGGCTAAGGGAATTCAGTCCTACCATATGGATTCAAACAGGCAGGCAGGAGTAAGTTTCTTTACTTTTTTTTATATTAACAAAGAGTCTGGGTTATTCCTTTTACAAATAATTCTTAACTTGAATTTGTCTGATTATTTCTTAAAGATTACATTTAGACAAAATATCTTGGGCAAGAAAAGTACAATGATGATGTAGCATTCTAATACAGACTTCTACAATTTTGAATTTTAATACTGTCTTTCTTCTAAGAAATGTCATTGTTTGGTTAGCACTCAAGTAAAATACGAACATGCTTTTTTTTACTTGAATTTATTCTATTTTATGCAAATTTTGAATGGTCTCTCCTGATTTTTTTGTTTATTTACCTGTGTACAGGATAATAAAATTATATTCTTATTCATAAGAAAGGGGAAGTCTTTCTGATGTAGCTGAAATTGTCCTAAGTTACTCATCTCCTGTACTGTATCTTGAGGTCTAATATTAATTTCCTTTTGTTTAATCCCCTTATGAATATTCTTCTGACACAAACCAACTGACATAAATTGTTAAAAAACAGACTTACTTATTAACATGTAAACTACTTAAAATTTCACTTTATTTTAGACACCTAGAAACATAATCTTAAGTTAAAAAAATTTAGTGTTTTTCTTATACATTTCTTTCTTTCTTTTCCACTGGCCCCTAAATTAGCAGCCATTGATTAGGTAGCCAATATTGGGGGGGGGGGTCAAAGCTTCTCTCATCCCTAGAAAGCTTCCTGAAAAATATTCCCCAATAATTGTAAATTTCTAAGGAAACCCTTTCTATTTATTTAGCCATTCTCTCTTCATCTTTCAGGTTCTCTTTACTTCAAATTATTTGATAGTTTCTTTTCCCCTAAATTTTGAATTGTAGTTTCTTTGACTTCCATCAGATGTTATTATATTAGCTCAATGCATGTTAAGTTTTTATGGATAAGGGAAGTGAGCTAATGTTCAAATTTTAAGTAATGTAGAAATCTCATTATTTCCACTACATTATTTCCACTTCCAATTTCCATTGGATTGCCTTACTGATAAAAAACATCAGTTTTTTGATTTACTGATTGCCTTAGTGATCTCATTGCCCACCAGAAAGGACAGATAGAGAAGCAGCCACCATTTGAGATCTACTTATGCTTTGGGACTAGTACCTTCTAAGTACTAGTACTTAGACTAAGTACTAGTACTTAGAAGTACTACGACTAAGTACTACTATGCTTTGGGGAAGAATGGCCAGATGGGAAACCCCTGGAAAGGAAACTCATCTTGGGTCAGGTCATTCCGGTGGTAGCTCGGATGATCTACGAGATGTTTTCTGGTGATTTTACACGGTCCTTTGACAGTGGCAGTGTCCGCCTGCAGATCTCAACTCCAGACATCAAAGATAACATCGTTGCTCAACTGAAGCAGCTGTACTGCATCCTCCAAACCCAAGAGAGCTGGCAGCCCGTGCAGCCTGCCCCCAGCATGCAACTCCCCCCTGCCCTGCCAGCCCAGTAATCACAATGCCATCTTTTTTACAAGATTGTACATAGCGGTATTTTGTATTATTCAGACTTAACCGTCTTTTGAACCTCTTCTTTCTAACAACGTTAGTGGCCTCTGATTCCCCACGATATGCCTGGCTTTTAAAGTTGATTTAATTTATGGAAAAAAATCACCCTTCATAGTTCCTTACCTCCCCATGTTAGTGTAATGTAGTAAAGGGGGATTTGGCCTGGGACTTTGGACACCAGCGTTCTAGCTGCAGCTCGGCTTCAGTGGGTGTGACCTTGAACCACCAAATTATTTAACCTCTAGGCTTCAGATTCATTACTGTAGAATGAAGGGGTTGGAACAATGCCTGAAATAATGCCAGTTAAAACTCTTGACCCGATGACTTCATTCTACTTGTACAAGGCAAAACTGCCTGGGACAGAACCCTTCTGCATTGTTCTTGCTCCACATTTTTTTCTTGCTTTCATTAAAGTTCCCTCAAGCACTAAAAAAAAAAAAAAAAAAAAAAAAAAGTGATATTTAGAACAGGGCATCATTCTCTCATTTTTTTTTTTTTAATTCATGTACAGGGTCCTTACTTTTATTTATTAAAGAAACAAAAACACGTCTCCTGCTTAACTTCAACCAGCTTTCATGTCAAGTAAAACAAAACCTGCTGGCTGGTCCAGTCGGCCATTGGCCAGGGTAGAGGGGGAGCCCATTCCGCAGCGCGTCTGAAGCACATGTAATTAATTATTTAATTATTTATTTTATTTTATTTATTTATATGAGAGAGAGAGCCAATGATGACTGGGATGAGGGGCAGAAGGGAAAGCAGGCTCTCCACCGAGTAGGGAGCCAGATGAGGGGTCCTGATCTTAGGATTCCTGGATCATGACCTGAGCCAAAGGCAGATGCTTAACTGACTGAGCTACCCAGGCACCCCCATTGGGTTGCCTTCTAAATGAGCCTTTAAACATGTATATTCTGTTTAGCAAAGGCAAGGCATGGGTTTTCAGCTTGCATTCTCTCTAATGCCTACCCTTCCCTGATTTCTCTCCCTCATCGCTCCTTCCCCCACTCCCTCTCTTCCAGCATCAGCTTTACAGAGGAGTGGTGACAGAAGAAAACAGAACATCTCTAGCCAACTTGTGTCTTTTGTTTTCCTAACCACTACTAGCAGCAAGATTAGTCATCGCTCCCCCAGCTGCCCACCATGCTATTTAAATATCCCTCTTTGGGTATATTTTTTCCTGTGTTTCCTTTTCTGCTTCATAGTCATGACTATGGAGGAAACGCTCTAGGCAACGCCTCCCACACATGACCACATAAATTATTTATTAGTTTTTTATTTGTGTATCTCTGTTCTATACAACCTGTACAGCCTTGGATTGTCGAAAGCCTTGTTTATCAATTATTTCAAGAGAAAGAACAGTCTGATATTTGAAAGAGGATCTTTTTTTTTATTAAAGATTTTTATTTATTTATTTGACAGAGAGATAGAGGGCACAGGTAAGCAGAGTGGAGGCAGAGGGAGAGAGAGAGAAGCAAGCTCTCCTCCCCGAGCAGGGAACCCAATGTGGGGCTCGATCCCAGGACCCTGGGATCATGACCTGAGCCGAAGGCAGTTGCTTAATCAACTGAGCCACCCAGGTGCCCCATTGAAAGAGGATCTTATCATTGCTTCGGTTTGAATGGTAGAGAGTGTAAACCATCACAGACCAATGAGAAAGTGTGCTTTCTTTTAAAACACTTACGAGACACAGTTTTAGCAGTCTACTTTGTTTAACATGTTCAGTGACCCATATTTGGCTGGAAATTATTTAAAGCTACTTTAAATCAGTTATGGGCTTTGTTTTGTCTTTCAATTCATATCGGTTCGATATATATTTTCTTGAGTGTTTTCCAGGCACCAAATACTGAATCCATCGTACACTGGAAATGAATATGAAATGGGCCCAGCTACCATGCACTTCATAATGTGGCTTAAATTAAACAGAGAATGGTTTTGCAATAAATAGCAGATCCTAATAAGAGCACGCTGTGTGCTGGGACCTCAAAGCTTGTTGTGTGTGTGTGTGCATTTGGGTAAATGGTTTAATCTCTCTGGACCTTATCTCCTCTGTGAAAATGGAAAGGTTGAATTAAATGCTATTTCACATTATCTAACACTATAAAATCATTTTATCAGAGGCTGTGCTCCTTCTGGGCCTGATGGCGCTCAGATCTGTCTGTCCTTGGCTTCTCTCCTGCTCTGCTCTGTACTGTGAGGGTGCAGATAATCCTCTGCAGATGGACTTTTCCAGACTTGCTATCAGCAGGATTAAGTCCGTTTGGGAAGACTGGTGGGCACGGAGAGGGAGAGGGGGAAATCGAGACACGCTCTTCTCCCCTCAGCCTAGGATAGCTTCTCTAGGAGCTCTGTCTCCTCTGTGGCTCCAGCCTCCACTATATCAGATGCACAGTGGTTTCTAGTTTCCTTAGGGCTGTTCTGGCTTCTTGGTTCCAGTAACTGCATGTTTTCCCATGGTCCCTCCAAGCTTCAGGGTGATAGGACTTCCTGCTATTGCCAACATCCAAGGTTTTCTTACAGTTCCTTGTGCATTAGCCTCTCCATTCTCTGTGGACCACCTGTGCTTTCCATTCTTCTGTGACTACTGGAGATGATTTCTGTTGTCCCAGCTAGACTAGGACAATCCACAGTGTTTCCTTCCTCTTTGCTCAAGAGCAGTGAACGGGCTTCACAAGTCGAGGAAGAAAAACAAAAGCATGGAAACATTCACTAAACTGGCCCGATCTAATTCTTACAGTTGACGTTGCCCTCAAAAGAAATGTTCAATGTCCCTTCAGGTCAAATAGTGAGGAACTTACAGGATCTGCTTTTTTACTGAAGCAGCCGTATGAATCTCCTGAAAGTTAAGGCCTGTGTAAATCAAGGTGGGAGAACGCGTTAAGGAAGAACTACACGGTTCTTAGGACAGATGACTTTATTATAGCCTCTGCATGTATCAAATACGTTACTTTTCCACCAAGAGTATTGATTAAAAATAAAATTACGGTGAAAAATATATTAGCAACTTAAAGTTTGGTAAGAGAAAGAGATGTACCCCTTTCTAAGGACCCTGAGATCAAGACCTGAGCGGAGATCAAGAGTCAGACACATACCAACTGAGCCATCCAGGCACCCCCAGAAATCTCCTTTCAAAGATTTGGCTTAGGCATTGTGCTCTCCTGACACCTCTTTTACCTCCATTGTCTGCAGGTTGCTGAGATACTTTCTTCATTCCTAGCAGTTCCATCAGGAGAGGACAAGAACATAAACTGAGGTGGTTTTACTTTAAAATGGTAACGTGGTTATACTTCTCTTGTAGGGATATTTTTTTTTTTTAAAGATTTTATTTATTTGACAGAGAGAAACACAGCGAGAGAGGGAACACAAGCAGAGGGAATGGTAGCGGGAGAAGCAGGCTTCCTGCCGAGCAAGGAGCCCGATGCGGGGCTCGATCCCAGGACTCCGGGATCATGACCTGAGCCGAAGGCAGACGCTTAATGACTGAGCCACCCAGGCGCCCCTGTAGGGATATTTTTTAATTATTTCCCCAAAAGGGGGAGGGGATAAAAATTGACCCTGTTTCCTTCCTCGTCCCCATTTTAGATATAGTTGTAAGAAGGGGAGAAATTCATGGTCATTGGCTGACAAGGAAAATAATGTTACCATTGCTGATCCATTGAGAGTCCCAGAGAGAGAACTTGGTGGGCATACTGAGAACATCAGTCTACTAGTTCCTCTGGCAGAGGGTTTAAAACACACACCTGACGGCTTAAAATAATGCAAGTTTATTCACTCACAGTTCTGGAGGTCAAAAGTCTGAAATCATTCATGGGACTGAAATCAAGGTGTCAGCCGGGCCATGCTCCTTCTGGAGGCTCTAGGGGGGAGTTTATTCCTTGTCTCTTCTGGCTTCTGGTGGCTGTGTCATTCTTTGGCTCTTGGCCATGCCACTTCAATCTCTGCCTCTGTGGTCACTTTGCTTTCTCCTCTTCTATTGTGAAATTTCCTTCTGCCTTCCTCTTTTTTTTTTTTTTTTTTTTTAATTTTTATTATCTATTTGACAGAGAGAGAGAGAGATCACAAGTAGGCAGAGACGGAGGCAGAGAGAGGAGGGGAAGCAGGCTCCCTGCAGAGTAGAGACCTGATGCGGGGCTCCATTTCAGGACCCTGAGATCATGACTTGAGCGGAAGGGAGAGGCAGAGTCACCCACTGAGCCACCCAGGTGTCCCTGCCTTCCTCTTATAAGAACACTTGTGATTGCATTTCTGGCCTAACTGGACAAGCCAGGATAATCTTCTTATGTCAAGATCCTTTATCCTAATTTCACAGTCCCTTTCACCATATAGGGTGATTTATAAGTTCAGGAATTAGGATTGGAACATATTTGGAGGCCTTTACTCAGCCTAGTATAGTGAGGTAAAGTGTGTAGAGAGGCTGATGTAAGTCTCTAACACTCGTATCAGACAGTGACTAAATCAGGTATAATTCCTATCCACAGGGCAAAGAATTTTTAAGAATTAGAGAATATTGATTACTTCTTATCATCCTCAGTTTCATACTAGATATGGAAAGAATATACCCTTTGGGATGGTTGAGTAAAAATGCTACTTTATCAACACTGATAGAGTCAATTTCAATATTTGTTCTGTGGATATTGTAGGAAATCCTCTATCTATTGTAAAGTTTAATCCTGTCTAGAATGATATTTTATAATTCTTACAATTTTTATAATTCTTTTGAAATTCTGTTTCGTCTCCTTCATATACCCGTTAAAGAGCTATGTTAAAAAAATTTTTTATTTATTTATTTATTTATTTTAGAGAGTACATGAGCAGGGGGAGGGATAGAGGGAGAGGGAGAGAATCCTCAAGCAGACTCCCCACTGAGCCCAGAACCCTTGATCCCAGGACCCTGAGATCATGACCTCTCCTGAAATCCAGAGCCTTATGGTTAATTGAGCCACCCAGGTGCCCCAAGAGTTAAATTTTAAGTGAACTTTTCCTTTCTTTCCTAATAGTTTATATTCTATATATTTCTCTGCTATATGGCATCATTGTTATATTTGTATTGCATGTTGTACCTTTTATAGATGTATAATAATCATTTTTTCCCATTTCATATTTTTTTGCTACACACATGATGCTTTCATTCTAATTTCTGCCTTTCTGGTCCTTTGACTTTTTTACATCCTTTGACTGGAGAAACTTTCTGAACCCCCTTATTTCCAACATTTCTTTGTTGATTTGTTTATGTGTATGCTTCTCTTAAGAAGCAGTGACTTTTGATTTCCCTTATGATCCAATCTGATGGTATTTTCCTTTAAGTCACTTACATTTACCATAAAAAGTGATGTATGATCTTATTTTGCCATTTTATTTTGTAATTTATGGTTTATACTTATTGTTTTCTTCTCCCCTATGCATTATATATCATTAAAGATTTTCTTTTTTCCTTTTAGTTATTTTTTCCTACAAGTATTTGGAGAATGTATAGTACATTTGTCTCATTTGTGTTCTACAGTGTTTAGCTTTAATATATGCATAGTTGTAAATTCATATATTGTATATACATTCTGTACATATTATATACATGTATAGCTTAATACATACATAGGTTAATATACAAAGTATGTAATTTTATTGAAGTATAACTGATATACAATGTTGCATTAGTTTCCTACATATATATATAATTTTAAACTAATGACAAAAATATTATTTCTACTGATTTTCCTGTATCAGATGAGACTCATAATACTTAGTTTTCCCTTTCCTCCTCCCTCCCAACATGCATTAATTAATTAAGACTTATTTAAATTTTTTAATATTAAGACTTCTTTTTTTATATTGTATATTTTCCTTCCTAAGAAATATTTCTGATAGATTAATTGTATAATGTAGCTGTGTTAAAAACTACTGATAAAAATTTAATGCTAATTTTAAAGAGTGCATTATATTTCACCAATTTTTTAATAACATATCACCCCTTGAGGGTTTATAACTTTTATGTATTCTTTTCATCAGCTGTAGTATTTTTTCAGATATAAGTACCTTTTTAATCAAAAGGGTCATTGGAGATTGACAATTTCTGATTCCTTCTCACTTCAATAAAAGTTTGGCTAGGTTAAGATTTTTTCACCATAAATCTTTTCTTTTCAAAATTCAGTAGACCAGTCTTACTCAAATAATGTGGTACTTGGGCCATCTGCCTCAGAATCCATGGAGATAAGGTCCAGGAATATGCATTTTAAACAAGCTTTTGAAGTAATTTCACATTTTCAGAACTATTTGCATAGAAATCACTCTTGTCACTACCAAAATTTAGTATTATAAAAAGAAAGTGTAATTTTAACTCCAACTATTTTTCCTTTGCATATTATTTGTAGTTTCTGCCTATACGACTTTTTATTATCCTTGAAAACCATAAATTTTGAAGATATTTGTAGCTGTGGACTATACACTACATTGATTTTTGCCTGATTGGCCCTTTCAAAATAGAAACAAATATTTCTTTGGCTTAGCATATTTTTTTCCATTCCTTCTTGATTATTACTCTCTTCCTCTTCTTCCTTCTTTATGTGCATATTGGATCTTTCCCATTTGGTGAACATGTCTTATTTTAAATACTTTTTATTTCAAATCATTATAGATTCACAGTGTATTGCAAAAATAGTACAGAGATGGGTTGCCTGGGTGCCTCAGTCGGTTGAGCTTCTGCTTTTGGCTTGGGTCATGATCCAAGGGTCCTGGGATCGAGCCCTGTGTCAGGCTCTCTGATCATCGGGGAACCTGCTTCTTCCTTTCCCTCTGCCTGCCGTTCCCCCTGCTTGCGCTCTTTCTCTCTCTCTCTCTGTCAAATAAATAGATAAAACCTTAAAAAAAATAGTACAGAGAAATGTCCTGTGTGCTTCCTCCATATGTCCCTGATGCTATCCTTACATAACTGTATTACCATATCAAACCAGGAATTTGGTACGGTATATATGCACAGTTCTGTGCCATTCTGGCACATGCATAGACTTGTGTAATCACCACCACCATCAAGATACAGAACGATTCTACCTACACAAAGATCTTATCTTTAGAGTCATGTCCCTGACCTCTTACCACCCCTAGCTCCTGGAAACCACTAACCAGTTCTCAACTGATAGAATTTTGTAATTTGAGATTGTTATATAAGTGGAATCAAATAGTGTGGGACTTTTGGAAATTGGCTTATTTCACTCATCATAATGCCCTTGAAATCCATTTGAATTGTTGCAGGTATTAGCAGCTTATTCCCTTTAATTGCTAAGTAGTATCCCCAAGTGTGGGTGTATCACAGTCTAGCAAGGCTCTTAACTTCAACCACATTCTCTATCCTTTTGGTTCTCAAAGAATTTCCCAAGTTGACTTTGCAAATTACCCACTCATACCCTTTTTCTTTTAAAGAAGTCAAATTTGCTGTTCATGGTTGCTGTTTGCTTTCTAAGTTTGACATACACATTTTCTCCCTTATGAAGTTCAATCTTAATGATTCATATATTTCCTTAAAAGGGTTTAATGATTCTTAAATCTTTGTAATATCATTGTAATTAGTATTAATATTTTGCTGAGAATATAAATTATATTTTTATAAGTGTCTTTATGTTTCACATAGGAGAGTGGCTTAAAAGCATAGGTCTGCACTCCTACTGCTCTGTACAAATGCAAACTGCCTTGTTAAAGCCGGAGCACCTTTTGCTGAGAGCAGGCTGTGAACATATTTACTGAGAGGTGGATTAACAAGGCTGAGGTTCATTAGACAAAAGACAGATGGCTAGTCAGTGAGGTGAGTAAATATAAACACCAGGTGGGCAAGTGATCACCAGCTAGGTTATTTAGGATTCTGCTGCTTTTCTTTTGTTATTTGAAGCTGTGGTAAGCCATCCTTCAGTCTGTACCAGGTGGAATTAACGGCAACTATCATCCACCCCTGGAATGATTATATTTGAAACAACCAGGATTATACAGCATGAATGAGTGTTGAGAAGCTGAGTGCTTTGTAGTATTATGAGAAAACATTGCATTGGGAAGGAAAGATACACGCTTGTGCTAGGATGAGTAGTATGGCACCAGAATAATTTTTCCCCAATTTGTTTTCTTGGGGTAAAATACACATAACATAATATTTAGCATCTTGGCAGTTTAGTGGTATTAAGAACCTTTGTATTGTTGTACAGCTATCACCACCATCCATCTCCAGAACTCTTTTCCTTTTGCAAAACTGAGATTCTATATCCTTTAAAAAATAACTCTCCAGTTCCCCTTTCCTCCAGCCTTTAGCAACTATCACTGTTTTCTGGCTTTATAAGTTTACCTACCCTAGGTAACTCGTATAAGTGGAGGTATACAATACTTATCTTTTTGTGACTGGCTTATTTCACTTAGTATAATGTCCTCAAAATGTATCTATGTTGTAGCAAGTGCCAGAATTTCCTTACTTTTTAAGGCTGAGTAATTTCCACTGTAGGTATATGCCACACTTTATTTATCCACTCATCCATTGATGGACATTTGGGTTGCTGTCAGAAAGAAGCAGGAAATTGGCCAGAATAAAACTGCCCCCCCAAAAAAATGTCAAGGAAAAGGAGGACATTAATAGGGTCAAATATCAATTAGAATCAACTGAGATGAAGGAACAGAAAAAGTTGTCAGGCTCTGCACAAATTTCAAATGAACTGTAAGAGTGGAGACCAGGGATTAAGGGAGCTACAGAAATTGAGGAAGGACACGCGAAATTTCAGTATCTTTGCAAAAGTTTGCATGTGATGAGATCAATGAGGATAACATGGCAATTTAAGATAGTGTCAAGACACCATCTTAAGCTGGCTGGTGGAAATTTGGGCATGTTTGTAGGAATAGGTTCTATTAAGAATAGAAAAAAAAGGAGAGTAAAGAAAAAATATTAGAGCTGATAATATATAATACAGATGAGAATGAATTTACAGAATTTTCCTGGCAAATGTTAAATTAGGCATTATATAATGCTATTTTATCTTTACCAGTTTTCTTCTTACAAGGTAAATCCACCAAAGCTTCCTTCTGATTTGTGATGGAAATTAAGTTATAAATTTGCTAAGGCTGGAATAAAGAGGAAACAAAAATTCCTTGATAGAAATTTTGTTAGAAGAGAACACCATCTTCTAGAAGAATCCAGGCACTTAACCCTCTCTGTAATCCTGATAAGTCTCTTGGAAAAATAGCTGTTGTCTAAGCGTGAAATTTGAGGGGCACTTGGGGTGGCTCAGTCGGTTAAGTGTCTGCCTTTGTCTCAGGTCATGATCCCAGATCCTGGGGTCGAGCCCCACATCAGGCTCCCTACTCAGCGGGGAGTCTGCTTTTTCCTCTACCCTCCCCCCCACTTATGATCTCTCTCTCTCTCTCTCAAACAAATAAATAAAATCTTAAAAAAATTACAGTGAAATTTTATTTTCATTCAGTTCATATTCCTGCATATTAAATATATGTTTAATATAGTAGTATATTTGCTTTGTAATAGAATCAGTGCTTTATTTTTTAAAATTCTGTACTATAGGAAGATGTATGCAGAGCATGAAAACATGGACAGTTTAAAAATAAATTATCTTCAGTGTGGAAATAGTACATACTAATTTGTCATATATAAGAGGAAATTCTCCTTCATAATTACATCTTGCTCACACTTAAAGTTTGTTGTGCTTTTAATTATATAGCAACTGATGATGATGACGTAGCCCTCCATGGCTGGGGAACATTAGTCCAGGTGCCCTAGGAAATGCCCAAATTTGGGATGACCTTTTTCTCTGATTCAGATCTGCTTTATTACAACAGAAAAGAAATGCCCATCCGCTGACAGAGACTTTACAAAGTGTTTCAGTTGCCCTTTATCTCCAAATTGCAACACTGTGTCCTACTCAGACATTTCATGAACTGCTTCTGTCTCCAGTGTGAAGATTGGAGTCACCAGTTACCTAAATTGTCCAGATTCTCATCTCATCTGTGGCTTAGCACACTCCATCTTTTGGGGCAGATTACAAAGAGCATCCACTTCCCACAGCTGGATTTCTAACAGTAAGACCGGGTGAATCTTCTAAAATGGGGAGGTTCTGACTGGTCTCATTACTTAGGATGTAAATTGTGGTCCATTGGTGCTGTCTAATCATGATGATCTTACTTCCTTGGGGGTACTCACTAAGAATTTAAGGAGCACATTTTTCTATTAAATACAAACCTCAGAATGCAAGCAATCATAATGTCTAAGCTAAGGAGGCTTTTCACAAGGAAGTTGCCAAATTATCATAATTTCCTTCCTTGTAATATGCATGGCTTGTCTTTCATGAGAACACTCAGGTGGCTGTAATAACTTGCCTAAGAAAAGCTATCTACTGGTTGGATCAATGCCATCAATACCATGGATCAATACTGGTTGATTCCATGTACAGAAGGACAGATTGTATATGGTGCTGTGGATGATCTTAGAACATAGAGATCCCTGACAGTTCATTATAATAACAAGATTAAAAATTGCCTACAAAAATCCACAAAAGGAATAATTTATGGAAGAAAAATAAAAGTTAAATGTAACTTAAAAATTACATTTTTCAGCTTATTACCATGATATGCATGTAACTAATGAATAAGACTTAGATCTATGGCATGAAGGAAATGTCTAAACTCTTTGAACAACCTTAAAATATCCTTAAATATCCTTAATATCCTTAAAATATCCAATCTTAAAATCCACCCATAACATATACCTCAGTTTCTATATAAAGCTCAGAGTCTGCCCTTTACTTCCAGCACTTTCTTGTGCTGAAATGGCATAACAGCTTATTACCCATCACATTATAACTAGCTTTGTTTACCTCCCAAATGCCTTCAGATTAACCTCAGTTTCAGACCATCATGCCAGCTCAGAAAGCTCAGCTAGGATGGGCACCTTCTCTGCAGCTAGATTCTATGGAACCCTCAGTTTCTGCTGAAAGGAGTTTTAAGACAGGAGAAAGGGGAAAGCTAGTTTGCTACCCAGAGCGAGGGTGATCTATTCAGTTTGCAGATGGAAAGATTTAGATATTTTGTAGGACACTGGACGTATTGGTAACAGACTTGGAGTAGGCTTGGAAAATCAGGTGGGGTGTCATTAGTATAAAATAACAATTGGCCTTAGGAGGCAGGATCAGGAGGAAAGTAAGTGGAGAGGTGTTGGGACTAAGACCAAATCTTGCAGCAAGAAGAAGTGGAGTTAATGAAAGAGATATAAAAGCCAGGTGGAGAGGTAGGAAAAGCCTGTCACTACCTTACCACCGTGGACCCCCATAGTCACATGTAGCTTCAAGTTTAGATTTTTGGCATGCTCTCTGTGTGAAATCACATCACTATGTTTTATGAGTAGGTATTAAAATTTTAACTTAGTAACAGTACACATTACCAAAATGTTTGGATTCCTAAAAAAAAAAAAAAAATGAAGTGGCTTGGATTCTCACTAAATAATGATAATCTTGGGAGGAAAATCAGAAGAAGACTGTTCTAGGAATGGGTAATCAATAATATCAGAAACGACATAATTTGAAAAAGGCCAAAGAGAATAAGCGCTGAGAAAAAAGGTCCTGGTATTCACTGAGGAGACCGCTGGAGTTCTTTAAGGGAGAAGCCTGAGCACTGTGGTACAAAAAGGTCAAGGAGGGGCGCCTGGGTGGCTCAGTGGGTTAAGCCTCTGCCTTTGGCTCAGGTCATGATCTCAGGGTCCTGAGATCGAGCCCCACATGGGGCTCTCTGCTCAGCGGGGACCCTGCTTCCTCCTCTCTCTCTGCCTGCCTCTCTGCCTGCTTGTGATCTCTCTCTGTCAAATAAATGAATAAAATCTTTAAAAAAAAAAAAAAAGGTCAAGGAATTAGTACATGGTAAGAAAATGGCGCCAGTCTCGTACATCATTTAGAGGAGAGTTTGGCAGTTAGAACCCCACACATGTTTGTGTGATTCTTGTTTTGTAGGTGTTGTTTGTGTAGGTCACTTTCCCTTAGTTTCTTTATTTTTGCCTCTTATTTCCTACCTCCTCCACTTTCTTCTATTTTCTAGGGAAACGGAATCCTGGCCAAAAGGCGGGCCTGTCATCTAATTGTCAGGGTACCCGAACAGAGCACCGTAGTAAGTTTCTTATTCACACTTATGGTCCTGGAAGGCAGAAATAGATACAAACATTTGTCCAAAGTCAATCCTGCTATGACTGAGTCAAGATACCTGCAAAAGAGCTCTTCAGAAAACAAGAGTCGAGTTATACCGCTTAGAGGACTAGGAATGAGGAACAGAGAGCTTCAAGCAGCTCACCTTGGAGGGGAGAAGTGGGAGCTTGTCTGGAGAAGTCTCTAGGCAACTATAAATACCTACTGCATACATTCACACTTCCTTGGCTTGCTCCTACAAGGGCAAGCAGGGAGCATTGAAAGAGTCTGAACGAGGCAGGCATCTAATATTATTGCATTTTACCTCTCAGCCACCACATTACTGACCATTCCCAGCCAGCATTCACGGAGCACCTAAACCAGAAAGAGTGACTGAACCAGACCCAAGGATTGATTGATTCCGTGGTGCCTATAGGAGCCATTGTTGAGGACATTTCTACCCAGCTCCAAAGGAGCAATGACTTGTGTATTTAGTTCTATGGTCCACTGAAGACGATTTCCTGAGGGTATCGGGGTGAGGAACCTGCTCCAACTTTCTCAAGTCTTCTTCCCTCCTGCTTTTATGCTCCAGCATTTGTGTAATCCTTACAGGGCCCACACCAGGAGCAGCAGAACCAAAGTGTCCATTTCTGATGTCATCAGAGTCCAGGAGTGCTCTCAGGCTTGATTTGGAGCCATTCTTGTCTTCCTGATATATATATTTTTATTAGTTGTGTGCTGTGGTCTCTGAGTCAGTGCGATGAGCTTTGTGGTTATATTTGTATTTGCACAATGAATAGTATTTTTTTCCCCTGTGCTTTAAGTAAGGGTGATTATTTCACCACCTATCACATATTCATCTGTCTATTCGTTATTCAGTTACCATTTATTCATTCATGCATGCATTCAGACATTTATCAAGCACAGTTTAAATACCATGCCCATCCCAGGGGCCACAAAGGGACTAGAAATAATGCTTACCAACAGGAAACAAGACCTGAACAAATGTGGAATGCAGTCTTCTTGGAATTTGGAGCAGGAAAAGAACACATAAGGCTGTGGGCAAGAAGAGGTAGATTCTGATAAATTTCCTACTGAACAGTTAGTCTAAATGAACATGCTTTCTTTAGATATCTAGGTAAGGATTGCACCGGAAATGAAGATTTCTGGATTTTTTAAAAGATATTTTATTTATTCACTTGAGAGAAAGAGCACAGGGGAGAGGCAGAGGGAAAGGGAGAAGCAGACTCCCTGCTGAGCTGAGAGCTTGACATGGGGCTCAATCCCAGGACCCTAGGATCATGACCTGAGCCGAAGGCAGACACTTAACCATTTGAGCCACCCAGGTGCCCCAAGATTTCTGGATTTTAGGTCAAATTTTGAATGCCTTAGAGGAAAAATTTGCATATATGCAGAGTCATGGTGGTAATTAGCGTATTAAGCCCCATTTTCAAACACTGTAATCTGGTCTGATTCTGAATTTCATTTCTTGAAGGATTTATTTGTATCATATCAAGCTGCTCTAGTCCTTTTCATTGCAAATCCATTTAAAACCTGAATATCGGATACTGTGCTAGGCCTAGGCCGCGGCTGCTGTTTAAGAACATGAAGGAGCGTGCTTAATGTTCAGTTTTGCACATTGGACACTAGAGGACAGTGTTTTACTTTATTTAAGATTTGATACCTAGCAGTACAAAACGCTGAGCTGTAGCTGGAGGGCTTTGTGGGTGTGGAAAATCTTCAGATATTTGCAGTGAAACCCACCATTCCCTGATGGATCTTCAAAAAGCAGAAGAAACGATTCCATGCGACTCACCTATCCTTAGGCAGAGAATTTGACCAAGCTGTCTTCATGGTTGAGAAGTTTTCAGGATACGTAAAATTTAAATGTATCATTTACAAAGCCCCTCATGAAGATTTGCTTTTTTTGAGAGAGAGAGAGAGAGAGAGAGAGGAAGAACATGAGTGGGGGAGGGGCAGAGCGAGAGAGAGAGAGAGAGAGAGAGAGAGAGAGAGAGAGAGAGGGGGGGGGGGAATCTTAAGTAGGCTCTGTGCTCAACATGGGGCTCAATCTCATGACCCTGAGATCATGACCTAGCCAAAATCAAGAATTGGACATTTAACTGACTGAGTCAACCAGATGCCCCAGATTTGCTTTTAAGGACATTTTTTATGCACTTTGCTCTGGCCTATATTATCACCTTCTGGGGTGGGGCACTTCTAACATGCTGCACACACAAATGTGTGTGTATCACAAAATCTTCTGGCCACAGTAGGCCCCATTTCACTTTCACCTGAACTTGCCTGTGGACCCTGCCTACTCCAGCCTCTTCTCTGTCCATCCTATTGCACTGGCTTACTTTCTGTTCCCATTTATTTTTGTAGCTTCTCATTTAGTATATTTTCATGGATGTTTGCATGTGTTATCTCTGCAATTAGAATGTAAACCCCTGAGGACAGGGGGTGTGTTTTACATTTCTCTTTCATACCCTCCAGTGCTCATGATAGGACATAGAAGAGATGTTCAGTGGAAATTTCCTGAATCAAATGAAGTGGGAGGTGATACCGGTAGGACAAGCACAGAGTTTTTGGTAAATTACCTGAAGGGTATCTTTGGGAAAAACCTATATCTGGGTGTATAGAACCCTGATTTCCATTCCTAGAGGATGGAAATTGTTCTTGCCACTCTATATGACTATTCCAATTTTCCAGTTTTGTGTCTCATTTTATTGGGACACAAATTAGGGCACTAGTGGGGAAACTAGTCCTGAAATGTGCTCGTATGATTTCCTGTATATTACTAGATACACTGTCCTCTTCTCTACTTTCTTTGCCCTTACAAATAGCCAATCCTAACGATGGGAATTTCTTGGCTAAAATTTCTGGAGCGTTCTCAAGGGAGATATTTTAGGTGATACTGTTTCTTAGAAACCTAAGGCTTTCAGAGGGAGTCTATGGGAAGGAAAATGGATATATTTTTCTCTTTCCTGAATTTCTTAGCCTCTTGCTATTGTCATTAAACACTACATTTAACTTGAGGGTGTACTTTGATATTCTAATATAGCCATTTTAATGGAATTATGGAGGATACATTGAATGATTTGTGGAGAGAGTGAAAGGGAAGGCAGAGACTAGTTAAATAATTACTGTTGAATTTCTCCATGGCAGATCTAAGAGCCTAACCAAGGAGAGAAAGAGAAGAATGGAGGGATATTAAGAGGGCAAAACTGTCAGGATTGAGTAATCAATTAGATATGGAAGGTGTAAGGGAGGGAAGAGACTAGGATCACTTCGAGAATCTTGAATGGTTTAAGGAATTATTGTGAGTACAGGAAACGGAAGAAGAACAGATCCAGGGCCAATTGAGAGTCTGGTTTTATCATGAGCTGTCTGTAAGACATCCATATCATGTCAGGACGGTGTGGAGATTAGAATGTGGATTATGGAGAGAGATCTGGGCCAGAGATTCAGAGGTGGGACCCATCTGAGCTTGATGGTAGAAGTTCCAACTGGGTTTGAGATAGCGCACATTAAATGACCAATTATGAAACTTTGGGGAAAGCTATTTATAGGGTAAGGAGAGGAAGATAAGCCAGAAAAGCAAAGAGTCCAGGACTGTGGTAAAGGGAGAAGATAGATTTAAGAGGAAGGCATGGTCAGAAGAGCTTAGTTAACAATAGTTAACTACTGTTAAACAGTTAACTTCTTCTTAACTACTCCTTTAGTTATCTACTGTTAACTGTTTTCCTCTGAGAGGAAAGTTAAGACTTGGAAATATGCAACGAGAAGGCCAGGTTCCAAAGAGCCATAGAACATGGCTTGCAGTGAGCTGAGAATAAACATGCTTTGGGGTTCCCCACAGAGCCATGTAGGCATGTAGGACGTACTCAATGAATGCTCTACTCGTTGAACTGAGTCACATGATAGTGATCATAAAACACCTTATTTTTTCTTAGATAGAGAGGAGGAAGAAGGATATACTCCCTCGAACTGGGGAATACTTTTCAAACTTAAGGGGATCCTCACTCATTCTGATTCAGACCTCTGCAAACCCTCACAACTCCTTCTCTCATACAGGAGTCATTCCATGTAGTTAGAGATGATATGGATGGGGAGGTTTTGAACCGTTGTCTATTACGGACACGGGGAAAGAAGAGATGGGAGCCACAAAGGCCTGGCTATATAAAGGGCTAATGTATATATGTGTAATTATGTCAGTTTTTGTATGCATGCCTTAGGTCTTTTATAATCAGTGTGTTAGTGGCAAATAAATATATGGTACTCACTTTTGAAATGTTTTAGTGTTTCTTATGTGCCCCATTATACCATGATACCAACACATAGCCCTTTGCTAAGAGAGACAGAATAGCATGCATCCATGGTTGGATTCGGTAAGTAAATATTGAGCACTGAAGAAGTACCAATTAGACACTGTGATTCATTTAAAGAAATAAGCCAGCCTCATAAATAAATCACAGACTACTTGACTTGCCTGGAGGACTTGTTCCCTACTTTTATAAGGTTGACTTCTCAACCCTAGTAGATGAAATGTCATTTTCCCAGAGAAGCCATTACTGACTACCTAATCTATAGAATGAAACCCCTTCTCATTATTCTATTTCAAAGCATCCAGCCCACAATTTCTAATTGTGTACACACTCACCTTTTGGTTTACTTGATTGATGTCTCCCTTGCTCATGATCACGAACTCCCTGAAAGCCAGCAGCAAATCTGTTTTGCAACATGCTCAGAAGGTAGGGGAATACCTACCTGAAAAGTAGGAGGCACTTAGTAAATATCTGTGGAGTACTTGTATATATTTCTTGTTCTATATGTAAAAACAGTTCGCTTTGTAAATCAGTTTAATTCTACTATTAGTACTATTTTTGTCAACTAAATATTATGATGCCATATCTATTAGCAGCTAGACTCTTCGTGACAACAAATCACTTGTTCAAAAGTGATTCATTAAAAAAAGTGATTCATTAGTAGGATATTAGATTTAGTGGGATGTAAGATTTTTAGGTAAAATATCTGAATTCTTTTTTTTTTTAGATTTTATTTACTTGAGATTGAGAGAGAGAGAAAGAGAGCGAGAAAGCATGATGGTGGGGAAGGAGTGGGGTGTAAGATTTTCAGGTAAAATATTTGAATCCTTTTTATTATTTATTTATTTATTTATTTGAGAGAGAGAGAGTGAGAAAGCACGATGGTGGGGAAAGGAGAAGCAGGCTCCCTGCGAACAGGAAGCCTGACGTGGAACTTGATCCCAAGACCCTGGGATCATGACCTGAACCAAAGGCAGACACTTAATGACTGAGCCACCCAGGCGCCCCTAAAATGTTTGAATTCTCTTAAAGATATAATGTGCCGGCATATTTAAGCTTTAGGAAGTGCTGTTTACAGCACTTACCAACAGATGTTTACAGCTGGAGGGCTGGTTTCTGTTCTGACTGGGCTGATGTTAGAGGGTTGATGGTTCAATTTATTATTTGTATCACTATAAATACCACTACAATAAGCATATAGAAATACCACTACAATGATGCTTTTTTGGGGTCAACTACATTAAAAATGAGATTTTGGCTCAAAAGTAAGTTTTAATTTTAATACCTAATTTATTATTTCTTCCTAAAATGTTTGTGGTAATTTAAACTCCCAGCTTTTTAAAAAATTTTTAAAATTTTTTTTAAAGATTTTATTTATTTATTTGACAGAGAGAGATAGATCACAAGTAGTCAGAGAGGCAGGCAGAGAGAGAGGGGGAAGCAGGGTCCCCGCTGAGCAGAGAGCCCGATGTGGTGCTCGATCCCAGCACCCTGAGATCATGCCCTGAGCCGAAGGCAGAGGCTTTAACCCACTGAGCCACCCAGATGCCCTTAAACTCTCATCTTTGATATAAATACTATCTATTTCCCTGCATCCTTGCCAGCACTGGTGTTACTTTTTTTTTTTTTATTGCTAATCTGAAGGTCATATGCTCTTTTGCTTATATTGGCATATGTGCTGTTACATATTCCAATTATGAACAATACTTTTATTTCTAATAGAAATTTACCTTACCATCATATTAGTCTTTTAACATACTGCTGAGTTGACTCATTATTGCTTCATTTATAATTTTGCATCCATATTTATAAGAGACATTGACCTACACATTTGAAAACTATTTTATCAGAATTTTAAAATTTGGATGACCGTATCTTCATAAAATAATTTAGAGGAACTTTCTATCTTTTCCTGCTATATGGAATAGTTTAATAAGCAGATTATCTGATTTTAAGATTTCAAAATGCAATTTACTTTAATATAATCGTGTTAATTGCTAAAAAAGAATGTGAAGGGGTATGACATTTGCTAGAATTAAATTTTTTTTCAAATTTCATTCTGCCCTAAAAAAACAAATAGGGCATAATTGAAAAGGGGCATATTTATTTTCCCTCAGAAAGCGCTAAGCCTCAGATAATTTTCACAGGCAATTTTGTAGGGAACATGAATAAGAACTAACCAAATAGAGACAATTACCACCATAATTTTCTTTACAGAAACAAAATCTTTAAAATGAACCAAGGAAATTAAACTTAAAGGGAAAGTTTTAGGTTGCTTGAATATGAGGGTACATACACGCACATTTCATGATAAGCACAGAGTTGAAGAGATTAGTATTTCATTTGGGAGGAGAAAGGAGAATAGAACAGCTCCTATTTAGATTGATTCTACTGAGATTGATGAAGTTATTTATTTATGAAATATCTACATCACTGACCATAAAAAATGTCCCACTTATAATTGGCTCATTCTCCGAAATCATAGCATATGTCAGCATAAATGTACACTTTGAATCCTTTCCCCTATTCACCCTGTTGGATTTCAATAGCATTTCTTTTGCTTTCTGTTTAATTGAAAATTAATTACCTACAGGCAATTCCCAGGACTCCTATCCAGAATATGTTGCCTCACTTATCTTTTTCTTTGCCTTGACCAATTAAAACTTCTGGAATCCACTGAGATTTTTAAAAGACAGAGTTAATTATTTTGCATAATTTAGGAGCAAAGTCTATTCTGGTAACAACTGTTTAACTGTAATTTCAAAACAGTCTCCTGTAAAGTCACAATCATTCTGTAAGGGTATTGCAGTCCTTTTTTTAAAAATAGATTTTATTTATTTATTTGACAGAGAGAGAGAGAGATCACAAGTAGACAGAGAGGCAGGCAGAGAGAGAGAGGGGGAAGCATACGGGGCTGGATCCCAGGACCCTGGGATCATGACCTGAGCCAAAGGCAGAGGCTTTAACCCACTGAGCCACCCAGGTGCCCCAAGAGTATTGCAGTTCTAGTAACAAATGTTTGAATGGATAGTGTCTATCTCTTTAATATTTCACAGCAGAGAATTTTGTGGAGTAAAGACATTAACATAGTCCAAAAGCAATGTAAAGTCTGAGCAATTAGCATAAGGGAAAGTGAGCTAGTCCATGTAGAGCCTTCCTAATTGCTCTAAAGCAGTATATCCCAACAGAAAGTGCACATGTACACTTTTGAGAAAAATTCATGAATAGGGGATAAATAAGGAGTTTGTGCCCATCAGTTTCTCAGGGAGATAAGATCATGTATCCTCACGTATCCTACTTTGTTTGGGCAAATGATAAAATTAATTATGTAGAAGAATTACAGAGACCAGCAGTTTTTGAACACTCTCCATGCGCCTATTTTTGAGTTTTTTGAAACTAGAAATATTGGCAATTAAGTTTTTAATGAGAGAGATAAATGAAAATTTATTTGTTGTGGGTCATGAGCACAAAATGAGAAGAAAAGAAGTACAGAGAGGGGAGGCTTTAGGGAAGTGTGGAAGCAATAGTTTCAGAGAAAGAAAACAGACATTTTATGTAGACACTGGTATACTTATAGAAAAAAATTCTGGAAGAATACATAAGAAGCTTTTAATTGTAGTTTTGGTTTTAGGGAAGAAATCACCTTTCATATTAAAGCTTTCTACACTGAATTTAAAAAAAAAGATAGACATTTTAAGTGCAAGATTAAGATTCCAAAGGAAGAAAATATGTAATTATTAAAACATAAAAATTATTAGGTTGCAAGAAATTTTTCTGTCTTCTGAAGGGCATTAAAAAAACTGAGATACTGGGGTGCCTGGGTGGCTCAGTTGGATAAGCCTCTGCCTTTGGCTCAGGTCATGATCCTGGAGTCCTGGAATCGAGTCCTACATCGGGCTCCCTGCTCAGCGGGGAGTCTGCTTCTCCCTCTGACCCCCTCCCCTCTCATGCTCTCTCTCTAACTCTCTCTCTCAAATAAATAAATAATATTGTTAAAAATTGCTAAAAAATACTGAGATACTTCCATAAACTTTTTTTTCCATTACTAGTCAGTTTATAATCTTATATTTAATTATTAAACATGTCTGTAGGTAGGTTTTCTGTGTTGCTGAGAGTGAACCAGTATGTTCCTGAGGTCAACTAAATTTTCTTAATTTTAACTTTAGCAGGGAGGTAAAACATTCTGAGAGTACATTTGTGTTACACAGAGGGATTCAGCTTTCATCACGATTATTATTTCTATTTCTATATTGTTACTTCTATATTATTTATATCATATAAACCAAATCGATAGCATTCTGTATTAATGAGTAGCTTTTTCAGCTCTTAAATGTATAAGATGCTTTCACATCTCTGTAATTCTATTATGATATTTATAAAACTGCATTCATATTCAGTAAGAAATTATGGAAACTATATAAACCACCACCCTTAATTGCACACTATTGAACTTAGCTTCTTTTGAAGGTTTTGTGTTTTGACCAGGACTGTGGAGGTGCTTAAAAAAGGGAGATGTTTAAAAAAAAAACTCTACAAATAGGGAAAGATTGAGGCTTGCTAATATGGAACCCAGTTCTAGTTGCTTAAAAAAGAAAAGTATGTAGGAAGAGCCTATAATTTTCACTACTATCTTTGGGCTTGGAAAAATGCCCAGGTTAGTGACAAAGGGAACTTTGGGGGAAGACTCTAAATCTACCGGAATGTAAGAGAGAAAATGGAAAATCAGATGGATAGCTTCATTAAAAACACAAGCCATGTAAAATCTTCAAGAGTTAAAGGAATAATAGCAGGATTTCTATTGATTTTTTTCCAAATTGAAATATTACTATGATTTAACAATTTCAATTCTTTTGTAAAGAAGCAGAGATGCAGCTGTGAGCCATTAACTACATTCAAAGTCATTATGAATTTGCTCTTGGGGCCAGGATTCACATACTCAACTGTGACCCAATCTTGAAACCTGATTGCCTTATCTGATCTTAACTTTTTTTTGAGGTACAATTTCTCCTGCATCTACCCTTCTTCTTTTTTTTTTTTAAGATTTTATTTATTTGACAGAGAGATCACAAGTAGGCAGAGAGGCAGGCAGAGAGAGGGGGAAGA
This sequence comes from Procyon lotor, assembly GCA_028646535.1. NCBI lineage: Eukaryota > Metazoa > Chordata > Mammalia > Carnivora > Procyonidae > Procyon > Procyon lotor. Next base: position 57,030,903 of record CM053605.1, on the reverse strand, counting down.
AGCAGGCTCCCGGCTGAGCAGAGAGCCTGATGCGGGGCTGGATCCCAGGACCCTGAGATCATGACCTGAGCCGAAGGCAGAGGTTTTAACCCACTGAGCCACCCAGGCACCCCCTACTCCTCCTTTTTTCAGGTCATGTTTTATGATGTCTAGGACACTGCTTCTCATACTTTAACGTACACATACATTTCCTGAAGATTTTATTAAAAAATGCAGATTCTGATCCATACATCTGGGACTTTGCACCATAACAAGTTCCCCATGATGCCGATGCTGTTGGCTTGAAGCCTGTACTTTGAGTAGGAAGGGACTCGAGAATACCTCGACATCCCCATAAATGATTATCATTAGATTGATCTTCCTATAACATGATTTTAATAAAAGTCTTCCTTTGCTGGAAAACCTTCAGGGATCTACCAAATCTAGTTTAAACCCCAAATCAAGCCATTCACCACCCTCTTAATTTTGAAAACACTTTATAACTTTACATGCCACTGCTCCCTTTCAAGAACTCTGAGTTTTAGTCAAACTAGCCAAATGTCCTTTCTCTGCTGAAGTTCTATTTCCACCCAAGAGGTGGACCTAAGAGGACTACTGGCTCTTTCCCTCCTGTTTCCCAAATCTGTCATGCCCCTGACCCCCAATTCCCCCATGCACAAGGGAGAGAAGAACAGAGGAAACAGTGAGCAAGCCCTGAGTCGAGGGATGGGGGACAGGAAGCTGTTTGGAGCTCACGTGGGGTGGTAGACCTGGCCAGGGGCGGGAGGCAGCTCAGCCTGGCTGTAGAAGGCTAAAACAAAAACTTTTCCCTTGATTTCCTTTGGGATTTGCAATGCCGCGCCCTGTGCCCGCAGCAACTGAAAGTTGGCTCAGGTCCCCTGCCCCCAACCGGAGCAGCACAAGCAAGGGCAGTGCAGACACCTAGTGCTCCTGGACAGCTGACCTCGGAGTTCTCCACACTTTTCCTTCCCCAAGCTTTGGGGCTGGGAAAGTACAATCTCATGTTCGAGGCTGTGAGGGATTTAACTGTGCTTTTCTGGTATCATCTTCATTAGGTTTAATTAGCAATGTTCTACTTGCTTTATAAAAAAAGTTGGGAAGTATGCTTTCTTTTTTCTGTGTTCTGGAATAATTTAAGCATAATTAGAATCATCTGGTGTTTGAAGGTTTAGTGGAATTCTCTTGTGAAGCCATCTGGGCCTGTTGCCTTTTTAAGGGGGTAGGATTTGGATAATTTTTCTTTTTTTCTTTTTCCTATGGAAATTAGTCTACTTAAGCCACCTCTATTTAATGGTATCAATTTTGGTCAATTGAACTTACTGGGAAATTAATATTTTATCTCTATTATTTGCATAGAGTTGTATAAAATAGTCTCTTTGATATTTTAATTCCTTCTCTTTCAGTGATTTCTCATTGTGTATATTTATGCTTTCCCTTTACCCTTATCATCCCTGAATAAGTTACCAAGTGATTTCTACCCCCAAGAACCAGCATTTTAACTTATTAATTCTAATATATTTCCGATAATTAATTTCTGCTTTGTTTTTATCATTTTGTTTCTTCTGCTTTACAATGTGTTTGTTTTGTCCTAAGATTTCAGGTTGGGATTTTAATTCATTTATTTTTATCGATGTTCAGTGTTTGTGGCTACGATTTTCTTGAGTCACAGCTTTAATTATATCCCATACATTCTGTTTTTATTATAACTATTTTTAAAAGAAATTCTGAAATTTAATTTAGCATTTTCCTTTTATCAAAGAGTTGTTCAGTAGAAAGTTTTACCATTTTACCTGGAAGAGACACTTTAGATGTTTTCTTCTTAATTTCTATTAATATTGTGTTCTGATCAGAAAATACTATTTGAATTATTTCTCTATTATGAAAATGAGGATTTCTATATGATACAATATATGCTCAATTTATGTGAATGTTCCATATGCTTGTGAGAAGAAAGTATGTAAGTTATTTTTGGTAGTAAAATTTGATATAGATTCATAAGATCAACTTTATTCATGATGTGAGGAGTATCTTATATCCTTCCTTGTTTTTTGTCCACTTGAGTTTCTTGGTCTAGGAATGATACATTAAAGTTTTATAGTATTATTTTGTTTTTTACTGTTTCTCCTGGCATTTCCTGGAGAAACATATATATATAGTGATTATAATATATATGGTGGTGGTTATATTCATGGCTATTTAAGAATATTATCTTTGTTTTGAATTATGACCTTTATTATTTTAATATATCTTTTCTTGTTTCATTTAATGCTTTTTGTGATGATTTATACCTTGTCCAATCAAGATTAGACAACCCTGCATTTATGTATGCATATATCTGTGTATTTAAAGTAACAAATGTATACTTTTTCTTTTTTCTTTTTTAATTTTTTTTTTTATACCAGAAAATTCCTACTCTGTTAGAGGCATATCCTGTACGGTCTTGAGGATCTAGGTCAACAAGTTACTTTTGTTATTTTTTTTTTAATACCAGAAAGTAATACTCAAATAATGGAGACATGTGGAAAAGACAGAGAAACCCGCTTGAAGGGGTAGCTAGTGGTGCAATCTTAGACAGTTTGCACATTAGAATAAACAGTAATAATTACAGCTTACGGATCACTAAAAAACAAATGCACTTTTGAGCTACAGATAAAAACTACTCAGCAAAGGCCAGCAAGCATTTCAGTGCCTACTCTGTTAGAACATATCCTGTACGGTCTTCAGGATCTAGATTAACAGGTTACTTTCATTATTTCATGTCATCCACAGTATTAGAAAACAAGGCATTATAGCAGTTTAGATGAAATGCAGTCCAAATCCAGTTCCTTGTATTCTATACCCACCCTCCCTCCCTTCTTTCTTCCTTTCTTTCTTTCTTTCTTTCTTTCTTTCTTTCTTTCTTTCTTTCTTTCTTTCTTTCTTTCTTTCTCTCTTTCTTTCTCTCTTACTCTCTCTTTCTCTCTTTTTTTAAGATTTTAATTTATTCATTTGAGAGCAAGCGAGTGAGCGAGTGAGAGAGCATGAGCAGGGGGAGGGGGAGAGGGAGAAGCTGACTCCCAGTTGAGTAGGGATCCTGCTGCGGGGCTCAATCCCAGGACCTGGAGATCAGACCTGAGCCACCCAGGTGCCCTCATACTTTTTCTTCAGATCTTCTACTTTGTTGATACAAGCTTTCATTGCATCTTCCGTGGAAGTCCCTTTCAGCTGATTCCAGGCATCCCACTTGGCCTGACCTTTGAGATCCTGCAGCCCAGGTTGCTCTGTGTTTGTGTTGCCCACAGTTGCTTGTTCATAGTGGCTGTAGGTGAATGGCAGGCATCTCGTCATCTGCTGGCTTAGTCTTGAGGTGCTTAGCTTCCTCGGCAGCTTTGTCAGACTCAGCCTGAGACATGCCGGCAGGGTTGCAAGGATTCCAGAGAACCCTGCATTTATATGATTAATATTTGCCCGGTAAAACTTTGTCCATCTCTTTATTTTTAACATTCCTTAAACCCCTTAAGGATGTTGATAGTATGTAGCATAGAGTTGAGTTTTACTTTGTGAATCAACCTGAAAATCTGCTTAATAAGTAAATTAACTTCATTTACATAGATATATATATTTTTTAAAGTCTTTTTTTTAGATTTTATTTATTTGATAGAGAGAAACACAGTGAGAGAGGGAACACAAGCAGAGGGATTGGTAGCAGGAGAAGCAGGATTCCTGCCGAGCAGGGAGCCCAATGTGGGGCTCGATACCAGGACCCTGGGATCAAGACCTGAGCTGAAGGCAGACACTTAACGACTGAGCCACCCAGGCACCCCTACATAGATATATTTTGAAGATTTTATTCATTTATTTGACAGAGAGAGAGCACAAGCAGGGGGAGCAGCAGGCAGAGGGAAAGGGAGAAGAAGGCTTACAGAGCAGGGATCCCTACACCGGGCTCAATCCCAGGATCTTGGGATCATGACTCGAACTGAAGGCAGATGCTTAACAACTGGCCACCCAGGTGCCCCATCCTCATTTACATATATTGATATGACTAATATGTTTGGTCACGTCAGTAATCAAATGTTGTTATCTTTTTATATTTACTGTATATATTGTTGTAGTTACTATACTTCACCATGTGGTCTGTTTCCTTGTCTTTTTTTTTTAGGGGTCTGGAGTGGACAGAGTATTTAATTTGGTTTAAGAAAATTTGTACTTTTTCTAATGATTACCTTTATTAACTTAGTCCCTTTATTCCTTATTTAGCTTATACTATTTAATTTGTCAGCTTAAGATGATATCACTATACAATATTCAGAAAATGTTTCATTTTTTCCTTCCTTTGCCTGTTTTTCCTCCCACTTACTTAGCTGTATTTTAAAATTCAGTCAGAGTATTTAACGGGTACACACTATTCTTTCCTCTTTTGCCCCACCTTTATTTATTTATAGTCTTAAATCTGTAATTAAATATATATATTAAATATCTTCAGTGCTCCCCAAAGGTCCTTTTGCTGAAGTTTTTCAATGCATATCCAGCTGGCTGAAGCTCTCCCTCTAATAGATTCCTCAGGGAAAGCTCAAAAGGACTGTATTCTCTGGATTGTTACATGTTTAAAGTTACTTTCTATCATTGATTCCCCGTGCAAAGGTGAGATATTTGAGAGGCTCACAGATTTCTGGTTTGAGAATGCATTATTCTGTTGGACAGAGAAGAACCATTTCTTCTTTTCTTTTAAGATTTTATTTATTTATTTGACAGAGAGGAGAGAGATCACAAGTAGGCAGAGAGGCAGGCAGAGAGAGGGGGAAGCAGGCTCACTGCTGAGCAGAGAGCCCGATGCGGGGCTCTATCCCAGGACCCTGAGATCATGACCTGAGCCGAAGGCAGAGGCTTTAGCCAACTGAGCCGCCCCCCATTTCTTCTTTAAGGAGAAGCAAGTTGATGTATCTTTGGGTTCTGATTCTCCTTGGTTTCTTAGTTTTCCTTAATTTCCTTAATTTCCTTAGTTTCCCCTTAAGGGAACTTCCTGTTCCCTTTACCACCTAGCCTCCAAGGGATGTGCCCACCAAGAGGCCTCCCTTTCCCCCATAGGCCATACCTTTTCCAGGACTGCTGCTTCTGCTCCTGTGTACTCTTCTGCCGCTTCCTTTCAGCTCTCTGGGAGCCAGTGCTCTGATCTAGCAGATCTTACCATTGTTACTGACATTTCTCCAGACCACGTGGAACTTTCTCCTCCTGCCAGTGATGTTATATCTTTGTAGGTTCTGTGGCTGCTGTACCCCACTATCTTCTTGTTTTCCATCTGGCCTATCCCCTGGAGTGATTCTTTGGATGCTTATACCCTACCGACATGTAAATTGAAATCTGTCACAGTCTCTGTCTCCCAGTTAAGTGGTAGGCATGGGTTATGGGTGATTTTATTTGCTCCCTTTTGGGATCGTGCGGTTTTGGAGAAGGTGAGCAGATTTTAGGCAGTCACCATCATCCAATGGGAACTCAAAAGGCAACAGGTATCACTTCTTTATTTTAGTAATTTGAATTGAGTTGTATAGTGAACTTTAAGGGCACACCTAATACATTATCAGGCATATAATAAGTGATAATTAAGTACCTGATGGAGGAATGTATTAATAGATATTATAATTCACTTTACTTTAGCAAAAGAGATTATGGAGAAACTACTATAATATTTACGGTAAAATAATCATGTTTAAATTTTATTAGTTGCTTATTCAGTGGCTTAATTGTTGCCAGTCTACCAGTGATATATTATGGAAATTAAATACAGAAATTGTTTCAGGCATTTGGATAAAATTCTGAGAGACAGAGTGAAGTGAGCACATATCAGAACAGACAGATAGAGGTAATTTTTTTCCTAGTAATGCATGAGGCTAGACGAAACTTTTAGGTAAAGAAAACAATAAACTGTGTTTTCTTTGATTACAAGTTACATATATTAAGCTCTAGCTACTTGGAAAAATGTCATGTAAGGAAAAAAAAAAAAAACCCTTAAAAAAATCCATGGAATCTCGCCAATGATTTTGATTTGAGAATGTTGGCAGACTGAACGAAGTAGCTGATAAAGTAAATGTTGCCAAATATTTTCAATGTTTATAGTAGATGGTTTCTTAAACTTAATTGTGTAGCTCTGTGAGGACACAAAAATAAAGTAAATCAGAAAAGATAATTCACTACGACTTTCAGGAGATGGGATTGAGAGTGGCTCCCATCTTTCTCTAGAGCAAAAGTCTTCATGGTATTGAATATGCTCCGTAACTGTGCTGTGGCTACCAGCCACGTGTGCTGAACGGACCGAGGAACTCCATTTTTAGCTTGCCTATTTTAATTACTTCTTGTAGCCACCTGTGGTTCATGGCTCCTGTATTGGACACTGCAGGGGTCCAGAGAGACATTCAGGAGCTCAGGCTTGAAGTTATCTTATCGGGGGAGAGAAAAAGAACGGAAGAGAAGTTTGGGTGGCATGAGGAAGTGAGGATTATCTGTCTGTTATCTGTTAATCTATCTCCTATCTATTTATCTATGTATTTATCTATTTACCCATCTATCCATCTGAGAAAGAGCAAGTGACTACTTTTTCATGAGAAAAAAAAAAGAGGAAATGCTCTTTTCTACTCCTAGGTGAGCTCAGGACTACTTATAAAGTTTGGAGTTTTTTCAGTTGTTGCCTCTGCTGCTTTGTATCGGACTATGATAACCCCCTTTATGTTTAACTCTTTGCACTCTTTCATATTAGTACAATGCATACATAGCCTATCACTTGGCAAGTTGAATATTTTGAAACTAAGTTAAGGAACACATATATACTCTTATTAAACATACACCAAATCCATCCCCATATTTGTCCTGCTGTTAAGAGCTACATAGAAACTTACTAACCAGACCTGTAGTTTACTGATTTGTTGGATTGCTTGAGGCCTAGGTTTCCTGGATTCAGGACTTGGGCTGTCTGAGTTTCAATTCTGGATCTCCCAGTTAGTAGATGTGTGATTCTTAGAGACATACTTAACTTTTGCATTGGTTTTTCCATGGGGCTGTTATGAAGGTTAAATGAACTTACAGTTGTAAAATATATAGAATAGTGCTCTACACTGCTTATTGGACAGGTTAAATTAAAATTTAAGTAAAGATTAGATGCTACCAGTATTAATGACATTTACTCATTTAATTTACTCATTCGTCAGAGCTCATTCAAACACCCGTCACATGTTAGATATCAGAATCTCCATCAGATGACTGACCAGGTTGGTACTGACTTAGTAAGCTTCACATCTGATGGGCTCCACGTTCAGGGTCTCAAGATGGTAGCACAAACTCACTGTTCTCTGCTGCCTGGCAAAGAGAGAGCAGAAGTGTTGAGGCTTTTAGTGAGATGAGTTTGAAATGACTGCAAATAGGAAAAACATGTTGTCTGATTTTGCCATGAAATACCTTCCAGTTTAGCAATTCTGGGACAGATCTGTTTGCAAAATGTGAGTAGGTACCTAGGTTAGGCTGATAGCATACTCAATATTCTGTTGCTAAGATTCTAAGCCTATTCGTGGTATTCTATTTTTAGAGTGTGCAAGAATGAATCAGAGCCCTATGATTAATTATTAATGATTGTGAAATAACACTGTTGGATGAAAGAATGTAGAAAGTTTTAATAACAGCTGCTTTGAGGATTACTTTTAACAAATACATAAAAGGATTTTTGAAGTTATATTTTACCTCCTTGGAACATTGCTTGTTTTGAAGTAATTTTCTCTTTAGATGTCTATGGTATAATCCTATCTTGAAAAGAAAAGACTGTGGCAATGAGAAGCTCCAAAAAGATTAATTATAGCTCTTTATTTATTAGCATGAAAACTAAATTTGCAAAATTTGTTAATGTCCAACAGCCTGTCAGATTAAAGGAAGACTTATTTTTCAGTGTGGTATCCCTTTTAGTGTCTATAATAAGTAATGATACTGATCATTTACTACTTCCAGGCTCTGTTGGCAATGGGTTACACAGGTGAGCAAACTCAAGGGTAGAAAAGTTAAGTACTTGGTCAAGGTTACACAGGTAGTAAGGATGGATTTGATCCTGAGCAAGATGACTCAAGAGCCTTCACTCTTCACACTGATTTCTTTTCTAGTCCACATAAAGGACCCACCATACATCACTAAACAAGGCCGTGGGAAGATTTTATCTTGTACGGATTTCATTCTCCCATATCCTGCTGTAACCATTCGCTTGTTTAACAGACACTGGACACACACTAAGCTAATGATAGGCACGCTTTATTGAGCATTTATTGGCTAATGGTTTAAATGTATCATCTTACTTAACCCTTGTAGCTACCCTAGGACATGGCTTAGAGCCCTTAAATGGGAGCATGTTGCTGGGAGCACAGAAGCAGGAGTTGAATGCAGGTCCTCTGACTCCAGGGCTAATGCTCTTCAATGCATTACAGGCAGTGGATTGTGCTCAGTGCTGTAGAATACGGATGGTGCACAATCACAGACCCTTTCTTGGAAGAACTTGGAATGCAGTTTTGCTGGTAAGATGTGCATGCAAGTAACTGTGGGGAGAGTTATGAAGGATAGAGATACTCTCCTCCGAAGCTCATCAGACACAGCAATCACTTTTGACAAAATAGGAAAGACTACATAGAAAAGATATTTGAGGGGTATCTGAGGGGCGCCTGAGTGGCTCAGTCATTAAGCATCTGCCTTCAGCTCAGGTCATGATCCCAGAGTCCTAGGATTGAACCCCTCATCAGGCTCTTTGCTCAGCAGGGAGCCTGCTTCTCCCGCTACCATTCCCTCTGCTTGTGTTCCCTCTCTGGCTATGTTTCTCTCTATCAAATAAATAAAACTCTTAAAAATAAAAAAAAAAGAAAAGGATATCTGAGCTGATTAAATAAGGAAAGTGGAATTTGGTAAGGGAGAGATGTAGGAGATCAAGTACAGATAGTGAAAACTAGCAGCAGGCATTTGTAGTGATGTTGAAACAAGAAAAACAGTTTGGATATTAATAGGCCTATTTCCATTCCAATGCCGCATTAAAGAGAGCCAGTGTTCTAAGAGACAAAGTATTTCCTGCTCTCTTGGAGCTTATAGTTTAGTGGGGAAAAGCTGGTGATAGTGCTCCCATCAAACTCCAAGCAAGAGGATGGGGAGTCAGAGGCAGGGGTAAGGCAGCTTGCTACTTCAAACAGGGCGATGAGAGAAGATCTCACCAAAGAGGTGGCACGTGATAAGAACCTGAGGAAGGTGAAAGAGCGGGTGTAAAGACCACATTTTAGTACATGTCACTTTAAGAACTTCATACCTGAGGGCATGTGCCAGATAGCTTGCTTTTGCTCACCAGGCCTCACCCTCCAGGATCTACTCTATATGCATCTCCACCCTTCTTTTTGCTGTGCAAGGATAGGCCGTGAGGAGCAAATGACCAAGCAGCTTTACACTTTGGCTTACAGTTAGGTCCAGCTGCTGAGAGGTCTGGCATGATGAGCTCAGGGCGAGAAGAAAGTGAGGTCCAGATATTTATTCCCTCCATCTATCTCCAAGTGGAGCCCTGAGTAACACGGGGCTGAAGAGCATCAGCTTTAGCCTGTTTTAGGAAGTAAAAATGTGAAGCAATCAAAGATGCAATGATTTGACCATGGTATAATGGGAGTGGTGTGATCGGGATAAGAATGGAAACTGTAAATATCTAACCTTTTGCCTGTCGAAGTTAGCCCACGGAGAGGCAGTATTTCTCTCTATAGACCCCTTGAAGCACTGATGACATTTACTGACCCTGTATTTGAAAGAATACCGGTGCACATGTGTATGTAGGAACACACACACACACGCCGTTGCCTGAAGTTTCCGAGGGTTAACCAATTCCTTGAAGCTCTTTTACAGATTCCTAGATTCCCTAAGAACCTTGGCTCCATGGAAATGAGAGACTCCTCCTATCTTTGGGTGATCTGGTACATAGACTCTCTCAGCAGCTAATATTTAACAATGCTTGATTTTGTGGTTTCAGTGAAAAAATTAAAATAAATATTTTCCACTGTATATTTGGAGACTAAATGAGGCTTTAACGTGAGTTCCATAGCCAGTCATGCAAGAAAGTCATGCACTGTCAAGAAGCATTTTCAAAATTAATGCTGTATAAAGATTACATCTTTATTAGGAGCTATAACCTTTTAGTCAAAGATACAGTGTGTCTCTAAATAAAATAGTCCAAGTGGACCTGTATTATTGAAACAATGGCACGTAGGCAATTTTGAGGCAGATAAGATGTTACTTGTTGTTGGGTAGAAACAACTTGAAATATTACTTTGATACACTAGCCTGATAAAAAAATTATAAAACAATTGGAATCGCCCCCTCCTGTAGGGTGACCTGAGCTCCTTGAGACTAGCAGTGCCGTCATCCTTGTCTGTGAATTTCTAGTGCTCTGTATGGCACCAACCACAGCATGGGATCCCATCAGAAATTGGCAGCTGTAAGTTATTTCTATTCGGAAGAAAAGTGCATATTATTTATTGGTGATAAGTGGATATGAATGGCTCATTTTTCTATATTTAACAACATCTAGAGGAGGCTTTAATTCAGGATATTATAAGAATGATGAAATAATTTATTGAAATGGACTGAACCACACCTGTGAGAACTTTAGGTATTTTCTGTATGGTTAACTTAGGCATGCACATGCACACGGTAAAAAACACTATGACTCTTTCCATGAAAATATTAAGCAGTATTTATAATCCACTAAGTATGTGGCAATTTGTGATAGCAACAAGAGGAAACTAATATGTTTACATAAAAGTAAACCTTGAAAAGACTTATGAGAACCATTTAAAAAGTAATATAAATATATTCAAGTAATTTTGCATTTGTTCCTTGACCTCTTTTAAAAGCTATGTGTAAAATTGATACAGAAGAGGGAGAATAAAACAGTTTATGGTAAATAAATAAATAGTCCAATGAGACCAGTTTGTGGTCTCATGCGCTCCCATCACTCTGACCTCTGGTTCCACTGGCCCATCACCTTCCCTGATTCTGCCCCTCTTGCCTTGCTCTTATAAGGGTCCTTTTGAATATGTTGGAACCACCAGAATAATCTCTTCATTTCAAAAAAATTTTTTAAAGATTTTATTTATTCATTTTCCAGAGAGAGAGAGCACAAACTGGGGGAGCAGCAGAGGGAAAGGGAGAAGCAGACTCCGTGCTGATCAGAGAACCTGATGTGGGGCTCAAACCTAGGACCGTGGGATCATGACCTGAGTCGAAGGCAAATGCTTAACCGACTGAGCCACGCAGGCACCCCTCATTTCAAAATTTTAAATTTAATCACATCTGCCAAGTCCCTTTTATCATGTAAGGTAACATAGCCACAGATACCAGGAATTAGGATGTGGGCATCTTTAGAAGGCCATTACCATGCCCACAGCACTAGAAGAATGACCTCCCTCCTTCAGGTGCTATTGCTCTTTGAGCCAGGATCTTAATTTCTAGCCCCATAATTACTATTCTTAGTGTTTGTTTACATATTTATTAGTGAATAGATGAATAGAGTTTAGCTCTGTGTATTTATTCAAGAGTCCATTCCTTCATGTAACCAATAAACTGAGTCTTATATGTTTTGCTTGAAAGTGTTGCTTTTCAAGAAATTCAGTAAAATGTTAGCTGATCAACACAGAAATTGCTCTAAGTTGCAAGGGTAAAATAACTGTTATTGTTACTAAAGTCATTATTGGCTATTTAACAATAAGGGCGTTGAATTGTTTTTCTTTATGGGAATAGTTTGACACTTAGAGTCTGATCCAAAGGCAGATTTTTTATATTAGGTGGTACCATGGGGCTATCTATGTAATCATTCATCATCAAACATTGCCTCAGATTGCAAGCAGTTGAAGAGTATTATGGTTAAATCACTTCATATTCTAAATGTGGCAGTTGGCTTTCCCTAGGAAGGACGATGTGGCTCAGAGAGAATGAAAACACCACTCAGCACTTTTTTTCCTTCCATAGTAAATGCAAAGAAAGGACTATGAATTGTAAGATCATCACTCTGTGGCAGCTATCTCTGTAATCTTAAAATGCCTATTCATCCATAATCAGCCTCATTCTCAAAAAAGGATTTATAGAATGCTATACCAGAGGAAAAATGAGTGATTATTTGATCTATTTCCTTTTTTGTACAAATGAGGACCCTGTGACCGGAAGGAAAAATGACTTGCTCAAAGTCAAACAATTAGTTAAGGCACAAGACTCAGCTTAATTTTTCTGACTTTCTGAAGTGGCTTCTTTTGAGCATATTTCCATTGAGAATATACTTGGAGCATTCATATGGAAATGGGACCATGAGTTTTAGCATGATGCTGTAGCAGAAGGGACTTCTTGAAGACCTCTTGTCTTGTATCCCGTTTTATTTTCTGTAGGTCTGTTGCAAAATATTACATATCTGTGTGTGTGTGTGTGTGTGTGTGTGTGTGTGTGTGTAGTGCAAAAGGTACTCTGCTAGTTTCTCTTAGATATAACCACCAATGGTGCCTGTCTCTGAAAGCTTAGGTAACTGTGCTGAATGTTGTGGAATAGATAGTGGTCCAGTGCAAGGTGACTGGTTCGGAGGTTAACAAAAGAGTTTAAACCCAGGTTGTGGGAACTTCCAACCACAGACTCTGTGAGACCAACATCATCTGTACCTCTCCTCTCCTAGGCAACAGTAGAACTCTTCCTCCTCTGATCAAAGACCAACATCTTCTGTATTCTCAATGCCATGCATTCTCACTTCTTCAGGAATCTTACATTTTGGATCTTTTCTCTATCGTCTGTCATTACTTCCTTCATCATTATTGGCACCTTTCTCTCAATATTCTCAAATCTATCCCATCTAAAAAGAAAGTTTCCTCCCACCTTTAGCCCTGCCTCTTTTTTTCTTTACTACTAAATTGTTTCAAAGAAATATCCAGGCTAACTGTTTATATCTCCTCAATCATATAAAATTAAACACATCATTTTGCATTTTAAAATTTCTCAGTAAATTAGCAAATAACTCCAGTCTGGTTTTCATTCTGTCTTCTTCCACACAGCTCCTCTTGCTAAGGTCGTCCTGCTCTCCAAATTGATGGGTCAGATCATTTTCTGTCTGGATTTGCTTGACCTCAGGACAGCTTTCAGCACGGTTTCCTATTCATCCCATCTTGGGAAGTTTTCTTCTTCTGGCTTCTATACCACAATATTCTTCCTACTTTTCTCATTCTTGAGTCCTAGTCCTTTTTTTTTTCTTTTTTAATCTACCTTGTTTCCTTACACAATCATATTCTTTCCAATCACTTCAACTGCCATCTCTGCAGCAATAGGTCCCAAATTTTTACCTCTAGTCAGACCCGTTTGCTTGAGATCTAGACACGCAGAGCCATTCGCCTAAGCAACAGATCCACTTCAGCGTCTCAGGGGACTTCAAACATATGTTCGGAACTGAACTCGTGACCTCTTCCTGAAAATGTTTCCTCCCAAGTATATCCGTATACTAAGCCACCATCTGCCTGTATTTTCAGGGTAGAAACCTGGGTGATCTCAGGTCTTCCTTGACACTTTACTCCTCTATTCCCTGACATCCAGTCACTGAGCTAGCTGATTCTGCTTCCTAAATACCTCAAATGTGCCCTCTTACTTCCATTTCTGCAGCTGCCACTTTAGTTTAAGAAACCTTCATCTCTCAGGGTGCCTAGCTGGGTCAGTAGGTGGAGCATGCAATTCATGATCTTAGGGTCATGAGTTCGAGCCCCATGTTGGGCATAGAGATAATTAAAAAAAAAAAGGTAAAGAAAAAGAAACTTTCATCTCTCATTTAAACTCTTGCAATTGCCTTCTACTGATCTGCTGACTAAACAACCTCTCTTCCACCTATAATCCAGTTTCCATATAACAGTTGGAATGTTATCATAAAAGTCCATGACAAACACCAATAATTAGGAGAAATTGTATCTAATGCAATTTCTGATTGGTTGCTATTCTCTATCCTTCCCTCCCTCCCAAACAGGAGGCTAAAGTTCTCATCTTTTAGTGGAGGGGCCCAAAGAAAGGAAAATAATGCCCATTGAGGAAATATCAGGAGCCCATGTCTTGGGAAGTGGATGAGGAACTTCCATTCCTCCAGTTTTCTTCCAGTTCAGCGTCCCTACACGGTGTCAGCAAAACGAGATTCTTGACATAACGGCTACTGTCTTGGAAATCCCAGCTGTGGCACTCAGCAGAATCAATCCTACCAATATTTAACCTCGCCTGAACAGCTGCCACAAGGAGGTGCTGAATGAGGCTGGGCCCCAGGCCCCACTTGGAGACATTTGGACAGCGCTTCTGGTCTCCCACCACTGTCCTAGTAGGCTCATCCAGGCCACTTCATTAACCTAACCGTAACGAAACAACACATTTTGTGGCAGTGAAAATTTTGGGCCACACTTACTGTGTTATGGAACTGTTTTAGTGTACTTTATAAGCTCAAATCAGAATGTGTCACTTCCCTGGTTAAATCTCTTCCACAGCTTTCTTTGCTCTTAGGATAAAATCTAATCACATGTGCTGTAAGACCCAATTTTAATCTCAAATTTCAAATCTCAAATGAGGAACAGGCAGTTGGCATGAATGTATGATTCACCTGCTAAAAAAAGCCATCAATATGCCAAAGGGGGATTAAAAAAATCCTTCAACCAGCTCTCCACTTTGGATACTTCATCATCTTGCCCTCCTCTCTCCTCTGCACAGGTTACAATTATGTGAAGATGTCAAGCTCCTTCCTACCTCAGAGGTTAAGAACAGACGGTTCAGGCTGGAATCCTTTTCTCCTTCTTTTTACTAGATTAACAATTTCTTATCTTATCAAGATTAGCTTAAAAATCACATCATGATGGGGCACCTGGGTGGCTCAGTTGTTGGGCGTCTGCCTTCGGCCCAGGTCATGATCCCAGGGTCCTGGGATCAAGCCCTGCATCGGGCTCCCTACTCGACAGGAAGCCTGCTTCTCCCACTACCAATCCCTCTGCTTGTGTTCTCTCTCTCTCTGTGTTTCTCTCTGTCAAATAAATAAAATCTTTAAAAAAAAAATTAAAAAAAAAATCACATCATGATAACCTATCCCTTTTGTACCTTGAGTTAGATTCCATCGCCCTGTTATAGCATAGCCATCCTTTCAGCCTTTTTTTCCCCAAAACTTTGATTGTCTATTATCTTTTTCTCCTGATACATTTATCAGTCCATCCATCCATCAAAAATCCATCTATAAATCTTTATTAAGCGTCTACTTTTCACCGAGAATCTCCAGCCAGTGCTAAGCAGACCTGTGGCAGGGTTCTTAGCATCGACAGGTTGAAAAAGAATACAGAGGAAAGGGGAAAGGGATTCAAAAATAACTTTTGAGTGTTAAGACTGGAATGATAAGAAAACCCTAAGTACAGGAAAATCAGTAGGGAAGAAAGTTTGGGGGCAGAAGAAATTATCATTTTAATTTAAGATGGGCAAAACATTGAAAGGTTAATTTCTAGTATATAAGAGAAGCTAGGGAACCATTTGCAAACCATCTGCTGAGGAAGGTATAGGAATACTTGTAATCTCTAAGGCACAGAACGGAAATAAAGATGAGAGGATTGGCATATTTGAAGGGCACTCTAGAAAAGTTAGCCCCAAAATAGAAATTTTCTTTCACATTTTGTGTGTAATGCAACTTACCAAAAATAGCTTATTTTAAAAGCAAATACATAGCTTTAGTAAGATAAGAAAGCTAGATGAAGTCCTTGATGTATACCATTCCATTAGCAAGGAATGGTGTAGCATTTCTAAGGTGAAAAAACAAAACAAAACCCAATGAAGTTTAGTTCTTGGCTGAGCACTCATTGTTCTGTAATTGTACAAGTTGGAGCCTTAATTAGTCAATTAAATCCTCCTTTCTTGTTCTTCATATTATTTAAATATATATCTGAGCTGTCTTCAGATATTGGAAAAATTCTCCTCTCTTTGAAACGAGTCCTGAAAATATTAGTCAATAGAAGCCCATCTGCACAGTGATTGAGTCACAACAAATCCAGATTCCTGGAATCTTCGAGAAAGGCTTGTGCTTGTCACGTCATCCCTCCATTCTTGAAGTTCTAGGGGTTGGCAGGTTTGTTCTGAGGCAAGGTTTGCTATGCTGCTGTGTTCTGTCAGCTCACGTGGGGGCAGCAGAGAGGCGAGTAGATGCCCGGCTGTAAAGAGTAAATGAGAGAAGCCTGCAGCTCTAATTTTGGGCGTAGTGTTTTCAGAAACATTCCTTCAGAAATTAAACATTTTATCTATTGAAACAATCATAGCCAATTGGCATGCCTATTTTTCTCCTTTGAAAGAAAAATAAGACCTGCATCTAGGAGTAGGTAAGTACATGTGAAGACAGACATTTGCAAGGGTAGTGCCTGGATGGCTCAGAATCCGTTTCCTGATTTTTCTTGGGTATTTACAGTTGGACAAAAGATTTATGAGTGAATACTCCATTCTACTGTCCTATAGTCTTAAGAATAATTATGTTGAGTGCATTCCAAGCCCTGTCCCCTGTTTGGAAACATGTGGGTGTACATTTTGATTAAATGTAATTTGAATAAGACTGGTGAAATATGACAGCTTTGTACTAGATTTGTGAGCTGTTTTTGGTTGTAGGCTAGGTTGCAATAAGAAGTTATTGAGTCAATTTGACTCTTAACTAGAAATTTACAAATACTGAGCTATAAGGATAGAGAGTGACATACCTCCCCGGCTTCAGGATCCCTGTCTCCTGTTGCCTTTGTTCTGTCTGCCCATTTCTTTCCCACCTCCACTCCACCTCACTTTCCAGCCCCTCCCACCTTTTTGCCCCACTTCTGCAGGCTCTTTAGGTCTCACAGTGGAGGTCTTATCTCCAGGCAGCCTGCCCACTGCTTCTCTTGTTTCCTCTCATGGAGTCCTATAAGCTCCCACAGGAGCTATGTCTTGTTCCTAATTTTATCTCCAGCGCCTAGCACTGTGTCCTTAGTAGGGCTCAATGAAAAAAATATATATATTTAAAATCTTTATCAAGGAGCAGAGGACTAGTCACACTGCGAACAAGAGGTTAAAAGATTTGCCAGCCCTCGTCCGGTAGGGTGGGGCTGGTGGGTGTAACAGTCGAGCTGTAGCAAAGATAATAGAATTCATTCAGTTCTTTTCAGCAAACATTTGGCGAGGAGATAAGACCGGCTAGACCTGAAGCCTATAGTTAGTCAGGTAGTTAGTCACAATGCCTCAATCCCGAGGAGAGCCAGGGGCTTACGTGGAGTAGGAGCATGTTTGCGAAAATGCTTTGTGTAGTGCTAAGCCCAGAAGCACATGTGACCTGCTTACAAACAAAAGAAGCCGCTTAGACCTTGTAGTGATCTTAGCAAAGCTCTTCTCCCCTAGCTTTCTGGTTGTTAAGGTGGTTCTCTCAAGGGCACCAGTCTGTGCTAGAGGTCATTGCAGTGCAGTGGGGAGAGAGAGGGAGCTCTTTCTGGAGAGGACTCAGCTCGCCTTCTCAGCATTTTGTTGCTAGGCAATGGCTCCTTCAGTGAAAGCTCATCTCCCTCTCGAAAGATGGAGTCGATCTTGTTGAGGGAGAGGCAGTTTGTATAAACTGGACTGTATGTAAACAGTATTTTGCTCTAATCTTCAAAATTGCCTCATTCTATAAGGAAGACAAATAATTCCTGCTTAAAATCCTGTTACTTGGCAACCAGATAGTATACCTCCTCTCTCTTTGTTACAAAGCAATATGCTTCCTTTTTAATCTTGTTGATTTATTTTTACCTTTCCACCCATATGCCTTTCCAAATTGATTTAATGAGATTCAGGAAGGCATTGTTTTGTGGTAGTATTTCCCTAGATTGCTGAATTAATTTCCATTTGAAAAATTACTTTGGATCAGCAGCTCCTGCAGCAGCACCTAGCTTAGTGCTCTAAGTGCATATTCCATAATGATAAAATATAATGGGTTGTCAATTTGACGGGTCAATATGTAAAGAATATATATTTCTTAAAGGAAGTGTATGTGGATAGGTTGGTGCTGTTTGTATATACCTGAAAATCCTACACATGGTTTGCTGGACTCTAAAATTAAAAAAAAAATCAATATAGACTAATTATCTTTTTCAAAACTGCAAAATATCCATCAGACTCTAAAAGCCTTTTATATTAACCTTTCAATATTTTCAATTGTTGGTCAATTTAGAGAGCAAAATTTGCAGTTTGCTTTTATTCTTCTCTCATAATAATATCATTAGCTTTTGGAAATTAGTGGCTAAATTAACATAACCACATAATATCCGTCTTTTTTTTTTTATTCTGGAAGATTTCTGAATTTGTAAATGGAGACGTTTTAACTTAAAACCATGCAGTGTTAAAGTTCTCTTCTAATTGTTACTGTATCATTTGCATAGTAGGTTCTTGTGTTTATTACAAAGATTTTTATATTTCATCCTGGAGATTTGACACATGATTGCCACCCGACACTAATAATTCTGATGAGAAGTTTGGAAAACTCTTGCATACTGAGTGAGTTGAGTGAAATTGAAAGGATTTCCTGTGACATTTGACTTTTTAATTTTCTTTTCCTCCCTCCTTCATCTGTCAGCTATCTCACATTTGTTGATTTTCTTTCTCTGTTAGTTGGCATTTTGGGAGGGATGAGAGATCATGATAAAACTCCAGTTGAACCAACTTAAGAAAAAAAAAGTTTGTTCATGGTAGACCCGAATAACCCCAAGCCAGGGTCTGCAGTGCCCCAGGACTCTCTCTCTCATTTCTGCTTCTGTGATCATACTTCATCCTCTTGAACTATCTTTATGTCTGTGTCTATACCCATGACTCTCAGTAGCTTCCTAGTTTAAACTAGACTATCTCTTCCTAGTTTAAACAGAAAGGGAAGTCTTCTAATTTATTAATATTTATATCCCAGAGAGGTAATCTTAGGTCACATGTGTACTCAAAAACCAAATCCTGTAGCCACGAAAGCAAAGAAATGAAAGCAGTGGAGGAATGTGGTGGTGCAGTTGATTTCAAGGAGGGGAGTACGACGCAAATAAAACTAAAAGTAACCACTACTCTATCACTTGCCGTGCACTTTGAGAGAAAAGGTGGGTTAGACATACTCTGAGCCTATAAAGAGCTGAATATCTCATGACACAGCAGGTTTATAAACTGACACCTTTAATACAGGGTACTTGTGCAACAACAGAAGTTTTCACATAGTTAGCTGGGATCTTAGAGAAGGTGAACCAACTCCTAGGAATAGGGAGCTAGGAAGTGAGAGGAAGTGGAGGGATGGAACGGGAGTTGCCCAGAAGGCTTTGTAGTGATACTTCTGTTTACATTGAATCTTTTTTTTTTAATGTTATGTTTACATGGAATCTTTTTTTTTTTTAATATTTTATTTATTTATTTGACAGAGAGAGAGAGAGATCACAAGTAGGCAGAGAGGCAGGCAGAGGGAGAGGGGGAAGCAGGCTCCCTGCCGAGCAGAGAGCCCGATGTGGGGCTCCATCCCAGGACCCTGAGATCATGACCTGAGCCCAAGGCAGAGGCTTTAACCCACTGAGCCACCCAGGCGCCCCTGTTTACATGGAATCTTGAAAAATACATGGGAAAATGCCAGGTCAACAGAGGAGCAGGACATTTAGGCAAATGAAGCAGCAAAGACAAAAAGAGCATGCATGGTATGTTTGTGAAATGTTAGGGGTTCGGTATAGGTCAAGCAAAGAGTAAATGCTGGGGCTTGCTGGGAGGTGTCTGCAAAGAGAAACAGGGAGGTGCCACGAAGGGCCTTTTGGGCCATATAAAGTTTCAAGTTCTCTTGTATGTGGAAAGGCATCCTGAGAGATTTTAAGTCTAATGTAAAAAATCTGGTTGGGCATTGGTGTTGGTGAGAAAACATTATTGTGGATCAATATTTAAAATGAAAATGGAAAATACATTGGAGTCTACCTTTTATTTTTTTTATTTTTTATTTTTTTAAAGGTTTTATTTATTTGACAGAGAGAAACACAGCGAGAGAGGGAAGACAAGCAGAGGGAATGGTAGCGGGAGAAGCAGGTTTCCTGCTGAGCAGGGAGCCCGATGTGGGGCTCGATCCCAGGACCTGGATCATGACCCGAGCCGAAGGCAGACTCCTAACGACTGAGCCACCCAGGCGCCCTGGAATCTACCTTTTAAATCTGCCTGGGGATGTGGACCCCACAGTCCAAACTCCTTGATGATCGTTAGTTTAAAGTAGTGCTATCAGTTTTTTCCAAAGGCTACAGACAGAAAATCTAATATATAGCAACCTGGAAGAGCCTGGGCAGGGTGCTGATAGCCAGAGCTCACCAGCCCAGGAGTCCTGGCTGCTCTGGGCCCCATCTGGAGTCATGAGGGGGTAAAGTCATTATGGTCTCTTCGAAGACCATAACTCATTTGCTTCACACTCGTTGAGATTCTAGTGTACAGATCCGAATTAGAGTGAGGATATGCTGTCTACAGAGTGGCAATCATCTGTTTTGATAGGGAGTACAAATAATGTTAAGAGTTGTTGATGGCAGTGAATTACGATGGGGAATGTTTGACCCCTTAAAGATTTTTTAAGATTTCACATTATGAGCTTCTTAACTAATAGGAAATTTTTATAGACAAAAACTGACACATAGGTGAAATGTATTTTAAAATGTGCATGTTTTATTACTACTCAGGTATGACAGGGCAATGGTTCAGGAGACTATTGTCATTGAAAGGATAATTACTCGGTTTTCAAGAGGAGAGGGCACATGAGGAAGCCCCGGGGTCAGTCTGGAGGCAGAGGGAGCAGGGGAAAATGTGGGCAAGAGCCTTTCTTAGGTTCTGTGGGAAGGAATAGGTGAGGCAGGGTCATCGGGCTTAGAATGGGTTAGTTTGAATGATTTCAACAGGCTCTGAGGTGTAGGGGATGTCCCTGGGGTGGGGAGGATAGTGGCCCAGAAGGGGAAAGCCAATAGAGGAGGTAGTTGGGGGGTGGACTCTGGATGTGTTGGTTTGCATATGAAAGACATTTCCAGGAAAATTGTTTGCCATCTCTAGGAATTAGCTAACCCTCAAAGATCAAACCCTTCAGTGTCAGCAAGGTGTTATCAAAGCATTAAAAATTCAGAAAATAAAAATCCAGAGAATAACACAAAAATATAACACTCTTGTGCTATCTTCAACATTCTTACAGTCTACATTTTGATAAAATTTCGTAGTAGAATGAAGGCAACAAATTAAAATTTGATCATATTCTAGAAGCAGATGTTGAAAAGGAAGTATGGGTAAGATTTTGATAGAAGGTGCATTTATACAATAATGATAAAAATTGTATAAACCACAAAATATCTTATTTTTTATTGTCTAGTGGTGAAAATAATCTTGATTTGCTGATAAGATGAGTCACTTAAACTCAAAGTAGTATGTGAAATTAACGTTTGACAGCTCCATAAGCTGTCAGTTGTCTTAAAATAGAAACATTACCAATTAAGAGAGAAATATATAATTTGAAATAGTAGTGAGTAACTCAAAACTTCTTTGGACAAACTTTATGAATTGGTTGGCAGATCTCTTTTTCCAGTAATACTCTGCTTAGGTAAATTTTAGAATTAACTTTTATTTCCCAAGTGCCCACCAGCTGGATGGACTCTTGGTAGGGGTAGTTAAGCAAGGAGAATGTGCCAGAGGAGTGGGAAGCTTGTCTGAAACCTATAAATGCCCAGGGGTCATCCATTTCACCTCTACATAAATTATTGGTTCATCATATAAAGGACTATCAAACATTGCAAAATATTTAGAAGATTTAAAAACCTTATGCAGATCCATATATGAGATATATCTATGTATCCAAGGGATATGAATAAAATAAAATATGTGATTAATAGAAGTGCTTTATTATAATGGAACTTTTTGTATAGTCTTACCTATTATAATTCATAGTTTAGGTACATACTCTAATTATCTTCCTGCAGTTATTTTATTTTTCATTTTGTCATTGTTTTTCAGATTTTTCTAAATGGTACACTTATCCCACATATCAAATAGAGATATGGTCAGAAAAATGCTCCAAACAAGTAGGTCTTTGAACTAAATCCAGCCATTTGCATTATATATACTGCTTAAAATTTATTTCTCCAATTTCCTAGGCTGTTTAG
>CM053605.1:56989015-57008246 GCA_028646535.1 Procyon lotor | reverse complement strand
TATCTGGATTAAAATTCACACTGGAGACAGTACAAGACAGATTTGACACTGCAGAAAATTGAATTAGTAATGTGAACAATGAGTAACTCTCCAAATGTACAGAAAAAGGCAAAATAGTAAAAAAAATGAGGAGGGCAATAATAGATCTGACAAGCCAAAAATGGAAATTCAATCTCAAGATTATACATGTTCTAGAGACTAGAATAATTGGATCAGAAACACTCATAAAAGGTAATTGTTGAAAAATGTCCTGGGTTGATAATAGCAGTTAAAGAGTTCTCCACATTCCAGACAAAAATCAATACAAAGAAATCTATAAGTAGGCACATTTTGGGAATACTTTAAAAACAATTCCAGTAGATTTACAAAATACTTCAAAAGCATTGAGGTCATAAAAAGCAGCTCCTTTGTGACAATGAAAATATTGAAAGACAAATATCATATGATTTCACTCATATGTGGAATTTAAGAAACAAAACAGGAGAACATAGGGGAAGGGATGGAAAAATAAGATAAGACAAAATCAGAGAGGGAGACAAACCATAAGAAACTCTTAACTCTAGGAAACAAACTGAGGGTTGCCTGAGGGAAGGGGATGGGGGATGGGGTCACTGGGTGATGGACATTAAGAAGGGCACTTTGATGGAATGAGCACTGGGTGTTATATGCAGCTGATGAATTACTAAACTCTACCTCTGAAACTAGTAATACACTATATGTTAATTGATTTTAAATTTTAAAAAAATCATGATGACATCGGATGTCTTCTTTGCTATGTATACATTGGTAGGAAGATAATGAAACAACCAACCTAGTACTAATTTTCTATAAAACTCACAGGAGAAAATGATTTAATTAAAAAAATTTATAGAGAACCAATTCTTTTATGAATAAAGACAGCAAAATTTATTTTTACATAAGTAAAATCTCAGAAAATATGTCACCCATGTATTTTTAAAAGTAACAGAAAAGTATACATCAGTAAACCAAAAGACAAATCAAAATTAAGAATTCAAAAATGAGGAATGCCTGGGTGGCTCAGTGGGTTAAATGTCTGCCTTCAGCTCAGGTCATGATCCCAGGGTGCTGGGATTGAGTTCTGAGTTGGGCTCCCTGCACTGTGGGGAATCTGCTTCTCTCTCTGCTTGCCCCTCTCCCTGCTTGTGCCCACTCTCTCTCTCTCTCTGACAAATAAATAATAAAATATTTTAAAAAGAAAAAAATGACAATGTTACATGAAATGTATTTAGAGCCTGGCCCTTACTCTTTGTGGACCCTGGAATATATGAATCCCATGGAATGTAGTGTGTACAGGTGGATTTGGAGTCCAGGTGAGTGTGGTACTTCCCCATACTTCTCCAGGCTCTTCTAATCCCTTTGCAGTACTGGAGATTCGAGGTGCTGCAATATTCACTGACAAGTAGATCAGAAGGGCCATCTTAACAGCACTGCTCAACATCGCTGAAGTCAGACTGTCTTGACTGAGTCCCGTTGCTGGAACTCTCATTATATGAGAAAGTTGTTTAACCTCTCTGAGCCTTAGTTTCCTTGTCTGTAAAATGGGAGTAATAGCAGTATCTATCTGATAGAGTTAATAAGAAGTTAATAAATCGGAGCGCCTGGGTGGCTCAGTGGTTTAAGCCTCTGCCTTTGGCTCAGGTCATAATCTCAGGGTCCTGGGATCGAGCCCCACATCGGGCTCTCTGCTCAGCGGGGAGCCGGCTTCCCCTTCTCTCTCTGCCTGCCCCTCTGCCTACTTGTGATCTCTCTCTCTCTCTCCTACTTGTGATCTCTCTCTCTCTCCTACTTGTGATCTCTCTCTCTATCTCTCCTACTTGTTATCTCTCTCTCTGTCAAATAAATAAAATCTTAAAAAAAAAAAAGTTAATAAATCAACAGGCACTGACATTAGCTATTGTTACTTCAGATTTTGAAATAACACTTCACATTATATATTTTACATTATGAATAAAAAAAAATTAGCAATTTTCTCTGATGGGAAGAGAGTTTAATACATTTTTTATACTGTGTAGTGCAGACCAGGCACAACATGAATCCTTTCTCTGTCACTTTTTAGTAGTGTGAATTTGCACAAATTACTGAAACTCTCTGAAGCTCAGTTGTTTTCATCCGTAGGGTGGGGTGTGGGGTAAATGCTATTTAATATATAGCTAGGGTGACCAGCTCATCCTGTTTTGCTCTGGATGTTTTCAGGTTTTTTCCACCTGAAGTTTCACATCCTAAAAACCCTTCTGTGCAGGGGGCACATGGTTGGCTCTGTTGGTTAAGCAACTGCCTTCGGCTCAGGTCATGGTTCTGGAGTCTCAGGTCAGGATCCAAGGATCGAGTCCACGTCCAGCTCCCTGCTCAGTAGGGAGTCTGCTTCTCCCTCTGACCCTCCCTCCCTCATGCTCTTTCTCTCTAAAATAAATAAATAAAATCTTAAAAAAAATCCTTAGTGCAGACAAACTAGGACCACTGGTCACTCTATTATAGGGTTAAGAAGATTTGACAAGTATGTAACACATGATCTTAAAACCTAAGTGTTCATTCAATAAATGTTTTCCATTATTTATATTCATTTTTGTAATAAGTCTTCAAAATCCAGTGTGTATCTTATATGTCTAACATGTAATTTGTACTCACCACATTTTAAGAACTCAGTCACCACAAATGGCTAGTGGCTACCATGTTGGATAGCCCAGCATTATACTGGTGCTGGAATAAGTTTAAGAAGAGATAAGTACCTCCCCAAATTGGTTCTTTTCTCTGCCAAGAAGACGATGATAGTTTTTCATCTTTCTTATTTCACATACTCACTCAAAACTTCCAAATCCATGAGTTCTTTGTGAAGTCAAATATTGTAGTTGGATGGTGAAGTAAAAGGATATTAGTTTATCTCATTTTTGGGATTTCCACAACATTGATCATAAACTTGGTGTATACGTAAGGTTTTATCCAACAAACAACCTTGTGGTTGTTTATTCAGCAACAACAACTTTGCTGAGAGAAACCAAGCCAAAATGCATACAGCTAGGAAAGCCTGTGGCTTTTCTTTTATTGCTCACTAGTTTATAAATGGTTTATACGTAGGGGTGCCTGCGTGGCTCAGTCAGATAAACAGCCCACTCTTGATTTCAGCTCAGGTTATGATCTCAGAGGCCTGGGATTGAGCCCTTTGTTGGGCTCTCTGCTTAGGGGGGAGTCTGCTTGAGATTTCTCTTCCTCTCTCTCTGCCCCTCCCCCACTGAGTCTCTTTCTCTCTCCCTTTCTCTTTTTACAAAAATAAACCTTAAAAAAAATAAGTGGTTTATATGTACCTTGTACTTACAAATTATTCTGGGCTAGAGAGCAACCTTGATTTTTTTGGTCATCTTTTTTTGGTCTGAAAAGTGTTTGCCCGAGAGGTTATTAAGCACAAGAAATACAAAATGGTGGTAGCTTAAGTTTAATGCTTTCGAATTTTTATATCAGTTGCATATACCCCAGACGACTAGGATTGGTTCATAGAGATATTTGTTTTGTGATCCTAATGGATATCAGAAACTTGCCAAGGTTTTCCTTTACCATAGCTAAATTTTAGACATTCTGCCTTAGACCTATGGACCCTGCATGTTATATAATCAATAGCAGTATCATTAAAGAAGGAAATGAAGGCAATTGGATCTTATCTTCCTCCAGTACTGAGTTCAGGTTATAAAATGAAAAGAAGATAGCCCTTTTTAAAGTTTCTTAATATCCTATATCCTCTAATTACACACACTTAATGAAACCAGAAGAACTAGCTCAAATTAGACTTAGTTTTTCTACATATTTCTGAACTTGTTCAGTGATTTTAGAATAGATTCTAAAATCTATTCTCCAGTTATTTTAGATTAAAGGTAGGAGGTAGATGTTGAGACCATCTGGCCTAGGGTGGCAAGTTCCATTTCAGATTCCAACCCTAATTGATTATTAGTGGCTCTATGTAAGGCTCTGCTAAGGAGAACTGTGAAGTCTGGTATGGTTCTCTGTAAAAGATCGACTAAAGATGTCGGCCTTGGCTGTGGGAAGTGGGAGCACATATGCACATCGTTACCTCTCATTAACAGCAATCCTCACAGAGAGGGAGCTCCTCACTTAGTAGGGGAAAGGTGATAGAGGTGCAATCATTATTTCACCAGACCGTCTGGAGCTGCAGGCAGTATTGTGTGGAAAATTGGGTCAGCAAGATGCTAAGCCGGAAGGAAAATTTGCTGCTAGAATTCTTCAAAAAGAGTTATAATCCTGGCACAAATGCGCACAGGGGCCATTCCTAGTGAAACAGCTTGCCTGAGCATACTGTAAGTGCCAGCATGTTTGTTTATGTTACGACCAGTGGGCATTGGCAGGATGTGGAATCATGATGTCAAAGGAGGTCAATTTTAAAAAGGGGTCGTGTCTTAGAATATAATACGTATGTTAAGACAATATCAAAATATTCTATGGTCAATTTTATCACCATGTTAATGGAGAGTAGTTTATATTTGAGTCTTATAAAAACATTGTCTTTGAGATGTACAATCATAGACTATATAAGAACTACAAGTAATTTTGTGTAATCCATCTTAATCACTTAGCAAAATAGACAAATGGTCCAAGAAAGATGGAGGAACTCTAAGATCCAGGAGTTTATATGTATCAGAATTGTGTCCAGAATAAGGTCTCCTGGTTCTGACAGTATTTGATTTCTCCTCCCCCAGATTTATTTATTTATTTCAGAGAGAGAGAGAGAGAGAGAGAGAGAGCACGAGCAGGAGGGCCACAAGTGGGAAGGGGCAAAGGGAGAGGAAAAGATTCCCTGCTGAGCAGGTAACCCAACATGGAGCTCATCATGGGGCTCAACATGGGGCTTGGTCCTGAGATCATGACCTGAGCTGAAATCAAGAGTCAGATGCTTAACCAGCTGAGCCACTCAGGCACCCCAGTATTTGATTTCTGTAAGGGATCACAATCTAAGTATCAGAGGCCTGCTAGCACCCCTTAAAGGTTATTTATTTCATTTTACTTCATTTACTTCCCATAAAAATAAACAAATTTAGAAGTTACTAAACTTCTTAGAAGTTTCCTAAGATCATTTTGGACAGGTAGCTTTTTATTGTCTTGAAAGATCTCTAGGATATTCTGTTGTTTCTGTCAGTTAAATTTGAAAGGGAAATGATTTTCTTTATCTCTTACCTGTCTTCTGCTTCACTACTTTCCTTCACTGCTTTCCTTCAACCATCCATTTTAGAGAAGGAGATTCATTAACATTTTTCATATATTATCTCATCTTTTTAAATATATAAATAGTTTCAATGTTGTCACATAGTTTAGGTAAAAAAATCTATAATAAAAATTATGTATTTGTAATATATAATTTAGAGCTCTCTTTATTCTTATTGCATCTTAATGTTTAGTGATTGAATGACTCAGTGGAAAAAAGACCATTAATCATAATTATATGTAAAACTCAGTTTGGGAATGCCATAAAATGCCTTGGTTTTAGCCAAAAGATAATATCTGTATTCATTCATTAAGCATTTTGAGTACTATGTGCTAGTTACTGGTACAGTGAAAAATCAATATGAAATATACATACAATACTCATAGTTTGAGGGTAGAATGTGCAAATAAAACTTACAATGCTGCATTTCATATATATGACATGGATAAAATGCTATTGGGGTACAGAAAATATAGTCTGAGAAGACCTCACAGATGAGATGCCATCTGAACCTTGTAGATAATTTCCAAGGCAGACAAGACGTAAAAGAGAAAGGGCATAAGCAAAAGTGAGGAGATATAATGCCATTTTTAAGTAATAGTGAGTGGCCTGGTCTGACTAAAGCACAGGGTGTATCGGATGAAGTAGCAGAAGATGATTCTAGAAAAGTGTTTTGTATACTGGGACTATATCCTTAAGACATGGACAGTCATCCATGGATGGCTGTCCCAGGACATCCCAGGACATAAAAAGTCATACTTTTTAAACAGGGAAGTTGTGGAATAAGATGTGTATTTACAGAGATGTCTGGGTGACTCAGTGGGTTAAGCATCTGCCTCAGTAGGTTAAGTGTCTGCTCAGGTCATAATCCCAGTGTCCTGAAATCCAGTTGCACATCAGGCTCCTGGCTCAGGGGCGAGCCTGCTTCTCCCTCTCCCACTCCCCCTGCTTGTGCTCTCTCTCTCTCTCTCTCTCTCTCTCTCTCGCTGTCAAATGAATAAATAAAATCTTAAAAGAAAAAGATGTGTCTTAACAAAGACCACAGTAGTGGTAGCATGGAGAGTAGACTGAAGAGAGAGAGGTTGTAGAGAACTGAAGGTGGGCCTGGCTCAGGGATTTCATGGTCTCTTAAGCTTGCTTCCTTCTCCCTCCTTCTCTTTCTACCAACTCATTGTTTTTAATACTTTGTTCTAATTCCTTAAGACAGCTTATAACTTTGGTTTTGATCTGGCCCTCTGCCTGCCTTCAAGGCTTGGTCCACCTTACTCTTCCCATTCCTCACCAGGGTCCAGAATGGTGGAATGGTCTTCCATTTTACTCATATTGCAAACTCCTTCCTATCTCAGAGCTTTTACACATCTGGTGCTTCCTTTCTAAACTTTGCATGGCCAACTAACTATTTTTTAAGTTGAAGCTTGGAGTTACTTCTTTGAGGGATCCTTTCTCTATAGTTCCTTCAAAACACACAGGCATGAATGCAAAACATATCCCATGTCCAGTCCTTTTAAGTCCCTTCATAGTCTTCTCCTTTGGGCAAGGTCATATCAAAGGAAAGCCTCATCCAGATTTGGAAATAATTCCTCATGTAGTTGTTTGCTTATGATCACTCTCCTTCATCAGGAAAGCTTTTGGATGGATCATGTGCTCAGTAAATCTTTTTGAATAAATGAACATGGTTACCAGTCTAGGAGTACACACAATTATTGCCCAGTACCAACTGGCTGTGGTCTTTGTATAGGTGAGACAGAGGGAGAGAGAAGAGAAAGGTTCTGGTTTGGTTACTCTTGCATCATGTTTTTGTATCCGTGGATGGAGGGATCAGGGTTACTCGGAGTGGCCACTGTTTAGGAGACTTAGTGACATTGGGAATGGCATGGCAGATACTCTAAAGTATACTTAACATGTTGGTAACCAGATGGGAGGAAGTGAGACGTTCACAGACAGATATGTAGCAGACATTTAAGAACAAAAAAACTATACAAATGGAGCCTGACTGACCATGCAAAAAGGAGGGCTCAAAATTACTTGGGTTCTATTTGATGACTAGCTGTGAGTCAATGACATAAGGTTGCTATTTGAAATTTCAGCGACTGAAATATGTGAATGGGAGGATATTATATAACTATTTCCCATGGTCATCATTTACCATAATGTTCTAGGCTCCTCTCCTTATCATCAAATGGTAAAAGAGAAAAAGACTGGTATAGAGATGAAAAACAAATTAATACTATGAAAACTGTACTTAGAATAATGCAAAGAAGAATATTTAGAAAGATGTAATCTTTAAAGTTGATTTGATTTTTTAAAAAGTTTTTAAACATAGACTATTAACCCAACAGTTAGAAATTATTACTAAGGAATAAGAGGAAATAGCGTAGAGTATTACATTTGTTAGATTGTAAGCATGTGGATGAGGACCATACTATGTGTTCACTGTTTTGCCTCAATGCTTAAGATAGTTCTTGGTAATAGGAAACGCCGAATTAATGTAAGTTGATTAATGAAAGTAAGTTCTGGCTATTTAAGATCTATATGCATGCGCTTCTATAGAAATAAGACTGAGCAAAATAGTTGATATTTAAGTGTTTATAATGTGTGGCACTGTCCTAACATGTTTATATGCAATGAATATAATATATAATTGAATATTTTTAACAACTTACTTAAAATGTGGGTTTTATTATTATTCAGGTATTGCGAAGCCAACAGATCAGATGACTGTCATTGATGGGATAACTGGTTACCCACAGTTCCCAGGGGAAGGGGGCACACAATGCCACCTATGGCCATATGAGACAGTACAAAGGTCTGTTAGGAGGCAGAGGGGTAAGAGGAAAGCATGGACAACAGCCTTTATCGTGGTTTTCTCAGGAAGGAATGGGTGAGGCAAAGTAAAACAGACTGAGCAGGCTTAGGATTGGAAAATTTGAATAATTTCTGTAGGCCCTGGGCTGTAGAGGTGATTCCTAGTCATTCAGGACCTGGCCCTGTGGTGTTTTAAGGCTGACAGATAGTCCTGGACTTCAGGAGCCAGATCAAAGGAGGTGGGTGGAGGTATGGGTGGATTTGTGATTTGCTGGTTTGCATATCAAAGTTGTGCTCACAGGCAAGTTGTTTGCTCTCAGAGAATTAGCTAACCTTAGGAAAGTCAGTCCCCTCTTGGGTCCACAATGTCCCAAAATGTCAAAGTATCACAAAATACAGAAATTGTTTTCTAGAACACAATTAACACACAGCCTTATGAGGTAGGAATTGCTATTATACAAACTTTCAGATTAGCATGGAGGCATAGAAAGGCTAAGTCCTTTTCCTAAGGGAACACAAATAGTAAATGGTTAAGCTGGGTTTCAAACCAGAGAGGAAAGCTTGAGAGACTCAGTTTTTAACTGTCATGCTATATATTTGCCATATGCACAATGAGCAACTATGAAATAAGACAAAAAGCCTACATAGTTAAAAGTATACACAGAACCAAACAACCAAGAGCTGGATTAATAAAGCCATGAATATCAATGTGTTTAGTTTAGTGATTAAAATCTTGGTGAGAGGTGGATGGGTCATTAGATTAGGAAGAACTCTGACTTTCCTTTTTCTTTCATGAGGAAGACTTTATAGATGATGTTAGGTTTTTTTGTTTTGTTTTTCTTTTTTCTTTTTTTAAAGATTTTATTTATTTATCTGACAGAGAGAGAGAGAGAGAGATCACAAGTAGGTAGAGAGAGAGAGAGGAAGCTGGCTCCCCAATGAGCAGAGAGCCCGATGAGGGGCTCCATCCCAGGACCCTGAGATCATGACCTGAGCCCAAGACAGAGGCTTTAACTCACTGAGCCACCCAGGCGCCTCTTGTTTTGTTTTTCTTGGATGAGAAGAAGGATGGATACTTTTGGGACACAATCATGAATATAATTATATCTTGTAAAGTATTGTGACTTTTTTTTACATAAGTTTCCACATTAGACACTGGCCATGTATGACAGAGACTATCTTATGTACCTTAGTATCTACATAATACCTGTCTATATAGTAGGCATTGTCCCAGAATGTGTCAAATATTGAAACTCTGGTGGTAGAATAGTTCTATGGATAGAGAGATGATGACATAAGATAGAAATACATATGTGCAAATAGAAGTGCAGGGTTTTGGAGATAGTGGCCTGGCCTGGATTCCTTTGAACTCCATGTTCTAAACCTAAATTTCTTCTTTATATAATAGTCCAGAAAGTACTATAGATGGGAAATAGGTACTTAGAGAGCTTGAGCCTATTTCCTTTATTCAGCAGTCCAACATAACTCCTGGGATCATTGTTCCCATGGTCTTTACTCATTAGTTATACAACCAGGAGCTCTTACAATAGCCCAGCTGTGCTGAGGCCAAGCTCAAAGAACTTGGAGAGATCATGATGGGAGACAGTTAAATATTTAAAGGTAATAAAAGGAACAGGGATTAGTACTGCAATAAAATGCCATTAAACTTAAAAAAAATTAAATCAGCATATTTCTGTGTAGGGGTGGTGGTTCATTTTACATCCCTTAATCTGTAGGATGATATTTGTTCCTCTTGAGAAAACACTTCACCAAACATATTAGAGTTAATTGCATTTAGCTATTTTCGACTGTGAAATGAATGCACATTGAATATTAGACTGTTCATACCACAGTGTTTTGCAGAAAGTAAAAAGCAAAAGGGCATATTTCTACATTTTTAAAAAATTTTAATTGCATTTTGAAGAAACTCAGAAGCTTGTAGTTAAGATTTGCAGATCTGAGAATCTGGGTCATCTTAGTGCATAAATGCTATTGTACATCAGTGTTTATGAGAAATGATTTAAATACTTTTTTTCCCCTATTGCTTAGCATGTCAGTAAAAATGCTTCAGAGGATTATTATGCTAGATAAAATGGATGAATCCTGTTTATCGCATTTTATGGACTATTTATTTTTGGTGCCTGCTTTGGTTCAGGTGGTTCAGAACTCAGGTTTCATGAATAATTGCTAGAGCTATTAATTGAAAATGTAGACTTTGAACTCATTTCCTTGTATGACCCTGCAGAAGGCTATAGCTTTCGGCTCCCTACTTTATACCAAGCCAACCCAGTTTGATTAATCATCTTTTTCTTTTATTATTATCTGGGGGCAAGAAGAGAGCAAAATCAAAAAAATTTCTTTCTTTTTGTGATCAGTGTCAGACCAAACTGGGTGTGGCCTATATGTTTATCATTTATTAGTTTTTAATATTTCTTTGCCTGTTTTGTTTATTCTTATGTGAGCACCACAGCAATGGCAGGAGGTGTGAATTTGCCTGAGTCCACTGTTAACTAGGTAATTTTTAGCAGGTGGCCAAACAAAGTTATACTGTTAGTTATTATGTGTTTAAATTATTTGAACTTTTATACTTTTCAGAGAAAATTTCAATAAGAAGCAGGGCAAAATGAATTAACTAGCTAAATATACTTTTTAAAGGATTTTTCAAAAATATTTCTATACTGGGGCACCTGGGGGGCTCAGTGGGTTAAAGCCTCTGCCTTCGGCTCAGGTCATGATCTCAGGGTCCTGGGACTGAGCCCCACATCGGGCTCTCTGCTCAGCGGGAAGCCTGCTTCCCCCACCCCTCTCTGCCTACTTGTGATCTCTCTCTCTCTGTGTCAGATAAATAAATAAAATCTTTAGAAAAAAATATTTCTATACTATTAATTAAAAAACAGTTTTTGAGGG
Organism: Procyon lotor; assembly: GCA_028646535.1. Classification (NCBI taxonomy): domain Eukaryota; kingdom Metazoa; phylum Chordata; class Mammalia; order Carnivora; family Procyonidae; genus Procyon; species Procyon lotor. The sequence goes on along the minus strand of CM053605.1, from coordinate 56,997,310 downwards.
GCGCCTGGGTGGCGCAGTCGTTGGGTGTCTGCCTTCGGCCCAGGTCAGATCCCAGGGTCCTGGGATCGAGCCCCGCATCGGGCTCTCTGCTCGGCAGGGAGCCTGCTTCTCCCGCTACCATTCCCACTGCTTGTGTCCCCTCTCTCGCTGTGTTTCTCGCTGTCAAATAAATAAAATCTTTAAAACAAAAAACAAAAAAAAAAAAAAAAACAGTTTTTGAGTACCCACTATGTGAGAGCCATGTGCCAACACTAGATTTACTAATATGAACAACACATAAGCCTTGCTTCTAAGAAAGATTGACTGAATCATTCATTTTATTTTTCATCATTGTATTTTATAAATGTGAAATAGAAGCTCAGTACAGACTAATGATTATTAAAGTTTGAAAATTTTAGTTGAGCCACATTTCTAGATCTTATATTTGAGTGTTTATGCTTAAGTGTTTAATACTCCTGTTTCTAGAATATAATAGAAATATCCTGGGAGGAAAAAGCTTTATAAAAATAACTTCATCATTTCTAGAGTTTCTTTTTCTGGTCACACCTTCTGACCTGATAAGCTTTTCATTGTCCTTGAAGATGGATCTAACTTAAGGTAAAAGAGAAAGCATTTTGGAGCTGTACGCTGGAGCCAGATTTTAAAGAAGTCCCATCATGCCCTTTGTTGATCAAAGTCATCAAAAGCTGGCTTTGAGCAGTGGAAACACAATCTTGATATTTTTGGTGAAGATTTACAGCCTCCCACTCTTAAGATCAATGACAGCAAACTTTCAATAAGCAATTCCTTAACTCTATACTAAGTCCTTTATAACTGTTAGCACATTTAATACTCACAACATACCTAGGAGTTAAACAGTTTAGGAGCTATAAGCACACCCTCTGGAGCCAGATGGTCTGGGTTTGTATCTACTAGGATGTCCCATTTATATCCCACATACAACATTTCCTAAATGAGTCCTATTGGTTTCTCCGTCAACATGCCCCCTTACTTATATTTGCTACCTTCAACATTGTTACTGCCATTTTTATCCACTCGCCAACTCTGAAATCTGAAACGCGTCTTCAAGCCTGCATTTCTTTACCCCTTAAGTTGTAATATGACTTATTCACTATTCACTCTTCTCCATGGCATTCATTGTAGCTCGCAGCATTTTTATGCAGACTCTTCCACTAACCTCTTCTTTTGTCTTTAATCTTAACCCTGATCTAATCTATGACCACAGAACATCATACAAATCTGACTGTCAGACCCAGCTCACAATCCTTTGATTTCTCCTTTACCTTCAATTCATTTATAGAAAATTTTAGGTGAATGCCTCTGTATACAGGAAATTAAGTTAGATGCTGGACCATTCCCACATCCATAGTTTGCTCTCATAGACATAAACAAAATTATAATAGTAAAACACGATGAGTGCAATAAAAGGTATGAATGAATAATATATATAGGTAGCACATGGCTTATTTGTGAAGCCAATATACAGTGTGGGGATTCCAGCTGGGTTTCAAAGATTAGCTGAAGTTTGCCAAGAGGATTCTTTCAAGTATATTCTGGGCAAATGCACCAGGATGTGCAAATGTATTTTAGACTTTCTTCATAGCATTCGGAATCCTTCCATCCTAATGATGATCCATCCTAACAATCCTCCCAACTTATTCAACAAGTACTCTTCATGTAGATATAATGAACCAAGTTATCCCAGAAGTGCTGTATTTTTTCTCGCAAACTACTACTAAACCAGTGGTGTTTCTAAACTCAGTTGTTTTACTAACCAGTTTCTCTGCCTCCAGCCCCTACTCCCAGGCTGGGTTGTTTTTGGCTCCTCTCTGTGTATTGATTTTTGTCCAGGGCCAGCTCTGATATTAAAGTGGCTACTTTTCATTTAGGGATCACGCCCAGATACAGCTAAGTCTTCCAGATGAGTTTTTAACAGCCATGCTTGTACAACCTGACTTTGTCCACTCAAGTAAAATAATCAGCATCTCCCCTTGGAAATTGGATATTTTGAACTATGAGAGACCGAGGTTGCCAACTCAAAAGGACATCTACACACTTCTGCCGATTACTGGGTTGTTTTGGTTTCTCTACTCTCTGAAGCTTGCTTGCTCAACATTTCTTTTAATTTTATGAGCCACTTCACAATGCTTCCAATCAATTCCACCCCCCCTCCTTTTTTTGGCTTGAGCTGTCTGAAATTGATTGCCATTACTCTGCACCAAAACCAAAACCAAAAAACAAAACAAAAGAAAACACAAAATCCTTAAATATGACATTCAAACATCACCTAAAATGGTTGATATTCGTGTGTGGATTTACCTAAGAATTCACTGGTTAGTGATTGGCATGTAATAGGCCTTCAGTAAATGCCAAATGAATATATGAGTAAATTACTGGAATGCACTATTTGGGTTCAATTCCAATGATCTAGCAACACATCATTTAAAATTAAGACCCCAAATCATCAACAGCTGAAGATGTACCTATTACTTGGGACTACGGAGTGATCAACAGATGCTACATTATGTCTACTGCAGCAGAGAATTGTCATTCGCCAACCAGTCAAATTAGTTGCAGCTGAGCAGCTCCTGCTCTTTGCCAATACTGTCTTTGAGAGACCCTGGAACTGAATGCATGTTGAAGGCAAAGGGGAGCTTGTGTCCTTGTGGATACAAACACTGCAGAGTCAGGATGTGGAATTAGGCCCCAGAGAAAGGGCTAAGGAAAGATAATTTACCTGGGACCAAAGTGGACCCATAAGGGAAAAAAAAGCTAAAAGGTAAAAAAGGATGACAGAATACTTGTGACAAGATAGTAAGCTTTTAGCCATTTTTGAAATAATTTCTGCGATAATGAGTGTACTTAAACTTCCATGTTATTTTTACTTTTTGATGTAAAGTTTATAAAGCTGTAAATGCATTTTGAAATGATTTATGTCATTTCGACCAAATATATTTACATTAAATCTCTTCATAATTTAACTCTGATTTGGTCTTATACCCATCTTCTTATTCCACCTCTCCCTTATAGCTATTACCCCAGGGAATCAAGACCTGACTGTATTACTGTTTTGGGGGGACCAACTTTAATTTCAAAATGTAGCCATTTTATTTACATTAAAAGCAGTATTTTTAATGGAAATAATTTAATAATAGGTTTAATAATTTTAACCCCAAAGTTACTCTTTGGGGTTTTATTATTTCACATGTTAACTTCCATAGATAATCTGAACCATGTCATTGTTGGATCTATTTGACATTCCCAGGGAACCCAATTCAATTTCCAATGTCTGTGAATACCTGTCGGAAAGTAGATATGAAGGGAGAAGAAACTAATACTTACAATGAGCTGTAAGAAACATGAAGGTTATAAACAGTACCAATTTTTCATAGTTAATATACAGTTCTTTTTGAGCACAAATTTAGTCAGTGCTTTCTCATAAACATTTTTTACTCATGAAAAAAATGGAAAACTCTTTTTTAAGATAGTAGAGCTTTTAGCCTAAAGCCTTATGGTCTTTCAGTAAGTACACATTTGAAACAGAGTGGGAGATGTAGTCATGGGAAATTTTAAGGAGTATAAAATATTTAAAGGTATGTCATTTCTCATATCTGTGAAAGTACCATTAGTCAAAAATATTCTTTACTTGCCAGAAGGAGTAGGAAAACGTATGTTTAAAATACTGCTATTTCATCATTTTGGGAAACAGTTGACACTCCTCATACAACCAGAAAAAAAAAAAATGTTTTGATAACATTTTCTATAAGCCCCTTAGAGAAGGAAGACATAACTCCAGTAGTATTTGACTTAGCAGGCATGCATGCATGCATTTATGTCAGTATAACTGCATATACACTTGAAGTGTTAATTCTGTTCTCCCTGATTCACTTGGAACTAGATACTGTATCCGTTTGCCATGGCAACACTATCTTGATGAAATGCTGCAGGCTCCTTATCAAAATGAGTCATGCTTCTGGTAGTGACAATATGACTCTCTTCTCAGAGCACTGCAGCAACTGATTTTTGTGTTAGGAAAAGAGGGAATGTTTCATGAGTGTGTGGGCTGTAAACAGAACAAAGGGGTTATCTATAATTCAGACTAAAAATAAATTGCCGAGTTACCAACAGCATTCTCACCAAGGGCCCTGCTCCAGAAAAGCTTCGGATGAAAATTGGTGTTTGAAATTTTTCTAAAGAAGAATCCAAGCATAACAGAATTGCACCTTTTCTAATATCTTTCTCTAATTACTTACTTTTCCCCCCATACATCCTATTACTGGTCATCTTACTCTTGCCATTCATGTAATAATAAGATTGTAAAAATGTCATAAAGATGTTGTTATGGAGCATTAACCCAGGGAATAGTAAATCCACTCTCCAGACAGGAGCTAACGGTGACATTTTCAGGAGACATGCTGTCAAGCCAAGAATGACATTGCTGTAAATGTGAAGCAGAGGTTTATTATCTAGTTTTCTTGCTTAGTGACAACAGGGTACAACAAAAGATAAAATTTCTACGTTAACATCTGATAACTCCATGACATAATACTGTATGTTTCTGGGTATAAAAATAAATTGTGAAGTCTGTGTATAATTAGTACACAGAGCTTACCAGCAATGAATAGTACCGTAAACACAACAATTAAAAGAGCCCTACTATGGGTGTGCCTCTGATATGTGACCATTGGAGCATTCTACATTGAATACACTTGTAATTTCTCTTATGATTCCATGTGTAGATGATTTTTAATAGGCCTGTTTCTGGTTCTTGGCCCATTTCTTTGCTGCCTGGGCCATATGATCTCTTAATTCATAGTAAATGTGTAATCAGATCAATATGTGTGTGGAGTGAAGTGAAGTGATTTTATTTTAGAGGAGCAGCTCTCAAATTGATCTCAGGACTCCTTATACTCTTAAAAGTTACTGAAAACCCCAATGTGTTTTCACTTATGTGGGTGATAGGTATTGCTATTTACTGTATTAGAAGTTAAAACTAAGAAAAAGAGAAGTTAAAACTAAGAATTTAAAAAATATATATATTTATTTTTAAATAAAAATAATAAAACCATCCGATGGTAACATAAATAGCATATTTGTGTGCATGTATGTATGTGTGTGAAAACAATCTATTTTCCAAAACAAAGGATATTCATTGAGAAAAGTGGCACTGTTTTAAACTTTTGTAAATCTTTTTAATGCCTGACTTAATAGAAAACAGCTAAATTCCCATATCCACTTCTATGTTAAATCTATAGCAATCTGTTGTTTTGGTTGAAGTTTATAGAGAGTGTGGGCTCACACAGATAAATAATTGGAAAAGGAACGAATGTTTTAACAACCTTTCAGATAATCATGGATATAGTTCCTTGATACTACATTAAAACTCAACAAGTGGGTATTTCTTATGGTTAGTTGCAATGTGGGCTCTGAAAACAGATCGGTAAATTTTTCATACTCTCTGACATTTAAAAGTTGTTGAACTATATTGTGCTTTGAATGGATATTAACTCCTATGTGACTTTTTTGGCTGTCATGGGTTGGGCAGTTGGAAAATATCACTTCACTCAATTAGCCAAACCTTCCCTATATTAACACATTTCTTTATTTAATACAGAAAAATCACATCTGTTTATAACATCACTGAACTCATCAGAAAAGTTTATAAGTATTGTGAAGCTGTCAGGTTCACTGGCAGATACAGGTTTTCCAAAATTTTTATTTTTGCTTGAAAGTTTGAATTTTATCACTGGCAAAAATAGTGTCAGTTGTTTGACTTGAAGTGACAAGCTTGTTTCATTCCTTTCCAAGAAAATGCCTGTCAAATACCCAAGTCTGAATAACCATAGCTTGTCTGTCAGTCGTTCTTTCAAGTAAAAATGGTGTTCCATGAGAAATGCAGCTAGCTTATCTCCATGCTCAATCACCAGTTGCTTCTCCTCAAAATGGCAGGTATAGGGGCGCCTGGGTGGCTCAGTGGGTTAAAGCCTCTGCCTTCAGCTCAGGTCATGATCTCAGGATCCTGGGATCAAGCCCCGCATTGGGCTCTCTGCACGGCGGGAAGCCTGCATCCCCCTCTCTCTCTGTCTGCCTCTCTGCCTACTCGTGATCTCTCTCTGTCAAAAAAATAAATAAAATCTTAAAAAAAAAATGGCAGGTATAAAGCAGAGGCTTTTTTGTGTCCTCCCATATTGTTACACGATACTCAAAATGCATGTACACAATGGTCAAGATTCTATAAAATTAATAATTTTCACTGTTTAATCTAGCACATTTTTAAGTAAACTTGGATTTAAAAAAAATTATGTGTGGCTGAGTGAGAGCATAATGCCTATTCATATCATTTAGTGTCACTCTCTTGATTCAGGCTAAGACATCCCCAATTTTATCTATCATGGTACCATCAGTGCAAATATCAACACAGTGAAAAAGGCAAATATCATCTTACATTACTGGGTGACTTAGTATTCTTATGAAAATGGTAGGTCCCCTGCAGAGGTCTTGTGTGCTACTGTCTAAATCTACCACTTAATAACAGTGTTCTTATTAGCTATTGCCATGTAGAAAACCATCTAAAAAATTAGTGGCTTAAAACAACAATTTATCATTTTCTCTCATAATTCTGTGAATTGATTCAGGTCAGAAGGGAGGTTTTTACTTAAGGTTTCTAAAATAGTTTGAGGTCATCACCTGGGGTGGAGTCATCGAAAGACTTCCTCCCTGTGCTAGTCAGGATTCTCCAGAGAAACAGAACCAGTAGGATATGTATAGATATATGTAGGAAGACATTTGTTATTGGAATTGGCTTCCGTGCTATGGTGGCTGGGAAGTCCCACAGTTTGCCACCTTGAACGGGAGAACTGGAAAAGTCAGTGTTGAAATTCAGTCAGAGTCTGTGAAAATCAGGGGTCTGATGGTATAAGTCCTAGTGTGAGTTTGAAAGGCTGAGAACCAGGAGCACGGGTGTCTGAGGGCAGGAAAAGATAGCCATCTTAGCTCAAGAAGAGAGAGAATTCACCTTTCCTCTGCCTTTTTGCTCTATTCACCCCTGAATGGATTGGATGATGCCTACCCGAATTAGTGAGGGGATCGTCATTACTCAGTCTGCTGATTCCAATGTTGATCTCTTCCAGAGACACACTGAGAAATAATGTTTTATGAGCTCTTTGGTCATCCTTTTGGCACTCAAGTTGACACATAAAATTAACCATCACACTCCGTCACATGTCTGCTTGAGGTGATTGGGTTGGAACAGCTGAAGGATGACTGAGCATCTTGCTCTCCTTGTGGCCTTTCCACTTGGTGAGCTTGGGCTTCCTCACAGCGTAATGGTCTTAGGGTGGTTGGTTCTCCTACATGGTGGCTGGCTTTCCCTGGAAAGAGTTTTCTAAGAGACAGGAACATGAGCTTCAGTACAAAAAATTGGCCCCATATTACTTCTGCTGTGATCTACTGAGCAAAGCAATCACAGAACTCATGCAGATTTGTAGACCCACTTCTCAACAAAAGGAATGAAAGGAATTTGTTTTCATCACAGACAGTGTGATCTTGGAGAGTCATTTATTTGATTTCTCCAAATCTCATTTTCCTTATCTGTAAAATGGAGGTCACAATTGCTCCTACCTTATTGGGTCTCTATGAGGATTAAAGGACCCAATTAAACAAGTCTTATCATGGTGCCTCCCAAGTAGTAGTGTTTATTATGTATTAGATATTGTAATAATTTTTACTGTTACATTTTTATACTGTTATTGCACGATAGGCAAAAATTAGCCAATATTTTCTATGGTTTCAATTCAGCTTATCCTTTTAAATCTCACCAGCTTGAGCTTCTTGGAATTGAACTTTCTCTTCCTTTGCTCAGCTGTCACGATCACATCAATTTTCTATACCAGTTATTCCAGTAGAGATACAGAGCACAGAGGAATGCTGGAATGCAGGAGAACAAGCTTCTCTCCAGGCAGCAAACTTCATTGTTGGTGACCTTATATTAACGTTTAAATAGAAAGTGTGTCTCTGTCCAGAAACTGTTGCCTCAGTCGGGTTCCAGACTGTAGGTCAGGTTGTAGAGTAGCTGGCTAGAGTTTGTATCTGATGCCTCTTTTTTTTTTTTTTTTAAAGATTTTATTTATTTGACAGAGAGAAACACAGTGAGAGAGGGAACACAAGCAGAGGGAATGGTAGCGGGAGAAGCAGGCTTCCTGCCGAGCAGGGAGCCCGATGCGGGGCTCGATCCCAGGACCCTGGGATCTGACCTGGGCCGAAGGCAGACGCTTAACGACTGAGCCACCCAGGTGC
>CM053605.1:56933734-56988515 GCA_028646535.1 Procyon lotor | reverse complement strand
TTTTTGAATACCGACATTCTTCAGTTAGAGGAAAAGGAACAGTAGTGTAAACTTTAGAATTACAGATATTAACATCTCAGTTCTAATTTCTGTGTTGTACAGCTGTCGGGCTTTGGAGAGCTTTACCTACAATGATCCCTCTCTGTAAACTATTATTCTTACCTACAATGGAGAGAATCACCACCACAAAATCAAAAATGTTCCAGCCTATGGTGAAGTAGTAGTATCTGAGAGAGATGAGCTTTAGCACAAATTCTCCAGTGAACAGGATAATGAACACAAGGTTGATCCGGGACAAAACCAGAGTCATATATTTGCTCTGGTCATCAGTTTCCACCATCATGGTAACCATATTGAGGCAGATGAGGATCATGATGCTGATATCAAAGACTTGTCTGGTTACAAAATCAAAGACCATTCCTTGGAATTTGTTCTAGAAAGAGAAAGGAGAGAGGTTAATAAATAATGATCCAATAAAACTGCAAGTGCTGCAAGTGAAGTCCTTCCGTATATCGCCATGAGATACACACTCTTCTCACATTAGTCCAAACAATTCTTTGTGCTCCATTTCTCTTCATATTAAAATATGAAGAGGAAATGAAAAAAGTCATATGATAAGAACAAAACATATTTGGTATATTTAAGTTCCATGGAAAGATAAAACTCAGTAAGACATAAATTGGTGACAGTTGGCTGTTAATATGCATGGGCTTTGCTTGATTTAAAAAAAACCTAATTTTTTATAAAAAATTATGGAAACGTAATGAAGATTTACAAAGTAGGTTGGTACAGATAGACTTTTAGATGAATGAGTACCTTAATTCATTTATCAATACTTTAGGAATTTTGGTTTATGTATTATTTCCATTTCTCCCTCCTTCAAAATATATCAGTCATTATCTATTTTATTCTACCTCTTCTAACTATGTGTGTCTGTGTGTTTGTTATTTATCTTTCTTCATCTGTTCTTTATCTATGCTTCAACAAAAATGCATGCCATTTTTTTCTTTGTTTTGTTAGCAGTCATCTCAGTAGTCACATAATTTCAAAGATTACTGTACTCATATGGTCATTAAATATAGTTCTATTAGGGAAATAAATTTTTAATAATTTAGAATAAAAATATCAAATGAAATATCACAGCTAAAAATCAATTTCATGAATTGACCAAGTTTCTTTCTTTTAAGTATATTTAAATGACCTTCAGTAAAGCAGATTTATGCCCTTTTGTGTATCCTGCCCTACTCTCCCCCTTTGTCGCTTCCAACGTCAACTCCAAAACTCTTAAAAATAAGGTAAAGTGAAGTCATTGATAGGCTTCTTGAGGGCTTATCAAGTCCCGGTTCTGGCAATTACAGGCTTTATGACTTTGGGTATCATTTTTTGGGGCTTCAGTTTCCTTATTCCTTACCTATCTAAGAGATAAGTTAAAGTATAGCTCTATGAACATAATCTATCATTATTATGTCTTTTCACATATTATGAAGCTCTAGAGAGTATGCATTCTGATTAAGTCTTTTTCTTTTTTGTCTATTTGGTGAAACAAACTATTTTGATGATGCCTTTTTCCTTCCTAAGAAGGTTAAGAGTCATATGAATGGAGAGAACAAATAGGATACAGGGAAGTGATGGGGTGGGATGGGAGTTTTCCAGACTCCATTTATTTAAATGGCAGGAGAGTGCCATGTAACAAGATTGGGTACATTCCTGGAAGCAGTGGGTGGCAGCAGGAATATGAAGGCTGCTTTGGAAACAGTTATTGGGAACCTCAAATTGGACTTTTTTCAATTGACAAACTATAAAGAGCATTACCTCCTTTTTAAGAATTTAGTAATTCTTATTGAGTGTGGCAGTTGTGAATGATGTTAAATAATATGAACTTTACAATTAGAGCATATTATATATTGTTGGTGTCACACAGTATGTTCTCATCCAGAGCACTCCCAATCTCACCATATGGAAATAAGGCTTTAGAATACTAAAAAAGAGAAGTAATTCTTACTGCTGGCCGAGGTATGGGCTTCTGAGGTTTCTTGGATCCAAGTTTCTTCATTGCGTTGTAGTATTTTTTCTGTTCCTCTGTCATAAAGATGTCTTGACCTCCAAAGTAAAGATACAGTATAAAACTGGTTACAATCTCAGTATGTGTTACGAGAGCACATGTACAAAAATATTTCTGAGTCTTCAGTCTTTTCTCAATTTTTAAATGGAAATTATCCCATTTCACATATATATGAAATATATATATATATACACACACACATATATATGTATTCTACTTTTCTCATTTATGTAAAATTTGGAGTACTTTACTTTTATGTAAAACCTATAATCACATAAATCTCTGATTAGTACAGGATCCTAATTTGATTATATTATGTTTAGAAGGAGGCTCTGAGATCTCAAATATATTTTTGTGAAAGAAAAAGTGTTTTCTTAGTCCATTTCACTTTTGACAGTTTTCCTTTATTCAATAATTTTAAGTACTTCCTGTGTGCTAGAAAATATAACTGTCATCAGAATTAAATAGATATATGAGATACAGTATCTTGTTGTTGTGTGGAATAGGAAAATGAAGACAGGTGGAAAATGTATAAGGATATATAAAAAAGTATTGCAGAGGTCAAAATAAACCCTGAAGACTCAGAAACAGTCTATATATGGGATGATACCCTTAAGCTAGGCCCTAACAGATGATTAGAGGTATCTAGGCAAAGCATTCCAGGTGAAGAAAATACCCCATGAGGCACAAGAGCATGGCTTGGTCAGAAAGGGGAAAAAAAAAATCCATGTAGCTATGTGTGTAACGTGTGATAGTGGTGATGGCAGATACTGAGGAGTAGGGAAGTAGATATACAAATGTGGTGTGGGAGAAAATGAAGCTAGAAAACTAGGTGGAAATAATTCCCAAAATTCTCTGTAAGCGAGGGTAAAGCATTAGAGGAGGCCCACTGCATGCTTTGAAGCAGTGGTCACAAAGACACTAGAGCAGCTCTGCAGAGGACGAACCTAGAGAGAAGCCACCAACTATATGCTGGGAACGGCAGCTGAACTGACCACACAGTGAACTGAGAAGAATATAACAATGATCTAAGTCTGTCTTGACTATGAGTATTCTGATTATTTGGAGGTACAGCAGACAGAATCTCAGAATGAGGAAAGCTGAGAGCCAAGCAATACTTATCTTCTTTTTCTGTTGGTTGAAGTTATCTATGATTACACCAATGAATAGATTCAGAGTGAAGAATGACCCAAAGATGATGAAGATGACGAAGTATAAATACATATATAGATTTTCTTCATACACAGGCTGAAGTTTTACCTAAATAGTATTGAAAATATTAAATAATATTTAAAAACATAAGAAATACTTAAACTAAGTTAACAATTTGGTGAGAGTTGTTACTTAATCTAGAGCTATTTTTGCCTTGCCCTGAGATACTGTTCTGCAAAAAAGTTATTTTTCCAAGCTGGTATGATCTAGGATAATGGAAGTTTGTAATTTTTATGCTTGTTTTTGAATCTGTTTTTCCTTTGTGGCTTACCTGTACATTTTCTTTAGAGTAAATAACAGTGGTATAACAAGAAATATTTTGAACCTATTATTAGTCTTATAAATTGTTTTGCAGCATGTTAAATTTGGGTATGGAGATGTTGGGTCTTGAAGATATGGCTTTAATAATAGAACATCAATTTCTAAGAGGAATGCAATATAAACAGATATGCTCTAAGGAATTTTTTAAAATTCCTATTTTCAAAATTGAGTTTCCTTGAAACTTGCTTGCTTTTTTCGTGATATTTTTGGAAGTAGCTTCACAAACTCGTGTTTATTATATTCTCCAGGGATAAGGAGAGGCAAGTTACTTTCTTATGAGCAATGTTCTCAATCTTGAGTCTCATTTATAGACCAGTTTGATGTCTTCTGATCCCATGCAGTTAGATATCCTTTCATAGTAGATATATATCAGATATATATTAACCAAAGTATCATCTTTATTGAAGTACATTAGCTTACGGGGATCATTTCTGTATGCAATTATATCTAGTATGAAATTCTTGGTCATTCACTTAAATTATTACAAATGTTCACTATGGAAAATCTTGTAACTGTAAATAGTATTTGAGTGATACTTACATCTCGTGAATCAACAGCTGCATACATAATATCCATCCAGCCTTTAAATGTGGCCTGTGAACAAATACATATTTGAATTCTGCTTAAAAACCTAATCCAAGAATATGGCATTTTACCATATGAAAATCTGATAGTGTTACTACAAGTAAGTTTTTGTATAATATCATGAAATTCTGTATGAAGAGATTGAAATGATTTGAATCAAGAAATTGAATTGAAGTAGAATATGATTGTATTTAGAGTCTGGAATTAATTTTCTTTGTTTCTCTTGGAAGATATTAATTTTTTTCTTACAAAAATTTAACTAGAGGCTTGATTCATAAAATACCCATCTCGGTCTCAAATGCTTTCTATACTGAAATATAAGCTCTGTGATTCAAGCCTATGGTGTGTTTAAACACAGCTCAATTGTTTTCATTAGTGAATTACTGATTAGTTATATGTGGTCAGTTAAGTCAAAATTATTGACATACATTTTGAAATCTACTCCATAAGATTTGTATTTCTGCAAATAGTAGAACTACACTCCTTAGATGTTGGTACAATAAATTTTCTGGCTAATAATTTATACATTTAATTCATCACTAAAATATGTACATTGTTATTTTAACATATAAAGTTGCTCCTTTGGCAATGATTGCTAAGGAAAACTAAAAACAGTAACAGTGCAATAGCACTCAATAATATAATAAGAAAAAAACCAGGAAGCAGGAATATAAGGCCATATTAAAACATACTAAAAGCTGAATACTGGGGAAATACATATTAAAATAACTGCAAAACATCTTAAAGTCAAGTTAAGCTAATAGTATAGGTGTTATCATCAACTACTTTTGTACTGTTAGATATTAGTTATTTAAATAAAGAACATCAGAGAAATGATCTTTTGTGAAACATTTTGAAAATGTTTCCAGAACTCATACAGTGGCAACTTACCACTTGAAGCAATGCAAGATAGCCAGCGCCAACATTATCAAAGTTTACTTTGACGTTTTTCCATCGAGCTTGCTTGCCAAGAGCCTGACAGTCGCTCAGATTGTTGACTTCACTAACTTCAAACATGTTACCCGTTGTCGTGTTAACACAGTGGTAGAACTTGCCAGCAAACAAATTCACACCCATGATGCTAAAGATCAGCCAGAAGATGAGACATACCAAGAGTACATTCATGATAGAGGGAATTGCTCCAACAAGAGCATTCACAACAACCTAAGAGAGAAAATGAGGATAAGGCCACTTACAAATTGCTAAAATGAAAACCACTCCTTTCATTTATTTATTTAATACTAAAGTGGGTATGAAAAGAGTTAAATAAAAATCTAGATGGATAAGTTGTTTGTTGTGATGTTTTCTAGGACATATTTGAAAAGGGAAAATAAACAGTGACACAACTAAAGAGCTAAAGGATTTAAGGAAAGCAAAATATACCAAAGTGTGAAAAGAAATAAAAACCTGATATAGTGAGATGGAGTCAGAAAATGTTTGTATGCTGGGGAGAAAAGAAAAAAAAATGCATTAAATACCGACAGAAGAAATAATCGTCATTCAGCAATACATTTAAATTTTCAGGAATGTTAATGAATGATGATTTGAAAACATGGTTAAACAAACCCTTTGCAAAGAAAGTATTAATAATGCCTTAAATATGCCTCCACAGATCAAGTCAACTTTTTATGACTGTGAAGAATAGGGTTAAGAATTTTCAGGGATCTTTTTTTCTCTATCGGTAAATCTTAATTTAAAAAACAACTATATTAAATGAGATAGACTTTATCTCTGGACATAAAAATACCACATATGTCCTCACTATTATTCTAAATCTCTCAAATGTTCACTTTGGGGTACATGTTACTTCATCAACCTAAGCTGACCTGTTTCATGAAGAAGAAATCAAGTTACCTATTTTCTCATTAAATTCAAAAGCTTAAGATGTATTTTGAAATCCCTAGGGAGGCTGATAGCATCTTTTCTTATCTAATTTAATCTGATTAATTTTGGACTCTTTGGTTAAGCATTTATGTTAAATGAAACTATTGTTTTATTTTAATAATAATGCAAATATATTAGAAATCAACACCAAAAATGTTTAAATTGACATCAAAACATGAAATCCAAAATTGTAAAAATTTCTAATGCTACTTGAATTTGATTTCTTTTAGAAATTAAGTTATATAATATTTGCCATGTTTGTTTGCTACTAAAATTTGTGTAAAATGACTTCCACAAATTTTCTTATTAAATAACTGCATGATACATTTTACCATGTTTCATAGCTGGAACATTAATTCTGTCATATGATTGAATTAAAAATACCAAACAGAATATTTTTTCAGTTTAGAGCAAATTTATAAGTTTCTTATTTTGTTCATGCTATCTTCCCTCAAAAAGGAATTGTTAATGTGAAACCATGGAAGCAAATGAGGGCTTAAGTAGTGTCAGTAATGGCAAAGATAGGTTTGAATAGAACTTAAAATTGTGTAATAATTTTTGTCAATTTTGTCTTGTGACTTTTATCAAGTGGCACTGAAATGAAATTAGAATGTAAAACCAAATATTTCTTTGCTTACAGAGCTTCTGGAAAGTCTGGAGAGTGGTTTCATTCTCCCTCATGAGTGAATCTCTAAGTCAAGGCTGAAGTGTTTTTATTGCTCTAAACAAACCTTCTAACATAAAAGCCTTATGGCCAGAGAAAAATTCAATATCTCTGTGCATTTGCATGCTGGATTAAACAAACCTGGCCTTTGCTAAATAGTATTTTGAAGGGTGTGACAAGTGGTTGTGTATCTAAATAAGTGTGTACTTTGTGTGTAGATGCATGAAATATAGACTAAGCTGAAGAGGGAAATAACACATATTGTGGAAAAAATGAGCCTTATTCAGAATGTTCACTTAAAAGGGCCATCTTTGTAACAAACTCCAGGGGTTACCTGAAATGCCTGGTTAATTATTCTAACCCCTTAGTTTGGTTGCTTATTAGAATGTACAGATTGTATCAGAGACTACAATTTAGAGTTGTTTTCTTGTACAACAAATATTTTTGTTACTGATATTAATTGAAGAAGTGAATCACACAAAAACCATTTACTTTTCATTCATTACCAGTGATTTTCTGAGAAATCAAACTGCCTGCTGGGAGGAAGAAAAACCCCTAGTAGGAAGAATATCAGTAGTAAAACATCATTTAAATATGTGTAAGCAATGAAAAGAAATAAATGGAAGCACATTTTTTTTTGGATGTTGTGCAAACATCCTTGAACTATCATTGGAAGACTTGGATTCCAGTCCTAGTTCTGCCACGAACAATTTCTGAGGATCCGTTGAAATAAACCTTGGTTTCAGGCGGCTGGCCTTAGTGATATCTAAGATTCCTGCTCTGAAATTCTATAATTCTGTGAAGTAAATATTGAAGGACTGTGGTCTGTATCTAAATCATTATCTACATTTAATTCTGATGTGAATCATCAGAGAACTTTTATTCTTCTTACCCTCATTCCTTCAAACCGGGATAAAGCTCTTAGAGGTCTTAAAGCTCTTAATGTCCGTAGGGATTTAATGGCACCAAGTTCTGAGTAGCCGAGAGCATTGGCTACCAAGCTAACCAAAGAAACCTACAAAAAGAAAAGATATTAATAGTTCACCTAGAAATAAACTGTCGACTGAAGGCATAGGATGTGGTGTCTATTCTCTAGTACCAACTAAATAAAATTCAGACATATCTTGGCAGCCTTCATCTTCCACATAGTGGGTTCATCTTATATTGCCAGCCTTATCTCATATTATTGCTTTTCTTACCAATGAAAATAATCTCTCACCATTTTTATAAATATGTAAGCCCTTCACCCCTTGGAACCCCTTTCAACCTGTGCATATATCACTGATGATTCAGGATTTGGTTCAAAAGCCAGATCCTCTATGGATCTGTGCTTAATACCATTGATTGGAAATTGTGTTTCTCTTCTGAACTTATGTAGTATCTTCGTTATGTGGACTGGAGGCATTTCCTATTTAATAGAATCAATTGATTAGATCTCTTCTTTCCCCCTGCCAAGTCACATAAACTTTTTATGGGCTGGGATGAAACATTCTTCTCTTATTGTGCCTAATACTATCTGGTTAAATACGCTTTAGTCAATATGTGTTGCATAAACAAATAATAGAATAATTTTACCTGAAAAAATTTTATCAGACTATGTTGTAGTTTCATAAAAAGGAAGAAATGTTCATCCAAACTTCTGGACTTATAATTCATAGTGATAATACATCTTCTGACATTTATACATATACTAAATTTTACTTAAATATATGAAAGGTTAAAGAAGACATGCCTTTTTTGAGAGGAAGAGACTTTATTTGCTTAGATTTTCTTTTTTTTAAAGATTTTATTTATTTATTTGACAGAGAGAGAGAGAGAGAGATCACAAGTAGGCAGAGAGGCAGGCAGAGAGAGAGGGAAGCAGGCTCCCTGCTGAGCAGAGAGCCTGATGCGGGGCTCCATCCCAGGACCTTGAGACCATGACCTGAGCCGAAGGCAGAGGCTTTAACCCACTGAGCCACCCAGGCACCCCTAGATTTTCTTTCAATAGAATGACATGTATTAAACATTTATTGTATGTAAGGTTCTCTTCTAAGTGCCTTATGCATATAAACCTTAAGAAGTAGGTACGATAACTATTGCCTTTTCACTGGTGAGGGAGTTGAGTCCCCCTGCACCCCCCTTACCCCATCCCAAGAAAAAGGATGCATGGTGGAGTTATAATAAGAGGTGGAGTTGGGCGGGTCTTGAACCCAGGTGATCTGACTTCAAAACCGTATCCTAACCTTTTACATACATTATCAAAAATTTGTTCTTCATCTGAACTAAGAAACACAGAAAATGGTTTGAGTGACTATCTTTTCAGTTCTTGCAAGGACAGTACAAATGTAGTACTTTCCTTGATGCATCGAGAGTAGTTAATACATTATAGTCATTAAAGGCAATGGGGCTTAATTTCTTGCAAGAAGGGTTGTTGAATATGGATCTATCTAAATGAATCCTTCCAAGGGTCTGGTGAGGTAGGATGGAAACTGATCTGCCCAAAAACACACGGTTTAAAGGGTGACAAAAAAAACTAGAACTGAAGTTTAAAGGCAAATGGAGCCACTCTTCCCTCATTGTTTAATTTAGCAAACACCTCAGAGAATTTAACTGAAAAATAAATGACTAGTTGCAGGATAATTGATTAAACTATTCATTTCTGTCTACTGTTCGCTGCCACAGAAGACTGGAAAGATGGGAAAGCTTATTAGAGAATGTGAGGGTTGCCATGTTCTGGGCTCCTTTGCCTTGAAAGTGTTAACAGCTTCTTTAGGCTTCTGGAGCTCCTTTCAGAATACTTCCCTCATGCTCTCCAAGTCCTTCATTTGAGAACTGGGCATTTAAAGGGAAGTGGCTGCAAATTCCTCACAGCCTGAAGTAAGGAAGTTAATGGTTTGAAAAGAAAAGAAAGGCAATGGCCAAAATCAGAGAGTACTGGATAGATAGAGAACTTGGGATTCACAGTTTGGGAGACACCACTTGCATAGAGTCACCCCACAGTGGGGTGACTGAGTTCTTAGAAAATTGGGGCATTAGTGAACTCAGCTTCTTTTAATAGACCTTATTCTATTTTGCGTAGGACAAAAACTCATTTATTGAGTTAACTAATGTAAAAAACTTAATATACCTTAGAGGCAATTTTGAAATAAATATTTTTAAAGATTTGCAATGTACTTAAAATTTGAAGATACCAGTACATATTGGTAGTGTGCTTTTTTACTTATTATCTCTGAGAGTGGCCAAATGACTAGTCTAAGAAAAGGTAGCAAGGGGCAAGGCCATAACTAGAATTTATGTCTTCTGTTTTCTAGTCCAGTCTGTTTTCCATCTCAACAAACATGTCCCAACTTTTCAATATATAGTATTTTTATCCTCATCTCTTATGTGCTAAACATAAAAGGCACTTGCTAATGTCTGCAAAGTGTAACAGAAGCCCTTTGACAAAAACTGAAATTTTAATATAAATTTATATGAATCTAGGTGCTTCATAATACAGAGAATATGTAACTGTCTGTGTTAGAAATTTTCAGGGGAGTGACTGTCAGCCACACCTTTCTGCATTCCTATGGCAGCGAGACTGAGAAAGAGAAATAATGCAGGAAGGATTTGATGGTTCTGAAGAAGACCCTAGGAGTTCTGTGATTGCTTAATGAACCACATAATATGAATGTATTTCTCTTTAAAATGGCTAAAGATAATTTTTTTAAGTTCAGGATAAGCAAGTTGAAATAAAACCACGTAATCATTTCCACACATTCCAGTGATACATTTCAATCTAAAGACGTATAATTTTTGATGGCAAAATCTAGAAGCATTCTCATTAAAGTGTGCTAAAAGAATATGCCCACTACCAATGCTATTTTCTTTTTTTTTTTTTTTTACCATTTTCTGGAAAAAGAAATAAGACCTGTATGAATTTGAAAAGTAGAAGAATTGACCTCAAAAAACCAAGGGAAAAAGTGAAAAACTATTATAAGCAATACTATAATTATTTTAGGTGCTAACCAATATATATTTTTCATATATTTTTTTGAAAAGTAGTGTAGGAGTCTTTTGGAACTACATAAACTTTAAAATATTAACATTAACATATATTAATGTTAATATATTATATAATATTATATGTTATATATTATAACATATATTGTTATGTTATATATGTTATATATTATATATTATATATTATATATATTATGTTATATATAACATATATATGTTATATATTATAACATATAATATTAACATATTAATATATTAACATTATAACAAATAAAACCAATTATAAATCTACAATAATTAAAGCTGTCATATTAGCGGACAAAGAAATGAATGAAACAAAATAAAGTCCATAATATACTTAAGACATGCTGAGATTGAGCATATAAATAAGGGCAGCATTTCAAATGAGAGGTGAAAAAAATAAATGAGAAACCATTTTGAGGAAAATAATACTGGCTCCTAACCTCACACCTTACACCAAAGTAAATTTCAGACAGATAAAAAATTAAAATATAAAATCAGTGGTCGAAGAAACACAAAATTCAAACTATAAAACTGGGGAAAACATGAAAAACTATTTTAACAATCTTGATATGAAAGGGTCTTTAGAAGCATGAACAAACCAAGAAAGGGAAAAAATAAGACTGTTAAACTTGACCAAATCAATGTGAAACATTTCTTCATGACAAAAAAACAAAGCCAAGACACGAAAACCCAAATAGGAAAAACAATCATATCACATATGACAAAATAGCTTATTTTTAAATTTTACTTATTTACCTCTTTACTGTTTGTTTCTTCCTCCCCCAGGGTATAAGCTCTAACAGGGCTTGGTCTGTTCATGTTCGTACCTCCTTTGTTTAAAATAGCATATGGCCCTTGTTAGGTGCTCAACACATTTATTGAATAAATGAATGAATTTTAAGAGGTTAGATAGATGGCCCACTGCAGTCTACTTTAACTTTTAGGTAAGGAATTGAACAAATTATATTTTTTACATATATAAATTTTTCAAGATTTGAAAGGATATTCCTCTGGTTTGAAGTACTTCACTTACACCTGAGTCCGTCCCCACCCCACACCCCTCCCATAAGCTTTCTGTGGTTTTTTTTAGTTTTTTTACATCAATATACCTGATGGACTGGTGAAGCTCTTTTAAGTATGTTTTACTTGTACTTTCAAAAAACAGTTTTATCACTACATTTACTGAGATTATATTAATCCACATATTTCCACCCTGGCTTTGAAAAGAATAATAGACCCACTTAAGATAACATAACTTGTCCCAAAGTAGAGGGCTTTAATTACTCAGTTTCAATCTACTAAGTGAGACTCATTAAAAGCAAATAATTTTTTTGGCATATTCTTTGAAATTAAATTTATTCATTTAGATATTATTCAGTAGATACTTACCTATATAAGGTGTCTCTAAGAATACAAACAGGATACAAAACCCTTGCTCTTGAGAGATTTTTGCATCTTACTCATATTTTCTATGTGGGCCAAATATATGGAAATACTTGAAGTACAATGTAGTATTTCAGTAAATGTAAAATTTTTAGTAAATGTAAATATTTCAGTAAATTTCAGAATTCTCTGAAGAAAATTCTATCACATTTGTAAATGATCTTCATGCATGACAAAATCTTTCTGAACCAGAGAAGATTCTTAAATGTATTCAGTGTTCCATCATTTCAGGAGAAGGCTGGAGATTATAAATGCTAAATCCCAAGACCAGTCTGAAAATACAGTATTACATTTATAACAGATAAGAAACCCCTGGAGTAAAGAAGAACTGAATTGAGAATTAGGAAATTTGGACACTAATCTCAGCTCTGTTACTAAGTAGTTGTATTATTTAGGAAAATTACTTAAACTGAGGCTTCAGTTCCCTAATGTCTAGAATAAAATCTAGATATTCTTTGAAGCTCATTCCAGGTGCAGACTCTAAGAATATTAAACTTCCCTTTCTGGATAGCTCTTCAGGATAACATTAAAATGCACCTCTATTATTCATTAAAAGCCGATCATGGAAATTGGAAATCATTTCTGGTCTATTAAAGTGACTTGGTAGCAGATTTCTTATCAGCTCAAAGTGTTAAACACCTTTTGGTGATAGCACTCTAAGTATGTATGTGTGTCAGAAAGGGGGAGTAGAATTTAGATAGGCCTGTACTGGTCAAAATGATACAAAGAATGGATGTACACACACAGCAATTATTGATTCTTATTGGCAAGTGTTAGAGCTAAAAATAAAGTGCTTTATGATGGCTAGGGAAGAGCTAGAGTTAGTGCGTAAAGTACCTTGTTTTGTTGGGAGGCTGTGAAGCCATGTGCAATGGGCTATCACAGACTACAAAGAAGCAGATGACTGTCATTTTGCCCCAGTGCTTCTTCATTGCTTGGAATAAGAAAATAGGCTGCAAGTCAGACAGATCCTCTAATTGGTAATGTTTTTATGCCTACTCACCCCAGGGTAATCAGATTCAGAGCAGGGCTCTTACACCTAACTATTTGCTTGGTAAATTTCTGAAGAGCTGCTGGGAGGTCTTAACTACTGATTTAAGAATGGAAATGTACGTGGGTACATTTGTGGGTATGTGGCTGAATAAGTACAGTAAATGGGTGGTTTTAACATTATTTAGTAACAGTACTTTAGTAAGGGATTAAAATGCAATCTCACAATTCCAGGCCCTAAATCTGCTTGTTTGTTTGTTTGTTTATTTATTTGAAAGAGAGCGACAGAGATAGCAAGAGAACGAGTGGGGAGAGGGAAGAAGCAGGCTTCCCACTGAGCAGGGAGCCTACACAGGACTCCTTCCCAGGACCTAAGCTGAAGGCAGATGCTTAACTGACTGAGCCACCCAGGAGCCGCAAATCTTTCTTGATTTTACCTCTTGGGTTTTTTTTTTTTTTTTTTTTTAATGTAACTGTTAATAAGCTAAGCGCTTAGGTCTGTCAACAGATTTTTAGCTATTCCCTACCTTGAGGTCCTTAATTTTTGGAAAAAGAACTGTCTGCTTATGGCATAGAACACTGTGTTTTCCTTACCACTGTCCACATTTTTAGGACCTCTTTTGCCCTTTCCCATGAAACTTTCTTAATTTTTACATTTATTGTGTTTTTTGTTCGTTTGTTTTTTTTAACTGCAGAGTTGTGTCAGCATTAGTGAAACTAGGTTCTCAAAATCAAGGTTTTAATCATAGGAATATATGAAATGTCAAACTTACCTCTTTAAAAAGTAATTTCATAAAAATCACTCAGGATACTTACATCGACAATCAAGAAATCTAGCCAGCACCAGGCATTGGTGAAATATGTTTGAAATCCATAAGCTACCCATTTGAGGAGCATTTCCAGAATGAATATGTAAGTGAAGACCTTGTCAGCATATTCTAGCATGGTTTTGATAGTCTTTCGCTGTTCAATGTATATATCTTCAAAAGCCTGTGAATCAAGAATGCTTTTATTTTACTTAATGGCTGGCCTCCCCCAAATACTTGATATAATCGCTTAGCATAATATTGGCTGCAAAGCAGTAATTGGATAAATATTGACTGTATCTGACAAACATTAGACAAAAGCCGAAGACTAAAACTAACAGAAAATGTTGGCAAGGAAATATCAATATCTTTACTGATTTAGTATGTTTTCTTTCCTGCCTCTCACCTCAAAATCTCTATCTCAATTACTGCTATAAAGACAGGTTTTTAGAGAAGTAATAGGAACTCAAGAAATAACTGTAAGTTCTGGTAATGTGGGATAGCCTTGGCCTATTCCAACATTACTTTCAATGATTCCCTGATTGATCTGGCTTATTTTGAAAGAGTAAATTGATTATACATAAAGAAAACAAAATACAATGTTAGTCCATAAATGTTAATATAATTATTAGGGCAAACTGGATGGTATTTGACATGGAAGTTAACATAGTTACAGAATGTCTCTGTAAATGGATGTCTCAGTGAAGAAAACATCTATTAGATAAACACCAGATGAGAAATTCCATCTGGCTGTTCATAGTTCTGACTTATTATGTGCTGAATTTTGCATAGTTAAACACTGGGTGCCATGCTCTACCAGGCATAGATATACCTCCTCTTTTACTTCTTAAACTCAGTGTCTGTTTGTGGTATTTTCAGAAAATAAGTTATTTAACGAGGACCTGATTCTTACCACTTTGCATTTCACTTACCAAAGCACCACTGCTGAGAAGAATCATGAAGACAATGAAAGTCTCAAACCAATTGTGTTCAACAATGCTGTAGCAAGTTTTCCGAAGATTCCACCAGACCTTTCCTTTGCCCTCTTCTATACTTACTTGACAGAATGGAAACTTTTTAATACATCCTAAAATATAATGTTAAATATAAGAAGTTAGAAAAAATATATATTTTGTGCAACATATGGGTTCAACAATCACATACATACGAAGTGCTCACCGCAATAAGTGGAGTCACCATCTGTTACATACAAAGTTATTACAGTATTATTGACTGTATTCTCTTTGCTAAACCTTTCATCTCCACGACTTGTTTATCTTATAACTGTAAGTTTGTACCTATTAATCCCCTTTATCTATTTGCCCATCATCCTACCCACCTTCTTTGTTTTCCCACCCACCTCCACCTTTTCTAGAAAATATATTTTAATCTTAGATAGGAAAAAATAAACTTTGTTGCTTTCTCCCATGCCAATCTCAGATCATCATTTACAGGGTGACTGGGTACTTTTATTGTTTAGTTATCTTCAACATCCTTCCTATACAATGAATCATTCTCAGAGTTATATATTTAGCCAGGTACCTAAAATTCAAGGAATTACTTTATCAAAGAGTTGCATGAATATAGTTTCATTTTTAAAAATTTCTTTAAAAATTATTTATTTATTTGACAGAGAGATTACAGGTAGGTAGAGAGGCAGGCAGAGAGAGAGGAGGAAGCAGGCTCCTTGCTGAGCAGAGACCCCCATGCGGGGCTCCATCCCAGGACCTTGAGATCATGACCTGAGCTGAAGGCAGAGGCTTTAACCCACTGAGCCACCCAGGTGCCCCTAAATAGTTTCATGTTTAACACTAGTTAAAATCTCTCTTTGCCTCAAGGCCATTGATGGAAATAGAGTCCAAGAACACCTCTCAGGTTTGGGGAAAAGCTGCATGTTCAAATTGTTTATTAATTTTTTGATGTGATCCTGAATTTTTCACTTCCTTCTTTTCGTGCACAGAAAAGTCCCCTGTCTTCTAGGTATCAGCCACTGTCAGTTTTCCCAAGCTAATTTATTTTCAGCCTCAGTGCTTTTCTTAGTTACACCTATGACTCATCTTGTTAGTCAGTGTCACTGTTCCTTTGTCCTCCCCCTCTTAGTTTTCATATTATTTCTCATTTCCATCCATTCTTTGCTCTAACTCCCTGAGCTACTACTCATTGGATTAAATCCAATCACATTGAATCAGCAAATCTTTATTGATTTGTGTGTAAGACACTGTACTGATCACTGTGAGAACAGCTACCGTTTTGCTGTCAGTGCCCTAGGATACATCTGCATCCCCAAGCCGCTCTGATCACAGCACAAATTAACCACATTTGAAACTGTGAGGGATGGCGTGTAATTACTGCAGCATCTATAAATCAAATCACAACACTGCCAATGAGGTCTGAAGGGATTGCAGTCAGTGTCAATGAGATGACATTCCAGAATGCCATTTATGTCATAGGGTTAGCTTCTCCACATTCTGGAGGGTAAAGAAAACAACAACAAAAAAGACACATGAGATCATCTTAATTGTCCAGGCACAGTCACTGCTATAATATAATCTGGAAATATAGATAAATTAACTTTTCAGAAGGAAAGAGAAAAACAAAGATAAACATGCCTTTACCATTTCTTTGAAATAGTTCCCTCAAGTGAGGTATTTTTGGTCACTGTAAGAAAAGAGGGGAGATTGAACTTTAATCGTATTAGAGCTTGTTTACCTTCAGTAAAGCAAGCTTCTGGTTTAAGGTCTTCCTCAGGTTCAGTTTCAGCTTGTTCACCTTCTCGGGGTGGAGCAACATCAACTGTGCTTCCTTCAGATGAGCTGGTTGCATTTAATTTCTAGAAAGAAACCCCATTGCAAATTGTGATTTTTTCCCCCTTTTATTCAGCTATTTTGGAAACTCTTTGTCAAAGAGTGAAAAAAATTATAGCGATCACATTTGACTCTATTAAGATTTCTGATAAATTATGAACTAATAGTTTAACATAATGAAAGTCCTTAAATTTAAAACAATGTAACTACTGACCTGATTCAGACAGAAAAAGGTTAGACTGCATTCAACTTGGGTGATTTGGAAAGGATGAACTGTGTTGGTTGTTTTATGATCTCTATTTGTATATGATTGTCATATGATGTAGTTTAATAAATTAATTCTCAGGCCAAATAAAAAATAGTTTGATTAAAGTTTGATATCCTGACATTCACTGATTATATTAATTAAAATGCATCAAATTAAATTGTAATTTCCACTTTTTACGATGGAATTTTTCAGAGCAAAGACCATTGCCAGTTGTCTCTAACTAGTGTCCATATTTCTGTAATTTTAGAAAGGAAGAGCAGCACATTAACATTAGTCACAGTCATTATATTTCAACTTTGAGCTATATTTTTCCTCTAGCTTACATAATCTTCTTACTTTACTAGCAGAAAAATGATGGATCTCTCTCTCTCTCTTTTTGAACTACTTAAATGAATTCAATACTTCCCAAAAATTCCAAATGAAATGGAAATTTCTTCATATATGGCATTGGGCAGAATCTGTATAGACTTTTATTAGGAGCACATTCTGAATTCAACATGTTATCAGACTGTGAATTTTTCCTTTAAATCATTGTGGCATGTGGCATGGTTAGGAAGAACCACTTTAATGTTACAAGAATAAATATATAAGTACTTTGAGATCACTTGGGAAGATGTTATGGATTTGCAGTGTTTTATGAAAACGGATGCAAAGACATGACATACAACACAGCCTGGCCAATGTAAAGCTTTTAGAATGAAAAAACAGCACATGGACATGGTAATGGTTTCTGAGCCCCCATTAACTTTCATAGCTAAGTGATAGGGGTCACTCTGCCCTAGCCTTCTGAAAGAGTTAATGTGTTACTGAAAAATCCCCAAATGACTCCCTAAACATTGGTCATCTTGGAGGAAATTTGGCTCAAGATTCTTGATTTACTAAAATCATAATGTAAATGTAGTTTAATATTTTATAATATGAACTGTTTGAAAAGTACTATTCAGATAATATTTTCTGTGATGTTACTTTGAAGGTGAGGTTAATCATGTCCTACTAAATATATTATGAAAAGTAAGTCAAAAATAGAATTCTATAATAAAATATCTCTGAGTTTGGAGTATGCTAATGAGAGAAGCTAGGCCATCATTTTTGGCTGATAGTTCTTAGGATCATTGTAGTGCAAGAGTTTTTACCATTAATTCTCTACTTTTTGGAGAGTTGAGAAAGGCCAAGACATATTTTCTTCCCCCAGGATTTTTCTGCTTCTTATAACCAGAATAGCTTCATTCTTTTAAGAAAATCCCAGGGAAGTTACCACTGTATAAAACCGTAACAGCTTCTGATAAAATGAAGGAAAAGTGGAATAGCTGTTTGAACTCGGCAACTAACTCTTCCCGTCCAATTTCACTGGTGGTTGATGGGCTGAGCTCTATGACATTTGATGAGTGGCAGCAATAATTACCACTATGTAAATAAATCCAGTAAGAAACCAGATTATTTTGAGGTTAGTTATAAAAAGTTTCATGTTTCGTCTTCCTGTCGGTCAAAATAAGTTGGATAATTTCTTCTGAGCCTAGTCATGGTCCACCTACTCCATGAAGCCTTTCTTGCATGATTTCTCCATGCTAAATTTTATACAATGTTAGGCCATTATACTTGTTTTGTTTGATCAGATAGCCTTATGAACATTTGTAAATTATGTGTGTACATAAAGTTATACATAGATACAAATTATATATTTATGTACATAAATGTAAACATATACACCAAAAATACACACGCATACACATACCAAAAGACCCAAGCCTAGAATGGACAATAAATAGTTATATAAAATTTATAGAGAGTTAATAAATGAACGATTGATTGCATTTCTGAATTACCTTTATGGAGAGAATTATAGTATTTAGATAATTTCATCTCTACTTTCTTGTATAACTCAATAATGTCCTTGACAGAAGTTTATTTAGTTGTATTGGAAAATACATTTTTAATGAATAGGAATTATTTAGTTAATAATATTTTAGCAATAAAAACACATGATATTTCCAAAATGTTTTTCTAAAATATTGGTAGACATTCAATAAAGAAATAAAGGGAAGAAAGTCATCAGTATATGTGTATATACACACAAATACATGTATATTTTTCCACTTGAAAACTCTAGAAAACCTACTGTTCTCATTTTACTGCTGTTAATATAAGGTGAAATGTTCAATTTTTTCATTATAATTTTCTGCCATATAGTCTACAGGTGTCATATTTAAATACAAATACTTACTTAAACCCAAATGGTACAACTATTAGTAGCCACTAATCTGAATGACAACTGAATCTACTTTTTATCAAGTACTGACCTCTGGAATGTATTTTTGTTATTAGTACTGTCCTTAGGTATAAATATTTTTGTGAATGTAGTTTACATGTTTGGATATAAATACATTCAATTTTCTTAATAGCTATGTGAGGTTATGCATTTATATATTGTAAAGATTGTAGAGAGTCAGTAGTGAATTCATTTGCCTCTATCTGCATTGTATCATGAAGCATAACTTGTGTTGTAAAAACAGATACCCTTGAATCCCTGCCAAAACTCTGCGTGTGTTCTACTCTTTCAAATGGGCAGAAACCCATTTTACATGGAGAATTTCTTCACTGTTATTCAAGAGTTTTTCTGAATATAAGGATAAGGTTTTTAAACTTATACTCTGGAAAGCTTTTTAAGGAATGTTCAAACTCTTTTAGACCCTCATGCACCAAAGCTTAAAAGGTAGTTGGTAGGCAAGGGTTTATTTCACTAGGAAGTGTTTTGTGGGGGGCTCCTTTCCTTATGAAGGTTGACATAAAGTTAATTCTTCTTAATTTGGAGAATCGGGCTTATTCATGTTCATAGGCCACATTTTTTTTTTTTTGGTCATAGGAAAGTACATGCATTTTATTCTATGAAGTTACAAAAATCTTGTGTCAACTGCATAGAATTTCAAAAGTCATAAATTTATTTATATTTTCATAAAGTAAAGCTTAGAGTGTGTTCTTATTAATGTACAACAACTTAATAATTACGATATACTGCTTGATATGCTTTAGCCATTGTTTACGTAAAGAATTTTACTACCGTCTTTTTAAATTATTAATTTCTGCCCTAGAAACTAAGCATTTAAAATCCTACATGTTGATATAATACCATCTATGTATTCTAAGCATTTCCTAATTAATTTCAGTACTTTGGCAGTTATACTCTGGTAGAGTGTAGTTTGTGATACATTTTGTCATAGACATACCAAAATGACTTCCATATTTATTAAAAGCATGTAACTGATTTAAAAGCAAGTGACTGATGATAAACACAAAGAATAACTTACTTTCTTTATATTGCCATAGCTGTGGTACTACAATGGTATAAAAAAAAGGCAAAGAAACCTGAAATGAAATTTTCCGTATTAAGGAACTCAATACTATACTAAATAACTAGTATTATTATACTAGTTTATTATTATATAAACTAGATATAATTGTATAATTATTATACAAATTAATACTTGTTCAGAAGTAGTTAGAAAAATATAATTAGTTGTATAGGCATAACTATAGAAAGCTTCCATATAAAACCATATAGTACAAGTTCAAACTTGTGTTCTTGTACTATTTTCTCCTTACCCCTCCAATATTTTATGGCACTTAAGGTTTGATTCTTCCATCCCTTGTAGAAAGTCCCGAGTCTACAGAGGGATGATGGCTTATGCTCTACAAATGCACACTGGAAAGCAGGTTTTAAGATGCAACATTCTCCAGGCTTAATTCAGCCACAGAAAACATGCCTGGCTATAGCAGAAGCCTGGCGCAATACTGTGGAAGCCGCACGCTGATCCAAGAACCATGTTCTCAAAGACATGGTACCTGAATATGCAGTTTTCGAGAAGATTAAGTGCAAATACCATTCGTAAGAAATGACAGAATCAGCACCTGTCAAGGCCACGAGACAATTTTCCCCTCTAATAACATGACCTTACTTAGAAATTCCCCATTGTGATGAATATTGCTCTTGATTTTTATCCAATTAAATAACGAAATTTAACTTTCAGAGATAGAAGAGAATGTTAGCAACTGGCCTACTTCCACTGAAATGCGCTTACATTTCATTTATTTTCAATCAGCTATCAAATGTTTGACTCTCACAAACTGCTGTATGATTCAAGAGGCAAAAATAAAAGATTCAGCCATTACAGATTGCCTTTAAAATCTAGCCATTTCTCTCACAACTTCTGAGTTTCGTCTTACAAGTAGAAGAGGAAAATCTTTTGGTCACACGTACAATCAGGGCCTTAGTCTGATCTTTTGGATGTGCATATCCATATCTTGACTTATGATATTTCACTTAGAGAATAAGTAGACAACCAGGAAGCCATTGGGCTGCTTGTCCAAGGCAGGAAGAACAAGATTAAAACCAATAGCTCTATTTTCTGGACCATTTATTGAATGGTTAAGTGTATAAACCACCTGCGTGTGGTTTTGCCTCAACATGTTTTAAATGTGCAATAGCCCTTGTGCTTCTTTAATTTTAAAATGGTCTTTATAACAACCTGATATTTGAAAGTGAAAATAATTGTGTGCTAGTTGAAGAGTAAGCTAAAAGGGCATCAAGAAGCCAAAAGAAAAAGCTGGTTTATCTTGAGAAGATATACAAAAATTTCCATCTAAACTAGCCTTAATTAAGGTTTTATTTCAACAGAAGTACACGAAAGCACCAAGACAGTTCTCTGAAGGTCAAGGTGGTCTTAAAAGAGTATTCACATACTCATCTGTGCTTCTGGAAGAGTTGCTCACATTCAGTTGCGCAAAGAGTGTGTGGAAGACACTGAGAGCAAGACCGAGAAAGCCCAAAGGTACTTCCGTTGCTCTCCCAATTCTGAAAACAGAACACAGTGCCTTTTCCAAAAGGGCACGTGCTTGGGATCTTAATCAAGTATCTATTTTCAGTTCCATGAAGGCTTTGTAAAGGAGGGAATACTGTTATAAACATGATGTAAAAGAGAATTTTCCAATACCATTTAATTCTGTTGTGCTTGTAAAGAAATAATAAATTAGATTTTTCCACTGGCCAGTGTTGGTTTACACCGCAAAATTAAAAGTAATTGCTGAGTAAAAATTGCATAAATCAGGGATCTATATATTTTTTTCTATATTTCATTAATAATTTTATTTCTGAATTTGTCGCCTTCTCTAGCTAATTCTCAGTTATCCCTAAGGAAGAAGAGAGAAGGTATGAATTAAACCTAGAGACAACCCCAAACTCTAGATAGATACTCTTTTTCACCAAAAGTATTGAAATTGCCAATACTCAAGAACTTTCTTCTACCTTTGTTTTGTAATTTCCCTCCCAGAACCCACACTTTGGCTGAGATTCCAGTAAGCACTGATATCAACAAGAGAACATTGCACCAAGAGAATAAACTAAAGGCTAATCTGTAAGCCTATAGTAATCTTAGGAGATGCCCTTTACTTGTCGTAAAACCATAATTAATACGAAAAAATAGGACATGTTTCTGTGTCTTTTTTTTTTTTTACCTGCTCAGTCTTGGGTAGAAAATTTAGGGAAGATTAATGTAGATTAGGGAAATTTCAAAAAAATGGTTACACTGGACCAATTACTTAATGATCAAGATGTGAACTATCCCATATCATGGTGCTTTCCTTCTTTTGATTACTTTTCAGTGAACACTTACGGTTTTACAATATGACTTCAAAACTTTCCTAAACGACGTGAAAATCCAAGATATGTGGTGCCCAAATACATACAGACTATGGCCCTTCATATCCAGAAACTTAATGATCGCCCTACTTTTATTTTTTATAGAGCCTTTAAAAAAAAAAAAAACCATGAAAGCACACATTTCCGTCTGGAGCAAATGAATTATAAAGGTTGGAAATTATATTCATGAATCTGAATATAATGATCTGAAAATGGTACTAGCAAAAAAATCCCATGAGGCTCATTTTGGTAATACAATTTACTTATAAGGGCTGAATCAACAACAAAAAGTTGTGGTCTCATTTGAATGAAATAAAAGCAGAGAAATAAAAAAATGCATGCTCTCTTAAATTCTTGACTATATTGTACTTTAAACATTCCTATCATGTTTTAAAACAGCTATAAATCCTACAGAGCATGCAGTTATTGCTTTTCAGAGTTTAAAAGACTAAACTGGAAGACCCATTTAGCAGAATCAAATATGATACGGGACTGCCCATCTCTCCTGACCATGCTATGATGTGTCACACAATTCAGCAGAGAGCGGCTGGGCACATCTAGCACTTCCTTGCCATGGCAGGGGAAGGAACAGCTGAGTAGCATGCAGGCCAGTCAAAATTCACTTCGAAAGTGATTGTACATGTACAACTTGCTTGGGTAACCTGGGTAAAAGTGGTGGCCCGAGCCTCTGGCTGGTTAAAAAACACCAGAGCTGCACTCTTGATGGCTCCAGCTTGCTTTTACCCCTGTGAGAAGTAAGAACGGTAAGCGGTGAAGGTCACAGTATGATATTGCTCGATTGTGCTTTGGAATTCAACTTACGATTCTTAAGAACATTTACCCCATATCCTCATCTAGGAAGACAATGAAACCTTTTTAAAAACTAAACTGTAAAAATTCATAGTTCTGTAAATAGTCCAAGAAATCATGATTACATGAACTTTAAAAATATGAAAACAGACAAAATTCTACTTGTCACAAGATTTGTATAATTCTTTGGTAGAAAGAAATTCCCAGGATAAAAAGATCACTGTTTTGCATTTCATACCTTTAATTCTCTCACATTTTTTTCATGCAAATCTTTGTATTTGTTTTCATACCAGCCTGTTTATGTTAGCTATCTGAATATATGGATGTAATGAATATAGATATATAAACACATATATTGTAAAAATAATAACAGCAATTCATATCTTTATCTCTAACAACTTTTAGGGATTTCTCCTTAATTGCACTATAGCTACATATGCAGTATTATGAAAATGAATGTAAGAAGTAGAGTGATTGGAGTTTTCAAATACTATCTAAGTTAATGATTAACTTACTGTTTCCTAAAGCAGATATATTACAAGTTTTTTTTTATTATTAATCTTTTAGTGAGAAATGTATCACTCTCTTGGTTTAGTTTAAAGCAGATATACAAATTTTTTTATTACATATTAATTTTTTAGTGAGAAATGTTTCACTCTGTTGGTTTAGTTTGTATGATTTCTTACTTTGCCAGCAAAAAGAAAGGATATTCTGTGCTCTTCAAAACATATCTCAATGTTCTTTTTCTACTTATGGTCAAAAAACGAAGAAGCATGAACCAAAGTGTTACTTTATGGATATGTTATTTTTCGTGTGTGTGTGTGTGTGTGTGTGCGTGCAATAGTTATTAAAAAAGAATAACCCAATCAACATAAATATGTATCTGAAACATGACCTGTATTCAGTGCCAGCAGTTTTCAGAAGTTTCAGGTTAAAACTGAACTTCTCTGGAATTTAGCTAAGCCTACTGTGTAATGTTAGAAAATGCTGATTTTTTGCTTTTTATTTTTTAAAAACATTGGACTTATAATCTTTGTGTGAGTATATATGAGAATTTCCTGTTACTTTTTCAGGGTGTTTTTTGGTTCTAACTTTAAAAATCACCCATATAAAGTTTATTGTTGAATTTATTTCTACCGTGTAAAATAATTTAAAATTTTATCCCAGCTTTATAAAAGTATTTAATTTTGTGTTTAGTTTGATAAATTTTCACACTATCTGTACATTTTAAACAATTTCATTACACTCTATAATTGTTTTCCATGTATCCAAAATTTAGCTTGGAGGGGATAGAATTATAATAAAGAGTCCCCTAAAAAGGAATTTTTGTGCAGATGATAAACTGTTTTCCAGACAGTGTGTCTCTGTCAATTTTTTTAGAAAATTTTTTAGAAAATTTATGATTTTCTAACCATTAAAAAGACATGACAATGAGGTAGTACTTTTCTAGGCAGTCATTTGAAATATCTGTAGGCATTATAGAGTTTTTGAAATATTCTGGAAACCAACTTTTTGGTAGAAGGTAATTACATATTTAATTTCCATAAATCCAATGTGATAAAACCCATGATATTAATGTAACAAAATTTCTCTAACTCTTTGGCTTTTCTATCTCTTCTTGACCCTAGATTGACCCCTAGTCTTGTCCCTAATCTTCCCTTATTTTTTCTTTATAATTACTTCTTTGGTAAGCTCATCTATTTTTAAGAAATCAGATAATTATCAAATCTGTTTTTAAACCCTGATTTCTCACCCAGCCTCTTACCCCCAATACTGTCACTTCAAATTCCGTATATTCCAATTGAATTCTTCCCTCTTCCCGCTTAAACCTGGTAAACTTCCTAAAAAGGCCATTTTAGAGAGCGGAATTACTGTTTTTCCAATTTCCTAGTCTTCACTAGTTTCTCGGATTGCCAGAAGGTCTCAGTGCCCATACATATTACCTTACATCAGCCCAGAATTTCATCACCTCTTTGCTATCAAATGGTTGTTACCACGTTCCTCAAGATAAATCCCTTCAGCCCTCACTCTTTTCTAGTTATCGATATCAAATAAACTTTCCTAAAACATCACTTTCTTTTTGCCTTTACCCTTCTTCAGAACAAATAGCCCTGTATTGACTATGCAGGCAGTTCTAAATTTTTCTACTTACTACAGACTTTACAATCTGAAAATACCTGACTCACCCAAACAAATTTTCCACTGTCTTCTCAACCAGTACTTTATTCATGCTGATTGATCCACTGCAGCACCTTGATACCAAGCTCATTCTCAACTGTGGCTTTCCTTCGGTAGGGTTTTGCTTTGACTTTTTGATGATACATTTGACCCAGACTTGGAGGTCTATTTCAATTTTATCTCTTCCTTTTAGTAACTTGCTATGTTCTTGCTGTTCTTAGCACCTGTCTATAATTTTTATATTCAGTACTGCAGGATAGAACTTTTTAATAGGTCTTTCATGATTTTGAGAATTAGTGTTGGCTTCCTCAAAGATGTTCTTTCCCAAATGGAGTTATATTATAGAGCTCTTCTTTAACTCTTTTTTACATTTAGTATCCAGTAGACTGCTGAGTTCACAAAAACTGCTCAATAATTGCTCACTAGTTAATTGTTATTTTTTCTTAAATAAATCTGTTAGGTGATGAAAAGTAAAATTAGACTGAATTTTTATTTTCTCAGAATGCGCAATATATAAATTAGAATTGAGCTCACTAAGTGGACTTTGAGTGGAATTTATACATCATTTTGTATGTTTTTACCTTTAAAAAATATTTTCAAATTTACTATTATAACATGTCTCAGCAGCGCTAAAATGCCAGAAAGAAAGGATCAGGAGCTATGAGTTCTGACATTGTCAATTACTTATTACTTATACAAATTCTATGGATACCATTCTTAAAAAGAACATTTTTAAAATATGCTCACAAAATCAGATTCCTGTGGTACTAATATCATATCCTTAAGCTAAAATCTGTCTTTTATAACTCTGTGCTAGACTTACTTCCCACTGGTATATTAGAAGTCCAAAAATAAGTAATAGTAAAAAATTTTAATCCTGTTCTCCATAACACAGAATTGCAGAATTAATACCATTAAGCTGTCATTATGGGATTCTATGAACACTAATCATACAGTAGGAATAATTCCCTTTTTTCTTTGTTTTATTTTGAACAACTTGTAATATAAGTAAGAGCAGCTTTTCAACTTTTACCTCTTAACTGTAATCCTCAAGTGGAGCTTTTCTGAGTAGGTCTTAGCATTCTCAAGTTAATCTGGAACACTTGGTGGATTTGCTTATTCTTGACTGGGTAAAATTCAAACAGCGCTACTTGCACTTTCTAAATATGTGTAACACTTCCATAAATGTATAACACTCTATCATAGTAAAACTTTCAGAGGTGAACAAAAACTACATGAAAGTTTCACATTAAAAAAATCAGAGCAAAACCTAATATAGACAGTAAGGAGATGACACTTTCACAACAATCAATAAAATGTGGTTCATTGATTTGTCTAAAGAACATAATGCAGTGTATAGAATAGAATGTATTAAATGTGGTTTATTTTTTGGCAAGCCACATTTTTAGCCAGATTTTCAAACTATCAAGAAGATGAACATACAAATTATTGAGAACAGTGATTTCCTTTGCAAAGCTGGAATTTCTATGAATGGATTTCCCAATAAAAAAAAAAAAACTCATAATATTCCAAAACTGCTGTATATATATGACTTTCAATATACTTTTTGATAATGCATATAAACACAATAAAAAAACTTAAATAACCATATGCCAGGTTATTATAGGAAAGGCAACAAAAACTTTAAAAGCATTCTTACCTCTTTGCTTTCTTCTAGTTCTGACTCACTGCTAAACTCTTCAGTATTTAAGTTTTCGAAGTCAGACTCTCCAACAGCAATTGGCACTGTTACAGTGAGGCTGGGGTTGTTTATGAATGACATATAATCGTTTTCATCGATTACATATTTTTCAACACTGCTTCCGGTACCTACACCACTGGTGGTTCCATTCCCATCTTTAAGATAATTAAGTTCTTTGCTTATTTCTATTCCAGTATTATTGGATATGCAGCTGTCTATTTTGTTGCCTTCATGGATCTCTATAACTTTCGGCTTTCTAAAAAAGGTTTTTCTGAAACACTCCCGTATCTTATTTTTCACATAATCAATTCCCTTTTGCATCCTTCCCACTGCAATCTGGAGATTGTTCATTTCATTATCATCATCTGTAGCAGCAAGATTGTCTGAGCTAAATGAACTCAACAGTAAGGCCAGAAAGAGGTTCAGAACCTAAACGAAAAAAAATTATTACATTAATATGCAGTATGCATAAAATAATAACTTAAACGGGGAAATCATAGATCTTTGCTAAAATTAATTCAACAAATGCTTCTTGAAAGCTTACTGTATTTTAGACACATGTCTTAATCACACACTATTTAAAGGACCTGACACCGTCTACCTGCTGCAAGGGCAATATGATAAAACAAGTGCCTTTTCTTTCATACCAAGAAGGATAACAGGAAACCAGAACATCTAAGACTTCAGTTGTCTACTCAAGGTTGCTAGTGGAGAGACAAAAATTTCATTTAGATAGGTTTGGCCAATGAGATAAAAAGATCATTTTAGTCATTTTGCTTCATGTTATCAGTTTGCCTGGAGAATGTCTAGCTTCCTGTGTATAAATAATGAATTTATTTATTTGATAGCCTGGCAATATGTGCTAAAACAGAATACTTTTAATATAAATTCCTTTGTACAGTGGTTACAAATTTATAACAGCCAAAATTTCTAATTGCGAATTGTGTGAGGTTAACACATTTTGCATCAAAGCAAGAATCCTAGTTTGTTTCTTTATTTCTGTATCCAATTTTGTTCGGAATCTAGAGCTTCCTAATTTCCTATTCTGAAAAAAAATTGCATGTCTGTAGTTACCCCACAAACATTCTTTCAAGCAGTCTTACTTGAAATGTACCTCAAAGGAAAGATTAAGTATGATGGCATAAAGAACACCATGTACACACATAATTGAGAAACGTAAGCATTAAAACACATAAATATACAAATTATGCTTTGACATTAATGCTTTTTAGTCAGAACCAAAAGTAAGCTCCTTAATTTTGGTCACTGTCCATATATGTGAATAATTTAAACTGCAATAATTTATTTTCTTTTAATAAAGCAAATTCAGGGAAGGATACATTTTGTCCCCTTCCAAGTCATTTGAATAATTACAGTACATAGCTACAATATAATACTCTATTTTATTGAAATTTATCTTCAAAATTGGGTAAATTGCAACTTATGCTTCTGAATAAGCCAACAGTATGAACTATGAATGTGTAAAGAGCAATTTCAATATAGAATAGACAGTTATAATTTTAGATTTACTGGAGATCATTTTCTTATCAAAGTAATAATAGGATAAAAAAATAATTCAGGCCATAATGGTAATATGGGGATAAAATTAGTCTTCATCAAAACATTTTCTTGAAAAACAAAGAAAAAAACTAATATTTTTGTTCCCACACTTTCACAAATACACTTCAGTTAATCCTCATATCAACCATAAGATTTCAGCTTTCTTATTCAGCTGTCATAGTTGGGAAACTTCAGGCTCAGAGAAGTTAAGTAACTTTCCCAGGCTCAGAGTGCTAGTCCCAAGATTTGAATCTAGGTTATTGATGATAAAACCAGAGCTATCTATTGCATCAGGTTACTGTCTGATCTTGTTCTGAATTAGGAGCATTTGTAATTTATACGTACCACAAGGTTTCCAATGACCATGACCAACATGAAAACGATAAGGCACATGGTTTGGCCAGCAACCTCCATACAGTCCCACATGGTTTCTATCCATTCTCCACACAGCACGCGGAACACAATCAGGAAGGAGTGAAAGAAGTCATTCATGTGCCAGCGTGGGAGTTGGCAGTCACTGGAGATCTTGCAGACACATTCTTTGTAGCTCTTACCAAAGAGCTGCATGCCGACCACAGCAAAAATGAAGACGATGATGGCCAACACCAAGGTGAGATTACCTAAAGCCCCCACAGAATTGCCAATGATCTTTATCAGCATATTCAGCGTGGGCCAGGATTTTGCCAACTTGAAAACTCGAAGCTGTAATTAAGTGAAAAGATATCCTCAGTAGTAATCACAATATAATTTTGGAAGTTAGTTAGACATTGTTTTATTAATATGCCATTTTGTGGACCTACCTCTGAGGGATATAAAATCTCAAACCATACTAAAATTCAAATCCAGAAAAAATAGTTAATAATACATGAATTGTAAATCAAAGCATTAAAAGCAAAACTAAAAAGATAAAATATGTCAGCATAAATAAAACATTTCTGATTGATCAACAGCTATATCCCTGAAAACAAATTAATATTTTGATTAGAGACATTTAAATTGAATTGATTTTAGGAAACTATTGTCACCCTAAGACTATATTTTAGAGTAAAAAGAAATATGAAAAGTATGAGTTACATATTTTAATGGATATTTATAAAATAAAACTAAAACTAATTTGATGAAAAATAACTTACATAAAGGCTTCTTTTCAATTTGAAAAAATACACATTTAATTTCCAATTAAATTTTATATTTTTTTAAATAAATTTTTTTGCCAAATTTAAAAGAGTTTGTTAGACTATTGTTTAAAACGCTTATGGTATTAAATATTTTCCTATAAGTTCCTTTAAAGTAGTTCCCACTAATATAAAACTGATAAAAAGCAAAGGTTAGTTGAGGCCTAAAATTGTTATTTGCATTGCTTTAAAGAATTGAAGCAAAAAAATTTTTGAGTGAATTTAAAACATAGTTTTATAACAATGATTTCCACCATTTTTATCATTCTTAGAAAATAGTCATACTTAGCTTTAAAGAGAATGTTTACGTATCTGAGAATATCACGTGTATTGGTGTAGATTTAAAATATTACTAATAGTAAACGTAAGATACACACTGATTCATTTCCATAATCAATTTTATATCAGTGATGAATATAAACATAGTCTAAGTAGATACCAGTCTGAATGATCTCAGTACAGACAATCCCTCCACATTTGCCAGGCCAAGCTCCATCAAACTAAGGCTGACAATAATTCCATCAAATATATTCCACCCTTCTTGGAAATAATAATATGGATCCATGGCAATGATCTTGAGAACCATTTCTGCTGTGAAGATCCCAGTGAAGACCTAAAGTAAAATAGAGATCACAAACACTGAAAAACTTTTGACACTACAAGAATCTGTAAAGAATATTAAATAGTCCTGAATAAAAATATTTAACACTTAAATGAAGAAATGTGACAAACTAATATAAGGTTTAGCATTTTTTCCAGGGGAGTATTTTAAGTGGATTTGTTTTATTTAACAAATCTGGTAGATATCCAAGAAAATGCTAATTTTAAAGCATTTCCTCATTCATATTGTAAATGTGATACTGAGTAGAAACTACCGAATTACTGCCCTTTTTGGTACACCAGACTTCTCCCATAATCACAGTGAATTTTGTTTTTAGTATTATTGCATTAGGAACAAATCTATATATTAGTTGAAGTTACTCTAAATTTATTTTAAATTTAGTAAAAACCATATTCTTGATTTTTGTGGGCTTTTAAAGGGATACCATCTTATTTCTGTAACTTCATAAATATTCCTGAAATAAGAGTGAGTTTGCCACAAATGTTTGTAATAATATTCTCTGGATGCATGCCTCAGAATTAAGGTTAATGGATTAATAGAGCAAGGAGATGCAGATATAATTGAAAACAGCAGGAGAACATTCTCAGTATGTGTACACCCATAATTAAAATTAATAAATTATTTGAGTGGTTGGTTGAATTTGTTTAACAATAGAAACAAATGAAACAAATTCAAAATTTGTTTTTTTAACTCAAAACCACAGGCTAAGAGACCCAAGGGCATGAAGAGTTACGAAATTACTCTTGCAAAAAAATCTTTTAAAGCAATTATCCTAATTAACAATAAGTAAAAGCTGCATTTTATGACTATAAAGTCAAGCTTACCATTTACAAGGTAAGTCAGCCTTTACCTTGAAGGAACTCTGTCAAAATAACAGTATCAA
Organism: Procyon lotor; assembly: GCA_028646535.1. NCBI lineage: Eukaryota > Metazoa > Chordata > Mammalia > Carnivora > Procyonidae > Procyon > Procyon lotor. The sequence goes on along the minus strand of CM053605.1, from coordinate 56,956,852 downwards.
AGTTATTTAAATTTCTAAAATATCATGTTAATTAAAAGAAATCATTATCCACTCTTAAAAATGTATAAATGCAGCTAACATAGGGGCACTGGAGTGGTTCAGTAGTTTAAGGACCCAACTCTTGATTTTAGCTCACGCCATGACCTCAGGGTCCTGGGAGAGGCAGAACCCCCCACCCCCAGCTCAGCAGGGAGTCTGCTTGAGGATTTCTCTCCCTCTGCCCCTTCCCCAACATGCGTGCCCTCTCTCTCCCTCTTTCTCAAATACATAAATCTTAAAAAAGAAATAAATGCAGTAACGTATTATTTTCCTAAACATAGAAAGACCTTAGGGAAATACCCATCCCAGAAAAAATAGCTTAACTTCAGTTCATCATTCATTCCCTCAAATAGAAATAAAATGTTTTTTAAGTAATCCTGGTGCATGAAAATCCAGATATATGGTAGAATGCACACTGAAAATTATTCCTCTTTTATTTTATAGAATGATTCACCATAGGATTTTTTTCCCTGGTGAATTTAAAATAAATACTGATTTAATGAAATTTTATTTCTTATACTAAGTCTCAAAAGCAGCTGTTTGAATTAGCAACCTGATCATAGAGGTACATTAAACTGAGGTAGAAACCATCCAGGTAAATCATCTATAAATATTTCTTTCTACAGAAATATCATAGGGTGATCTTTTAAACTCTTTTGAAATGACTAGATCTCCTGCATTATAAAAACCTATACTTTTTAAATTTTTTAATTTTTATTATTTTTTTATTAACATATAATGTATTATTTGCTTCAGGGGTACAGGCCTGTGAATCATCAGTCCTACACAATTCACAGCACTGACCATAGTACATACCCTCCCTAATGTCCGTAACCCAGCCACCCTATATCCCTCCCCCCACCCCCCACAACCCTCAGTTTGTTTCCTGAGATTAAGAGTCTCTCATGATTTGTCTCCCTCCCGATCCCATCTCGTTTCAATTTTTTCCTCTCTCCCCACCACAACTGCCTGCGCTGCCTCTTAAATTCCTCATTTTAGAAAGATCATTTGATAATTGTCTTTCTCTGATTGACTTATTTAGCTTAGCATAATACCCCCTATTTCCAACCACATCATTGCAAATGGCTAGATTTCATTTTTTGATGGCTGCAGAGTATTCCATTGTATAAATATACCACATCTTTATCCATTTATCTGTTGATGGACGTCTAGGTTCTTTCCATAGTTTGGCTATTATGGACATTGCTGCTATAAACATTTGGGTGCACGGGCCCCTTTGGATCACTACATTTGTATCTTTAGGGTAAATACCCAGTAGTGTGATTGCTGGATCTTAGGGTAGCTCTATTTTCAACTTTTTGAGTAATCTCCATACTGTTTTCTAGAGTGGCTTCATCAGCTTGCATTCCCACCAACAGTGTAGGAGGGTTCCCCTTTCTCCACATCCTCGCCAACGTCTGTCATTTCCTGATTTGTTAATTTTAGCCATTCTGACTGGTGTGAGGTGCCGTCTCACTGTGTTTTTGCTTTGTATTTCTCTGATGCCGAGTGATGTTGAGCACTTTTTCATGTATCTGTTGGCCATTTGGATGTTTTCTTTGCATAAATGTCTGTTCATGTCTTTTGCCCATTTCTTGATTGGATTATTTGTTCTTTGGGTGTTGAGTTTGAGAGGTTCTTTGTAGATTTTGGATAGTAGCCCTTTATCTGATATGTCATTTGCAAATATTTTCTCCCATTCTGTTGGTTGTCTTTTGGCTTTGTTGACTGTTTCCTTTGCTGTGTGAAAGCTTTTGATCTTGATGAAATCCCAGTAGTTCATTTTTGCCCTTGCTTCCTGGCCTTTGGTGATGTAAAAACCTAAACTTAAATGTACATTCTTTCATCTAAAATGTAATCCCAACATGAAATTCCTTTTAAAAAGGAATTTTTAAAAATAATATTTTAATTATAAATTGCGTTTAAAATTATATTTACTTATATCCTTAAATATTTTCAATTTAGGTCCTAAAAATCATTGGTATTGTTTTTTGGTACATTTTAATCTAGTTTAAACTGCTTTGTCGGTGGTTACAAATTTTTGAAAATTCCTTTTCATTCTAGCAAAAGTCAATCCAGCATGCTGATTTAATGCCTATGTTTACATGATTTTAAAATTCCATCAAAAATTCTAAGAACAGAAATGTGTAAGCCTGATGATTCACAGACATGTACCCTGAGGCAAATAGTACATTATATGTTAATAAAAAAAATTCTAAGAACAAAAAGAACTGGCAACCCCTGGATATATATCAGATTATGTAAATAATTCCCATGTATGGTTTATAAGAATGCTAATGTGTGGTTTATTAACGTACATTCAGCTGCCTTTGAATTTTCTATATCACAGAAACTTTTTAAGACTCAAGACAATAAAAAATATATCAAAAATTTATTGGACTTAGACTAATTCTATCTTGTTTTCTTGAAGAAGCTTTTTGTCTTTTGAAACTTTGGGTTATATGCTTCTGTAGCCACTCATTCATTCAGAAAAAAACTGCTGAACTCCTAAATGGAAGACATTTTGCTGGTCTTTAAAAATATAGTAATAATTAAGATATACAAACTCAAGACTGCATAAACCTAGCTCATTTAGGCTGATAAATTTCCTACGGATAATGAATTTATAGGCTTCCTAATCATCCAACTTCTTTAGTGAGGAGAGAAATTCAGTGAAAAGTTCCTAACCTATTGTACGTGATGACACATGATAACTAGCAAGAGTGTAAGTGTTAAGGATAGAGATGAGAATCAGTCTGGGAGTCTGGACCAAGAATAAAGAAATTCAGAGCATTTTGAGTTGTTTTGGAGGGTACCACACTTAGGATGATCAAATGTTGGGGCATAAGTTATTATTTCAGGGATGGAAAGGTTTTCCTATTGAGTATTTACTTAGGAAAGTTCTGTTGATGTACATTAAAAGGAGAAATGTTCCTTTAAAGGCTGAGTATTGGTCAGTTTGCTCTTTAGAACCTCTACTTGCCCAGACTGATGTTCCATTTTTTTTTTTGTAGTGAATTTGATGTGACTGTAGTCTACTTTTGCTGCATTATGATTAGCCCCTTTTAAAAATGATTTTAGTTTTATTATTCCCATGCCTTTTGGATACACATCTTTACATATTTTTTGTTGTTGTTGTTGATTGGGTGGGGAAGGTGAAATTGATATATACTTAAAGAAAAATGATGAGAAATCATTTCACATTTATGGTGTTCTTTCCTCATCTGTCAGATGAGGATATTCATTGACATGACTCATAAGGTCTGCATCTAAAATTCTTGGATTTCTGTCGGCATTATACTGCCTACCAAATTTTATTTGGAAATTGGTGTACATACAACTATTACACAAGGCCCTCATTATAAATTGTTAATTTGGAGGCAAGACAGCTTTATATTATAGTAGGAAAGGAGTTAGATGGCTGGATAGCACTCTTTCATTGATGCAAGATGTCTCCAGGTGAATTTTAGAATTTGGCTCCTAAGTGTTTTATCTTTCAATAATCAAGAGTTATTTTTTTCCTTCGAAGAGTTATCATGTCCCTTTCCTGAGATTTTAAATTCATACCCTATACCACACCATTTAATTGAAGTAATTTTCCCAATTGTGTTTCTTTAGGCTTTTCTTTTGCAAATGACCTGTAAGATCCTTAGTACAGGTGCCATGTTCTGAATTCCCTTCAGGGTCCAGCAAAATAAGGGGTATCATGAACTCTTAATCACTGGTTACGATGAGAGTTATAGTAAGACAAGTAATCGGGTTAAAGAACTACAAACCTCTATCTGTATTCCCTGAAGAAAGGGTTACCAGTTAGTTGGGAATGTTTGTATGATAAAGAGATTGTCTAACCTACTACGACTGATGGAAGATTTCTTGCTTATAAAGTCTCTAAGGTGAGTGCATGAGTTTTATAATGGTTAAAATAAAAACAAAATAAAGCATCTTAGAGAAACTCAACAGATATTTGAGGTCTCCTGATAGTCAAATTTAATTAATCAATGCAATTAGTGGAGAAGTGATGTAATTTTTATGTCTCCAGAAACAGGATACAAATGGGGCACACTGATCTAAATAAACCTGAAAGTTCTGCAAGTCTTTTACAGGACGTTCATTTGTTAACAATTCAACCCAAACCCAGATGCCCTTATTTATAAGGTATTATGTAATCATTTGAGTAACTATATAACTACTCCATAGAAACTAAATTTTTTTAAATGAGCAAACTATAAACTCCATAAAATATGCATTACAACCATCCATGGTGTATAATATAGTCCAAAGTTAGCTAAGTACCTGTGATATAAGAAATATATTCTCTCCCCCTGCCCCACCTCCCATTTCTTCTTTCTCTTTTTTCTCTTTCTCTCTCTCTCTGTCTCCCTATGTATTGATTTTTTTTTATTATTTGTCATATAACTAAACATATAAAATTTTCTATACGTATTTATTATAGAGCTTGTTATGGGTGTAACATACGATATATGGGAAGCTATGAAATGCTTTATATGTATGATACTATTATTAATAATAACAGGAGCTTTCAGCTATTAGAAACAGTTTACATATTTTCCTACTCTTATGGTTAGAAATAGTTAATTCAGGTCTGTTTCCTATAATGTGCACTCTCTACCTTGATGAGCCTTGTATCCCCATTGCTAACCTCAGCTTGTCAATGGTTTTACAACAATCTGTCAGTCATCAGTCTTCCATCCTACTTCTGTACCTCATTATCTCCATTGCTACACATTAAGTTACAGAATTTTGGAACTAGAAGAGACATGAAAAATCATCTTGTCCAATATATTCTACTCATGGGAAAACAGACCCAAAGATCTAAATGGCTTTTTCAAGAGCACCCAGTTATTTAGCATGGACTATTGGATTTAAATCCAGATTTGGTGCTTTAGTTTAGTGCTTTTCCATTTGATCATCCTGTAATCCAACCTCTCTTATCCTGTGCTTCCAAACTCTAGTGTTTCAACATTGGAATTCTATAAAACCTCAATTTCCTGCTTCACTCTGGCAAATTTCCAAAATTTCTTCCCAACTGTTCAACTTTCCTAACTGTTCAGTATCTTGGGAAAAATACAGGAGCTAGAGCAGAACTGTTTTCCATCAGTATTTCAGAGAAAGGTTAATAGCATATATTAGAGGAAGGAAATTGTTTATTGAGCACATGCTAGATGCCAGGCTCAGTATTGTTTTCATATTACTTCATTCAGTCTTCACAACAGCTCCGGGAAATGGGTATCATTATATCCATTTCAAAATAGAAAACAAGGACTCAGACTTTTTATCAGACTTGTCCAGATGCTACATTATTAGTAAGCGTTGGCAACGAGGCCAAATCCAGTTCCATCCGACTCCAAAACCCATATTCTTTCACGAAAACATGCTACTTAAGCAGCCCATATGAGTAGGAAACAACCAGTTGGTTATTTATTGTGCCACAACCATGTAATCACTGTAGGAGATACAAAGGAAAAATGGACATGACCTTGAAGAATATGAATAATTGAGGGGATTTGAGTCAGAACACTCTAGATGTGGATGTAGAAAACAGTGACTATTTTCCCATATGTAAATATATAAACATGTGGTGTGTGTGTGGTACAGTGACACGGCTGTTCTGATGGGCCAATAGTGGCTGGTTAGGAAACAATGGACAATAAGATGGTATAGAAGGTTGGGATCAGATGGGGAGTCCTAAATATCAGATAAGACTGTTGAACCATAAATACAGATAATAGATACTTCAGCAAAGTGCAAACCTATTGAGTGCAGAGTGTTAAAAATATTATTTTAATCATAGTTATAAGATTAAAAAAGAGATACCTTGAAAGAAGAAATAGTGGGCCTTCTTATCAACTTGTATATAAAAAATAAAGGAAAAGTAAGTCAAAACGGCTATCAGATTTCTATCTTTGCAGTTGGAAGGCTCTTTGAAGCTGGGAGACTACTACTAGAGGTAACACAAGACTGAACTGAGATAGTTAGGACTTTCAATAAGCTGTGAGAAAGATGGTCTTTCAGCTGTCACACATTGTGTTTAAAGTTCTCCCTTAAACCATGTTCTGTAACAGTGGGAAATATAGGACCAGGGCACAGCTTATACCACAAAATTAGATAATTCCTACAGTTGCTGAGTACATAAAAACATTGAGTGGAAAACATAGCCTTAGGAGACATAAGAAGTCCAGAAAAGAAGGCAGACATGGAGTGATTGGAAAGATCAGGGAACTGTCATTAAAAAAATCCATTCACAGGTGCCAAAGATGAAGAAAATCCCAAGAATCTGGTAGATGTTCTACTAAGTCAAATAATGGAGTAAAGTTGAGCTTACTTACTGGGGAGACATTTATGTAATTGTCTGCCCAGTATTCCCTTTTCAACTTCGGTTGGAAATTGTTCCTCCACCTGTATGATTGCTCAGGTCTTTCATGTTTTCACATGGCTCCACCTTCTGCCTCTGATTAAACCAGAAGTGGGCATCTGACCTTAGCTATGCCAAACAAGAGTCCTATCGTGAGTCTTTGAACTAGAACTGAAAAAGAGAGAGTTTTTTTCCAGTGCAGAGATTACAAGTTGTAAAACCAGTGAGTTACGGCTGAGCATGTTTCCTGACCCAGAGACAAAAGATGAAGTGAACATTTGGGCTACATCCAAGCTCTTGGTTAAAGCATTTCCTGAAGCTCAAGTGCAAAATTACCTTTTATATGGTTTGGGTAGTTCATCTTTTTCTTTCCATTCTAGGAGTCAGTTATTAATTTTCCTTTAAGCTAGTTTGAGTTTGTTTATATCTTGTGCCAAAAAGGAAGCTCTAGGGTAATCCTTCTCTTACTTGTTTATCCATTTCAATTTTCTCATATAAAGGAGGAAGTGTACATGTACATGTACAGTAAGTGTACTGTGCATACACATACACAGATGCCTGCTCAAATAATTTGAACGAAAAGTATGGCTAAATTACAAATTCATTTCACCAACTATTTCTCTTGTGTGAATACTACTGGAGCATTTTATTAAGTAATTCAATTTGAAACAACTACGTCCTCTTTTGTACAGAAATCAATCTTTATATATTTCCTTCAATGGACATGATTTCTTCAGAGGCTATGCATATTAAAACTGTATTTTTGTGAGGCCAGAATTAGATTATAATTTTTCTGGACCTATATTTCAGCGAGAATGATGGTAAAAATTTTAAGGAGCTTACAACTGGTAAGACACTATGGTCAATTAGCATGGACATTGGTGTAAGCAATCAACATTCATACCAGTTGAATTAATTAATTAATTAATTTTTAGATGTTTTATTTATTTATTTGACAGAGAGAAAGAGAGAGAAATAGTTAATTATATAGTTAATAGTTAATCACTAGTAGGCAGAGAGGCAGGCAGAGAGAGGGGGAAGCAGGCTCCCTGTTGAGCAGAGAGCCCAATGTGGGGTTCGATCCCAGGACCCTGAGATCATGACCTGAGCCGAAGGCAGAGGTTTTAACCCACTGAGCCACCCAGGCACCCCAGTTGTTATTATTTTTTAAAGATTTTATTTATTTATTTGTGAGAGAGAGAGAGGCAGGGAGAGAGGAAACACAAGCAGGGGAGTGTGAGAAGGAGAAGCAGGCTTCTTGCTGAGCAAGGAGCCCAGTTCTGGACCCTGGGATCATGACCTGAACTGAAGACAGATGCTTAATGACTAAACCACTTAGTTGCCCCTGTACCAGTTGAATTTTAGATCTTATTGCTGAGATTCCCTACACAGCACAAATGGATTTTTTCTTTGGTCTATATCTCCCACCCCTACCAGAGGAAATAAGTAAATTTCAAATGAACTTACCAAGTTTCCTACAGTCAATACACTACTGAATTGACCAGTCATTGGGTAGTGCTCCATGGCCATAAAGAGGGTATTTAAAACAATGCAAATAGTGATGGCAAGATCAACGAATGGATCCATAACAATTAAATTCACAAGGTGCTTTACTTTTAACCATGCATCACAGCAGTCCCAGATCAGAAACACATTGGCAAATCTGTACCAGCATGGTGGACATTTCTGTCTAGATTCTTCAAGTTCTAGGGGAATAATAAAGAGAAAGAGTAGTAAATAACAATAAAAATGAATTGTTGTTGCTACAGATTATACATTATTTTATAAAATCAGTGCTTCTACCTGGGGATGGAAGTTCATATTACTTAGCTTAACAAACTTGAGAAGGCAATCCTATTACTTTCACAAAATATTCATTAAAAATTTCATGTAAACATATAAACATCTTTCTCTTTTAATTAAATACAGAAAATAAACACTGTCAATTTAAAATTTTACTTCAAATTAACTAACTTTATTACCTAATAACTAGGTCATTATTGATTATATTGCCATATTATTTTTATCGAAATAAATTTTATTTTTTATTACTTATTTTATTTTATTTATTTGAGAGAGAGAGAGAGCATGAGGGGAGAGAGGGAGAAGTAGAGTCCCTGCTGAGCAGAGAGCCAGATGCTGGGCTGGATCCCAGGATTCCCACCTGAGCTAAAGGCAGGTGCTTAACTGACTGAGCCACCCAGGTGCCCCAAAACAATTTTTAAATACGCCTTACAGAAATATTAAATGTATCAAACATTTAATATTTCTGTTGAAAGTGTCTATTTAAGAACGCTGTCTAAAGCTGTGCTCGTTATTAATGTGTGGGACCAGTTCTCTCTTCTGATTGTCTCCACATCAGCATTAATCTTGCACACAATGAGAATGTAGAATGTCCTTTTTTACTATAGATTCAAACCCATATCACTCATGTTATTCATATTACTCGTATCTTTCAGAATTTTAACATAAAATATTTTTCAAAGTTGCTAGTAATCTTAATAGTTGAAACTTGTTATAATTATTATGTGACTGTTCCGATATCATACACACCAACAGGACAAGATACAAAATGTAAGTTATATTTTCTGAAGAACACATGTTAAATACTACTTATATACAAGACTTATAAAATTGCAGGACTAATGTAATACCCTCTAAACTTTATGAAGTGGAGAATTATTTAATGAATGAAGAGGGGAATAATAGTTGCTGCCCAATCCCACATGTCAAAGTCAAGAAGCGTTTGTGTGAGCTCTCCTTTGGAGGAGTGTAATGGCTTCTGGGTATGTGGAAGATGGAGAAGAGATCTTTTCTGAGGGTCAGTGTTGAACACAGGTTTTCATTTGTTCAGTTCATTCACATGCCTCCCCCCACCACATCACTACCTCCCAGCCCGGAGAACAGACTAAAGCTTGAAAGAGATATTTCCTTGTGCTTTTACATGTACACTTAAGAAAGGAAGTGTATATTCTGATTGTTTAAGGATATTGTAACAATGATAAAAACTCACTGACATAATATGGAGTGGGGGACTACCACTCTGCAGACAAGATAATGAGTTAAGAAAAAGGAACAGTATTAGTTTTTGTAACCAGTGTAATAATACTGTATTTTATATATCATCTACTGAGGTCTGTTATACTGTTCTGATCTTGGGTAATTGACTTTGGTAATTCTGTGAGAAGAAGAAATAGTTCCACAAAGCATATAGTCATGTAAAGCTGACTTATCTCATGTCTTTCTTCTTACCTTCCATTGTGTTGGTCAGGATGCTAGCTATGCTCATTGCTCTTTGTCTTCCAGAGGAATCCTCCAGCATCTCCATTGAAATCTGATAAGAGCTTAGCCTTCTCTTTCGGACTTCCGTTTCAGTGGTGGTGCCCTGCAAACCAAATACTGATGGTTCAAACCACCCTTTCGTTGAATAATACAATACCACATAGCATTTCTTTGGAAAATCATGCTACATGCAGTTTTTCCAGGTAATAACTTTCAAGTAATAATAACATATTGAGTTTATTAAGTTGTAAACACTTTTAAAAAGTTATCACAGGTGATAGTGTTTAACAAGAATTCACCAGTTAGATGTAATTGTATAGGGCAAGTTTGTTGCAGGAATGTTTTAATTAATCTGTTGGAATTTCAGAGAAATTTTCATAAGCGTGCTAAAGTCATATATTTTTTCATTTCACTCAAATGCAGATTCTTTTCAGCTTATTTCAATGATTAATAATCAGATCAATCTTCTCCCCCCCAAAATAATAGGATTATAATGTCACAAGGCTTAATTGTTTTCTTTGAAGCTGTGTTGACAATATTGACATATATGGGCCAATTTTTTTCCATGCACAAACACAGATGTACAATGAAATGTGTGTGCTTTCCTGAGATTTCTTTGATTATTTCTATATGCCATCCTATAAGAAATCAAAACATTTTAGAGTCATTTTAATACATATCAAAACATTGTAGCATCCCTGTAATACTGATATTTGTGTGGAAACAATATATGGAAATTATCCATATATTGGTCATGATAATACTGAATTTTAAGTATATTAAATTTCCAGAATATAAATAAATATTATATAATTCTATGTGAGCATACATTTATAATAACAATTTAGTTATCACAATGGAAGTAGGTCTACTGAATTTGCAGATATGTTTTCTCTCAGACTCTAAAAACTCTAAGGCATTTGAAAGCTAATGGTCCCATATGATTCAATTGGTTCTAAAGATTTATTGTTTTTCATTCAATAAATTATATACTATTTTTGAGGCATTTCGTTTTGGGGAAGCAGGATGGTATAACAGGCTAAACCGCCCAGGCTTTGATTATTTCAAGTTGGTGTGTAATGTCAGTAGTAGCTAACTTATCTATTATCACCTCTGGCGGAAGTTGTCCAGTAGGTGAGGTTAGAGCTGACGGTCCACCCACCAAGGAAACCACACCATTGCAATCCACAGTGCTGTGCATCTTCCCATTTGCTGGAAGCCCTGGCACCATCCTGGATGACATACTGGCCTGACTAACGTTACTGTTGCGTCGCTCTCCATGTCTGTGCGGCACAAACAGTGAGTCTCTCCTGCTCTCGCTGTCTTCAAATGTACTGTGCTCATCATCAGCAAAGTCATTTTCAGAACCGACGTCCTTTGCTCGACCTCTGAAGCTGAAAATGCTTGTTTTGCTATTGCGCCGTGGAGAAAACAGGGAGCCACGGATACTTAACAGAGACTGGAGAGAGAGCAGGGAAGAAAGGAATTGTGGTGGGGGGGAGGGAAACACAGTTACTTAACAGAAGTCTTAATATTGGAGAATCGATTTGCATTTGGATTAGAATAGTTTTGCTCTTAAACACAGGTAATCAAGTTTATAGAGAACACATACATTTTGATACTTTTATTAAAGACCACAATACAAATTTAAGTATAAAGATTGTTTTGTTCTGACTAAGAATCCTAATTTGCAATTTGCTAAGTGCACAACCATTTCATTTGATCCTAACTTTAATACTGTGAGGTGAATTTTGTTATCATAATGTTACCGGTCTGAACGTGATTCTGGAAAGGACAGATAATTCATTTTGGAGGAAGTGGTGGTTAAACAAACAGTAGATGGCTTTTACTCTGAGATGCTGTGGTCTGAAGCATCTGGAAATAAGTTATGGCTCAAGAGAGATTGTTGACTCAAATTTAAAATATCTGTACCAAATACGTTACTTCTAGACAATGATTTAAAAACGAAACTAGTATCTCTCTGTTCTCTTCTTTTGAATTCGAAAAGGAAATTAGTTTACTCTCTTTCTGGATCTGTTTGTCTCTGTCCACGTGGGAATAAAAGTCATGAAACTTACCTACGATGCTGTCTTCCAAATTTGCTAATAGTTTCCCAAATAGCTACTAGTGATTCACCTTAAGAGAATATATGTCCTAACAAACACAACAGAGAGAATTCCTAAAGTGCCGTATGAGTTGCTATTATTACTTAAAATTCAACACTAGATTAAAAAAGCAAGACATGTATACATGACTTTACCAAAGAGGGTGATGTAGAAGACAGCTTATCCTTCTGATCTCACTTTAATTTTACTAAAAGGAACTGGATGATTCAGAACTTTATTTTATTACATGTGTTCACAAATAAATTGAGCAAATGGTTTTTGGTACTAGAAAATGAAGATTTAACATGAAATGCATTCTTTCACCTTTTGGATGAATTTTAAAGTAGCAGCACCAAATATCTCTATTCTAGCCTTGGTCATAGTTTTCAAAAATATCTCTATTCAGTCTGTGGAATCTTTGTTTACTCTCCTCTTTGTTAACAATGACATTCCCCACTGCTCCCCCTGCTTGGACTCTCGTGACCTCTCCAACCAGTCTTCATAGCCAGGGTTTTATATGTATGTATATATATTTATATATGTATATATATGTACACACATATGCATACATATCCATATGGCCACAGCAAATATTCCTGTACCTTCCCATTCTTCCTCTAAACTTCAGTATAAAGCCAAATAAAATAACTTTAGTGGGAAAAAAACATAGGAAAGACAGACTCCATCAAATTTATTTTTGGATCCTCTGCCTAATTAGGTCATGCTGATTTTCTTGGGCCCCATTTTTAGCTTTATTTTTATGGCTTTTCCCAGACTGCAAAGCACCAGAATAATCGTTGTTGCCCTCTGTCATGGTGATGTTCTGGAAATATATTATTCATTAAGAAATGTGCCCTTGTTTTGGACTTAGTTAAAATATCCACAGGAACTATTATTCATTATCCAGCTTGTTCAACCCGAGACTGTGCCTTTGTGACTCTCAGTTTGCACACAGTTGGCTACCCAACGTCAGAGAGTAGTTGGACTGATTTTCTAGTTAATCAGAGTGATCAAGAAATCAGATATCATGAAGACTTAAACTCAACCCCCAGTAATAAAGAATGGTAATGTTTTAATCTCCTGAGACTCAAGTTTAATTATCAGTATAATACTGGCTATTATCAGACTTGTGTTTCAAAACTTTAGTGTATATTTTTAGTCCCAGTTTTTTTTGACTTGGGATTCAGTAAGTAGGGGATAGGACTCTGGAATCTGAATATTCAATACACATTCCAGGTGATTCTAATGCAGGTACTAGAAGATACTAAGTTTGTCTTGCATTAATCCCTAGGATGGTTCAGTGTAATCATCTTAATATTCGTATGTTCAGCGACTGTCTTTGGAAACCAAAAATCAGTCTGTATGACATTGGTTGAGAGTATATGGTATGTGTGCATGTTTATAATGTATCTGGTACATGCCTTTAATTTGCATGTTTTTATGTTGGGGTGTTCTCAAAGGCGTTCCAGAATTTTGAGTTTATCTGAAACTTCTATTCACTCTTTGGAAAGTATAATAATGGGTGTGAGCACAGCTTTCAAGGCAACAGAGACTGAAAAAGAAGATAACAAAAATAGTATTCAGAGAAAATAAACCAAAAATAACACACTAGAAGATGCAGCAAAGCAGAGGAAATACCCACAGCTGTGGCAGCCCTTTCTCTAAGGAAAACAAGCTTTTATGCTTTAAGGACCAAAAGGCCATTTTTCTTTGCCTCAAGCATGGCCAAACATGAATCCCGGGTAACTTTATTTTTTTTGCCTTGTTCCAAGAAGGTAAATATGAACTTTCTCTCTTATAATTTTCATTAACAAAAAGGAAAACAGAAGTAATTATGTATGTAAAACACAATCTTGCATGTAGGGATTGAACTTGAAGTCAGTTGGGAAAAGTCCAGATGGAAGATGATGCAGAGAATGTAGATGTTCTAGTGGAAACATGTAAAGTGAGTATTGGAAATGCTTACTAGCATTTCAAGTTAACTATCTCTACCTATCAATGTTTTCAATAAATCAACCAACTATATCTGGTTATAGCAGCAAACCTTCTGGTTTAAAATAAATTGTTGCGGTGTGTCCAAACAACATAGCTAAAATCTTTGGAGGGGATTCACTTTGCATTGTACACCCTTAAGTACCTTTTCACGTTGTACTATGAACACTATTTATCTATTTGAAGATAAAATAATGAAATAAATGTAAAATAATATTTAAAAATTTATGTTAGTAGAGGGCAACATACCCATAATTTGTGGCCTTTCTGCCTAGACATTTTCAGAAGATAAATTTGTTTTAAATGCATGCCACGTCCACCTTATGCTTCCTATTCCTACTACCTTCACTGATTCTCTTTACTGTCATAGAGCCCTTTTGGTTTATACAGCCAGGAATTGTATACTGCTTCTGGTATATTTTTGCTTGTGAGTTGTGTTAATGCTCCCTGCCTGTCTTTACTGGGATTTGTAAATATCAGTGTTCATAGGATCGTTCTTACTTTTGAAATATCTCCCATCTGTCTATCTGTCCATTTATCTATCTACCTATTTGCCTACTTACTATCTATCTATAAATACTATAAAATGAACTATATATAACATATATATGTATATGTGTATATGTGTACACACATATACTGTAACCAGTATATGTGTATACTGATTCTGCTTTTAGTATTAAAACTCTGGCTGCCACCTAATTTCTTTCTGCTCTTGCCTCTCTGTGGTTCACTCAACACAGGCCTCCTGGCTGCTCCTTCAGGATTCCAGGCATAGTGCTGCGCCAGGGCCTTACACTTGGCTCTTCCGTGAGTCTGGGATGCTCTTCGATGAGACAATCTCTTCCTTTGCCTCTTTACAAATCTTTGCTTAAATGTCTCCTTTACAGTGAAGACTTCCCAAACCACCCATTTAAAATTTTTACATCCACTTAGTGCTCCTGATCCCCTTTTCGTGATTTGCTTATTTTTTCATATAGCACCTTTCACCTTCTAACATAGTCTGTAACTTATTTATCTTATTTATTGTCTGTCTTCTTTAGTATAAATTCCCATGAGGTCAGTGAATTGTATCCTTCTTTGGTTCACAAAGTATTTCCATTTTCTAGAACTATTTTTGCCACATAGTAGGTGGTCAATAAATATTCGTTGATTGGCTGAATGAACTAATCCAGTTTCTATTTGAGCATGGTGATGAAACGATGATGGAAACAATATTGTTTTCAAAAACATAAATGTGCTTTTGTAAATATTGCTACTGTGCATACACCTTTGTGATAATTGCAACTACTTAAAAGTTTTTAGTTTCCCTCATTGGGAATCATTCACTAATTTTAACTTAGTAAGAGCTTTACTATTTGTCACATAAGGTTTCTATATGTTGCTTAATCTTCACAACTCTTTAAGGTAGACATTATTACCCCCTTTTACAGAAATCTTACAAAAATACAAGTCACTTGAGTAGGGTCACAGAACTCACTTGGGAGTTGAGATATGAACACAAGCCTCTATGACGTCAGTCACTATGGTATAGTGTCAAATACTCCTAATCCTAATGACTCCTATAGTCCTAATAAGGCTAAAAGGTCAAGATGACAAAAAAAAATCTGGTCAGAGAAACTAACTTGCCCAGTAGAGCTTCCAGTTAATTGCAAATATGTTATACTTATTTAAACCATACTTTATATTTGTTTTATGCAAGATAATAATTGGACCTGTTGATATTGGCGTTATCTGAGGGAAAATGGTTTTTATATTTTAACTTCTCATGTGTGCACATCTATTTCATCCTACTATGAGAATTCAAATTATTAATATGTGGTTTATTTTTTTAAATTTTATTTACATATTCAATACAAATGATAACCATCCATTGATAACTTGCATATGCTCTTTCCTCCCAACCAAGAGCTAAACACTATGCTGAATTTGTGCTTATCACTCCAATTTTTAAAAACGTTTTTGTTCTTTATAAGGAGGGTATCATACCTCTTGGTTGATACATAGTTTTTTGCTTTATCTTAATTATATAGTGTCCCTCAAAGCATTATTTTTAGGGTACAATTCTGACCCAGACTAATATGATTAGAAGAGTTAATAATTCATAGCACATGAAATTCTAGTCGAACCAAATAGTGTTCAAAGTCATAATGGTACTTATCACAGAGTTCATAATTATTTACTCTTTACATTATGCAACTCATAAAATGTATTAACAAACAGAGAACTACTTTCCCTCTTTGACTTGAAAAGAGCTGAAGAACTGTGTAGTTGGCATTAAGTCAGAGCAAAAATAGACTGTCTTCAGTTTAGGGCTCTTCCAAGAGCATTTAGGTCATCATTTCATTCTAATATCTCATAGCGTGACACCGTGTCAGCATAATGGAGACTTATGACAGCATGGTGCACATATCAAAAGATCAAGGCAAAATCCAGAGACATTTCTTTCAAAATTCATGCATATGTGGCAATTACAAGCTCAGATAATAAAGGCAGACACCCATATGCAGAGGTAATAAATTCATTTGAGGTGTCAAAATGAATAAGGTAAACAAAAGATTGCAAAACTCTCACTGAAGAGAAGTCTGGTAGCTAAATTTTACCCCTCTCACCCCCCAAAAAAAGAAAATTGAGAAACATGGTCTCAAAATAGTGTTGTTTAAAGCTGATTGCCTTAAAAGTTATTAATGGTTTAATAAAAATCTCTTTTAAAAACAGCTTATGATACAAATTAAATAATCATGTTAAATGTTAGTACCCTGTCCCTCATTTATATCAGATATTACAAAAATATACCAAAACAAAATACAGTAATTACAAAGCAATAGCAATGCCAGGACAAACTGGAGCACTTCGTAGGAAACCATACCTGATGAGGGGAGTAGAATTTCTTGTCACTTGTCAGTCGGTTTCCATCCATGGAGAAAAGGAAGCTTCTTCTTTTGACACTATCCTCCGATTCAGATTTGGGAAACCTGTCTCCCTCTCCTTTGTTGTTTCTTTCAAGATGCTCCCTTTGTCGTCTTTTCTTCCTTCGGTTCCTCCACTCCTTAGCGCTTTTAGAACTTAACTTTGATGCTTCTGAAGAGCTTTCCAGGAGCTCTCCTAACCCACCTATTCCACTGAAATCTCTTGATGCAGCTGATGCTGCTGCAACTGCCTGTTCAAAGACAAAGCCAGGCACTGTTTACACCAAGTAATTATGGAAACAGTTGACTATGGTACAAATGTTGTCATTAAGACTGTTAACAGTAGGTAAACATTGTGTCTTCTGGTCATTTCATTGTGTCTCAGAGAGTTTACTTAATAATGACAATTTAAAACAGTATAAAGCAATATACTAACCTGTGCATTAAAGCAGGAAAAGTCTGGTTTAGCACATCTCTTGGAGAGGTTTTAAAAAAACTCAACTCTTTTGAGCTTAGCTTCATTTTCAAGGAAAATTGCTCTCTTAAAAATATCTTCTACATTTTAAAAGCAAATGTTCTCTAGTGGTGGTTGCTGGTCTGATTACGATTCCAATTCCATCCACAGGCTTGTTCTTCTCACATGTGATCGTGAACAACCGAGTGGTATTTTTTCTTTCTAAATCTAGATCTAAGACTTTTTCTTTTCCCTTTTTGTGAACTAAAAGCATTTAAAGTGTCTACTATTTTACCACTAGATAGAAGTACTGGGAATATATTGGCTCCCTTGACCTCTTCCCCCATTTGAATTCCCTTAGTACTATCATTCACATCCCTGGGGTTATGTTAATCCCAGGTTATGTTAATAAACATGATTAATTTATTACATTGCACTTTTAGTTTTAATTTTTTTAATGTTTGTAAAATTTCTATTATTATTATAAATAGCAAATGATTAACATATCAATGTTAGTAAGTACCTGAAATAATCATTGAAGGGATTATGAGATCTTTTAAAAATATTTTTATGTTTTAGCACTAAGTATATTTAATCATTTTGAATTTTTGAGTATACTAAAGAAATAATCAGCTCTAAGGTGAAGCACGGCAGATTGTTTTGTAATGAATAGTATTTTTAGACTGGAAGTGATCTAACCATGATTAGAGGATATGAAACAGTGATATAGTTCCTATCAAAGCTGAGTTCTCATTAAGTATATTCCTCTTTTTAAATATAATCATGGAAGTGGAAATCATTAAATTGTGAGAATACCATTTCAAGTCTTTACATATGTCATTACTAAATACAAACAGCTCTGATTTATGTACTCATTTTGTTTTATTTTTTCCACTAGATATATGCTAGATAGGAATTTTGTTAAATGGGTTTGTAAACATTGCCTAGTATGTCACCTGATATAAAAAGTGTCTAGTGAATATTTGGTGAATAAAGATAAAAAGGTATTATGCTGTCAATTGTTTCAAACACTGGAGTGGGGGTGGGGGAAGAATAAGACCTATATAGACTTGAATTTTCAAGGTTTCGTAAAAGGCTATGTGTCAGAATGGTCTGTATAATAGAAACATTTTAGGAAAGAAGAGAAAACTATTTATAGTGAGTTTGACAACACATGCTTTTGTTTTTTTGTTCCTGAGGAGAAGCAAACCCTTCACAGTAGCTTCCATTTATGAATCTCATCTCTACAATTACAAAGAAAAAAAAAGGTTTAAACTAAAGGTGCTGGGGCACCTGGGTGGCTCAGTGGGTTAAAGCCTCTGCCTTCGGCTCAGGTCATGATCTCAAGAGTCCTGGGATCAAGCCCCACATCGGGCTCTCTGCTCAGCGGGGAGCCTGCTTCCCCCTCTCTGTCTGCCTGCCTCTCTGCCTACTTGTGATCTCTCTCTGTCAAATAAATAAATAAAATCTTTAAAAAAGATGAAATAAAATAAAGGTGCAATAAATACAAATTCTCTAGGATTCTCATGATCCCAGGGCTGGGAGCCATAGTACTACATACAGTATTAAATATGTGTTTTGGGCTTAGCAATGAAAATGTACATAAAATGTAAAATGGATATTTGTTTATATTGAATACTATATTCAATTTAAGACTCAGTATAAAACAATGCCTAGCAATTAAATGGGAACAGTAATTCAGAATTTAAGTATTTATGGAATTACATACTGTCATATAACCAGATTTTTATTGAACTCTTGATTGTTAATATCACTTTTAATATCAGTAATGGAAGTTGAGAAATATTAAAGGGCTTTTGTCAATATGAATGAGGCTAATGTAAATATATATAAAATATATAATATATATAAAATAAAGTGAATAAATGAGCCACTTATTTGTAGCAAGTTAAATAAAATTACTTAGTACTTAATACATAAAAAGTACATAATATTCAGCACTTGTTGACAGAATGAATATACATATATTTATTTTTATCCAAATAAAGTCCTTAATTCTTCTTTCCACTTTGTATACACAGTAACGCAGTGCAACGCATAGTGTTAATCATTTATTGACTTGTTTGTAGTTAGAAACAAAGGAAGCGGTGGTAATATTCCTTTGCCATAATCCTGAAACTCATGTTCATTTAAATCACTTCCGGAATTTGTTTTGCATAAGACATGATTTCCCTACCTATTTTGGATAACAGTTCAAGTACTCAAAACTAAAGCATTTCTAAGGCAACAATGGTAACCTCCCAACACAACACATTTTCTATGTCACGTATCAGCTCAATCTGTCACTTGTTCCACTGCCAGTGATTTGCAGATTCCCTCAAAGGCAGATGTTTCCTGTCACCTCTTATGTCTGTACCTTTTTCTACCCATCTCTGTGGACAGACCAATGTTCTGCTTACTTGGACTAGGAGTATTGCTTTCACTGGCTTGATGAATTCCTCTTTTTTTAAAAAAAAATTATGTGACAGAGGGAGAGCACAAGCAGGGAGAGCAGCAGGCGGGGAGGGAGAAGCAGACTCCCCACTGAGCCTGGAGCTCAGTGTGGGGCTTGGTCTCAGGACCCTGGGACCTTGACCTAAGCCGAAGGGTCCTTAACTGACTGAGCTACCCAGGCGCCCCTTGATTAATTCTTCTTGTAACAAATAACAAATATGTGCTTAATATCTACTCAAGGAGTAACATTTAGTTCTTATAACATTTCTGTGTAATTCAACATAAGCTGTTTAACTCTCTGTATTTGTGTGTCCTTAAGAAATAAACCCACATGACTCCTTGTAATTATACTTCATTTTAAACATAAATCCAGTTTAAAAAACCCATTCAAAATTACAAGACATTATTAACTATAATACTTGTTTCAATTTTACCTCAATTTAACTATAATACCTGTTTCAATTATATTAGCTCTCTTAAATGCCAATATTTCTAATTTTGTCCCAAAGCTTACTATAAAATTTTTCCTATCAGACCTATATACACTGCTATGGGATATGTTGTGTAAGGCACCATTAAGCGTTTAAAGATCACAAATTAAATGCAAAACACAGTTATGATGATTCAGTATAAAACTTTTTTTTGTTGTTGGATTTTTGTCTTCAGTTATCCTTTAAAGTTTCACTTGATTTGTGAGTTCACTGGGCTTACTGTTACCTTTTCATGTCTAAACAATGACTAGCTTTAGAAGGCCCTTCAACAGATATTAAATGAAAATGGAAGTGATGCTAGGCTTCATGAAGTCATTGGCTAGACGATACCTTTGAAGTGACAGGTGGTTAGTAAGAGGTAAGTTACAGTAGAGCACCAATGATCTCATAGGTAGACTACATCTACCTCTCTGTCTGCTTCCAACACCTTCCTCTGTTTCAGTGTTGGCTATTTGCTGGGCATTGTTACCTGTGTTCTCAATAAGGAGGTAAATTGGATTGGTACTGTGTCATCCTAGTCCAAATTAAAACACTGGGATCAGTTACCCAAGGATCAGTGTAGATCAGTGTAATTTTTGTATAAATGAAGTTAAAACTGAGCCAAATCATGATTTGATCACTGGAATCCAATAACTGACTTTTAAGTGAAAAAAATGCACATTTTTAGTTGACCTAATTAGGATGTAGATAATTAGATTCTTTAAACTTCTAATAGACATTGTGCACTTTTACTTCTAAATTTAAAAGCTTTTACTCTTTTAATTGATGCTATATTTTACCTTAAAGTGGCTGAATTTCAGAATGTATTCTTACTCCTGTACTATAGTATTTTCAAGCACATTTCTTTGTTTCTTTTTATAAATGATAATAGAATAATCCAATGCTTTAAAATACATTTATATACAACCTACAAATATTATTTTCCATATTTATTTAAAACTTTGAAATAAATAATTTGCCCTGTAAATAGCTAATATACTTCATTATCTTACAAATGTGTTTTATTTATAGTGATCTGAAATAAACTCTTAAGTACTTGAAATGCAGTAGACCTTTCTGGTCAGCATGAGGTGTATTTTATAAGATTTTTAAGTATCACCAAACTTATTTAAATCTTTCCTTATAAAATCACTAAAATATAAACATGATGCTATTCTTTACCCAATGGTAAGATGAAAATAGTAAAGCCAGCATGTTTAACAAATGCTAAGAATATGGTTGGGCTGGGAAACCAGTTAAACAATTCATTGTCAAATCTCTGTCTTGTCAAAAAATGCCTCGGAGAAAAAAGGACTTAATACTATATGTTGTGCATCTTAAGAGTAACTCAGAATTATTAAAAACTTAAATTTTGACTCAACCTATTGAATCTATAAATCTACTGTCATTCAAATAATGCTTTAAATGAACTGTCCATCGGAAAAAAAAAAAACCACTATGTATCAAAAAGTCACTATGTACAAAAGTTATTTGGACTGCTGCTTCTGGCCAAGATAGATTTGCTCTCCTTCCTGAAACAACTGCTAAAATAGACAAAATACACGTAAGACTGGTTTTGAAGACACTTCATTAATGGGGCACTGGGTAGAATGTTCAAAAGGATCTTCACTCCGTGGTAGGGAATAGTTAGCCTTAGACTAAATGCTCTGCTAGTTCTACCTAACAAATCTTCAGGGGTTTGGAGATGGAAAAAGATCAAGCTATTTATAAATAATGTAACTAATGTCCCCAAATAAGGATCAAAAATCTTTATAGGAATGCACACATATCCAGCACCCCAAAAAGGTAAAATTAACAGTGTCTGGAATTCAATTGAAAATTATCAGGAATGTAAAAAAAAAAAAAAATTGGGAACATATGACCGGTAATGAAGAAAAAAATTTAAAACTGATCAAGATCTGACACAGATGTTAAGAAAAGGGCTTTAATGACTTTAAAGAGTTACTCTATTGTGTATTTTCAAAATATTAGAGACATGGGGAATATAAAAGAGGTACAGGTCAAGGTTTTAGAGATGAAAACTACAAAAACTGTGATGAAAAATGCACTTTATGGGATTAATGGTATAGCAGACACTACAGAAGAAAAGATGATAAACTTGAAGACATGGAAACAGAAACTAATGGAACTGAAATTGACAAGGTGATTCTTGAAGTCCTATGAAGCTGCAAAGAACTTAGAATAGTTAAAACAGCTTTGGGGAAAAAAAACTGGAGAGCTATAATATCTGATTTCAAGATTTACTAAGCAGCTACAGTAATAAAGAGAATGTGTATTGCTGTAAAGAGAAACAAATCAATTGAACAGAATAGAATCTAGAAATAGTCCCATTCACATCTGGGCAACTGATTTTTGGCAAGGTTCAAAGGCAATGGAGACAGAGTATTTTGTTTAACAAATGGTGCTGCCCCAGTCAGAATGGCTAAAATTAACAAGTCAGGAAATGACAGATGTTAATGAGGATGCAGAGAAAAAGGAACCCTCTAACACTATTGGTGGGAATGCAAGCTGGTGCAGCCACTCTGGAGCACAGTGTATGGAGGTTCCTCTAAAAGTTGAAAATAGAGTTACCTTACAACCCAGCAATTGCACTACTAGGTATTTACCCCAAAGATACAAATTTGTCTTTTTGGGACACCTGCTCCCCAGTGTTTATAGCAGCAATGTCCACAATAGCCAAACTATGGAAAGAGCCCAGATGTCCATTGTCAGATGAATGGCTAAAGAAGATATGGTGTATATATATAACGCAATACTATTCAACCATTAAAAAAAAAATGACGTCTTGTCATTTGCAAGTGGGTGGAACTAGAGAGTATTATGCTAAATGAAAAATGTCAATCAGAGAAAGACAATTATCATATGATCTCACTGATATATGGAATTTAAGAAACAAAACAAGATCATAGAGGAAGAGAGGAAAAAAATAAAACAAGATGAAATCAGAGAGGGAGACAAACCATAAGAAACTCTTAATCATGGGAAACATGGATTGATTTGCGAATGTTGAACCACCTTT
>CM053605.1:56859290-56933234 GCA_028646535.1 Procyon lotor | reverse complement strand
ACATTGATGTTTTGAATCAATTAGAGGCATCTTTTTCCTTACACTTAAATAAAACATCCTTAGCCTTAAAGGAAGACCTTAGTACAAATGCAGAAAATTGACATATAAGAGCCTTCTTTAGTGGAAGCGGAAGCTCGTTTAACATGCCCAAAAACTATTGTGCTTAGATCTTTTCCTTTGTATTAAAATAATAAACCAAATGTTTTAGTTTGATGACATGATAGAAATGTCCCCAGGTCTTCATCTTTTTTTTTTTTTTTAAAGATTTTATTTATTTATTTGACACAGAGAGAGAGAAATCACAAGTAGGCAGAGAGGCAGGCAGAGAGAGAGGGAGAAGCAGGCTCCCCGCTGAGCAGAGAGCCCGATGTGGGGCTCCATCCCAGGACCCTGAGATCATGACCTGAGCCGAAGGCAGAGGCTTTAACCCACTGAGCCACACAGGCGCCCCTCCCAGGTCGTCATCTTAAGGGAGAAAGGACAAGGCCTGAAGTCTGAGACTGCAAGGAGTCTCTGGCTGTGATTTTAGGTACAAATGTCTATAGAGCTTTAACTTGGCCAGTATCTTTTTATTGGGATTGTTATAGTTTTTATTAGTGTTCTAATTACAAAGTTTCTTAAGTTTTGAGTGACCTGCTGTTAATCATGTTTCCCTGTTATTTTTTGAGCTATGATTTTGTAGAGATGTTTTATTTTTTTTATGGAACACATCTATGGTGTTTTAGCACATATGCTGTGTCTAAATAAACTACATATCTAAATATAACTAAATATCTAAGTTACTTAAACACCTAAATGTATTTTCCTAACTATAATGATATAACATATAACCAAAATACCTATGTTATAATACTATGCTAAACACCTAAATCTGTTTTATGAGAATATAACAATAATAGTAATATACCAGAATAAAATAATTTTATTCATCATATTACTCAAATGGTCATTGTTGTTTTTTTAAAAGATTTATTTATTTATTTGAGAGAGAGAGAGAGAGAGAATCTTCAAGCAGACTTCCTGCTGAGCGGAGAGCTTGATATGGGGATTTGCAGAGGCTCCTTGATATCAAGATGAGCTGAAATCAAGAGCTGGGTGCTTAACCCACTAAGCCAACCAGGTGCCCAAAATAGTCATTTTTTAAAAATCTGAAATGCATAACTATGATTGAATCTTAATTTTTATGCTAAAGGATTGGTTTAGTTTACCAGCTAGTGTATATACTCTTTACAGCCTTTCTTAAACAGATACTATCATGCATTTTTTGGAAAGAATACTTACCTCATAGAAGAGAAGCTCCCCCAAAGAATTTCCCTTATGTTCTTTCATGTTATGGAAATAACTTTTTCTTAGAAGTTTTTAGCCTGACTCCAAAAAAGTGTAAAACTTAAGTCAGACCATAACCATAAGGCAAATGCTAGGTAATTTGAGTGTGCGTTTCTCATTTAAAGAAGTCATTCTTACTTACTCTACATTCTTCGTCCAGTCTGGAGGGTTACTCAAGGTCATAAATACGCAGTTGGTCAAAATAGTGCACATGATAAGCATGCTGAATAAAGTAGATTATAGTTAAGGAATAAATGCTAGTATATCATCAAACCGTTTACAAACAATCCAGTACCAACAAAATATTGTCAAAGTTACCTGTGAAATTTGTCTTATTTGTTTTAAAACAATGGCAAAAGTAATAAGAAACTTCAAAGCCTGTCATACATTCTTGTCTACTCTTTTTCATTTTACATGGAATGTAAAATTTCACAGAACTGAATTTAATGGAAGGAGATCTTTATTTTAAACAATGGGAATTTTGCATTCCAATCAGTTATGTGAAATAGCACTGCAAGGGGAAATGACCATTCCTTAATAAGTTCACAATATAAGCGTAAAATAAAAGTGTAAAAAATATAAATGTTATTATAGTTGAAGTACACCTTCAGATATAATTTAAAATCATCACTGACTGACAAAACGTTAATGAATGCAATATAAAAACCCTGAGAATGTATACCCCAGTATATTCAAGGATTACATGGATTGAGAATTGTACTGTAATTAGGTACTCTTAATAATCTTATTGTGATGTGACTCATTCTTTTAGTGTTTATAAGAGTAAAGGGAGAGAGAATTTTTTGCTGATAGTTTAAGATTTTTTAATTTATTATTTATTCGACAGAGGGAGAGAGATCACAAGCAGGCAGAGAGGCAGGCAGAGAGAGAGGGGGAAGCAGGCTTCCTGCTGAGCAGAGAGCCCGATGCGGGGCTCGAGCCCAGGACCCTGAGATCATGACCTGAGCTGAAGGCAGAGGCTTAACCCACTGAGCCACCCAGGTGCCCCTTGCTGATAGTTTAATATTGTTTTCTAACTTTTTATTTTCACTTTAGAATGTGGGGGAACTTAATAGGCCATCTAGATATCCTTCTGTATCTAGTCCACACCATACCTATACAGATAAATGCTATTTTGAAAACTTCCTGAGAATTAGCTGTAATTAATTTCTATTAGGATCTCAATCAGACTTCACTCTAAGGAAGATTATGATTATTTGGGGGTAAATCTTTTATTTAAAAATATAAATGCTTGCTAATATCAAACCACAGAATGAAAAGAATTCAAATGAAAAAGTTCAGTCCTATTTACCCTATCTCTAGGTTAACCAGTCTTTTGTCTCTTTTAGTTTTTATAAGGCTATTTTGAATCTATCTGTATAAAATTCTCATTCTTGATTAAAGACCTAAATGTGAGACAGGAAACCACTAAAATCTAGAGGAGACAAGAGACAGTAGTCTCTTTGACATCAGCCATAGCAACTTCTTACTAAGATATGTTTCCTGAGGCAAGGGAAACAAAAACAATAATAAACTATTGGGACTTCATCAAAATAAAAAGCTTCTGCACAGCAAAGGAAACAGTCAACAAAACTAAAAGGCAGCCTACAGAATGGGAGATTATTTGCAAATGACATATCTGATAAATAAGTATATCAGATAATACTGATAAATAAGTATCCAAAATATATAAAGAACTTACAAAACTCAACACACAAAAAAACCCCCCAAATAATGTAATTTAAAAATGGGCAAGATATGAATGGACATTTTTCCAAAGAAAACATACAGATGGCCAACAGACACATGAAAAGATGTTTGACATCACTCATCATCAAGGAAATACAAATCAAAACTATAATGAGATATCACCTCACCCCTGTCAGAATGGCTAAAATTAACAACACAGAAAACAACAATTGTTGAGGATGTGGAAAAAGGGGAACCCTCTTAGACCCCTGATGAGAATGCAAACTGGTGTAGCCACTCTGGAAAACAGTGTGGAAGTTCCTCAGAAAGTTACAAATAGAACTACCCTATGACCCAGTAATTGCACTACTACGTATTTACCCAAAGGAGAAGCTCCCCCAAAGAACTTCCTTCAAAGAACTTCCTTCAAGTGCCTTCGAAAGGGCACATGCACCTTGATGTTTATAGCAGCATTATCAACAACAACTAAATTATGGAAAGAGCCCAAATGTCCATCAGCTGATGAATGGATAAAGAAGATGTGGCATGTACACACACACACACACACACACACACACACACACACACACACACACACAAAATGGAATACTAGCCATCAAAAAGAAAGAAATCTAGCCATTTGCAGTGACATGGATGGAACTAGAGTGTATTATGCTAACTGAAATAAGTCAGACAGAGAAAAACAAATACCATATGATTTCACTCATATGTGGAACTTAAGAAACAAGACAGATGAACGGGGTGGGGGGGAAGAGGAAGGGAGACCATAAGAGACTCTTAACTATAGGATTGATGGAGGGGAGGCGGATGGGGAATGGACAAGATGGATGATGGGTATTAAAGAGGGCACTTGTGTTGAACACTGGGTGCTTTGTGTAAGTGATGAATCACTAAATTCCTCTGAAATCAGTATTACACTATATGTTAACTAACTAGAATTTAAATAAAAATTTGAAAAAAAAAATGATACCATCTCACAAGAAACAAGGGATGTTGGCAAAGATGTGGAGAAAGAGGAACCCTTTTACACTGTTGGTGGGAATGCAAACTGATAACAGCTGCTCTGAAAGACAATATGGAGGCTCCTCAAAAAGTTAAAAATAGAACTACTCTACAGTCCAGCAATTGTACTACTAGGCATTTATCCAAAGAATACAAAAATACTAATTCAATACAAAAAATACTAATTCAAAGTGATGCATGCACTCCAGTGTGCATAACAGCATTATCTACAATGGTCAAATTATGGAAAGAGCCCAAATGTCCATCAACCAATGAATGAATAAAGAAGATGTGTACACACACACACACACACACACACACACACACACACGAATGAATATTACTCAGCCATAAAAAAGATTGAAAATTTTGCCATTTGCAACAATATGGATGCAGCTAGAGGATATAATGCTAAGTGAAACAAGTCAATCAGAGAAGAACAAATACCATATGATTTCACCCATATGTGGAATTTATGAAACAAAACAAATGATCATAGGAAAAAGAGGCAAACCAAGAAACAGACTCTTATCTAAGGAGAACAAACTGATGGTTACCAGAGGAGAGGTGGGTGGGGGATGGGTTAAATAGATAATGTGGATTAAGGGATGCACTAGTGATGAGCACTGGGTGATGGATGGAAGTGTTGAATCACTAAACTGCACACTTGATATTAATAGTACACTGTATGTTAAACTAACAGGAATTTAAATAAAAACTTAAATAAAAATTTTAAAATGCCCATTCTTAAAACATAGCCTCTGAATACCTTTCTATTTTATCATTGCCTGTTGGAGAGTTTTCTGGAAATCCACACCAATTCTGTCCTTGCTAATATGGTTTTTGACTATCATTGTAAGTAGTCTTAAGTTCAGTGATTTTTTAAGGACATATTAGATATGTAGGCATATATATAGTTTAATAAATATTTAGTAAAGGAAGGAAGGATGGACATATCCAGGTGCTGAAGATACAGAACCAATTAAGGCATTGAAGTATGCACATTTGGTAATATAGATAATAATACTAACCAGTACTAACCACGATAGACTACATTTCTTTAGCAATAATTATGTATGGTCTGGAGGATAATAAAAATGTGAAGTAGATTTGTTGTTGTTCATTCTACACAGCATGTTTCATTTACACATTCACTAACAGTTCGTTTTTACTTCTAGAATCATAGTAGTCATTCTATACTAATCTTTCAATAAATGGCAGAAAAATCAGTGAGAACAAATTAAATAACAATGTCACCATTAATCTTAAAGAAGCTCTATATAGTATATAACACAATATATGTAAAATATAAATATATAAAAATATGTATAAAAGAATGACATTTTCTATAAAATCAAGTACTAGCATTCAATCACATGAAAAGGATATGAATGTACCAAAATCTTAATAGCAATTTTCCTAACAGGGTTTAGCGGAGTTAAAATATACAAGGCAGAGGTGGCACTGAATCGGAAAATTGCCTTCCCTTTATTCAATACTATAAAAGTCTGAAAAAGAAAATATGAAAAAAATTACTAGATTAGATGTGTGGCTTACTTGAAGAGCTTAAACACATGAAGAACATTTTACCTGATTTGTTTGTTCAAACTTGTTTGTTTAAACAAGTTGGTATACTATAACTATAAACATGTTATAGTTTCTCCTCTAACTTAACATATAGCTACAAATAAACGTATGATTTACTATTATCTAATTTGTCTCCAGAGTTCCAACTTTCTGATACAAACTGATGATCCTACACAAAATTTTTTATCAAATTGTAACTTTACAGACTCCAATTTTATTTAAAGCTTACCATCTGTCTCCAGTTTTGGTAACTTTTTCAGATTATTCTGTACATATTGCTACTAAAATAATCTTTTTTATTTTAATTATTTCAAGTCTTTGAACTCTGAAGTTTATGAGTCCTCTCTATTTTCCCTATGGTAGTTGGCCTACTTTAAAATGTTCAAACAGGCTGAATAACCTGGTTTTGCTGATTCTATAGATCTGCTGGTAATATTGAGAAAGGACAGCTGCATTGAGAATTAGACTTCAATACATCGTTTCAAAGGGCATTCTGTAGCTAAAATTCTATGACCTGAAACCTGTAACCATCAATATACCATTTAAGCCATGTTGCCCGGTGATTACCCACCACATCTCTCTAGGATCATCTTTTCGTTTTTCCCACTATGCCATCTCTGCTCCAGCAAATTCAGTCCACCTGTCAATTTCACTCACAACCTGTCAGCTTCTTCCTCTGATTCTGAAAATGTGTCATAAAACCCTAGAGGGAGTAGGTACCCGAGAGGTCATCTAATATAAACTCCCCCCATTTCAAGTCCATAACAGGCCTGACAGTGAGGTTCCACCAACTGTTATATGAAAGGTTCTTAGTCTTCTTTGCATATTTGAATCTCTTGAGGTGATTTTAAAATTGCCAATATTTGGGTCCCACGCAAAACTAATTGAGTCAGAATTTCTGGAGGATGGGCATAGACATAGGTATTATTTTAAAAATTTCCCCTGGTAATTTTAATATGCAGCCAGGGTTGAAAAGCCCTACTCTCAGAAATGTCCTCAGTTATCAAAATCACCTCCTCCATCATGTCTTTCCAGATAAATCACTGCCTTCTGATCACTTCCTAATGGTTTCCCTTTACCAGTAGGTCTTAGTATATAAATTTGTACACACTGGCATGTTGTTTTTAATTACAGTCAAGTAGCAATTTACATGTAGGGTTCATTCCACTAAGCACTAAGTTAGAAGTTGTTAGAAACTATTGAGCATAAAAGCCTTAATCTGCTTTTTCTCCATTTTTTCCCTACAGTATTTGATAGTGTGGTTTTTACATAAATACTTGTTTTAATTAAGTGCAGGCTTACCTTTAAGATGCCATTTACCTTTAAGACATCAATATATGCATTTGCTTAATAATATGTTTTTACTCTTAAACTAAGGTCTGTATCCCATACAATCATGTTCACTGACAACATTGTAGTGTCTGAATAGGCAGACGGAAATACTTATATTTTGAGTATAAAGGACAGAGAAAACAATTTCTCTATATATTGCCCTTTTGTATTCAAGACCATGGAGCCAAGCATTACCTAACCAAGCATTTTCCATGAACAGCAATCTATAAATCTGAACAGTTCTATGAGGAGGGCAAGTAAACTTTTTTATTAGCATTGAGATCATCCATAAGGGACAGTGGATATTGGGAAAACTGCCCTTGAAGCACAAATGCATTAAAGGATTTTCTTAAATTCACAGGATTAGATCATTTAATATTACAAACAATCTAGATCCATTTAGGCATTCAAGGATGTAAAGTTCACAATAATTTGAAGTGCATTTACTCATGCTTTTGTGCGGCAGTTTCCCTGAAAAAGCAAGTACTACTTGTAACGATAGGAGAGGAATTTATTTTGAAAAATCTCCAAAAACAGAGTGATAGGAATGAACTGTCCCTTTAAACATGAAATCCTCTGCTCTCCCGAAAGATTAGCCTTTGCCTTCATGCAACTAATGGGATTAAAAATGACATGCCAAGGGCATCTTCATTGAATTTGCGGGTTCTGGAAGAGAGCAGGCCTTAACACAATTTCAGTTTATTTCTGGGGAACACCACCTAACACAAAACCTTGAATTCTGAGAAATGAGGAATAAAATACTAATCTCCTGTATAGTGAAATAATTACAAGGAAGACACTTGAAATTTGGGACTCTGAGGTTATGGAGAGATGTGCCCAAACTGAAAATTAATTACTGGAGAGAGTGACAGATAATTGCAGGAGGGATAAATGATGTCAATTCCAAAATCTGGTCTCCAAGTAATGACAAATAATGATGTGATTTTAAAAAATTATTACATATTAGTACTACGTTGATGAATGTTATAGCTGAAAGTATGTCAAACTAGTTGTTGTTCACTCTGGAATGCTGCTTGCTTTTTCCAGATGAATATACATCTTATAGGTTCACTAAAATGTTTACTACTTGAGGCAAGAGTAAGCTTTACATCTCTGAATAGGACCATATCAAACAGAGAATTAAAAAAAGTATGGAACTAATTTTTTAATGTTTTCTTTAATTTTATTAATAAATGCCATATATAGTTTTGCTTAGTGCTTAAGAGCTCTGAATGCATGGCTTCAATCCCAGAATTTACCACTTATGGAGTGTGACTTGGGCAAGTTACTTAACCTCTCTGGGCTTGACATCCCCATGTGTAAAATGAGGCTGACATGGTACTCCTTGACTGGTTCTTGGAATATTAAATGAATTATGCCACTTAAAGCACCGAAACAGGGCCCAATAACATAGGAGCACAACAAATGTTAGCTTATTATGATTATCACTGTCACTATTCTTCAGTCGTTACCTGGTTAACTTAAACACCACTGACATACATTGTGATGTGGCTCATCTGATTATCTGATTAAATTAGGTATGTACAATATATCATAATTAATGGCAGCAAACTGTTACATAATGCTTTACAGTTTCGAAGTGACTTTTACCTGCATTATTCAAATAATTAACATAAACTTCACACCATGTTTTTAAATCCCAGAACTTTCTATTAGCTTCTTACGTTAGCTCCTTCAATCCTAGCAATCACAAACTACCTTTTTCTTCAATAGTACCTCAGTCTTCCTTTTTATAGTTACTTCATAAAGAGAGGCAGTGCGCCAATAGTAAAAAGTAAATAGTCTAGATGTCTCCCAAGATGGACCATGGCCATGAGGAATAAATCAAGGTCCAAGTCTGGTTCTCAGACAGGGAGGCAATAACAGCTGACTTTGTTAGCATACAGAGAACAATTCTGTTTCTTAGCAGCGGACTCACAGTAACCAAGCCTGAAAGCCTCACATACAAAATCAGAATGCCAGTCTACTTATTTACAGTGAGATGTATTACTGTCATGTGGATGGAAATAATTGCAGTGGCATAACCAGCATTTTCTTTCCTTTCAAGAAGATCTGTGGGAAGACAAATTATAATAAGGTTCTTTGCAGAGGGTGGAGTGCAAACAAGCCGACTTAATCAAATGCTGCACAATGTTTAATGACACCTCTGTTAGGTAGCCCAGTGTAACTTGTCTACAATGAAATAGCCTTGATTTGGGGGAGGAAAATGCTTTCAGGGCTACTCAAAAGATCTGTTTCCCTTGGAAAAGGCCAGTGTTTGTCTCTGTAATTCTTCCCCACCCC
Source organism: Procyon lotor (assembly GCA_028646535.1). Taxonomy (NCBI): domain Eukaryota; kingdom Metazoa; phylum Chordata; class Mammalia; order Carnivora; family Procyonidae; genus Procyon; species Procyon lotor. The sequence continues at coordinate 56,923,973 of CM053605.1, read as the reverse complement.
TTAATCTTACCAATTTCCTTTCTTAAGGATACTTCCTTTCTTTAGGTAGTTAATACTTAGAAGCACGTTAGAGTGAGCAAACCCCTGTCTCTTAGAGACGTCTTTGCAAATACACTTTGAACCAGTAATTTTAAGGAGAAATGCATTCTAGTTTCTTGGGGGATGTCTCGCTGTCATCATCATGTGTAATAATGCAGTAACTAAATTCCAAATTTTTCCTTATCATTTCTATAGTAAAATACTGGAACAGATGACTTTAAAAATATGTCTATCTGTATTAAATGCCACATTCATGAAACTAGTTTCAAAGGAAAAAGAAAGGGTCTGTTTATTTACATTGGTTTTATGACTTACAGGTAGCATTTTAAAGCTTGCTATTCCAAGTGTGGCCCATGTATTGTAGCACAGGAGTCTCACTTGAGGTCTTCTTAGAGACGCAGGATCTCCAGCCCCACCCAGACCTCTGGAACCTGCATCTGTTATCTTAACAAGATCCTCAGATGATGTGTATACACATGCAAGTTTGAGAAGCCCTTCTGTAGGGCAACAGGGCTAGTTCCACCTCTGGATGGTTAACTGTCAGGTTCTTTACCTACCACTGGTCTTATCCGGTTAAATCACATACTGCTTAGAGAATGCAGTTTCCTTAGCCATTCTTTTTTAAAGGACTGTCTCTGATTAATAAAGGCATTCAGTATCTCCTTTAAACCACAAACCATCCATTCATGGTGATATTTATTTATCTTTAGTTTCTACACAGACCTGCTTTTAGGCTTATGGTCGTGAAATATAAATTGTGGTTATAAAATGCCCAAATACCCAATTAGATGCTGCAGAATCTATCATCCATTAGGAAGAAAATATTTACTATAAAACTGCGCAGCTGGTTTAACTTCAAAAACTAGTTAATTCTGACAGAATTATATTGTTATTGTAGCATTAGGAAGGCATAGTCATAACTTGATCCAAATCATATGTAGAGAGGGAAAACTTGAGGGGTTTTTGTCTTTTGTTCTTGACATTTTTCTCACAGAGTGACGTTTTAACAATAGGTAGGTTTGACTGTGCTTGTCAATGTATTATCTTCTTATAGGAGGATGCTAAGTAAGATTATTACTCTCTAGAATATAAATCTCTTGTGAGGAAACCTCAAGCCGATTAAGAACTAAAAAATAAGAAGTACATGTGCCCATAACTCTTCTTTTGCACGGCTCTTCTTCTGTTGTCTACCATATACTGAAATACGTCAGTGATAACATATTTTGCTGTGTAGGTGTCGACTTTAATTTTGACTATCTCGGTTACTGTGAAATCATAGAAATTGCTTATCTCTCTTATCTCTTCACTGTAGCCAAATCTTGACTTTGGCTACTGTGCTTAAAACTAAGTGGAAATAAAAAGTATGAAATCCTTAACAGTAGAAAACTTACGATGCAGTATGTATGTGAGCCAGAGAAAAGTATATTAAAATTAGTGTTTAATTAAAGACTTAAACTTGGAAATATAACTTAACTTTTGAAAGTATAAATTCAACACTCACTTTCTTATTGATATAGTACGGGTCCAGGTCCTCCAAGGGCTCTGACACCATCCCTGGAGGGATGTCTCCATAAATAAATGGAAGATTCTTCCCAGCTTCCAAGTCACTATTTGGCTTTGGTTTGTTCTCATCATCAATGTCTTGTTCTCTCTTGGGCTTTTTGGCTTTCTCTTCTGCGGCACGTTTTTCGATAGCAGCAAGAGATTCTCTAGTAAAAAGGCGGAAGCTTTCAGGCCCCGGGGGTACCAGCAGTGCCTGTGCCATCTTTTCATCCTGCACATTTAATTACGTTTAGCTTCTTGCATAAGAATTGCCTACCAAGGAAAAAAATGCATGAAGAGTTAGGAAAGCAAGTGAATAAGAAGGATTAAGAAAATCAGCCAAGATGTCATTTAATGTTTCTTTTAGTAATTTCTCTGCTCGTCTATTAATAAATGAGTATTACTTTATTTTTGGTGAAAAAAATCTTTTCTTCTTCAATGCATAGACTTCTTTCTCAGTGCACAGTGTAAACATTTTACAGTGTTCCTTTGGGGATTCTTATGGTAACTTTTTAAAAGTATAAACATTTTAGTGTTGCAAATTTTAACCTGGAAGCATCATTATCTAGTCGAATGTTCAATAAACTAATTTTATAAGTCTATCAAAGTCTGCTCTGAGACTTTTGAGCCAAAACAAAATATAGTGTACTTTAGTAAAAAGAGTAATGTCAGTAATGCTTGTCAGTGAAATTATTTAAGGATCCATCATTCCCCACCCCGAATCCTTTTATCACATCTTATTAGCAGTCCAAATAAAGAAATACAGTGTTATAAGCCTGACTTGTAAAATCTCAGAATAGGAAAAGAAGTTTTGCCTAATCCAACCACTGTTCTGGTTATCAGCATCATCATCATTGACCATTGGTTCTCCAAACGAAGTCCGACCGTCAGCTGCGACAGAGAAGTCAAGGCTATTTTCTTTTCTTTTTCAAAGATTTTATTTATTTGAGAGAGAGAGAGAAAGCACGAGCAGGGGGAGGGGCACTGGGAGAGGGAGAAGGAGACTCCCTGCTGAGCAGAGAGCCTGACATGAGGCTCCATTCCAGGACCCTGAGATCATGACCTGAGCCGAAGGCAGATGCTTAACCAACTGAGCCACCCAGGTGCCCCCAAAACTATTTTCTTTCAGCTTTTCATCCCAGATCCTTCTGAAGCATCTTCTGAGGCAATACGGAATGTATTTCCTTTTCCAGTCTGCTGTTATTCAACTATTCCAAGAACCTTCATATTCTTTCTGAATTTTCCATTTGATGTAGTGGTTAGACGCATGAACTATGGAGCTAGACTGTCTGTTCTTAACCGTGACTCTGTCATTTATGAGCTGCATGACTTGGAAGAATGTAACCCCTCAGTGCTTCAGTCTCCATTTACAAAATGGGGATGCTATGAGAACTGACCTCCCAGATTATCATAAGGAATAAATGAATTAATGTACATTAAGTGTCTAGAACTGTTTTGGGATTAGTAAGCACAGTGTTGGTGTCAACTGTCATAATCTAATTATCTTTCGTTCCTTCAGCTGTTTCCTCTGTTGTGGTTTCAGGCATCCTCTCAATTCAAGCCACTCTCCTTTAAGTAAGGCCCTTACTTGGTGGAACCACAGCTGACCGAGGAGCTCCCGGAGTGGGCTAGGAAGTACAGAGTACAGGAGCATATTTCCACATGCCAAGCAACTGTCTGGGATTAGAAAGGAAAGAACTCAGACACCTGCTCAATTCTCCAGGAAAGGTAAAAAAAAATTCTGCTAGAGATGTGACAGAACTGTCAAAAATATCAGAAGCCTAAGCTGGATTATTGTATTTTCTTGTAATTTGAAACCTAAGTTAATGGTTATTTTATTTTGCATTGTGCCAAAAATCACATTTAAAACATCAGGATAGAAAAAAGAAACAGTAACAACAAAATACAGTGAGTATATCAGTCTCTTCCAGAACAGTTTACAGCCATGACATCAGGGTAATCATCAAGTCATCTGTGACATTTTCCCTATCCCAACCACCCACCTCATCTCTGCCCCCACACTTTTCTGGTCTCCATAGTAGTTTATCCCTAAATGGCCTTTTAATTCTTAGCTGTTTATTGCATGGGTATACTAAGCTTACAGACAATGAGGAGCTCTAGATCTTACAGCAATGTAAGAAAAATGAATGGATTAAAAATGACTATAAATCATTATATATGTTTTTTGAATTTATATCTGAATTACTAGTTCCCTGGTCTATTCTGGTGACTAAATTGTTTTTAATAGTTGTGTCGTTTCATTGAATTAGTATTTATAATATGACATTGCTATATTTTCTGCTATTATGAAAGTATATTTTAAGTAAGTCATAAAACATCAGATGTCAAAAAGCCATGCCATTTTTGGCACGAGCTCTGAAAAAGAATTTCTGATTTGTGTTGGGATGGGGCTTTTTTGTTTGTTTTGTTTTATTTTGTATTCTATCAAATGAATTTAGAAGGCACAAAATCAATAGTTGGTTCATTCTATATTAAAATAGAAAATTCTCCGGATGCCTAGGTGGCTCAGTTGGTTAAGCCACTGCCTTCGGCTGGGGTTATGGTCCTGGGGTCCTGGGATGGAGTCCCACATCGGGCTCCTTGCTCAGCGGGAAACCTTCTTCTCTCTCTGCCTCTGTCTGCCACTCTGCTGCTTGTGCTCTCTCTTTCTCTCTCTGGCAAATAAATAAATAAAATCTTTAAAATAGAAAATTCTCAAACCTTCTAATTCGACTATTTATTTTGTGCCTTCCAAATTCATGACAAATGGCACAAACTAGAATTAAAGTTTTTAGCCATTTTATGTCCATTTTGATGTTCACATAACCCAGCCCTAGGCTGTATGGAATAATCACATTTATACTTTTGAATGTGGAAGGAGTTTGCGCATTAACTGCAAGCCTTAAATACCCAGATACCTGTAATCCACCTATCTCTCATCACCTTTCGTGAACTGAGTGGATTTGGTCCTTACCAAGTGCTAAATGAAAATGAAATCTCAGGAAACAAACTGAGAGTTGTTGGATTGGAGGGGGGCAGGAGGGATGAGATGGCTGGGTGATGGACGTTAGGGAGGGTATGTGCTATGGTGAGAAAAAAAAAAACAGCATAACAAAGCTATCTTAAGACATTTCTATGAAACATAGTTGCTTTCTTACCGGAGAAAAAAAGGTTACTTTTGTATTTGAGCATTTAGTTAAACTAATTTTTGTTTCTTTATTAACAATGGAATGAAAAACATGCAGCAATCAGAATCTGAGTTCTGGGTTCGTATTGAGCCTGTCACTAACAGTTTGCTTATGTCATTTAACTTCCCTCGAACTCAGTGTCATTGAAATATCTTACCGATATGTGGCAACACTTTGCCATAAAGAAATAATCAATTATACTCATTTAACTGGAATTTCCTGATTCCTAAGTTTTAAAATGAAATTAGGTTAAAAATACTTAATGAGAGGGGCGCCTGGGTGGCTCAGTGGGTTAAAGCCTCTGCCTTCAGCTCAGGTCATGATCTCAGGGTCCTGGGATCGAGCACCACATCGGGCTCTCTGCTCAGTGGGGAGCCTGCTTCCCCCTCTCTCTGCCTGTCTCTCTGCCTACTTGTGATCTCTGTCAAATAAAAGAAAATTTTAAAAAAATACTTAATGAGATATTTTAATAATATGCATAGATTACTTTGATTTCTCTGAGATGACATGGAACAAGGTATCGAAAAATTGTAAAAACATATTTAAACAAATAGTTTTTTACCTTCCTATTTACTTATCAAGGATTAGAACAAAAATTTCAGTCTTAGTCAAAAAAAGGTAAAGAAGTCTCTTCAAAACTGCCACACTATTAACTCTAAATCCTGAGAAGATAGGCCAGTTCCAGACTCTTGGTTTTTCCTCCAAGGTGAACTAAGGTTTGCTCAATATTTGGATAGATTGAGACATTAAAAATCATAGTGATGGGAGCTTCTCATGGCTTCTTCTGCAGCTTTGCTTTTTAGAAACATCTCATAGTTTCATGGCAGTTCTATTTTAATTTTTTTCCCTCTTCTTTCTTGTTCTTTGCGAGCCTATTATATAGACCTCTTACATAATTTTATATTCCTATTAGAACAGACTTTTGAAAAATTAATTCTTACTGATGCCTTGGTGTGGGATATATATTATTAATGAATATATATGCTTTATAATTTATTAAAATACATCAAGTTTAATAAGCCAGATTTTCTCCAGAACTCTCTTTGCAAGGACAAAAAAGATAAAAAAAGACCTAAGGAGAGGATCTCTTTGATTAAAAACCAAGTGTGTCTGTGAATGTGGATGAGTAAAGGAAATGCATCACTCTGTTAATCAATAAATATACTGTAGTTCAAAAACCCTATTATAGGATGGACCATAGAATATTAAACCTGGAAGGATGAGGATCATTTATGCAAGAAATATTTATTGAAGGACTACTGTGTATCAACACTGTGTTTGGATTAACACCCATGGTCCCTGCTCTTAAGGAGCTGACAGTCCAGGGTGAGAGATGTGGACACAAATAATTATAATACAATTATGTACAGCTGGTTATTGTCTAAGCTCCATAAGTGGGAGCAATTTGTTCTGCCCAGGTTAGGATGGGAAGGGAAGTTCTGAGAGTTTCCCTGAGGAAATTTTATTAGACCAGTTGGGATTTGACCAACTAGTGTGGTGGTAGTGGTTGGGACAAAGTCGGTAGGAAGACACATCAGTAGAGACATGTTAGACTAGGAGATAGTATATGCATGGGAAAAAGCAGGGAGGGCCTGGGAAGACCTAAGAAGTTCATTATGGGTAGAGACCAACCTGCTCAAAAGGGGTTGTTAAGAGCAAGAACTGAAACACTGGCAGGATATAATCACCAAAGGTCTCATACAGCATGCTTAATAAGCCATGACTAGGGAGTGATGGGATCAGTTGGAAGATTAGAAAAAATGGTGGTAGTAATGAAGGTTAGACAGTTGGGCTGATCCTAGAGCAATGATTTTCAAACGTTTTGGTCTCAGGACCCTTTTATACTCTTAAAATTACTGACAGTGTCAAAGAGCCTTTGTTTATAGGCCATTTACCTATTCATATTTACCATATTAAAAATTAGAAGATAACTTTTATTAATGTAATAATAAGCCCTTGTATGTCTACATATAAAACATATTTTTAATAAAAATAACTATATTATCACAAATAAAAAAATGGTGTGAGAAGAAGAAATTTATTTTAAATTTGGGCAAATCTCTTTACTGTCTGGCATAATGGAATACAGCCAGAGTCTCTTATCTGCTTCCAAGTTCAATCTGTTGAGATATGTTGTTTTGATTGAAGTACTTGAAGAAAATTCTCATATATATATATATATATATATATGGATATATATGTGTGTGTGTGTGTGTGTGTGTGTAGCTGGAAAAGGAAGGAGTATTTTACTTGTTTTTTCAGGCACTTGTGAATATTCTTTGATACACACCAAAACTCTACAAATGATAATCTTTTTATATTAGTTTCAGTGTAGAATCTGAAACTGTATCAGCAACTTTTATTGAGTTTGCCTTTTGGATGGATTTTGTACCTCATGCATGGATCACTTGGAAAATATTGGCACAGTGTTTCGCAGATTTCCCCAAATTTGACAAATTTCATTAACATTCAAAAATCACATTTGTTAATATCACCATTGAACTCATGAGAAAAGTCATAATATATCGGGAGGCTGTCTAGTTCCCGGCAGCAGGTAAAAGTTTTCCAAAATTCCAATTTCCACTTGAAAGCTCCAATTTTAACATTGACAACGAATGCTGTCATTTGCTTTTCCTGAAGTGACAGGCTTTTCCTTTGTTCATTTTTTAGAGAATATCTGCTAAATATCTGAGTCTAAATAACCATAGTTTGTCAGTTCTTCTTTCAAGTGAAAATGATGTTCCATGAAAAAAAGAAAAAGTAGCCTTTTCACCTCCTGACTCCCACAATCACACAAGTGCTTTTCCCTGAGGCGGCCACGGTACTGGAGCGCACAGCAGAAATGCTTCATGTGTTTTTCCAGTTTCATCATACAGAATATTAAAAACACATGTTCCTTAGGTCAAGATTTAATATAATGACTATATTTACTGCTTCATCAAAGACATTCTTATGTGAACTGGCACTTTTTTCTTACTGAAAGTGTGTGGTGGTGAAGAAAACAAGAATTCGTCCCACAGATTGATGCCTCTCCCTTGCTTCCTACCGAGGCATGAGCTGTTTCACTCGATGACTTTTGGGCTATCAGTGAGAAAGGCAAAGGTCCTCTTGGGATTAATATTAGGAAAATAGTTTAGGTTTTGTTGCCCCCCTGAAAGGGACTCGGGAACCCTCAGTTGTCCACAAACCACCCTTTGAGAACTGCCCTAGAAGGAAACAGATGGACAGCAGGAGTCTAAAGAAGAGGACAAGGGAATGTGACTATAGTTGTACTATTTAAGGGCCTGGACATGGCAATCAGAACTGTATTCAAGCCCTGGTTCTGCTACTCTCTAGCAGTGTGATCTTGGGCAATTTTCTTTTCTTTCTTTCTATCCTTCATAATCTTCAGTTTCCCTATCTGCATAATAAGGATAATGATAGCAATGATAGCACATACTTCATAGAGTTAATGTGACATTAAATGAGAAAATCCTCCTAGAAGGTGAGTACAATGCCTAGAAGAGAGTAGGCCATCAATAAGTTAGAGAGAAAACAAACCATAGCCAGAGGATTGTATTCAATGCAAAATTAGAAGAGAGAGAATCAACGAGATTTTATGATGTCTCGATGTGTGGCTTGATGAAGACATCTGAGGTCAAGCTCAATCCCAGATTGGTTTAAGCCACAAGTTGTCATTAACCCAACAGAGAAGTAGAGAGGGTTGTAGGGCATGATAATAAATTCTGCTTGGGATTTATTTAGTTTGAGATGTGTGTGAGACAGCTGGGTGTGTAATTAAAATATGGGTCTGAGAAATGGAAAGCTGTCTGGGCTGGGAAAATGTTGATTAAAGAGTCACTGGTTAAGAATATGCATTACACTGTCTAGGAAAAAACTGGAAAGATGAAAAGGCAGGACTCCTGTGACTACCAGTTTTTAAGGAAAGGAAAATTAGACAATGAAGTCAGAACAATTACATAGATGCCAAAAGAGGAATTTTGAAGATGATAATTAAAAGGCATATATTGGATTTGACAATTAGTCAACTCCCTATATTTAAAATCAACGAAGAACAGGCACAGGGAAGCTAAGTAACCTTCACTGAAACATCTACTGACAACACAAATTGTTGCTCTGATGCGAAACATTTTCCACGCATTCTATTCTTGACTGACTTTTCCAAGTATAGTTGGCATTTTTATCTTGAATCTTACTATTGTATGATTTGATTTTAAAGACCTAAGCTGTATATAAATAACTACAGAAAAATAGATTTATATAGTTCAGTTCAGTTTTCCAGGCATACATACACATATCCATATGCTATGATATTAACATAAGCTTCAAAAACTATATGAAATCAACAAATACACACACAAAGCTAATATATGTTAATGAATCAGAATCTGAAATTTGGGATATTTGGGAATCTGGCATTTGGGATATGCTGTGGCATTATATGGCAAGGACAAAAGTATTATTTTTCTCATTACTTATATAGCCTATGAGTTCTCATTTTGCCTAATTTCAGGAACAGCAGATAGTTTGGAAAATTGCATTGGCCTATAACCTGTTAATATCAATAGTTTCTCTCTCCCTTTGTAGGGATCTTTATGATTATGTTACAGACAAAAATCAATTAGTTCTGGTCTGTTCCCATGGAGACAAAATTATGTCAGAGGTTGTAAATTTGCCATCTTCAAGGATAGAAAGCTGCTCTGTATCATAGAACTTGAGAGATCAGAAAGAAAACCCCCCACAATGTATTTTCATGTCCTTGATGAGAGAGCAAATTTTGGGGGAAAGATTGAGTCCACTGTTAAGGAAAGGATGCTGTGTTTTCTTGGTATCAATGAGAGACTATTTTATGAAGGTCATAATCTAAAAGACAAAATGGACTGAATAACTATCCTTCTTTTGGTATTTTCTAAATACCAAAAATACTTTGGTATTTTCTAAAGGGTTTTCATTTTGGGTTAGTGATTATCTGGTATTTACTATATTTTCAGGTAGCATATATGACAAAAAGAATAATAATTTATTAAAGGCATATACAGAGCATCTGGCACATTATAATGATAACCACTGGACATTATCCAAGGCAGATTTAAACATTATTTTCCATATTTTAGAAGATTTTTGAAATAACATCTGGTTGGTGTGCTTACTTAACTAGGGGGCTTTGAGAATTAAACGATAGTAATAGATAAAACTGTAACACTGTTGTTATGTCTCAGATCCTCTAACATGTGATTTATATACATTAACTCACTTATCTTATGAAGTTTAATCATCTAATGTTATTTAACCTTATTATTACCATTTTAGAGAGCAAAAAATCTAGGTCCAGGTAGGTTGGATAACTTGTCCAAGTTCCAAAAGTAGTAAGTCAAGAAGACAAGATTTAAACCCAGATAGCTCAGGAAGTAGCCTGGGCTCCAAGCCTATGAAATGAGATTTTTAGTTCATTTGTTCTGAAATGGAATTAGGGTAAGTCCCCCACCTCACTGGAAGGTTACTATGTATACAGCCCCATGTTAAGAATGGAGTGGTTCAATCTAAGAAACAGAGCGATATAGTCATCACCTTTGCTTTTAGTGTAGAAGATAAACAGGAATGAATTAATAACACACATAAAACCCACATCTAATGGATACATATTGACATATATTTTAAGTACTTTAGAGTTATTTGAAGATAAATTAAAAGCCTAGGCTAGCTTCTTATATATCGTTACCTCTTGCACTCATTGTTCTGTCAAGGAATTATGCAATACTATTGTTCTGAATGAACCTATCAAGAAAGTGACTGTATGGCAAGGATATCACTATGACATGGCCAAATATAAACAAAATTTAGACTTTCTCTGTCATTGTTCCCTTCCTGTTAGCTAAACTCATGATTGTCCACACATAAATGTTATTTATTGATTTGATAACTTTTTAATAAAAGAATCTATTTATGCCTTTCTCTACCTCAGTGGCATACCTCCAGAAAAAAAAATTAGCTGAGTAGGAAAGAATGAGCTCATTTCTGTCATCAGAACAATATTTATCTTGGAAATAATAATTAGTTCTAGGTGTTGATGTTCCCAGTGGCTTTGTCCTTATCAAACAGCTATAAGCTCAGAGAGACAATGGCTAAGTAATAACAATGAAGCCAACATTGTAATAGACAAATTGTTGGTTTTATTAGCTCCTCAATTCTTCTACTATATGTTTTCAAACTGAAGACAATTGTATGTTCAACTCCCCAACATCCATTCAACTCCAGACACCTTCTCTAAGCTTCTTGCCAATCATTGGTTCAGGAATAGGCTCATGGTCTAGTCCTGGACAACAAAAGTGAGGGGAAGCCTGCTAAGTGTGTGTCTATGAAAGGTTTCTTCACTTCTAATAACGAGACCAATGAGGGGACAGAATTCCCTGTTTCCTGGACCTTATTGCAATGAGGTATGATACTGGGACTACTTTAGTCAACTTACAACCAGAAGGGATGCCATTCTAAGGGCAAAGCTGACACACTGAGGGTGGCAGATCACAGAGACAGATCTACCCCTGGGCTCTTGTTGGATCGCTCAGCTCTTGGACCTAAACGACCTCTGCACTTCTTGTTATATTCAATAAACATCTTTCTTGACTAAGACAGTTTTAGACAGTTTTTCTAGTTAGTTGCAGATGATACACCAGACAAGTAAATACTCCTTGTTCGGTACAAAAACTTGACCAGTTCAGAAGCCAACTTACAACCAAATACTAACCACATATTTGGATGTCCTTTACCCCATGCAGACAGGTGAGCTATGCATCCAATCGTCAAATAAATATGATAAAATGCAAGTAAATACAACCCTGGTTAGTTTACTAAATACACAGAATGAATGTCTCCTTTAAAAGAAAAAGAAATAAAAAGCTGGATTAGTTTCTCTTTCTTACATCAATAGCTTTTAGCATCATTCCACTCTTGGAGGTCATCTCTGCCATGTTTCTAAGTGTTTGCCTTTTCAGAGGAACAAACTAGCAAGGAGGGAGGTAATCACTCTTTTGCCTCCCCTGCTGCCCCCAGGATACAGCTGAACTTGTTAGCCAATAGAGATTTTAGTTTACCTTCCACAAACATAAATATATACCCACTGGTAGTTTAGATACCTTAGATAGTTACAGCACCTTCTTCTAGAAAAACTTCAGGCCACTTCTGGGAATTATCTCATTTGTTCTTATACTGTCCCTAGAAGAGATCCTGTATTTTTATTCCGGTAAGCCACTCTGCCACAAATCCTTGACAGATATCTCATCCCTGGTAAACTCTGTTGCAGCTTGGTGTCAGCTTTCTTGCTCCATAATCTGTGTAGAAAGGGAAACAGGTGAAGTTAGTCCAGCATCTTTGGCATTTGGATTGAAATGGGTGCTCTGGGTCTGGGTCTGGGTCTGGGTCTGGGTGCCCTAATGTGCTCAGGGCAGGATGGGACCAGAAACCACTGCCAGGATCCTGGAGTGGGTTTTTTTTTCTTTTTTCTTGGGCATCCTTGATTTAATTACTTTCTGAAGACATGCCAGAGCCCCAGAGCATCTTCCTACTTCCTACTTCCTATTTGCTTTCTTCTTTCTCCCCTCTTTGCTCCTCCTTCCTTTCTTCAAAAGACCAAAGAGGCAGACCCGTGGAGCGTGTGGTCCACCCTGGTGTTATGGGTCATTATTCTAGTCATTTTTAGTCCTTTTCCTCTCCATCTAAAACTCCATCTGATTGGCTGGCTAAGGTAAGACCAATAAGCCTTATTCAGTGGCTTCTAAGAGTAAATTTTAGACAGAGATAAAAAATTAGCATGCTAAACCAAGGTATAATAGTAACCCAAGTGTAACAATCTGATATCAGATTCCTTTCAGCTATAACCGTTAGCAATAACTTAGCCCAGTTAAATCGTCATTATTTTGAAGGACAATATCTGTAATTTCTAAATCAGCAATTGATATTTAAAACGATGTTTACATCAGCTCATTTATTCAGGCTCATAAGCCAAACTGGTAATGGATTCTCACCAATAAATCTCCATTTACAATTTACTATGACAAACAAAACCATTAAATCTCACCTTTTTCTTTTATACATGGTCTTTTAAAATCTTTGTCTTCAGATGAGAACTCACTCCTAAGCCACCAATCTTTTCCTTCCGGTGATCAAAGTGATCTTTCTAAAACAAATCCTACCCTCATTAAAACTTGTCAGTGGCCTTCAGTGACTTATAGTCACTTCAGCGAAGTATGCAGGCATACTACCCTCTGCCTCTCCTCTCTTACCTTTCATGTGGTAATAGGACAGATCTAGCTCTGTCATTCGCTAGCTCCCTCACATTGAACATGTTATCCAACCAACCCAATTTTTAGTTTCCCATCAGGATAATGGGGATCACAATACCTAGTGAAACAGGGCTGTTGTTAGAAATAAATGAGATATATCTTTCATACACACACATATACACGCATATGCCTGTAAGTCACTCATACAAGAGCTGGCATAAAGTAGATTTCCCATAAAAGCTGGAGGTTTTAGTAGTATTAGAAGTAGCAATAAATTGGGGCGCCTAGGTGGCTCAGTCGTTAAGCATCTGCCTTTGGCTCTGACCCTCCAGGGTCCTGGGATCCGGCCCTGCATCGGGCCCTGCATCGGGCTCCCCACTCTGTGGGAAGCCCACTTCTCCCTCTCCCATTCCCTCTCTCCTTGTGTCTCTCTCTGTCAAATAAATAAAATTTTAAAAGTCTTTAAAAAAAAAAGCAATAATAGTAATAATAGTCTTAGAGTTATTACTGTACTAATAATACACATCAGACAGACCCATGCATCAGAGCTTGAAATATTGATTTGTTAATTAAATGTGTAGCCCTTCAATAAATATTCCCTCTACTTTACAGCCACAGGCTTAATAAATGCTGCTTCTCCTCCCCAGAACACAAGTAACTAGCTTTAAATACCTTAATTTCCAGCCCAACATATAATAAGCATAATGTTGAAAATCCAGAATGTCAATTTAGATATATTGCCAAAATATCCGTCATCTTTTGTCTGGGAACAGGGAGGGGTATAAGGTAGGGAGGGTGAACATCCATGGAAACTAAGATGTTAAGGAGGAGCAGGAAAGCAATTTGAGAAAACATCCCCAAAAGTTCTGATTTGCTTGAGTTCTCTCTCCTCTCCTATTGTGAAAATCACTGATTAATGGATCAGAGAAAATATATCCTATGGCCTGGACTCCAAATGGGAAAGATTTGTCAACCCCAAATATACGTGGGAAATAGTAGTGATTTCTCTATATGGCCTCGTGCTCCAATTTAGGCCTCATACTTCAAATGGCATTGTGTCTTATTAAGATCTCTATCTCAGCTATCTTTAAAAGCAGACAATGGCTTACAGATTAACCAATATAAAATTGGCCTAATCTAGTTATTTAGAGCATGAGGATTCTTTAAAGTAGTTCTGAACTTCAGGGAGCATAGGAATCATTTGGGCTACTTGACAAAGGTGCAGATTTCTGGGTTCAGTCTCTGGAAATTTTGAAAAAGTTGGTCTGGGGCATGGCCCAGAGATCTGCATTTTAAAGCTACCTAAATGAATTTGTTGCCTGTGGCATGTGGATTATAACTTGAGGAAGCTGCTCTGAAGGAAATGAATAGAGGTTACTAGAAATTTGAGATGGGGACTTCACACAATCGAGGCTGGAATTTAGCTCTAATGTTCCCGGTAGGTAAGAAAAAGTGGAAGCACACTGGATTTAGGAAAAAAACAAAAAAAAAAAAATTCCTAATAGCTGTGTAAATAAATAAATAAATAAAAAGACAGACTTTCTCTGAGGACTAACCCGAGAAAAGAAATCTTGCTTAGGACGTAACATAAGAGACACTAGGTAACATGCTTGCCAGATGTCCTGAATGTAATTACACAAAAGATCCAAACAAAGTCAAATCAAATAAGTCTTCTACTAATGTCTAAAATTAGTTGAACTCGGTGAATTCCGTTAAGAAGGTGATGAAATAAGATGGTTCAGAAACTTTACTTTCAGATTATCTAATACAAGTATTGGACCAGGAGATCGTCCCCAAATTTTGAAATTATCTTCATAGAATATCAGCATTTTGGAAATGAAGAAATTCGTCATGCCACAGATGAGGAAATGATAGCTCAAAGGACATGATAAGGCTTTCCCCCGAAAAGGGTAGGTGTCACCAGCTGAGTAACATTAGACGAAGTGGCTTTGATTTTTTCTTAATCCATTTATATTAATGTTATTAATTGTAATACTAATGTCAACAATTGAATTTTATAGAGGTGAGTTTAATTGTTTATATTCCTTTTTTATGGTATTTTAGTTTATCCCATTTATTCTTTAAGATCTCGTCGCAGTGTTTTTTAAAACTTTTTGTCTTACTCCAGGTTCATTGTTTCTGACCATCATTTTTCCTCTTTAGTTTATCTTTTCACTGTTTCTGGCCATTTATGCTACTTTCTTTTCTTACAGAACATCCGTCTTCTTTTATACTCATAGTATGATGTACCTGTCTTAGAATTTTCCAGATCAAAGCCATTCCTGTCATGCGTTAGCTGTGAAACTCTGGGGACTCAGTTAGCTCTTTGTGCAAAGGCTGAAGCAGATCCAAAGCCTCTTATTGAGGAACTCACAGACTTTGCCAGCCAGTCTCTGGCAGCATTTCCCCACAGGGAAGAGGCAGCCTTCCATCTGGGTGGGAATGCTGGTTGGCTCTCCAATGTCTGTAATCATCCTACCCTACCAGCTGCTCATTTGGTTTTAAGACTTGAGGCCCTTATCAAGGGGACAATTCCAAATGGGCAAATCACCAAGATACTATGAAATGAAACACAGGAAGTTTGTCTAGGAAGTAAACCATACATCCACTCCTCTGGGTGCTCCAGAGATTCTCCTAGATCAGATTTGACCATCAGAAGGCTTCCTGGTGATTCACATTAACCTAAAATCTGGTATTTGTTTCTCTGAGTTCTATAAAATTCATTCCTGCCTTCACTCTAAAAATGTTGAGTCCAGGAGGCCCAGAGCTTTTTTTTTTTTTTTTTTAATGTACATTCCAAAAGAGTAGTTTCATTAATCCACAGTCTTGACGGTTTTATCACCTCCATTTTGTCCATTCTCCTTGTCTTCAACATCCTATTGCATATGGATTTAAAAAATAATATACCACTTCCCATCATAGTTGTATAAGGAGATGGGATATAATAAATGTCAAAATTTTCTACATGGTTTAAAAGATTTATTTGTTTGTAAGCCTGAATCTATGCTTCTTACAAATGAATTATTTTTCTCAAGGAATATACTTAATTTTTTTATGAAAATAAATGTTAAAAATTGAACTTGGAAACCCAGTGTCCTAAAATTGAAAAGGATCTGTCAGTCCATCTGCTTTCACCATATAAGCTTATAGTAATGGTTCTTCATAGTTAGCATGCGAGTCACCTAGAAGGCTTTTTGTTTAAACACAGCTTGCCAGGCCTCACCCCAGAGTAGCTGATTCTATAGAGAGGAGGGAGGCCGCCGGCTTTGCATTTCTAACAAGCACACAGATGATATTGGCGCTTCTGCCCCAGGAATCACACTTTGACAAAGACTGGCTTACAGAAACCATACTTTTATTTATTCATTTTTTTGAAGTTAGAAATATATGGGCCATTAATACTGCTCTCATTTTTAGGATCTCTCAGCGAGGACAGTCATAGCTTCTTCAGTCTCATTTGTTCATTCGTCTAATGTCCTGTGGTCTAATTCCTCTGAACCCAGAACCCTGCAATGATTTATGGCAGTCTTTCACAAAAGCCTGCAATAGCTTCCTGTCTCCCTGCTCCCAGCCTATTTTCACCAGCAGTCAGAGCAATTTGGGAAAAATGGAAATCAAATCATGTCAGTCCTCTGACCACGAGCCTTCAGGAGTTACCCAGAGCAAAGGCCAAATGCTTTCCAGTTGCCTATCAGACCTTATGATATGGGCGTACAGTTCCCTAGCTGAGCTCATCTCCTCCTGCTCTCCACCTCCCGCACTACTTCTTAGCCAGCTTGGCTTCTGTCTGTCCTCTGTACCTCCCAGGCACAGATTCACTGTTCCCTCTATCAGGAATGTTCTTTCTCTAGGTAGATGAAAGCCTAACTCCCTCATCTCTTTCAGGTTCTGGCCCAATGTTTACCTTCTCAAAGAGACCTACTATGTTTCTCCTCCAGGTTCTTACCCCATTCTGTCAGTTTCTAAAGCACTATCACCTTATTATGTACTACATAATTTACTTATTTGTAATGTTTACTATTCATGTTCTGTCTCCCCTGGGTAGAACATAAGCCTCACAGGGCCCGGAATATTTGTCTTTTTTGGTCTATTTTGTTCACAGTGAATCCCAAGTGCTTAGAACAGTGTATGACACATAGTAGGTGCTCAGCATACATTTTTTGAATATATGGATTTTTAATTTTGGTTTCCTCCCCAAATTTAGTAATTTTTATTTCAACCTACAGGTAGTCTTTAAAAAGGCTTGTTGGGGCACCTGGGTGGCTCAGAGGGTTAAAGCCTCTGCTTTCGGCTCAGGTTATGATCTCAGGGTCCTGGGATCGACCACTCCGTGGGGAGCCTGCTTCCCCCTCTCTCTGCCTGCCTCTTTGCCAACTTGTGATCTCTCTCTCTGTCAAATAAATAATTAAAATCTTTAAAATGAAAAGGCTTGCATTCTACTTATGGCAGCACATTTTATAATAACAAAGTCTAGAAAAAACTGAAATGTCCACTAATAGGAGATTGAACAAGTAAATAAAGTAACTTAGTTTTGTATCACACAGCCATTAACACGATAAAACAAAACAAAACAAAAACAGCAATGAAAGCCAAATTCTCTATGGATACTGTATTTCCTAATTATGTAGTCCTATTTAATCTAGATCAAAATACATGCATTGAAATCTTGTTTACCTCAAAGGTCGTTGTATAAATAGACTAAGCTTACTAGACTCTCTTTAAAACAAAGCAAAATGAAGACTGAATACTTTACTAAAAGAATTCCCCACTCCAGAATACCTTTGAGAAGAAATAACAATGATAATAAAGAACATTAAGCACTTACTGTGCGATAGGCACTGATTAGCTCATTTAATCTTCACAATAACCCTATGAGATAAATGTGATTATTGCCCTCATTTTGCACATAAAGGAGCTATAAGGTCCAGAGAGGATAAGTAACTTGTCCAAGATTACATGGCCAGTAAATGGTGCTACCAAATCCAGTGTTGTTTTTCTTTAGAAAAAA
This sequence comes from Procyon lotor, assembly GCA_028646535.1. Lineage (NCBI taxonomy): Eukaryota > Metazoa > Chordata > Mammalia > Carnivora > Procyonidae > Procyon > Procyon lotor. The sequence goes on along the minus strand of CM053605.1, from coordinate 56,905,920 downwards.
GTAATCAAAGTCTCTCTCTCTCTCTCTCTCTCTAAAAATATTTTACCATCTGTTTCTGCAGTTTCATCTTACATACTTTCCTATATATATGCTCTTCTCTAGTCAAACTGATCTATTTGCCATTCCCTGAAAGTTCCCAGTCTCTGGCCTCAGGCTTTCAAAAACATTCCTTCTGCCTGAAATATCATTCACCACCAGTCATTGCCTGTTAAAATCCTACCTTCACTCTAAAGTCAGAAGTGATTTTGCATTCCTCTAAACTCCCAGAGCACACGCATATTGTCTTTAAAATTCATATAATAATTACAATATTCTATCTTCTGTTGTTCTTAAGGATGTGCCTTATTGCTTCTACATTAACTGTTAAATTCCTTGAGGAATAAGGATTATTATATTTCTACATCACTGTTAAATTCCTTGAGTCAATAAGGATTTTATTGACGAGCTACTAGTGAGCAGGAAGTTACAAATTTTACAAATGCCCTGTCCAGTGTGGTAGCCAGTGGCCAGGTACAGCAGTTGAGCGCTTCAAATGTGGCTAATGCCAAATCTTGAAATGATAATATTTGGGGCATGTTGGCTTAAATAAAATGTAGCATCAATAGTATTAATTTCACTTGTTTATTTTGCCTTATTTTTTAGCACCTAGAAAATCTCCAAGTACGTTTTGGGATTCACTGTATTTCTTTTGAATAGTGCTGGTCTGGTGTATCCCTTTCTCCTGTCCACCCCCCTCATCCTCCTCCAAGTGATGAAACCCGCGAGCAAACACAGGAGTTGAAAAGAGAGGCCAGCCTCTATTCTGATGCTCAGAAAGGGTGGGGGGCTTTCTCTGGATGGATAATTTTTCTATTTTACTTGGTCAGATTGTTGTTTTTGTCCTTAAGTCATAGGATTTGGGACCAAGAAACACTCTAGTGAAAAAGTTAGATTGTCCATAAGCAAACATTTTATGTGGGTGTGTGCCTGCGGCACATGTGCTTCTGGAGAGGAAACCACATTTCAATCTGAATATAGCAGAATTATAGAAAGCTTTCTATTTTGAAATAAATTGGCATCTTGGCAAACAGAAAGCAAACAGCATTTTCAGACCCATAAGAAATCCTTGATCCATATCATCAGGGTAACATCAGTGCCGCTTCAGCCATAACAGAGAGAGCTCTCTGAGTTACCCTCAGCCACGTTTCTCCTACTGCTCGCTGGTGCCGTGTGCTTTAGGCAGCTTCTTTCCAGGCAACCACAGACTGTTTACTGACTGTAATCAAAATGACAGCACACTGTTTTCACAACTGAGTGTTAAGAGTTGATTGCCTTTTTCACTTGGCAACCTGAGGGAACTTTAGAACGAGGATCTTGAGGTACGACGTGCGTTCAAGAGGGTGGTGCTTACTTTTCTACGTGTTACCTGCATTCCTTTGAGGTTTAAAATACAGAGGATTGAGATTTATCTAGCCTGGAGCACAGAGGTTGTAATCACTGCCTTCAGATTCCTTCTCCTGGTAAACCCCCCTGGAGCAGGGGTTGATCCAGGTGGGGCTGAGTTTCGGCTGTCATGTGATCCGTCGTCCATCAGAACCCAGCCGTGTGAGGGACCTTCTCTATTAAGCATGCCCCACGAATATAGATGATTATAATGCCGTATACTCTGATCAGCCTGAGATGGTACCACAGAAGACTGCGTGGCATAATGGAAAAGTTTGCTGTGCTTAATCTTTTTAGAAACAGGATTTAATGAAAAGGTAAGGAAGAGAGGGAGGAAAATAAGAGATGAATGGAAGCGGCAATTCAGGGAACCTCATTCTAGACCTGTGTTTGCCATCACTTGCTGGGAAATATTGAACACGCAACATCTTAGGTGTTCATTGTCCACATCTACAAAAGAGAGGGAGAGGAGGAATATTGACTAGCTCATTTGTAGTACCTGTTTGGTTTTGAAAACTCTAGTTCCAGTGTCCAGACTCTGAGACTCAGTACCAGATACACTCCAACATCCATCCCTCTGGGAGGGAATGCTGGATACATCAACAGTCCTATACTCTGAACAAGCATTATTGAATATTGGACTAATCATGTAACTGAGCTAGGCTGTGCTCTACCTAACAGAGACTACATTTCAGAATACCTTCATGAACTATGGGTTTGCTCAGATTTAAACCATGTTTTCTGATGAACAAATATTACGAATGCCTCGAATACAGCTTAGCTGGGAGGTTGGTTGCTGAAAAGAAACATCCCTCACATCCTTTCTAAATCTAGATATTCCATTCTGTGTACATGATTTCTTTACGTATTTTCTTCATGTAATTCTTACATATGTAATTTCTTCCTAGATGAGAAATTTATACAAATAGCAGTTTAAAAAAAAAAACTCACAAACCATTGTCTCATTTTCAGTGAATATGACAAGTCACTTGGTTAAGTCCCCTCCACTCCCCATCCTGCCAAAATAGGGACTTTTGAAGTTAAAAGAAGCTGAAAATATTTTTCTAGGATCTGAATCCAGGTCCCAAAAAGTCAATTTTTTTTTTTCCCAGCCACTGAGCACATCATTGGCACCAAAATTAGAGCAAGGGCCTGTGTGCAGTGCCCTGATTTAGGTGTCAATGAGGCCACTTACTGCAGCAGAAACACACAGTGGAAGGTCTCTTCATGTAAAGCAGGAAGGATGCTGTTCAGTGCTCACTTCTGTCGAGGCTAAAGACAACCAGAATGCCACAGGTAAGAAAAAAATTACATGTGATGCAAACTTGTATTTCAGGCAAGGATTTGCAGCAACCAAACTGCTAGTGAGAGCCAAGATGGGTGTAGCCTGTCCATCCTGGTTCTACCCAGGGTGGAAGATCTAGCAAGATCTCGCAAGTAAGACCCTGGCTAGAGAGGACTACAATCACGAGGAGAAACGTAAAAGCTAAAAGGAGAAGATGCTAGGAAGGACAGAATTGGAATCTGTGGTGTTCCTTCAGTATTCCAGGTGTGCCCCTGAATTATTTCCTGAAAGACGTGGGTCATTCAGGATTCTGATAACATTGCTTTTGCAATGTTGGGCATTGAATTCACTAAGTCTTCAAGTCACCCCCTTTTAAAAAAAATTAATAGACTCTCTCTTTTTTTTTAGAACCGTTCTAGGTTTATAAAAAACTGGTCGTGAAGGTACAAAGAGCCCCCACCTTAAGTGTGTCTTTTTATTGCTTTAAATATTTAGCCCTGAAACTTTTTATTCGGCAAGAATTCAGGAGAATAAATAGAAAGTATTTTCTCAGGCATAAAATTCTCTAAATTTAGCTTTCCTGATGGATATGGACTGTTGAAAAAATGTATTTTATTTTACGATTAAACTGATCTCCTAGTGTGTTGTCTGAGACATGTCATCGCTATTGTGCATTTAATGGATGTTTAAAAGAAATGTGCCTTAGAGTGACTTCGAATAATTTTAAGACACTTAGTAAACAACATGTCTAACAAAGGTATGAGAGAGAGCTCACTTTTGTGACTTTGGTGGTGTAGCTTAACTCCTTTGTGTTAATTTGCATAAAGATCTGCATCATGATTTGGATGTGCTCTGCCACTTTTTATTTACTCCTGAGCATTACCCTTTCCCTTTTCAATTGTACTAAATGCTTTTGAATGACAAGTTGAAATCCTTTTCCCCAAAGAATCATGTTAGTTATCACAGTTATCACCATGTTGGTGAAAGGAATGTTTATATCAACGATAAATTTTTCACTTTCTGTACTCGCGGAATAATTTAAGGTGACCCTTCTTCGAAAAACATTTCTTGTCTGGTTCAGGCTTTAATTCTTATTAACACTTCACTGGTTTTTTTTTTTTTTTATATTTTCATTGTTTACTACCCAAGTACTTTGTATGGAAAGATAGGATTTCAATTATTTTTAAGTAAATGGTCCAATCCCAGTTACGAACCCAGGCACTGTTTCACAGACATCCATCATAAATCTAGCCTCAAACATAATATTGTACTTCTTCAGTTTACTGTAGAAGCACCAGCCTTCTGCCTTAAAGTATGGATATTCTTATCTTGAGATTTAACAGATCTTTTCTCTATGGTGTAATTTTACTGACCAGGTTGACAGAATGGTAGAGGTTGTGAAGAAAGCAGAGTTAAGTAGTAAATATTAAATGATGTTTATCTAGAGGAAAGATTTTAGGATATAATTTGCCCTGAGGACACAGAAGATTGTTTTATTAAAGGCTACCGCAGTCTCCTCCCAGCTGTAGAAAGGACTGCACTGCAAGAAGCCAACATAAAAAAGCGACTGGGGTGTTAACCCTGCAAATGTCTTCTTAAAGAGTTGAAAAAGCTGACTCACCTTGGTAGTGGAATTCCTTTTAAGAAACGCAATTCATTATTAATTCCACTTAGCTATTAGGTTAATTCGTTTCTTTCTTATAAATATCAATTTCTGGAAAATACACTTTTTTTAAAAGATTTTATTTATTTATTTGACAGAGAGAGAGAGAGATCACAAGTAGGCCGAGAGGCAGGTAGAGAGAGAGGGGGAAGCAGGCTCCCCGCTGAACAGAGAGCCCGATGCGGGGCTCGATCCCAGGACCCTGAGATCATGACCTGAGCCGAAGGCAGAGGCTTAACCACTGAGTCACCCAGGTGCCCCTGGAAAAAAAACTTTTAAATGCGTTTTGAGTTTAAGAAATTTGTTGATTTACAGATCTGCCTTTCCTCTCAGTCTGCCACAGTTGCAGTTTCAAAAAATAGAAACCAACATTTTGTTTCCAGTTGGATGACCTGGACATTCAAAGAGTATCTTTCAATAGAAACTCTTATTTGATTATTTAAGACTTAATTTTCAAAGGAGCAATTTATGAGGTACAGAATAAAAAGAGAGTGAATCTCTGGTTGTACAAATTGCAGTTCACAGATGCTCATTTCTGAGCATGCACAATTGTTTGTATTGTTAGTTTGCAAAATATACCATAGCCAGCAGCTGGGTCAACTTTCGGATAGAGGTAGGGGTAGGAAATTAGCGATTTGAAATATAAAACTGCTTAAACATATAGACTAAATACCAGCCTTGCTAACTAAGGGAGAAGTGGACATGAATGTATTTTTTGTTATTTCCCTAAGTATTTGCATAGTCTCTTTACCTAACACACACCCACTTACTAGAATTTTCAAATTATTTTGAAAGTCATTTCTCAGCTATCTTTTACTTCACTAGCCAACCTTTCGTTAGCTTCTCTTATTTTTCTCTGCCTTCCTTCAGTCAGCTGGTTTTCAAACCTGGCCACATATTTGAACTGTACTAGCAGAGCTTTTAAACAAACACTGATATCCAGGCTCAGCCCCCGAGAATATAATTGAATTGGTCTAATGTGGAGCCAGCATTGCTCTTTTTTAAGCTTCCCAGGTGAATCCAGTGTGCAGCCAAAGCTTATCGTGTTGTACCTTTTTCTGTTTTCTGTCAAAATGTTTGCATATCTATTTTCCTTCAACTATTCTTTTCTTCTGTCATTTCTATTAGTGAGGTTTTAAAAATCTAATTTTTGTCATTTCTCTTTTTGATTTTTTTTTCCCCTAATTTTCCACTTACTGGCCAAGAAGTTCTCATTCTAGGTGCATGTATCTGTTTTGTATTCTTAGCTAATGCTATCAAATTTTTATGTCAATGAAAGAGAATGCAATATGATTGTGAATTACACTTTTGTGTGTTCTTCCAATGCCGATATAATGATATACTTTAATTTTCGGTATGAATATATCAGAGTGATAGTGGAGCCCAACACAGTGGTTGAAAACTAACATGAAGAATGGATTTACTTGAACTGCAGTCATTGTTGCTATGATTAAAGATCATTTAATATGATATTTTAGAACTTTGAGGCTTTATGGGGCTCAAGAACATGTAAATATCCTATTAAAGGATTGATTTTTGAATTTTAATTCAAAGACAGATTTCCATAGTTTCAGAACAGGGCAGAAGTGGGAATCTTACATACTATATCAACCACCGTATCAGTAACATGATAGTAACAGCAAGGGAAGCACTAATAGCAACAAAACTGGGGTAAAAAGGATCAATGATGATAATTAAAATTTGGTGACTTAAATATCAGCAGGAGAAACAGAAATATGGGAGGTAATGCATAGAATATTCAAGAGTTTGAAATGAATGTAATAGGAAAATCATAGGCAGTTCATTGAGGTCTGGAGTAGTAGATAAGAAATATGAGTGTTATTGTGGCTGTGCCTCGAAATGTAGTCAAGCCATTTCCTCTCCATCATGTTTATTTCCCTCACTGGTAAAAATACTGGTTGGATTGGCAAAAGGAAAAAAAAAAAAAAAGAAAACCTGGCCAACCCCCTTGGCCGCATCCTGCCTGTAGGTTTGTTTTGTTGAATTTATCCAGTGTTGTAAATAATTTGAAATAGATGACAACACTTAACAAGAGGGAGGTTTCTTTTCTTTTCTTTTTTTTTTTTTTTAAAGATTTATTTATGTATTTATTTGACAGAAAGAGAGAGAGGGAGATCACAAGTAGGCAGAGAGGCAGACAGAGAGAGAGGAGGAAGCAGGCTCCCGGCTGAGCAGAGAGCCCGATGCGGGGCTCGATCATAGGACCCTGAGATCATGACCCTGAGCCTAAGGCAGAGGCTTACCCTACTAAGCCACCAAGGCGGCCCAACAAGAGGGAGATTTCTAATAAAAAATCTGGATTTTTAGCTTTTTTTGAAAAATCGTTTGATTCATCAGTCTCCTAGGCCTAAGATTGAGCTTCCCTTCCTTGCAAAGGATATTGTTGTTTATGGCTGTCCAGTTCTGTAATCTCAACCTGGCTGGCTTCAATCTTTTCTTACCCACTCTGCCCATGTAGAAATTGGAGTTGTTTCCTTAAGAATTTATTTGCAAGGTTATTTCCAACCATGATATAAGTTCCACAAAAACAAAGTGCTCAACACTACATTAGATAGAACAAAAATAATTTACAAAGAGAAAAATAAATGTCACAAGCAAAAACACCGAGGAGACAGAGAAACTAACAGATGATTGTTTCTTAACTAGACACTTAAGCCCTTAAAATGTGTCCTATTAAGCCCTATGCAAGAATATTTTGGGTTCTAGATCAGAAGCACAATGTCACTTAGCAGTAATAACTGGGATTTAGTGAATTATTCCAGTCAGAGCTCTTGGGAAAGGAAAAGGACACAATGTTCTGTACAACCCGAGTAAGAATATTCCGAATATTAGGAGATTAAAATTCCCCAAAGTGAGCTTCTTGGCAGAAAATGGCCAAAGTTATTTAAAGAGTGACTTCCCATCTTTTGAATTCACCCATTGAATAAAACAATATTCAACCACTGTTTAATAATTTAAGGACCATCATTTCTTTCTCTTTGCGCCAGCACAGAGCTTAATCACATGAAGGGCTCCCTATATGCAGTCTCCAAAAGGATGAAAACCTAATTCAATTATTACAGAAATAACTCCAGACTTTTAAAAGGTTTCTCTGAACTGAAACAACCCCTGAGAATTCCCTATCCAAACCACCACCTAGCATTTGTTTATATGCACTGTTTTTGTACAGAATATATATAGTTAACATTGTAAACCTGCTTATAAGTTACTCTGCAGTCCTTCTCTATTCATATATCTTGGGGTGAAACATCTTTAAAATTCTTTCTACGAGGTCCTTTATCACTTCAAATCCTGAAGAAAAGAGGTAGAGTACAAAAAAAATTAATAAATAGGACACGTTAAAATTTGTGGTATTCAGGAGGCATTCATACAAATTTTAAAGAATTTTTCTACTGTGGCTAATTATATGTCTGAGTGTAGATTCGAATTTTAGGTACCCTAAGAGTTGATATTTGTCAGGCAGTTCATAGAACAAAGCATCTTTACATAATAGAAAAGCCAGATTTTCTCTATTACCATATTATCAAAAAAAAGAAAATTAACACTATTCTGCTCTGAAATAGGTGTCTACACTTGTTACTATTCCATTAAGATGTATCCAAAGAATGTGTTAACTTTGCCCCTGGGTGGAAAATATCATCAGGTAGAACTGAAATAAAAAGTAGCACCCTAATCAAAGATGAATATATGACCTTACAACACAAGCAATAATCCGATTGGCTTTTACCCTTCCCAAATTTTATAACTACCTCAAACAACAATCTACCTCAAGAAGTAACAGTTGAGATACCAGGTTCTCTGTTGAATTGCCATTAAAGTTGTTTCTAGGGTAAAACTCAAGTGGAACCAGATAATTTAGAATTGAAATTAATCAAAATTTAAAAATAGATCCTGAAAGTGCAGAAGTGTACTGTTAATATCTTAAATTATATTTCAGGGGCAGGTAGGTAATTAATCATCACAGCAACAACCATCAGTATTAAGGTAGAATGAATAATATATTTTTAGATGACAAACAAAACACTAATTCCCAACCTTCAGTGAGTTCACAGTGTTCCTATACATGACTGATAATGAGAAAAAGTAATCTGTACATGCAAAGAAATTTCACTATCTAGACACGTGTTCATTCTTTAGTGGGAAAAAAGTGAATTTGACTTCATATCCTTATATTTATGAGTGCTTTCAGTTAATTTCAACCCTAAAGATAAGGAATCACAAAAGGTGGAGTTACCTAGAATCAAGGAAGATAAACTAACCAACAAATTCCAGGCAGAGCACAGTTTAATTGAGAAATCTTCCCCTCGTATCTTTAAGCCTCCCAAACGCTCAGCCTTCTCACATCTGTCTAGTCATGAGCCCATTAAGTCATCTTGACTGCCATGAAGATGAAAATGACAGTGCAGTTACTTGAGTCTGTGTAAAGAGGCCCAGGGTGGCTGAAGGGCAGGATTAGGAGGCCTGGGGTGCTGAATGGCAATCCCAGCTGTAGCTCCCGAAGATCCCAGGAGCACAGAGCTGTCAAGAGCACAAAACTGCACGTAGAGAAAACCTTTGGAGGGAAGTAGAGATTTTGCAGTATGTCCACAATTTCATCAGGCACAATTTGCCTTTCTACCTTTTATTGTATCATTAATAGGACTTAAGCAGGAGAGAGTTTGTGAGTTGATCACATAGCCAACACATGTGGTCATTTCTGGGATTTAGGCTCTGCAATTTGATGGCCAAAGTAGAAATTTTGGGCTATTTAAATGTGCTTGGTGAAACCTAGATTTTCTTTGTGATTCTTCAAAGAAGTCTTTTGTCTGATAAGTATATCTGTTAAGGCACAAGTGAAATAAAGCTCTTTGCCCCTGATTTGTTAAAAAAAGAAAGCCTTTGAAGTGGAGTCCATGATAATATATCATTGGGCCAAAGAATGGTTTTCTAGAAGGTATTATGGGAGTTTTTTAAACTCCCAGGAAATGCCCAGGATGTTAGCACTAATTGATATTTTTGTAGGGAGCACATTTGTTGTTGTTGTTTCAGCAAGGGCATTCTTCCAGGATGAGAATTATCATTTTCAACTACAGAATTTCTTGGCAATTTCATTCTGTCCTTCCTGTTGTGGTGGAAGATACTATATCACCATCACTAATAATGGAGCGGGCAGGGGAAGAGGAGAGGATGGGCATTCAGTCCTGTCCCAGGATGTATAATAAACACCGAACAGACATTATTTATTTACACAGTCCTGCAGCATTAGGTGCCATCATTCCTGTTTTATAGGTGATGTAATAGAGACTTAAAAAGTTTAAATACTTTGTCATTTAATAGTGAAGCTAGGATTCGTTCTGTCAGCTCTGCTCTTCTTCACTTCTCCATATTGCTTCCTGGTCATTTCCATCACAGAAGGAACTGGCCAAGGACCTTGAAAACATCTTTAGTCCTCTATTTTTCTATCTCCTTAGATAATGGAGATATATTACTTCTGTCACCATTAGTGGTAATACACAACTCAGTAAGAGTTAAAGAAAAAGCATATTACAGTTAAGCTGAGGAATCAGTTGATGAAAATGCTGATAAATTAGAACTATAAAATTTTATAAGTGAGACCTGTCCTTATATATTTTGATTCTAATAACCACACAGGCAAGGAAAATGCACTTCAGTAATATGTGGTGTCTTTTCTGAGGGGATATAGCTCATTAGTAGCAGAACTTGAATCAGAAACAGCCTTCCAGCTCAGTGCTCAACTTATTTATCTCTACTACACCATTCAATTACATTATTATTTGGGGTGCCTGGGTGGCTCAGTTGGCCAAGTGCCCAACTCTTGGGTTTTGGCTCAGGCCGTGATCTCAGGGTTGTGAGATCAAGCCCCACATGTGGCTTCGCGCTCAGCACAGAGTCTGCTTGGGCTTCTCTTTCCTTTTCCGTCTGCCCCTCCTGTTTGTGCTCTCTCTAAAGTCAATAAATAAATCTTTTTAAAAAATTACAGTATTTTTTTTGACCTTACAAATGAACTCACTGTTAGATTCTTCTGAAGAGTAAGATAACCAAACTTACTTGATATATCACTTACTCAGAACAGGTTTGATTTCCAAAAAATTTTCAAAGGGCCACTTTTGTGAAGAACTCTGTGTGCATATACTCTTCACATCATGACTATATATATAGACAAATAAGAGATTATTGCAACTATACTGAAAAAATTGCTGATATAGAGGGCTGAAATATAAGCATCCATTCATAAATGTAAAACAGTTCACTCAAGACCAGCTTTTGTGTTTACATAGAATAAAGTTACTCAGATTCAGTCCCCTGTAGAGAAGCATGGAGTATACGATACACTGAAGCCAATTAACATCTATTTCTGGGAACCCTTTGAAAGAAACAGTTTTCTTCATATCCTATGGTACGAGTTGCTCTGAAATATACAAGACTCAGGGCTTTTCTCTGAGGCAACCACTATTTTATGTTTTTAGGGGGAGTATTATTGATACTCAGTGTAAAATATTGAGAAGTCAATATTTTGCCATATCATTAGAAATTATAGTTGCTTTTAAATACTCAAATTCTATCCTTAGGCCATTTTGACCATACTGACTAGAAACCCAGGTTAAAATCAGAGGTCTTTATTTCACATAGGACACACACTACTTGGAGTGGTTGTGTTGAAATTTTTCCATGTAAATTCCTACAAGCACTTATGCCTTTATCTTTGTCCTCATAAGCTACATTACACCACCTGTTGTATTAAAAAATAACAACTTTATGATATTTAAAACCTTCTTCCAATTAATACCTACAGATTTTCTGCTAATAATTTCTTATTCTAAGTATGTGATTGCTAACTGAATACAGCATTTATGGTTATACTATAAAATATTTTTAAAAAACTATAGAAAATATCTTTATAGCTTAAGTAAGTAATTGTTTTTTGGCTCAAGTGGCTCTCCTTGGTAATCAATAATACTAATAATCAGTTGTTAAATCTACACAGAAAAAAACAAACAGAAATATATCAAGCTTCTGAGATAACTCATCAAGAAAATATAATTCCCTTTAAGTCAATAAATTTAAAGATTAATATTTAATATAAAAATGAACATGTTAAAAATGAACATGTTAAAATATAAAAGAAATAACACATTATGGAGCATATAGGATCATTTTATTATTAAAAGGTTAAATCCCTTTTTAATGGTTAATATTGGTTATCTTCTTCCCTCCATGAAAATAGGTTATTACACCTCTATATTGTTATCACTCCCTATACACATGGCCTCTCCAAAGATGTTAAATAAAAGACTAAAGCACAAGAATGATAGTTCCAATTTCCCTATGCATTTATGTTTAAAAAATAGTGGGCACACTGGACATTCAAATAGCTGATGTACATCCACAAAATCCATTAGGTCAGCTTTGTGCAAGAAAAAATATTTTCCTTGAATACAATGAATCATAACAATTTGCATGTCTCAAAAACAGGAGATCAGTAATGCCTAGTCTCTACCATAAGTCACCATTTCTAGACAGAGGCTCTATTTCCTTTGAGAGATAAAGGAATAGTAAGCAGTTTACACATCAAATGATGACTTTGGTTCCTGTAATTTACATTAAAACAACATTAAGTTAAAAATAACAGCATGAAGATGATTTTAAAGTAAGAAAAATGATCTGGTGGCTAGATTCTATGGTACATATAATTAAATGTTTTGCCAGCTTACCTGATAAAACAGAGCTTTACAGATCACAGCATAACAAAGCCCCGTATCCAAGATGGTTAGAGTATAAGGTGCCTTCCTCTGCAGTTGTTCAGATTTTTGGCCATAGAGATTTACAAATTAATTACAGTGTTTTTTTCTTTGCTTTCTCTGTGGACAAGAAAACAAAGAGACCTTTCCAGAATCCTCTCTGCTTATGCCTCCGCTTCCTGTTCTGAGATTCACTCTATGGTACCCAACATATATCAGAAAACAGCTTTGAGGGGAAAAAAAAAAAAAAAAAAGGCTGACAGCATTCAACATGGTACCGCCATCTACTGGCAGACACACAAAATTGAACAAAAGGAAAAACACTCATTATTCTTTATCATAAGGTAAAATGTAACATTTCCTTGCATATGAGTATGTACAAAGAGACTCTTTCCCATACTCACTTATTTGCACCTCACCAATATTTTTTCTAAATTTTACAAAGATTATTCACTCATAAACTACTACAATGAACGTAAAACCTACAAGTATCTGAAAATTACATTTTTAGATTACCTTACACCCTGCATGTAGAGTTTTGCAAAAATCTCTCTTGTGGTCTGTGCTGGTCTTCTGAAATTTTTTTCTTCTCAAGGGGTGGATTATTTGCCAAGTGAGTTATTACTCACTTTTTACTGATGAAAACACATTTACTGATAGTTGTTTGTGTTGCTTTTGGTAAAACATTTACAAGAAACATCTGAATGTGGAAAAGTATTCTAAACTTTAGCAAGGTCTAGCTAATTTAGATCTGTGGATTATTTCGGTGTGTGTATTTGACATGAGGAACAGTTGAATTCACCTTACATGAGATAATTCAAATCAATTATCTATGTCTTTACTTGAGAAAACATTGTTTATAAGAACACTAAAGCATGCAATACATAAGCAAAAAGAAAATGATTTTTGTCAGTTTATTTGAAGATATTTGTCAACTAAGGAAACTACTTTTCATTTTATTTGACTTTTTATATTTACTTTAGACCAAATAACTATAATTTTATTAGTTTATCATTAATTGATTAAAATATATTCATATTGATGGAGAACCCCAATATATGTTAAGAGCTATATTAGCTTTGAAAAGACAAAGATAAAAACATACAGTGCCTGCCATCTAGGAGCTTGTGTATAATGAAGAGACAAATATAGCAGGTACCATATTTTCAAGCTATATGCTCAAGGAGTGTATTTACTTAGTTTTTAATTCCAGCCATATTTTGCCTAACGGCAGAAAATAAATCTAGTTAGTTAGAGGTAGACTGAGTCACTTGAGGCTTTTCCAGTGATTTCAAGTTTATACTAAACCAATGTACAGTTTTCCTTTTCCATCTGCTTATGCAGGGAATGATTTAAGTCCAGGAATGCTTACATATGTGGAGAAAGCTCAGTATGGTTCCCAGACTCCTACTTTTCTATGTGGGCATCTAATGAGGTGTAGAATCCTGTATGATTTTTGGGCACCAGAATCCCTCCACGTGGATATCTACCAATGTGCCCACATTCCCCTTTGGTCCCCCAAACACCATCCATCTGATTTTGCATGGCAGCATCCCCTCTTCATAAGCATTAGTTACCTCAGGTTTTTGTCAGCTCTACCTCTGGGGTAACTTTTGTTCCTACCCTTGGGAAAGGAAGGAAGAAACACAACCAGCAGGCTTCCAGGGTCACTCTGGGCTGTAAGTGACTGACGTATGTCCCACATCTGAGGTACCCCACACCACCATCTTTGTATTACTGTTTCATCTCATGGAGTATAGGTACCCCGTGGGCCTCAGACAAGTGAGGCACAATCTCTGCTCCATTGGAATATTCCAACCTCTCGTCTCTCTACCTTTTTAGCTAATCCTAGGTGAGCAAGCTATGTAGGGGGCCCCATCAGGGACCCTCTTTGGTTGGGTTCCCTTGCTTTTTCCCAAACTTTCTTTCCCGCCTCCTGGATCCATAAGTTTCCCTCTCAAATCTTTCTGTCTTATACCTAATGGATTGGTTTTCTAGGGCTCCTGTAACAAAATACCACACAGAGCGGCTCCCACCAACAGAAACTTATTGTCTCACAGTTGAAGTCCTAAATCAAGGTGTCAGCAGGGCCCTGCTTCTTCTGAAACCTGTAGGGGAAGGCTGCTTCCTTATCTCTTCCAGCTTTTGGCAGCCCAGACATTCCCGGGCTTGGGGCAGCATAACTGCATTCTGTTTTCATCTTTCTGTGCTATTTTCCCTACATCTCTTGGCATAGTCTTTCTTCTGTGCATGCCTGTCTCTGTCCAAATTTCCCCTTTTTATAAGGACACCAGTCATTTTGGATTAGAGTCCACGCTAATGATTTTATGTCACCTTGATTATCTCTGTAAAACCTTATTTCCAACTAAGGGTATTTTCTGAGACACTGGGGATCAGGACTTCACTATACCTTTTTTTTTTTTTTTCTTTTTGGAGGAGGATAGACACAATTCAACTTGTAACACTTAAGACCAAAACCTTTTAAATTTAAAATGTAAGAATCTGATAATTCTTTTATCTGTTTCCCATGATAATTTCACTTAGGAAATAATAGCTTTGGCATCTGGCCAGAATTTGGGGGGAGTGAAGGGGAGGATATCTTGAGGTAATAGTGAAGAAATTCATTAATAATAACAATAACAAAAACCAACGTTTATTCAGTTTTATGTGTCAGATACTCTTCTAAGCACTTTGAGTATATTCACTTAACCCTCACATGTAGGAAGAATTATACACATTTTACAGATGACACAAGTATGGAGGGAGGTAAAAACATATTAACTAGTACTTCATATGTCATATTACCGCACATATGACACCAGTATGCACCGAGTCCTGGAGAAGCATAAGGGAAATGAGCTTTTATTAATTTAGACCACTGCTACTCACACATTTAATGAAAATTCTTGACATTTTACTCTTTCATTATGTAAGTTTTCTGTCATGAAATATTTCTATTTTCTATGAACTTTTATGTTTTTCCTCTAGTCACAGACAAATTATCCTTGCTCGCTATTGCTTTACTAAATGTTCATTAATTCTGCCAGTCCCTAGCACCCCATACTAATTTCTCCACCAGGAATAATACTTGGAAGTATATTCATTCTGATGCCTAATTTTGGGCCTATACTCAAAAGAACATAACTGTATAATGAAAAGATTTTCCTCGTAGTGTTTTCTGGGGAACTGATTTTTGTATGAGTATGTATGTGTATGTGTTTTAAACTACTCTAAGGACAATAAGATGGAATTATCATAGGATGAGATTTTGATAAAAAAAAGAAAATACAGTTCTTTAACAAATAGAATTGCACAAGCTTAATAGAATTATTACAAATTTAATAGAATTATATAACTATAATAAACATCAACATAAATTAAAAATATAAATAATGCCAAATTTAATAGAATTTGCAGGTAGTATTAGTCTCCCCTGATTTACATATTCATTGCTAATATTTTTAATTGCTTCACTAGATCTGCCAGTGAGTAACAATTATTATTCCAATGACCAAACCTAATCTAAAATTCACTTTAAAGTTTTTCTAGATATCTCCTGTTCATTTCCATTCCTGCCTTACAATTTAGAATGGTGGTCCCCTAGGTCTAGTCGAAATGCAAATATAGTATAAATGTAAATATGAAGAATCAGTGCAATGTATAGGCCAAGGTAAATACATAAGAACTATAATCAATATCCTGGAGAAATAAAAATATATTGCATCTATTAAGTGGGAATGGGAAATCTTTGGGGAATAATAAAATATAATAAAGAGTGCTCATAAATTATATATACCATACATAAAGCAGAAGAAAAATGAGAAGTCTGAAAGGAAAAAATTAAAGACATCTTTTAGAAAGTTGAACTAAACACAAAATATGAAAATATGATAAGAAAGAAAAAGAACACCAATCCCCAAAATAAAAAAAAGAAAAAGTAAATGTATTACAGGAAAAATTTCCAGAAATGAAAAGACTCACTAAGGATTCACTTAATGTAAAGGAACA
The DNA here is from genome assembly GCA_028646535.1 of Procyon lotor. NCBI lineage: Eukaryota > Metazoa > Chordata > Mammalia > Carnivora > Procyonidae > Procyon > Procyon lotor. The sequence goes on along the minus strand of CM053605.1, from coordinate 56,889,782 downwards.
TACATTGAGATGCATTATAAAATTCAAAACATAAAAGACAAGAAAACAAAAAAGAATCATTACCATCAGACTTACTAACAATCAGTGATAGTAGGAAACAAGGAAGGAAGGATATCAAAAGGTGTAGAGAACATTGTTTTATAGTTTTGTTCCCAGCCAAGCTAGAAAATTAAATCTTGTATGAGAACCAAATAAAAGTATTTCAGATAATCTAACCAATAAAATTTTAGCTTCTATGTCCTTTTTTGAAAAGGACATTTGAGCATATACTCCAGCTAACGCCCCCTCCCATCCTCCCAAAAAGGAAAGGAAAGAAAGGAAAGAAAACCAAGGAAGACAAAGACATGATATCCAGAAAACATTCAAATTCATCTGTGAATCTGCCTAGTGAGGAGTAACATCCTATCCCAGAATCAAATTTTTGTGGAGGCTGAAAATACCATCAGTCCACATTATAAGGTGGAAACAAAGGATATCCACAAAGGAAATCTGATATATCAAACACAAATAGGATGATTAATTCCTTTTTGTTACCTATTGATGTGATGGATCCCATTAATTCATTTTTGTTTTTTGTTTTTGTTTTTTTAAAGATTTATTTATTTATTTATTTTGAGGTCGGAGGAAGAGAGTACATGAGCAGGAGGGGCAGAGGGAGAGGGAGAGGGAGAGAGAATCTCGAGCAGACTCCGTGCTGAGCATGGAGCCCGATGTGGGGCTTGATCTCATGACCCTGAAATCATGACCTGAGCCAAAACCAAGAGTCTAATGCTTAATCAACTGTATCACCCATGCACCCCGCATTAATTCATTTTTGAATGTTGAGCTGATCTGGGCCACATTTTAGTAACTAGTTTGTGTAAGACAAGAAAAACAAATGATAATTATTGTGCCAATATACCTTAGAGCAAAAAGAAAAATAAATGTCAGTAAAGAGATCTTTACTCTTTTTTTGTTAAAGAAGTTTATTTTATGTGAGCAGGGTTAACATTTTAAAGGAGAAAAGGGAGAAGTGACCAGAAGGGTGACATAATTTTCTATGATTTTAGCTTCCTTGTGGCTTGTATGCTTTCCTTCTGCAGATGGAAAGACAGGTGATTTTCAGGTCTTCAGTAAGTGGGTCCTGAGGTTTAGGTAAAATAGTTATTGGTTACAAATATAGGGCTTCTGGAACCTTGGTGGTATTTGACAACACTTTGTAAACATATCTTGCGTAAATCATAGAAATTCATAACAGAATAGAGCTAATAACCTTCAGTTAGGACTTTTGAGTTGATCTCTTTCTTCCTTCAGCCTCTGGTTCCTCAGGATCTTAAAAACTTTGTGGGTAGAGCTCTAACTGTAGTGGCTCTGTTCCAATTTCAGAAGCTTTCATAACCAAATAATGTGTTTTCAAACCATCTATAAACTTTATGATAAAATTTCCAGACCCAGGCCACATTTTCCTGTTTCCTACACTGTTATTTCCAAAACAGTGTTTAAAGGAAAGCTGTTGTCCTGTTGGATCAGTGAGGTCCCATTATAGACCTACCAGAATGGCTAAAATTATAAAGGCTAATACTACTAAGTATTGCTGAGGATATGGAGTTACAGAAACTCACATACTGCTCAAAGGAATGTAAATTAGTACAATCAATTTGAAAAACAGTTTGGTATTATCAACTAAAACCGAATCTGTGAGGGGCGTCTGGGTGGCTCAGTGGGTTAAGCTTCTTCCTTCAGCTCAGGTCATGATCTCAGGGTCCTGGGATCCAGCCCCGCATCGGGCTCTCTGTGCAGTGGGGAGCCTGTTTCCCCCTCTCTCTCTGCCTGCCTCTCTGCCTACTTGTGATCTCTCTCTCTCTCTCTGTCAAACAAATAAATAAAAAATCTTAAAAAAAAAAAAAAATGTCACCTATGAACCAATGAGTTCTACTCTTAGGTATATACATGACAGAAATGTGTGCATGTATATAAGAATGTATTATACAAGAGTACTGCATTATTGAAAACTGTTCAAAGGAGTAGAACCACAACATCCATCAACAAGAAAATGAATAAAAAATTATGATATATTCTTAATCCATAATACTGTACATAGGTGAAAATGAAGCAACTAAAACTGCTCCCTGAAACATGATGGATTTCACAATTTCTGCTCATAACTGAGCAGAAAGAAGGCAGACACACATAATAAGACATTGTGATTATTCTTATTAAATTTAAAAACAGGTAAAATGAATTCTAATATTAGAAGTAAGAATAGTGAATCATCTTGAGATAAGGCAGTCTTTGGCAAGAATTGGTTAAGATTGGGGCTGATCTGGTTGCTGGTATAATCTTATTTCTTCACCTGGGTGGAGGTAACACAGGGATTTACTTCATGATCACTAATTGAATCCAACATTTATGTTTGGGGCGTTTGTTTTGTATGTGGGTTATACTGAATTTTTTTAAAAGGCACATTAAGGGTTTAACAGTTGTCACTTCTCATGGGAGGAAGGGAATGAAGGATGAAATGTATGGAAATTTCAGGATTTGCTCTGTATTTCTGTTCTGTTTGAACCGTGTGCAATCACATATATGTGCATTATTAGTGTAATTTAAAAACATTTAGGATATTGGGGTGCCTGGGTGGCTCAGTGGGTTAAAGCCTCTGCCTTCGGCTCAGGTCACGATCCCAGGATCTCAGGGTCCTGGGATCCAGCCCCACATCAGGCTCTCTGCTCAGCAGGGAGCCTGCTTCCCCCTCTTTCTCTGCCTGCCTCTCTGCCTACTTGTATCTCTCTCTGTCAAATAAATAAATAAAATCTTAAAAAAAAAAACATTTAGGATATTAAAAAGACATTAAATATATACCTTCATGCCATTTACATTTATCTGTCCCTCAGTTGTTCCCTTTGGAGTCTAGAATGGATCCTTTTTGCTGTTGGAAGGGATCCTGGAACGTGCATTTTTCCAGAAGGCCTCATTCATGCTCATATTCAGCTTCTTGCGCTTCTATCTCTAGTCACCTTCGTAACAAAGCTACCTACCACTATGCTTACATTTACTTTTATTATTATTAAGTAAACATAATTCACATTATGTCATCTGTACCTTTATACCTCGATAGTCCATTTTGGATCTTAATCTCCTGCTGATGAATACTGAAACTAACTCATGTTTGCCAGCGTTTCATATGTAAGGTGTTGTAAATTATAAGAAGGAATAATGGTCTTCTTCTGATAGAAGATAATGCAGTATTTTTACATTCATTACATCTTTTTTTTTTTTTTACTTTATAACACCTCTAAAAGTTGAGAAGTATAGCTACTTTTCACATTTTTAAGGTGGCAAAAATTAGTACAGAAAAGCTAAATTGCATGGTGGTAAAAATCAGTCTAAAAAACAAGGTAATTGTCAATTTAAAGTCTACTCAGTAGACTAAGTGATTTTATATCAAGGATGCAAATGTCTCTGATTCAGTAACTGTCAAAATATTACCTATAAGATATGCTTTGATTCAGTAATAGTAAAATATTTTTACCCTTATTATAAAAAAGTAAAAAATATTCCATTTTCAAGTGGTTTCCAATATAGATTCTCCTCTGTGTTTTTGCTACACAACTATGTAATTGCAATTTTCAGAAGGTATGTTGGCCACTATGCCTTTTTAGCTGCTATTCCCTTGGTTTGAAATTTCTGTCTTTGCCCTTCTCATTCACATTTCACTCCACTATGTGGCCAGCTGCTATTTATTCTTAAAGACTCAGTTAAGATAATGAACTTGATATCCTGCCCTGCTCTCTCCATAAATGATTTACAAATCCTCATCTGCATTCTTCAGAATATATGGTAGCATTTATTATTTGGTTATATTTTGTCATACTGTATAGTAATATTTTTCACACTGTATTGTAAATGTTGGCTTATCTATTTTCAGTCATCCTCTTCAACATTCTTATACAAGACTATGAGGTCCTTGAGAGCAAGCATTATACTTTTTTTATATCATTTTCTTTATTAATATAATGCCTGGCACATAACACATGCTCAATAAATATCTGTTATGCATAGGATGGTATCATGTGACTAGGCATACCTTTGTGTACTAATTACCTCTTCCATTCAGAAAGCCAGTAATGAGGAAAGCCTTGTCATCGAATACCAGAGTTAGAATAAGATTTTACTCTGTTTTTAAAAGGTAGGCAAAAAATAAAAAATAAAAAGAAAAGGTAGGCAAATTTATTCCACCTCACTAATAGTGAACAACTGTGGTAACCTATACTCAAGCGCAAAGTATCAACTTAACTATAACTTTTCAATATTATCCTTCATATTATTGTACAAATTATTGGAAGTGAGAATGTGTCATCCATTCAGATGACTAAATACTCTTAGATGCTTGCAAATGCCCATTGTTTACCATGGGGTTTCATTAGGAAAAGACAGATGTGAAGAGATAAGGCCAGGTATTGGAGACAGACTTTTCTGCTTCTCACAGGAAAGATCACTGGATAATTACCCATATGCACACACACTCTCCACTCTAGGGCTTTGTGACTAAGCAACAGGCTTTTTTTTCCCTTCCTACACAAACTTTGTTAGTGTGACACTGTCAGACTATCAGATCAGCTAAGCTAAAGGGAAAAATGCAGTGTTGTTTTTTCCATGAGCTCTTAGCATCTAGTACTAATTATAAGCAAGCACTTAGAAAATTCACTTATACAATCTCTCATTCTGTTGTCTAAAATTTGGTGCATGCAAGTAACTGTTCAAATCTATACATGATTAATTCAATATAGGAAGAATTAAAATTTTAATTTGAAAAGCTTTCTTTCATTTTTGAAAATATTGATCTTACATAAAATTTTTACTGTTTAACATTTTTCAATGTTACCTCAATAAGATAGGAAACTAAAAATAGGAAACTGTGGTTAGACACTATATCTTCTAAGTCTAGAGAGTGTAAATCTTTGGAAAACTTCATGTTATGGAAGCCTATAAAAACATCATTTTATGAAACCTTTTATTTAGATTATCAATTTTAAAAGAGTAATTTAGCCAAAAAAATCCCTCACAGTTTGTGTGTTCATTTTATTAGTGGAGGAAATAAATCAAAGGAATTATTTTTTAATCAGCTTAGTCATAATTGAAATTATATATTCATATTTCAGAAAATTACTCTAAGCTTACAAAGCTAAATAGGCTAGTGCAATTTTCCAATGTGCTGTGGGCAGAAGAGTATGAAGATGAGGGATGGGTGGGAGGAATTGGGAGATGCTAATGAAGAAAAATCTAGAAAAGAAGCCAGACTACTACATCTAATAGACAGAGGCCAAGAGGAAAGACAGAGAGAAACATAGAATGTCACTGTTGTAGACCTGAGAAAGATAATGGTATGCATAAGCTGATGGAAGTAGAGATAGACAAAAGAATTTGGATTTGAAAGATATTACAGAGTTTATATTGTATATATGAATTTCAATCTATGTTTAGGTGTGTGAAAAATAATACTGTAATTTCAATTTCAGTGATTACCAGGGTACCTCTACCCATCATATCAAAGTTCCAGAGTCTTGCCTGGGATTGAGGCATGATGGTGGAGGTGAGGGGGTTCAACTTTTGGTCATATATTTGCATAGGTTGAGATAATTCAGTTATTCAGTAAATATTATTGAGTGTCTGCTGTTTGCTAGGAACTTCTTTTAGTGCTTGGAACATGTCAGTGATAAAAACAAGGATCCCTGCCTTCCTGAAGCTTGTTTTTAGGGGTAGAGAAGATATAGACAATAATGATAATTATAGTAAATTAATTATATAATATGTTAGAAGATGATTAGTATTGAGTAAATAAAAATTAAAATGTAGTGAAATGGATTAGAATAGTTAATGGGCTGGGAGGTGGTAATTTTAATTGGATGATCATACAGAAGGGTTTAAGATGATAACATTTAAGCAATGACATGTCTTTGGCAAATTTTGTCAAAATATTTTATGAAGCTGGGAATCTAGGTGCCTGGGTTACATCTTTTGGATATAAAAGTCAGCCATTCCTCTTTAAAGTCTTGGTCCCTCTCTAGGCTGATACCAGAGAAAAGGGCCTAAATTCCCGTTTCTCAAATACCCACTGCTCTCAATCTGTACATCATTTCAAGGGATCTCTGTTGAAACTTCTTATTTTCAATTGCTTCTCTAAATTTGTCTTCACTCTTTCAAACACTATCTTCCTCCTTGTTCCTTCACACAGAGCTTTTATAACCTACTATTTTCTATTTAGTTTTCCAGCCTCAGTGGCTCTGACAAGTTTTGGGATGCACTTGCTGTAAATTTTGTGTGCTTCCTCAGAGTCCCTTGCATATCTCATACTTGATATCTAACTAGACCAGTTTTCCCTCCTTTGGAGTTGAAACAAATACCACAATATTCAAATTAGGAGAATCTACTTTTCTGAGTGGCTGCCGAGTGACTAGATGCTGCAACCCAGAAATGCAGGTGGATAGCTTTCCATGGCATCAACCTTGACCAAGAGCAATAAGTGCAGTTGAGTGTCTGCATCCTGGACATGCAAGAAATACCACATTTCCTTACATTCTATGAACATATTTTATTTTGACTTTGGTGTCCTATCCCACTGTGCTGATATGTAATTCAAACTGTTATTTTTAGGTTTTATTGTCTCTGTCCCCCATCTCACAGAAGTGAAGTCTCCAAGGCCTTACCCAGTGCCATTAGTCTTCTTTTTAATCAGTTTGTTTTTTAAGTTTTCATTGATTCGTCTATCTGAACTTTAACCTCTCTGATAATTTGGTATAAAAATGTATGGTCATAAATATTAAATTGCTCATTTTTAGTGGACACAGTGACTGGCACTGTGTTAAGTGCTTCACATGTATTATTTTCATTTAATTCTCATAACTCTGATAGGTGTTGGTGTTTTCTTCATTTTAATTTTAAAGATGTACAAATTGAGGCTCCAGGAAGTCAAGTAACTTGACCAAGATTACACAGCTAGTGAATTTGGAATAGAATGTCAAAGTTACAGCTTTGTGGGGCGCCTGGGTGGCTCAGAGGGTTAAAGCCTCTGCCTTCAACTTAGGTCATGATCTCAGGGTCCTGGGATCCAGCCCAGCGTACGGGTCCCTGCTCAGCGGGAGCCTGCTTCTCCCTCTTTCTGCCTGCCTCTCTGCCTACATGTGATCTCTCTCTCTCTCTCTGTCAAATAAATAAAACCTTAAAAAAAAAAAAGTTACAGCTTTGACTTTTTTTTTTTTTTGAGAGATTGAGAGAGAGAGAGAGAAATGTATAAGGAGGGGAGGGGCAGAGGGAGAAGGAGAGAATCCTGAGCAGGCTCCAGGCCCAGCAGGGAGCCCAAGGTAGGGCTCAGTGTTATAATCATGACATTATGACCTCAGGCAAAATTAAGAGTCATATGCCTGGGGCTCCTGGGTGACTCAGTGGGTTAAGCCTCTGCCTTCAGCTCAGGTCATGATCTCAGGGTCCTGGGATTGAGCCCTGCATCAGGCTCTCTGCTCAGTGGGGAGCATGCTTCCCCCCCTCTCTCTCCCTACTTGTGATCTCTCTGTCTCTATCAAATAAATAAATAAGATCTTAAAAAAAAAAAAAAAAAAAAGAGGTGGCTCAGTGGGTTAAAGCCTCTGCTTTCAGCTCAGGTCATGATCTCAGGGTCCTGGGATCGAGCCCCACATCGGGCTCTCTGCTCAGCAGGGAGCCTGCTTCCCCCCCCTCTCTCTGCCTGCCTCTCTGCCTACTTGTGATCTCTCTCCTCTCTGTCAAATAAATAAATAAAATCTTTAAAAAAAAAAAAAAAAGAGTCAGATGCTTAACCAACTGAGCCACCCAGGTGCCCGAGCTTTAATTCTTACAGTAAAGGATTTGGAAGGAGAACTTCTCTTTTTGCATTTATTATGTATAAACATGTATTATAATTGTTAAATATCTAAATCACCTAGTAGATTGTAAGTTTCATGGAAGTATAAATATTTTACTTATCTTTATAATCTCTAAATTTTCTAGCGTGGTTCCCTGTACGCAACAGTTTATGTTTTAAACAATTATGGAAATGAATGGGACAAAAATAAATTACAATCCGATATCTCTGAAGAAATGATTACTTCTTTGACAGCAAAATAGGCAATGCATTTTGTAATGCTGCGACATTTTTCATCTGAGACCTAATTAAGGAACTTGGGAAAAGAGTGGTTAAATTAAAAACCATAGACAGTGGGAGTGCTCATATCAGAAACTTTTAATTGCTAAGTGTGGAGACAAATAATTTTAAAAATGGAGGATACAGAGTTTAAGGATAATGATTCTCAAGATTGACCCAAATGAAAAGGGTAGCACACACAATTGTTAACAGACTACAAATCCTGTAGGGAAATGTTAATTACATTAATAGCGCTTAAGCCTGGAGAACAGGAAGACAAAGAAGTAACTTTAAACATACATACAAAATTTGGTTCTGTGGAGAGAAACTATAATTTACCATAGATCTACTCAATTGTATGGAGAGATCCAAACGATTCTTATCTTCCCTTTGATAACTATCTTTTAAAATTTTTTGGAGGGCAACTGCATATTTTTCTTGCAATAGGTTATCTCTGGCAACACTAATTGTTCTTCTTCTTTTTTTTAAATCTCTATCTGGAAAGTAGTAATACCTTTACTTCCCTTGCAAAGTGTTCCTCCAGGTAGAAACATTAATTTTACCCAAATTTGCCACGTGTAGTCTTCTAGAAAAATCTTTCCTTCTGTTAACCAGCAAGACAGGTGGCACTGGCTTTCATCCCTGTTGCTATGGGTCACTGCACACCTGGACCCAATTTTTCAGCCTCAAGTAGAGCAGGTGGGCTGAGGATGAGGGTGGGCTGTCCTGCGGGACATAAATGGACTCAGCACAGTGCTTTGCTCCTGTGCCAGGCAGCCTTGCTGAGTGGGTGGGCGGGCACGGCTCTGGGAGGCTCAGGAGGGAGCCAAATAGAAGGACTGATAATGCAAACACAGACTTTAGATTCTAAAATAATTCCTGGCAGTAAGTAGGGCTTGGCAGTCATTTACACAGTAGTTAAATGCTGGTTAACACCAAGGCAGGTGCTCTGCCTCGGCCGGACAATTGTAAGCACTTGGATAAATATTAGTTGTTGATTTATTCTCACTGTTTTAAGAGTGTCAGTTTCCCAGCCTCCAGGTAGATACTACTAATTTACTCCATCTAGCCTATTTATTTATTTATTTGTTTGTTTGTTTGTGCAGGTTTAAGAACACAGCAGAGGAAGTAGCAACATGTTAAAGCAAGGCTGTGGGTCACTTGATCTGGGTAGGTTTGTAAACATAAATAATAGTGTAGAGCCAGACTCTCTCTCTTGGGGATAGAAACATCAAGATAAGAATCACACCAGTCATCTGTGCTATTTGATTATTATAATAGATCAGAGACATATGCAGGGTGTTTTGTGTGAAGAATATAATATGTAATATCATTGTTAAAGAGTACCTTGAGAAAAGGAACCTCGCCTTTGAAGCTTAAGGAATTATTTGTACAGCCTCTTTGGAAAACGGTGTGGAGGTTCCTCAAAAAGTTAAAAATAGAGCTACCCTTTGACCCAGCAATTGCATTACTGGGTATTTACCCCAGACATACAGATGTAGTGAAAAGAAGGGCCACATGTACCCCAATGTTCATAGCAGCAATGTCCACAACAGCCAAATTGTGGAAGGAGTCAAAATGCCCTTCAACTGACAAATAGATAAAGAAGATGTCGTCCATATATATAAAGAAATATTATTCAGCCATCAGAAAGGATGAATACCCAATATTTGCATAACATGGATGGAACTGGAGGAGATTATGCTAAGTGAAGTAAATCAAGCAGAGAAAGTCAATTATCATATGGTTTCGCTTATTTGTGGAACATAAGGAATAGCATGGAGGACATTAGGAGAAGGAAGGAATAAATGAAAGGGGGAAATCAGATGGGGAGATGAGCCATGAGAGACTATGGACTCCAGGAAACACACTGAGGGTTTTAGAGGGGAGAGGGGTGGGGGATGGGTTACTCTGGTGATGGGTGTTGAGGAGAGCACGGATTGCAAGGAGCAGTGGGTGTTGTATGCAAACAATGAATCGTGGAACACTGCATCAAAAACTAATGATGTACTGTATCGTGACTAATATAAAAAATTTAAAAAGGGAATTATTTGCAACAATAATTTTGATGTTTTAAAAATACTGAAGCTTACTTAACAAGCATTTATTGAAAGCCTAAGATACGCTACTCGTTCTACTCGATGGTGGAACATGAGTAAGAATAAAACCTGGCCTTGACCTCAAGGAGCTTGCAGACAAGGGAGAGAGACTGACGACAGAGCAGTTTTATTTTTTTCTAAGATTTTTATTTATTTGTTTGTCAGGTAGAGAGAGCGCACAAGCAAGGAAGCAGCAGACAGCAGGCAGAGGGAGAAGCAGATTCCCACTGAGCAGGGAGCCCAATGTGGGACTCGATCCCAGGACCCAGGGACCATGACCCGAGCCAAAGGCAGATGCCCAATAGACTGAGCCACCCGGGCGTCCCCACAGCAGTTTTAATAGATGGAGTTATCCCCAGGTGCTAGGGGACATCTGACTGGAATTGCTCTTCAGAGAAAAATCATTGCTTCTTTTTTATGTTAAAGAGGAGTGGCTTCAAAAATGGGATATCGGGCTTTAAAATGTGAAACATCCTGAAGTCAATCACCTTACACAGAGTGATCTCTGGGAAGTGTATTAATGGGTGCTTCTAGAAAACTATATCAAAGGAAATCGTGGCTGTCTTGCCACCATGTGCATTTTAGGGCACTGTGGATTTAAAAGAGCTCAAGACAATAGGGGCAATAACAAGGTCACGAACTAAAAACTGTAGGAGTTAGGGGTGCTCTGGGCACATCTAGATCCATGTCCTGAAATGATGGCATCTGGAATCTTGCCCTCCATCTTTGACTCAGTTTCTTCTATGCTGCCTTCCTTCTTAGGCTGTCTGCACATGGTGAACTCCTGCAGGTCCTAGCTTATAACCAACCAGATTTATGAATAGTGAGAATGAGTTACCAGGAGCACTAGCGAAAATCAAAGGATCATCCCTGACGTCATCTGTAAGTGTAGTAATTTTTCTGATTTTACCTCTTTCGTGGGATTGCTGGCAAGATAAATAGAAGGACAGAATTGTTTTTAAACTGTCAACTACTATATTTCTTCACAGACTTTATTTTCAAACACGTTTTTACTTAACTTTATGCAAAGATTTCTTTGCACTGTATTACTTCTTTCTTTTCCATACGGATAGAAAACATTAGAAAAATCAACATCTATTGTGGTAATTCAGCTTTCTATACTATCAAGAAAACTAACGTTTGGATTTTTCATACTCCTCTAGATTCCTCTAGTCTCTTCAGTGTCTTTTTATTGCTTATTTGTTAATTACCCAAAAACTAGTCATACTTATTCCATTGTTGGGAAGCCTTCGAAATAAGATAAACATTCTATTGGTAGCTAGGTGGCTACTAAAAGGCCTGAACAAATTATATGCAACAACTTCCATTCAGGAGTTTTAGGAATAAATATGTTTATATATATAGTGACACTGTAAATACTAGACCATCAATATGTTTATAGAATACTTATAGCCAAAAAATACAGTGAAGAGCCAGGATTTACAACTTATGATATCAAGGACAACTGGATTTTTATCTTCAATTTTTAAAAATGTTTTATTTAAAAAGATATAGGGGTGCCTAGGTGGCTCAGTGGGTTAAAGACTCTGCCTTTGGCTCAGGTCATGATCTCGGGGTCCTGGGATCAAGCCCCACATCGGGCTTTCTGCTCAGTGGGGAGCCTGCTTCCCTCTCTCTCTCTGCCTGCCTCTCTGCCTACTTGTGATCTCTCTCTCTCTGTCAAATAAATAAATAAAATCTTAAAAAAAAAAAAATAAGATATAGAGTGGAGCGGCGCTTAGGTGGCTTAGTCAGTTGGGGGCTGCCTTTGGCTCAGGTCATGGTCCCGGGGTCCTGGGATCGAGCCCCGCATTGGGCTCTCTGCTCAGTGGGGGCGCCTGCTTCTCCCTCTCCCTCTGCCTGCCGCTCTGCCTACTTGTGCTCTCTCTGTCAAACAAATACATAAAATCTTTTTTAAAAAAAGATATAGAGTGGAAAAATTTCTTTTTATTCATGGTTCAAATCTTGGGCATGCTCAATAATTTTTCTGGCCACTTCAAAGTAATTTAAAATCTTGTAGTCTCATTTTGTAATGCACATATTCTCAATTCACTACATGTATCTAGGTCCACTTATAAAATAAAACGTTGAACTCGATTTAAACTTAAACCTTTCTCCTTCTCTGGTGGAAACAGGAATGCAGTCATCTTTTCCCTCCTTATGATTCCACCTCTTCTCTCCAGCATGCCACTCTTGGATTAAAGATGGGAGAGGTGGAAAGTGGAAGGAAAGTTCTTACTTGGCTGATAGGGTTGTAAGACAGCTTCAACATCTCATCATCTGAGGAATTGCCAAGTGGTTAGAGGTGATTCTTTCAAGAGTGATTCTTTAAAGGGAATATTTGAGAATGTTTGACTACCCTTCCCTTCACAAGGACAAAGCATGTTTTTTTTACCATGGAAAATGCTGTTTCCTCAGCTCCTGTTTGTTCGCTGACCCACTTCATGCAGATTATTTGTTCATATCTCATTGACTTTTTAGGTGAACAATTGAAAAGGTTTAAAACTGATTCCACATTAACTGTCTCTACCATATGGAAACTCTTACTCCCCCCACCCAACAATTTCTGTAGATAGGCTCCAATTCCAGTGCAGAAACCACTTCTCATGCTTTGCAAGAGTACCATTTGAAAAGCAGCATTTTAGATTTCTCTGTGCACTATGCATGATTAAATGCTAGGGACTTGTATCCAGCTTCTTGGTTGACCCTGTTGAAATGCCTACAACTATGCTTGAGGTGAAGAAGGGGTTACCTCCATCTTTCTCTTTTGCTGGAGGATGTTTTAAAAACTGATCAGTAGGAGTTTCAAAGATAATTTTCTTCAAAAATCCTTTGTAATTTCCACAGACCAAATTTTGTTTCTTTGAGGTATAAAGTTGTAAGAGTCATGAAACTTCATTCAGATATGGGTGTCTGGAACCTTCTTTGGAATATAGCATTACATTTATTTCTTCAGTTGAAATTTCCAATTTAAATATTTTGATTCACCTACTCTGGTTAGTCCACACCCATTTCATCTCCAAATCCTTTGTAGTGAGCTGTTGCATCTGTATAAACCTCAGAGTTTCACTTATTTTCTAATATCTTCATAACCCACCAAACTTTTCACCAACAAAATTGATTAGAAACTCCAATAATTCTGTCTTTGTCGTGTTTCCCTGTTTGCAGAGTGTTCTTGTAAATTAATTGTCCTAGCCATTTTTTTTTAATCATCACTGACAAACAGCATGACATAAAGGATAACTGCCAATAAGGCAGTTCATTTTTTTAAAGATGGAATAGCATGAGCAGTTTTTCTTCATTAATTAGAAATATGTCCTACAAATTTCCGAAATTCTAGCAATACTTTAAGAACAAATAAAGATTAAGGAAGTATGTTTTACTTCTTAAACTACTTGATAGTTTTTAGTAAATGAGTGGGAAAGAGTATTAAACAAAAAGTAGACAAACTCACCAGCAAAAGACAGCCATATTCATAAACCAGAGTTCTTATCTCCAAAAGTCCCACCTCCAAACCCCAAAGTTTGACAGAACCTATAGCACACAGTCAGTTAAATCATTTAAGTTCTTGATCACCCCTGATAACGTAAGAGATCTGCCAGAAAAAAAGTTTATTCTGATTATGATGGGTTGGTGACATGGAGAAAGATTAATGATTAAAGTTGTAGACAAACTACGATTATACATACACAAACACATACACACAATTGTAACTAGAGAGAAATACTAAATAACTTCTAGAAACCTGAGTCCTACAATTGTATGTGTTACCACACAATAGCAAGCTAGCTGCTAATAAAGAAAGCATTGAAAGACTTCATTTTATAAGTCATAAGCTTGAGGGGAATAAATGAGGTGACAAAGCAAGGTTGTCTGGCATGTCTCTTTCACAAGGTGAAGGCACTGCATTTAGGTAACACATTCTGTCTATTGACAATCCTCATTTCATTTCGAATATGGAGGTCGATTGAAGGAAGCATAGAGGACATTTTCCTTAAAGCTTAATTCACAGGGCGTGTCCTAAGCATTAGCAAACGCAAAGCCCAGTGCATGGTAAAAGCAAATAAAATGAGATTGCCACTTAATAAACCAAATTTGCAATTGAGTACATGAATTTCAAGTGTTAGAACTGAAACTGCTTTCTGAGAGCTATCACATATCCGGTAATGTTTTCCCAGAGTGCTTGCAAATAAAAAGGTTTCTTTAATATTGTGCTATTCCATTTATGTGTTTTACACAGAGTTAAGTCGATCATATTAATAATCAATATCATTTGGAAAGAAAAGATGTTTGTTTGGTAAGCCAGACTGAATTTACATTTATTTTTACATGGGGTCCTTAGCTGGCTATAAAAGAGACTGTCCGATTTTCTTTTGCCTGCCAAGAAGCAGGCATTTTAGAAGTAGTGATGTAAAAATCAGTCAGGATTATTTGGCTTCGAGTGATAGAATACTCATAATTGGCTTAAGCAAAAAGACTTTATGGCTCAGAGAATTGGAAAGTTCAGAAGGTGTTATGACTTGAGGCACACCTGTAGCCAGGGGATCAAATGAAATTCCCTGGACCCAGTCTCTGGTCCAGCTCTCTCCTTTTCTTTCCCCACAACTGGCTTTATTCATAGGTTCTAGTCTCTTCTTTTGTGCCAGGATGGCTTCCGGGAGCTCCAGGTTTACACCCTCACAACTCTAGTCCAGTTAAAAAGGAAGTGAGTGTCCTTCTCTTCAAACAGTTCCCATACTTTGATATTTCTATCCACTGGCTTTGATTGAGATTCCTGTCCAATCTTTTTCCAGGCTTGGTGTCCGGAAGAAGACAGGATCTTGACAAAATCTAAGTACCAAAAATTTGGGCAGGAAAGATCTCTAAAGAAAAACTGGGGTGCAGGCATAAAAAGATGAGGTGATGTGTGCAGAGTGGCAAGTACAGCAAGTATCCCTTGCAGAGCTTTCTCCTGTTGGTCCATCCAGGGAGAGGATGGTGGAGCAAAGACAGGGTGTCTTGTGGTGACATCTAAAAGCCACTAAAATTACATTCCTTGGAAATAGTTCCATAAAGGATTGTCTGGTAGGGTATATGTTTGTGGCAGCTGAACACCCAAATAAGTGGCAGTCCCTCTCCCTAGCCCAAATTCAGGTAAATTTTTAGCCAAACTCTATTACAGTTAGGCAATACCTTCCTATGTCTTGATATACCTCTGATTGAAAACAATAAAAACATACTTGTATATAGAAATTGCAATTCTTAGGGTGTTTCCCCATTTGTCATTTCATCTAAAATATTCCCCTGGGAATTTTTCATTTTATTAGCTAAATTAAATTTTTAAATCTAATTTAAATTAAATTACTTTGCATTAATACCAAAGTAATATATAGAGAGCCAAAGAGAACGATCACTCTAATGTTTTAGTTTGAAGATTTATTCTAAGCAGCTAGATGCTACATTTTTCTTTTTCAGATATGATTTTATTAAAACCAGTCCATCTCATCCTAACATTAAATTTAGACTTTATTATATCCAAGGCCAAAACTGTATATTTAACTCTATGAACCGTTCTGTTTTCTTTTGTTTTTGTAAGGTTTAATTTATTTTCCAAGCATACTGAGATATTTTGAGGCCTAGTTTGTCATGTAGTAAACTCATAATCTCTACATTCTCCTCTCCCTATCCCTCTTAACATCTTATCTTCTATGATTTGGATTAAAATGAAACTTCAATGTTTTGCTCATCTTATGCCACAGTCGTCTCTGCTCAGGGCTTCTACCCATCCCCAAAGCCAGAGGTGGGTGGCATGCACCCTAGAATTCTTGGAGCCAGGATTTATGACTGGGTTCTAAGTTGAAGATTGTGAATAGGGCATAGAAAGAGTATAGAAAGGGTATAGAAAGAAAGGCCTCTAAATTCTTGAGGCCCACACTGGGTACAGTGTGGCAGAGGAAGAGGAACAAAGATATTAAGTTAGGTTGAGAAAGAAAGAATATTAAATATCATCTAGACATTATGTTTGGCCTATGTGTTCTCTCAGTCTAGGAGAGATAGCAAAATGGCTGGTCAAGTCCTTGTTTAATACTTGACTATTGCAATTTGATTTCACCCTACCATTCCTCAGAAAACAGTTTCCTTGTGGTCACCATTGTCTTATGATTCCAAATGTAAGGACATATTCCTGTTCTTATGTTACTTGATATTTCTATTATTTTGTACTCTCGACTTCTTTTTCTGTAGAATTCTACTCTCTGTTGTCTCTGGCGAAAACATTGATCTCAATGACTTTTCTCTTACATTGGTGGTTTTTAGTGTCAGGTCTCTAGTCATCTATGCAAGAAAGAGAGGCAGCCTAAATTTATTGCTCATATTTATTCCTTCCCTAATACATTTGATTTGATTTTTAAACAGCCTTATTGAGAAATAATTTGCATGTCATATAATTCACTTACTTAAATATATATAATGTAGTGGTTTTTAGTATATTCAAAGAATTGTGCCACTATCATCACAACCAACTGTAGAACATCTTCGTCACCCAAACAAGAAACCCCATATTCAGTAGCAGTCACTTTCCATTTTCCCCAATCCTCCACCCTTGTATCTCCAGCCCTATGCAACTGCTAACCTAATTTCTATCTTTATCAATTTATCTATTCTGGATGTTTCATAGAAATGGAATCACACATTAAATGGCCTTTTGTCACTGGCTTATTTCACTTAGCATAATGATTTCAAGATTCATCCATCATATAACATATATTAGTGTTTCATTCATTTTAATTGTCATATAATAGTCTATTATAGAGATTTACCACATTTTGACTATCCACTCATCAGTTCATGGACTTTTGAATTGTTTCCACTTTTTGGTTATTACAAATAATTCTGTGATTAGCATTCATGTACAAGATTTTGTATGGTATACAAAATTTTCTCCAGTATATTTAGGAATGGAATGGTTGGATCACATGGTACATCTATGTTGAACTCTTTGAGGAACTGCCAAACTGTTTTCCAAAACCATCTGACATTGCCATCAGCACATGGAAGTTTTTAATTTCTCCATATCTTCACTAACACTTTCTATATTTTTAATTGTTATTGTAGCTATCCTAGTAAGTGTGAAGTGGTATTTCATTGTGATTTTGATTGGCATTTCCTTAATAATGATGATGTTCAATGATGTTGAACATCTTTTCCTGTTCTTATTGACCATTTATATGTTTTCATTGAAGAAATATCTGTAAAAATCCTTTGCCCATTGCCCATTTTGGAAGTGAAGGCTTTTTTATTTTTGTTTGGTTGGTTTTTTGTTTTAATTGTCAAGTTGTTAAAGTTCTTTGTATGTCCTAGATACAAGTCCCTTATCAGATATATGATTTTCAAATATTTTCTTCCATTCTATAGGTTTTCTTTTAATTTTCTTGATGGTGTTCTTTGAAAGACAAAGGTTTTTAATTTTGATGAAGTTAAATTTTTTAGTTTTCCTTTTGTTACATGTGCCTTTTGTGTTGTAGTGAAGAAATCATTGCCTAACCCAAGGTAATGAAAATTTACTTTGTTTTCTTTTAAAGGTTTTATAATTTTAGCTCTTAAATTTAGGTTTATATTTTGAAAAAGAAAAAGAGTTACTTTTTCTTCATGATGTAAGGAAGTGAAGTGGTCCAACTTCACTCTTTTGTATGTGGATAGTCAGTAAACCCAGCACCATTTGTTGAAAAGATCAGTGAATTTCTTGGTACCGTTGTCTTAACTTGTTTTTAAATATTGTGCAGTATGTATTTTTAATATCTTTCTTTTCCATTCTTCTTTCCTTTCTGTTGCTTCTGCCTTAGTTTGATTTTAGGCACAAGGAGGACTAATAAGGTATACATTTAGATCTAGAGTGTGTGTGTGTGTGTGTGTGTGTGTTTAATCTCATCTACATATATCACCATGTTTTTTTGTGTGGTGTCTAAAATCCTTATTCAAGAAACAGACTGCTCTATAAAGATTTAAACGTTTAAAAAGAAAATTATCTGCAGAACAGTTCTTCAGTTATCACAAATTGTGAGACTCAGTTCCTAGAAACCACCTTTTTGATTGGTTCTTTAGGAAGCAAGTAAATGATGTGGAAAGGATTGAGTGCCTGAACGAGGAAAGTAGTCCTACTGAGGGGAAAGAGAGAGGCTGGGACATGATAGTGAAATTGTATGGATCAAAGAAGAGTGAGGGTATGGCAAACTTGCTTTTCCTGTATTTTGTTTTAGGGTTCAAATATTAGTCTTTTAAACAAGAAACAAGTAAATGAATCTGTTAATATGTCAGAAAGGCCATTTGGGAATATTTAATATAGAGTGTTGCTGGAGAATTCAGGGAATTGAATAGATTTTTGAATTATACCTAAAAAATGTATTTCTTTCTCTAATCAAGAATATAATTAACAAGGGGTAAGGGAATGGGTTAAATAGGTGATGGGAATAAGGAGTGCACTTGTTGTGGTGAGGTGTTGTATGGACAAAGTGTTGAATCACTATATTGTATACCCAAAACTAATATTACACTGTACGTTAACTCACTGAAATTTAAAGAACTTACATATATAAGTAACATGAATAAACCTTCTCTAGCATAGTCTATGACATCATTTGTATAGAAATTATCAATGTTATAGAATATCTATTGTGTTCTAGGTATGCTACATATTTTTTTTTACTTACAACCTTATAAGATAGATACAGATGAATATGACAGAGGAGTTAACTGGCACTAGAAAGGTTAAGTAAAGTGTCCGGAGTCACAGGCCTAGTAAATACTTGAACTGAGCTTTCATTCAAAGCCCACATTCTTTTTTAGCCTTAGCACACTTCAAAGTGTTGACCATATCATCCTATTGATATGATGGATATCCTATTGTTGTCAGAATCAATGCAAAAAAAAAATGAATTGTTTAAAGAAGGAAGTCAAAGTGGATCAAGGTAGTCAGGACAGGTGCAGGAAGAGGTGACTCTTAAGCCAAACTTAACAAGGAAATAAAAAGAGAGAGAGATGGTGGAAGTGTTCTACCATAAAGAATATCATGGTATAAAGAAATAGTCTCTTGGAACGTGCATTCTGAGACTTATAAGAGATTACTTTTTTGATTCATCACTTTGGGACAAATTTTCTTGCCTGATTGAATAGAAATGGTATTTTTTTCTGCAGATACCTTTGAGCCATACTCTGAATGCAGAGATATATCTTGTTGGAACCAGCTCTGCTAGCATGCTTGAATAAGCAGAATTATTCCTCTAAGCTATCTGAAATGGAGCTGAGATACCAATAAGCAAATCATAACACACAAGAATGGAAAAGACAAACATTTATTCCATCCAAATAGTGCTTACATTAATCTGATTAATTAAAGCATGAATGAAAACTATTTACTTGTGAAAGAGCAGCTTTAAATTAGCTCTTCACCCTAGGAGACACACTGTGATTGTTGGCTCTCATTCTGTTTTTAGCCTCATTGCTTTCTTGTTTAAAAGCAGTGCCTAATACTACATTTTCTCATATTTCCTACTAGTTGAAGCTGGGCCAGTGCATTGCCAGAGATGAGGTTTTCTTTGTTTACTGATGATCAGACTCAAAGGAAAGCAGGGTTTTTACATTGAAATTAATCATGAAATTTGCATTCAGATAAGCTTATATGCACAACAAGGCAACTACCCAAATGGAATCAACAATGTAAGGGTCATTTTATACCTTTTTGAAGATTTTTTCCAGGGAGGTTTAGTTCCCACTTGGGTTCTATCCAATCACTTTTTTCTAAAAATTTTTATAAGCAGCAGGTTTACTTCCATTGCATTTATTATGGTGTTTCAATGGAGATAAACTGTTTTTATTGACTTTGTTCTGAAGAAAGACACTTCAAGATTCCTTGAAATGTTTAAGAAGCTTAAAAACCTAGTCAAAATTGCTTTCTACTCATTAGCCTTTTACTTAAACAATACTGGTTTAGTTCTCGTTTTGACCTTGTAATATTTGTCTGGAATGGCCTTATTGAATATGTGAGTGGGACTTAATAGGATCCTTTGTGTTTATAACTGGGTCTCCAATCTGTTCAAAAACACAGGAAGTGTTCCTCGAAAAGTAGAAAGTAGACCCAGCAATCGCACTACTGGGTATTTAACCTAAAGATACAAATGTAGTGATCCGAAGGGGCACATGCCTGAATGTTTATAGCAGCAATGTCCACAATAGCCAAACTATGGAAAGAACCTAGATGTCCATCAATAGATGAATGGGTAAAGAAGATGTGGTATATATATAATGGAATACTATGCAGCCATCAAGAGAAACAAAATCTTGCCATTTGCAACGCCTGGGATGGAACTGGAGGGTATTATGCTAAGCGAAATAAGTCAGTTAGAGAAAGACAATTATCACATGATCTCTCTGATATAAAGAATTTGAGAGGCAAGGCGGGAGTTTGGGGGGTATGGGGGAGAGAAATGAAACAAGATGGGATCAGGAAGGAGATAAACTGTAAGAAGACTCCTAAACTCACTAAACAAACTGAGGGTGGCTGGGAGGTAGGATGGGTAGGGATAGTGTGGCTGGGTTATGGACATTGGGGAGGGTATGTGCTATGGTAAGTGCTGTGAAATGTGTAAGCCTGATGATTCACAGATATGTACCCTGAGGCAAATAATACATTATAGGTTAATAAAAAAATAAATAAATAAACCAGAAAGTGTTAATAATTTCAGAAATGCAGAAATGAAAGTAATAGTGCATAGAAAGTTACTTAAAAGTGAAATCAGCTTAAAATGAAATTTAACTTGTAAGTAATTGTCTGCAATATTTAATGCCATTTAATTTATAATATTTGACTATGAAAATTCCTTGGTAAGAAAAGAAATAAGCAGAGTAATAGCTTAAATATAACTTCAGGTTATGTTTAAATAAACATCAAATTTGTTTAAAATTCAGACTGGATAGAAGGCAAGAGAGGAAAGTATTTTAACTGGTAATTCTAAATGTAGATTATAATATTTCTGCAAATTTAGAAGAATTTGACCAAGTGATAAATTCATAGAACATATGCTCTGAAGGGCTGGTTCAAAAAATAAGTTTAGGTGTAATGTTGTATCAGTACACTAGTAGATATACATTTGTTATTTTTTTTCACCTGAGAAACTTTTCTTGATTTTTCTTTGCTCCCAACTTCAAGTTTGTTAGCTCTGTCATCTGCTATACTTGTCTGCATTATGAAATGTATCTCATTCTGTGCTAATCTTGGTTTCATTTTCCTTCTTACCTTTTAGAAGGTAAACTTCTTGATGCAGATATTTTGCTTTGTTTATCTTTGGGTCCCTAATACCTAACACAGGGTCTACTACTAAAAATTTATCCCATTAGCTGGATCTACACCATAGTCTGGATATGCTCAGACTTTTGGGATTGCCTTTATTTAAAGAGACAGGACAGGTTTGAATTTTTTTGTCCTATCTTTTTAAATCCACATGACTAACACCTAGAGGTGCAAATGAGGTGGAGGAGAGCCCAGGAGCTATTTCTAGGAAGAAAGCATTTCTCTGATCCTTTGCTTCTGCCCACAGTGTTAATAACACTTTGTTCAGCACCCACACTGTCAATTTCGTTCCAGCTGGGACTCTTCTGATTAGCAGTCTGCTCTTTGTGTTCCCAGAGACAGCTAAAAGAAGGAGGGGCCGCGATGATAAAAAATTAAATAAATATGATATTGCAGTATGACAGCATCTTACATCAATACCAAGGGAGAAAAACAAAGAAGCTCAAAGGTTCTCTTGGGATTGTTACCCAGAACTGCTTACTTATAATTTCAAAATGATTTTGTAGCAGTTTGTTCTTTCAGAAATAACTTCACAACTTTATTTGATTGATCATTATAACAACCTTGTGAATTTGGGTGATAGAGGGAGCTATATAATACTGTATCCAAGATAAGGGAGAAGGGAGTGATGAATCTGCTTTAGTTGGTTGGCAGGGTCTGTACAGGTCCTGAGATTTACAAGATTAGTAGATTTCCATGCAGATGATAGAAAAGGAAGAAGGTTCACAATGGAGATAACAATGTGAAGGAGGGAACAGAGATGTGAAAATATATGCTGTGATTGGGAATATCCAGTAATATGAAAGCTAATGGCACATGGTAGAGGAGTGGAGATAAACCTGAAAAGGGAAAGCAGGCAGAAGTCACATCACAAAGATTTTGCTTGCCATCCTAAGGTGCTGGGACTTCATCCCTCAACAGTAGTGAGTCTAGCAGGTAATCATAATTAGTTCTGTGCTTAGTAGAAATTATGTAGAAAGCAAAATTGCTAATAATTGGAACAGAGACATGTAATATTTTTCTGCTTCAAATATATTCTCTTCACACTTGCGATCCAGTTTCATAGTTCTACCCAAGGTGAAGGGCTATCACCAACCTGCCAATTGTAAATCTAACTTTATTCCCCTCTAAAGAAAGTATCTCTGAATGACAGTGAGTGGGACTCATGGTAGTATAGGGATGATCTCAGATACACTTTAAATTATATTAAAATTAATAATATTAGGGGTGCCTGGGTGGCTCAGTGGGTTAAGCCTCTGCCTTTGGCTCAAGTCATGATCTCAGGGTCCTGGAATCGAGCCCTGCATTGGGCTCTCTGCTCAGTGGAAAGCCTGCTTCCTCCATCCCCTCTGCCTCTCTACCTACTTGTGATCTCTCTCTTTGTCAAATAAATAAAAATATTAAAAAAATTAATAATTTTAAAAGGTACAGCATAAGGAATATAGTCAATGGTGTAATAGCATTGTATAGTGATAGATGATAGGTACCACTTATGGTGAGCATAGCATAACATAGAGACTTGTGAAATCACTATGTTGTACACCTGAAACCAATGTGACATTGTGTTATCAACTATACTTCAATTAAAAAAATAATCATTTGTGTCTATGGGCCTATTATCATTATTAACAAATTAAATATAATATTTCTATAATTAAAATACTGCATCTGATCAGATAGAAATGATAGTAGAAGGAGGAAGATAAAAGAGCAATCAGAGTGAGACAGAGAGCCAGGAGAGAGACCTAGAATTATTGGCACATGGCAGAAAACCTGAGTTTTGTTGCTGTAACCACAACTGCCATTAAATTTGTCCCAACAGCAAAACTCCCACTTTTATATTTTAAGCCTTCTGTGCTGGTACTCTGTTCTAAACTTATAAGGCTGTATGACTCCTAACTAACAAGTGTTAAAAATACTGACTGTAGTCTGTGGATAATATTTTAATGTGTGGGTAAAGTGTTTTTCTCCTCCAAAAAGTTCAATTGAAGCAAGCCTTTATGTTTATTTTCAAGCACATATACAAATTTGGGAGCAGCAAGATAAGTTCCCTACTGTTATTTTTATTTTTGTTGTTTCCTTTTTGGAGTCTATGAATAGAAAGTGTTATATTAGGTTCTACGTCATTAGTTTATTCCAACAGAACTCTAGAAGTGAAGCTGGGGGATTGGAGTAGTGGTCTTCTCCAGTGACCACTCTTTTATCCTTTCAGTGGCGGGTGAGGTAGATAGGTTTCCACTTTTATAACTAGAGGAACTTGATATGCTGATGTTTCTGATGGTATGTTCTATAGAACACTACGATATAGAACACATAATATGCATTAGTGATTTAAATATCTTGATAAATCCTCCAGTAAAAAAAGAATTTGTTTAATATTTTTCATCTAATGTAGTAGACTTCTAGTTTTCCCCCAAAGTGTTTTCTCTTCTTTTCTCATAGTAATTGAGATTAACCTGAGGACATTGCCACCCAACATGTTCCTTTGAAATTAGGCATGGCAATGCAATTGAGTTCTCACCAGTTGATTATAACTGAGTAAATGTACAACTTCTGCATTATTTGCTCAGAAGGAAATTGCTTGTTCTCCATCTTCTTTCTTCTATCCATGGGCCAGAATGTGGACATAAAAGTCAACGAACCTCAACCATGAGGATGAGGACAGTTCCCCAGAAGGGAGCAGAACAGCAGAATGGTCCCTATGTATGAGCTTGCCTCTATAATCTAGACTCTTATGGGAGAGATAATTTTCTGTCCTTTTTGAGCCAGAGTATAACTTTATTATAATATCTCAGCTTATGCTATCATTACAGTAAACATTCTTTAAACCATTTTGACTCTAGAAACTACCTTCCCCCTTTGTGTAGAAAATCCATTAATATCTTGAAAAACTAAAATTTTAGGGAGCACACTTTAGGCAATACTGGGCCATGCCAAAGGATTCTTTAAATCTGATTTGTTGGTCAAGACCATGTGCTTTGAGGCATGACTTGCTCTGTGATTCTTGTTACTATTTTCTTCTAAATTTTTTTTTTTTTTTTTGACAGAGAGAGCGCACACACACAAATAGGCAGAGAGGCAGGCAGAGAGAGGAGGAAGCAGGCTCCCTGCTGAGCAGAGAGCCCGATGCGGGGCTTGATCCCAGGACCCTGAGATCATGACCTGAGCTGAAAGCAGAGGCTTTAACCCACTGAGCCACCCAGGCACCCTATTGTTACTATTTTCTATCTCCTGGGTTGGCACACCTATAATTGTTGACTCAAGACTCAATTGCATCTTATCTAATGGCTCTTCAGAATCTTCCATTGGACCTGGCCAGGATATAAGGAATAAAAGAGATTATCAAGAATCACATGAAAGATTGAGGAGCCATCCTGAAAGAGATGAGAATCACTCTTGCTTGCATTGTCTTGATTATAAGTTACATGATCCAATAAACTGCCAGGGAACTGAGGATTTGTTACTTAGTTGTGTATTAAAGAGGAAACTGTAATGGTTTGGTGAACACAGAATTGTCTCTGCTACTGTGGAGTTTGAAAAATGTTAGAGACTTCCTTAATTCAACTCTAATTGCATTCTCTTTTAGAAATACATAAAATGCTTTCACACAAAGCAAGGCAAGACAATGAAACCACTCTTACTGTAATTCCCATGAAAAACTGTGCATCCTTTCCATGGGAGGGACTGTTTGGTTTACTGGAAAGAAAACTGATTGGAGGATAAGGTGGTAGGGCTTCTAGTTCTCTCTCTCCTAGTGCTATCTCTCAAGCCACATACCTATTCTGAGGTACAAATTCAAGGGGATATGAAGCCAATCTCCTGATATGTAGAGCAAGGGAAGTCTCTAGATAATTTGGTTTGGTCACAGCACTTGTTATTTAAGAGGTCAAGTGGATCATAGGAGCCAGCTATTCCTACAGCAGTAAGAAATCTTCAATACAAAATCCATTTGACAACACTTCTCATAAGTGTTCAAACTCTGGTGGAATTCAAAGAAATTCCTTTCTGCAGGGTAGCTCTTTCCATTGTCATATGGCTATCATTAAGTTCTCTCTTATACTGAGCAAAGTATAATGATAAAAGCAGGTGGAACTTAAATATTTGTGCCTTCTCTTTACCTGTTACTTGTGAATATATTGACAACTCTTTTGCCCTATTCACTATTGCAGTGAATCGTGCCACTTATCTTTCATAAATGGTCAAATACTATGTCATCATAATTGTTCAAATACTATATCTCATCATTTAGTTATTTGATCTGCAAGTGTTTGTTCTTCTTTTGGTCCACACCTCCAACAATTCTGCTCACCAGTCCTGGAGAACATAAAAAGGCACTGCTAAATACTGGAATCCTCTGACAGCTTTATCCTCCTCATGTATGGATTCATTTTGTATCCCAACATTCATATCTTTTATTCTTGACTTACCATCCTCATCTACTCACATTGTTCAAGATAATGGGAATTTAATTTTTGTTATTAACATAGTTTACTGTGCTAAATCTGACCGTGTTTCCCCTTCTTATTCCAGTGCTACATATAGAAAATTCTCCTTTCTCAGCCCCTGTTCTCCTTTTATCCAAGAAGGTGATAGGTTAAATGTCCCTAGATATGCAGACACTTTCCCTCAGGTCCTCTAGAGACCTCAGTTGGTGGAAGGGTTAAGATCAAAATGGAAATTTCAAGTCATCTCTGGCAGTATACAGGACCCTCTTGTGTACATGACCGCAAAGCACATGGGCAAGGTTAAATGAAGCATTCACTCTGGGAGATCCTGATTTGATCAATGTATCTTGTCATTTATAGGGCTTTGTAGTTACTAATTATGGTCACTGCTAATATTCCCAGTGTCTGTCATACTTACTAATCTCAAGAAGGCAAAGATTTTCCTATCTATAGTCTTTGGGTAGAACCGTAGACTTCGTCACCCACAGATACTGTTGACTTCTGCTCTGTAAGCTGGCTTAGAAGTAATTATAACTCCAACATGCCAGGAGGATATTGCTGCTGCAGCAAAACTCTATACCACTTATGTTTTTCTAGACAACTGATCCTGTTCAGATAGTAAAATCAACTAACCAATGAAATATCCTTTGAAGCCCTGAGCACTTTCTTTTGAGATTATTTTCTTGAACTCAGACCCTAGGTGATCACAAGAGCAGTTATAACATTATATCTCACTGCTACTGAGGACCTGACTGGCCTATTGAAGGGCCTCTATCCCCCTCCCCTACCACTGTCCTTCCATTATTTATCTTGGATAATACCATGCTGCTGGTGATGTTTCACTTATCCAAAGGAAACATTTAAACTACTACTCTGATTTCAATCCTCCTCTCTACTTTGATATCACAGTGACTGGCTACATGCCTAAAACAATGTTTGTCCTTCCAGAAGACTCCATTTCCAATTAATTTTTAGAACAAAGATATACCTGTTGGAGCCCAATCCAAGGGAAAAACAAGCTGGCTCTCTACTGGGTTTATTTGCATCATCCAATGATGGTGGATGCTGGAGGAGCACTATTTGATGTCCAGATGGCAAAATTATTAATTCTGTGGTATTTCTTTTCTGGGTGTTCTTTCCATTCCTGACATCCCTTATCTTCCATGAGTTAGTAGATTTGCCTGGTTCATGAAAGCACTTCCCCAGTGAAGTGCAATGTGATAGAGGTAACTTTAAGTAACTGGCAGGTCAATATGAGCATGGGTTAAGGGAAAAGATGTGCAGTGCCACCTCTTATATCTAGGAACTTACCCCAGAGTACTATCCTTACTGTAAGGTGAACCTGGAGACACTCAGAAATTTCCTTAAACTTTGTCTTCCTTTCTTCACTCCATTTACAAAACAATTAATATCTTTCAGGCCCCATCCCTCTTGGGTTTTATTCCAAGTTCATTCTTCTCATTTGCCATGCTACAGTGTTCTCATGTGGCTTAGGTCCCTATGACTTGCTATGAGCAACAAATCCAATAAAGGAAAGGGCTGCTTCTAGTGATTAAGGCTTCTCCTGTCTTTCCTAGTTGAGCCTTCATACTTCATGTAGGTGGGGAGCAGGACATGTAGTCTCCAGAATTCTAATCATCTCTGGCTTCTCCATCCCATCTCTTAATCCATCCTGGTGAGCTCCTCCTAAAATTTGTTGTGCTGAATTAAGAGTATGGTTGTAGGGGCACCTGGGTGGCTCAGTTGGTTAAGCATTGGACTCTTGATTTTGGTTCAGGTCATGGTCTCAGAGTCATGAGATCAAGCCCCATATTGGACTTGGTGCTGGGCATGGAGACTGCCTGAGATTGTCTCTCTCCCTTGCCCTCTACCCCTCCCCCCACCACTCATGTGCACTCTCTCGCTCTCTCTCTCTAAAAAAAGTGTAGTTTTGTTTTTTTTTTTACCCTCTGTTATTTACCCCAGAGAGGAGAATTTGTCAGGAAATAAAATTATGAATTTACCAAGTGCAGTTTTCAATCTAAATTTTTTAGCTGAGAATTACCATTATTAGTAATAATAATGGTAAGCTTGGAAAAATGAGGCTCTATGAAATGGTTGCCATAAGAACCATAAAAAAGGATTTGGAGTTTATGATCAGTCTTCTGCCTACCAGGGGGATTTTTGTGGACACCAAGTGACCATACTTTGTCATAGGATTCAGAGAGTGTCAGTGTGTCTAAGTGGTACATCATATTGGTTGATTTTTCAGGACAAAAGTACCCCTCCTGATTAGTGATGTCAGGATAACCTGACTGTACTTTTGTTATCCTCAGCAGGGAGCCACCAGCCAGAATTCAGGTATTTCTGGTGTCAGTAACAGGATCACATGAAACTTTTACCATGTATGAGAACTTCTCATTCAGTGGATCATGGAAAGCTGCATTTTCTTTCAAAGAACTATCTTCTGGGAAGAGAAGAGTCTCTGGCAGAATTCCAGGAGTCCTATGCTTCTCTTTTTCACCACTCTGCCCTCCTCTCCCAATTATCAATCTCTTGACAGTTTATTTACCTTAATCACTCTGGCTTCTGTTTTGCCTTCTCTTTTTGTCTTCCTGTATTAGTCTTTACATCAGTTGCAAACTCATCATCCATTCTAAAATGCCACAGTCAAGAGAAGCAAACCTGAAGATCATACTTCTTTTCCATCCTGCCATTTTGGCTCACATAATGGCGAGGACCTGGAGCTGAGAACAAAAAGCACATAAATTCCAAAACTTATTAAAATATTCTCTTCAGTGTTTTTATCTCCTGAATCTGAAGCAGAACTCAAATAGAACCTGGCCATTGAGAATAGAGGTCTGAGTTGGAGTTCCAGACCCAGGACACAAGACACGGCTAGTAAGCTGTAGGATTTTTACTTTTATTTTCTTCATCTTTATGAGGGAAGGAAAAAAAACTAATTCACAGACCTTTTGTGAGATTTTAATGAGGTAATCTTGGCAAAGTGCCTAGCACAGTCATTGGCACATAAAAATTACTCAACAAACATTAGCTATTGCTAAAATTCTTTGTAAGGCCTCCCCTTTCAAAAGAATATGGCACATATTCTGTTCATAGTATTTTGTTTATGGAAGTTATATGCCTAATTTGCACTGCACCTTTATTTCTTTATCTATCATTTGATAACATACTAGTAAACGTCAATTTGTACTGATTGGAACTAGTATGATAAGCTACCCTTTTTTTCATCAGCATTGGAAGTCTTTGAACATGGTATAAAAAATTTTGACTTTTCTAGCTTGAAGGTCTATGATGCCCTAACAGTAATGCTACAGGAAAAACATAAGATATAGAGTTCAGGTTGAAAACTTCTTAAAGTTGGCAACCAATAACTTAAAAGATATTGGCATATTTCAAGGTGACTAAAACTACATAAATTAAATTGTTCCTTTCAGGGTTTCCCTTGGTTGTATTTCTTCAAAGCAGATATTTTATTTGGGAAGAATTGATGCAAGAAAAATGTAAGCAAATATTAGGTCCAAATTAGACTGTCTTTCTCCATTTCTTGAACTGTACAGGTGTTAAAAAATTGAGTGAGATGTGGTAAAAAGTGACAAAATCAAATTTTGGTCAAACATACATAAAAATGTGTAAAGTAATATATTATTTAATAATTGTAATCATTTTATATAATGCATAAAATATAGAATAATATATAATACATGTAGCTATGTATAATATAAACATAAATAGAATATATTATGTGTCTAAATTACATATATTTTATATAAAATATGTATTTAAATATATAAATATATTATATATAATATATATACACACACAAACACACAAAGCTGGAAACCCAGGAAAGCCAGTGGAGTAATTCAGTCTGAGTCCAAAAACCTAAGAACCAATGGAGTCAACAGTGTAAATCCCATCCTGAGGGAAGATGAGAAGTTTCAGCTCAAGCGGGGAGGCAGAAGAAAAAGGGATGAATTCTTTCTTCTTCTACCTTTTGTCCTATTTAGGCCTTCAACAGATTGGTTGATGCCCACCCACACTGGAGAGGGCAATCTGCTTTACTGAGTCCACTAGTTCAAATGCTCATCTCATCCAAAAGCACTCTCACAGATCCATAGATAATGTTTACTCTGGGCTCCCTTAGCCAGTTAGGTTGACACATAAAATTAATGACTACACTTGCTTTTATCCCTAAAAGTTAAAGTAATTTTGAAAATCAAGCTGCCAAAATAAAATTATAGATTTTATGATTAAGATAGTGCCAGAAAGAGATATCATTAAGAAATTGTTTTATTGCAATAATCATCAAGACAGTGTGGTACTGGCACAAAAACAGACACATAGATCAATGGAACAGAATAGAGAGCCCAGATATGGACCCCCAACTCTACGGTCAACTGATCTTCGACAAGGCAGGAAAGAATATCCAGTGGAAAAAAGACAGTCTCTTCAACAAATGGTGTTGGGAAAACTGGACAGCCACATGCAGAAGAA
>CM053605.1:56828825-56858790 GCA_028646535.1 Procyon lotor | reverse complement strand
GAGAAACGAAATCTGGCCATTTGCAACGACATGGATGGAACTGGAGGGTATTATGCTAAGCGAAATAAGTCAGTCAGAGAAAGACAAGTATCACATGATCTCTCTGATATGAAGAATTTGAGAGGCAAGGCGGGAGTTTGGTGGGGGAGAGAAATGAAACAGGGAGGGATCGGGAGGGAGACAAACCATAAGAGACTACTAGACTCAAGAAACGAACTAAGGGTGGCCAGGGGGAGGGGGTGTGGGTGGGTAGGGGTAGGGTGGCTGGGTTGTGGACATTGGGGAGGGTATGTGCTGTTAAGTGCTGTGAAATGTATAAGCCCGACGATTCACAGACATGTACCCTGGGGCAAATAATACATTATATGTTAATAAAAATTAAAAAAAAATAGTTTTATTGGTTTATTGTTGCTAGTCAAGTCAAGAAAGTCAAGTCAATTTCAGGATACATATGTATGAATACATATATTCTGTCTCATATATATAGTCTAGAAGTCAATTTCAGGATACATATGTATGAGTACATATATTCTGTCTCATATATATAGTCTAGATTAGAATAAACATTTTTAATAAAAATGAAGTTGTAATAATCTCTTTAAAGTTGTTCAAAGTCTTTTCCAAAGTGACAAAAAATGCTAACATGAAATAAGTGTTGTTCAATGATATTTTACCAAAATTATTTTAGAACTCCACTGAAAACAATTGTAGAGCATAGTGGTCTACTTTCAATGTTTAAGTAATTAACCCAACATATTTATTGAATACCCACTCTAAGTTTAGCTTTCTGTTTAGATCTTGGGTGATAGTTTAATCAAAGGCATGCTATTTACCACATTGATTTCACACTCTATAATGAAAACATGGAATCTACACACAAAAATCAATAATATTTCCATGACATAGTAATAAAAATGATATACATATTCTGTGTCTAATTCACTCATTATTTGGACGGCTTTGATGTTCCAGGTACTATTTTATGAACCAGGTTTATAGCAATGAACAAAGTAGACAAACATCTCTGCCTTCCTGGAACTTATATTTTTCTTTGCAGAGATACACAAAATGTATAGTATGTCAGCTAAGTAATCCAGGAAAAAATAAAAGCAGAGGAGGTAGGGTGTAGTGGTAGGGATTAGGGCTAGCTTTACTGAGGAGGTCATTCTCAACCATGACCAGAATGGCAAAGAAAGTGAGCCATGAGAAACCCATAGAAGAATATTCCAGAAAAGGGATCAAAAGATGGAAACTTCTTGAAGAAGGAACATTGCTACCATGTTTGAGTAACTAGCAAACACACTAGAATGGTTGGAGTAGAGTGAGTGAGATCAAGAGTAACTGCAGAATAAATCACAGAGATATATACTACAGAATAAACCAGATTACTCAGCACATTGTGAGCATTTGGTCAGGCTTTGGCTTTATTCTGTGGGAGATGGAAGGTTTTGAAAAGAGAAGTATATTATATGATAAACGGTTTAATAGGATGACTTCAGTTTCCTAAGAATAGCTTGTAGCAAAGGCAAAGGAAGAAGTAGAGAAAGAAACTAGTTAAGATATTGCAAAGATACAAAATACAAACGGTGCTAGTTTATGCCAAGATAAAATAGTAAAGTAATGAGTTTGATTCTGGATACATTTCAACAGAGAAGCTAATAGTATTAATAAATTGATTAGATGTGGAGTATGAAAGTGAAAGAAGAGTCTAAGGTGACATTAAAGTTTAAGATTAACGTCATTAAAAGATGGAATTACTATTACCCAAGATGGTGAATATTACACGAGATGCAGAAGCTCATTTTAGACATGTTAAGTTAATAGAGAGTGAATATGTTAAATGGCATTCGATTATAAGTTTATAGTTCAGGAGAGAGGACCGGGCTAGAGCAATAATTCAGAAGTTGTCAAAGATTGTTTTCTGGGGCATGTCAGTGTTCAAAGGTTGTATAATGGAGGGGAAAACCAGCAAAAGGTACTGAGAAGAAGCAGCCATAAATAGAAGAAGTAGACTATAGAATGGTGTCAAGCAAAGGCAAGTAAGGAAAGTATTCCAAGAAAAAGGAAGTAAGCAAACTTTAAATGCTGTCAAATATTATGATTGAAAATATAACACTGAATTGAGCATGAAGAAATTGGGTCTGGCACATTACAAACCATCCCCAAATGAACATTTAGTTAGTTTATAGTTTTTTGGTTCTGCTGATCCTGATTAGACTTAGCTGATCTTATCTGAATTTGTTCATTCACCTGCATCGGCTGCCAGGTCAGTTTGGGGCTAGCACTTCTTGCAAGTTTACAGCAAAGAAACCTGTCTCTACTCCATGTGGTTTCATGTCTTCCATCAGGCAGCCCAGACTTTTCAATATGGTGGTCAGAGAGGGTTCCAAGAAAATATAAACAGAAGCATGCAAGAAAATTTGATGCCTAGGGATGCCTGGGTGGCTCAGTTGGTTAAGCATCTGACTCCTGATTTTGGCTCAGTTCATGATCTCAGCGTTGTGGGATCAAGCCCCATGTCAGGCTCCATACTCAGTGTAGTCTGCTTGTCCCTTTCCCTCTGATTCTTCCCCTTCTCTCTCTCTCTCAAATAAATAAAGTCTTAAAAAAGATGTTTAAGAAATTTTGAGGCCTAGACTTGAAACTGGAACAGAATCACTTCCACTATAGTTTTTTGCTAAATCATGAGGTCAGCCCAGATAAAAGATGGAAAGATAATCTCCATCTCCTAATAGTAGTCACATTGAAAACAACATGAATAGGTGAAGAGGAAAGGATTGTGACATCATTTACAATTTACCACAGTAACACTGACAAGAGCATGCTAAAAATGAAGAATGCAAATATATTTTATAAATTTTTGAAAGATATAACCTGTTAATATTGAATTCTATATTTTGTGTTTCATCAAAACTAAAGTTATGTGCTGGAAAGGAATACACATAAAATATTTTAGGTAGTTATCTATTTGCTGAGATAAGTTGATTTTACATCACATCATTTCATGGTCCTCAAACTGGGATGTTATCTCCCTAGGGGTATGTAGTGGTGTACCTGGAGATACATAAAATCTCAGGATAAGTTAGACACATCTTCCTAAAGGGTAAAATTTACCTTCAAAACAATGGGGAAAATGATTCGTATTTTAAGAAAAATATTTAAATGCTTACATAAATTATAAAATTCCTATGATTTTAAAGATAAAGTGAAGCTTTAATGATATTTCATGTTTGTGGCATCTCCAGCTCTAATTTGATGAGTTCTAGCTTCTTGGCCATTAGGAGTGCTTTGCTGGAAAATTTGAGAAAAATGATCATGATTTATGTGCTCTGAGAATTTATAACAGTATCCTATCTTTTTGCAGAAAACTTATGAAATGAAATAGTTGAATATACGTATTTAAATAATGTCACCTACTAAATCACTTTATTTTTTTGTGAAATGTTAATAAATTTTAAAAAGCATTTTAAAAACAATACAGATGTATCTTAATGATACTGTAGAAATAGAAAATTTACAGAAGCAGATTTGTTCTTCTGACTTGCTTATTAGTTAACTCTGGAGAAGTTCCTAAAAAGTGGGCCTGGGTATCCTCATCTATTCCATCTATTCAATGGAACACTAACTGCTGGCACAAGCTACATAATATGACCTCAGCAAGGATAAAGTGAAATATTATATAAAGGATCAAAAAACATGTGACTGGTACTCAGGTTTTTATCAAATAGATTCATCAGCATTATGTCTTCCAGTCAACATGTATACTAAGTATTCTGTGGATAAAATAGGACTTAGATATTTGTAACTCAGATACTAGCACTTATTCTGGATTATATAAGACCTTTAAAAACACAATTTATATCAGATATTACAAAAACAACATTTCAGAGCAGTTTAAGACCTGGAATCCTGTGAGTTTGGAATTGGTTTTCAGTACCACGGATAGCGTTAATGCAAAAGCTGCGAATAATTAAGGCTTTAGGATCAAAAGACCTGGGTAGGGAGAATTTTAGTTCATATGCTTGTCCCCAGATTTGAATGGTATTGTGAAAAAGTGTAAAGAAGGCTATCTATCTTTTTATATAGAAATTTAAGAATGAACCAGATCTTCACAATTGCTAACAGAAAAATTAAACAGATCTACATTGAACATATAATATGCTCAGTGTAACTGGGGTTATTTGCCAAATGCATTCTCATAATACTTTTTCTCTTATCCTGCTAAGAAGATGTAACTACACATTTACTACAATTATCAAATTTCATATAGCATGTAATTTGATATCTGTATACTTTGAACTACCTTAAAAACCTGGGTTGACTAAAGATTTTCATTTGCCTTTTAGTAATTTCATTGTCCCTTATTAACCTTAATCCTCCAAAATTGCCTCCAAATAGCAAAAATAACATAACAAAGAATTTCTCTAATAACAAAATTTTAAACAAGTTCCAGTAAAGTACCAATAAAGATAACTTGGTATCTAAGATTATTTTTAGGAGATACATGTTACTCTTGAAGGTAGTAAATAAAGTTAAGTAAGTCTTAAACATTAAGTCTGTAATGCTTTGAAAAGCTTCCATTTAGTTTAAATATAACATAAATAAAATTAAATAAACCCCAAAAGTAGGAGTACAAATTTTAAAAATTTATGCTCTCCTGCTTCTTAAATGTTTAATTTACAAGTAATTAAGGTAATTGATTTCAAACACAGTGGAATTATGTACTCTACACCATTTAACCATACTTGCTAAATACCGTGTTGCTAGAGGGTCTTGAATGAGATGGTTCCAGTTTTGGCCAGGAGATGGAGCTGTCATGTAAGATGCAGGCTTACACTTATTTATTTATTTATTTTTCAATTTAGCATGCTGCTTTCTAACAGACAGTGGGTACCATCGAGTGAGCGTCAGAACAGAAAGCTAAAGCAGAAGCAGAGAGGATGCCGCAGTCGTCCTTTCTTGTTTTTTCTTCTTCAGTGAGGATGGAGCACATGTGAAATTTCACCTTCTGCTTTCGTCAAAATTCTGAAGAACTGCTGTGGAGACTATTATAGTCACCACATATATGGATTCTGTGCTATGGTTTACAGTTCCCTTTATTTCAGGTAAGGCAACATGATTCTGTCTTTGATCTACCCATGATTTGTTATTTGTGTTAATGATAATTAAAATAAGGTGTGTGCTTTGTAAGCTTGGATTTAGATCTAAAAGATTGAATACCTCTAATTCTGGCTGCCCTAGATCTCTAAATCTTCCTGCACTGAAATGAGATTCAACTCTGACATGCTGTATTTTAATATTTATTTGGCTTTCTGGCCTTTAGTGCTCATCTGTGACTACATTTGTGTGCCTTTTGAAGGTGAAGCTTTCAAAGTGAAGGATGGGTCTTTCTCTCACAAGGGAAATACTGCTCCTTAATGCAGTGAACAAATTATAGAGATGTAACGAAGCAGATTAACATGGCAGTGGCTTTGCCAAAGCCCAGGGCTGAGCCTTGTGATAGATGCTTCAGAGGGATACCAGCATTCTGAGCCCAAAGGCCTTCTGAACAATTCCTGCTAGCAGTGATGATATGGGTTATTTATGGGTTTTTTTTTTTTCCATTTTAGAAAAAATATATGTCATTTCTCCCATAAAGATTTATGTAATGTGTTTAATAGACTTGGAATGATAGTACAGACCCTCTCCCTCTACCAGTATGGATGTAAGAAGCAAACTAAAAACAGATTAATTGCTGAGAAAATGGTTTTTTTTTATATTTTGGTGGATTTGTGACGATAAGACTGTGGCCATTTAAACTAGTCGATATTGTATAAGGTACCCACATTTTAAATTATTTTTGGTGATGTAACATTAGCTGTGCTAAAAGGTGGAATGACTCAGGAGCTGGAAATTGCATGCAACAGCCTTGCTTTTCTCTGCTGCTTCTTATGTGATACCCCCTAAATCCTCTTTTTATTGTTATCAACTTAATTGGAAAAAAGCAGTTTAGAAATCCTGCATTTAAGAATCATAATTGTCACTTGTATCAATTTAAAGTAAAATTTTAAAACATATAAAAATTTTGTAAGATTGTTTTTAAATATCTCTTTTCTGTCTCTTGGAGAAGAGCAGTGTGTGTGTGTCTGTGCCTGTGTGATGGTCGTGGTAGAGGTGGCAGGTATGGGGGTGCATCAGTGTGTTTCTATCTTACTCATCATTTTTCTATAAAGAGGTAGTTGTGCTGTGTCAGAGGTTGTGAAAGCTATGGGTCATGATTTCATAGAATGGTTTGAACCACCAAAGGAAAAAAATCCATTCTTCTGACGTGTGAGGCCTATAAGGAGTTTTAAGTTGCACATAGTTCTATATGTTAGGCAGTTTTTAGAATCACAGATTTTTAGCATTTATTTATTTCATCATAAAAAAAAAAAACTGAGAGATTCGGTTTTCCACAGCCACATGCTAAATTGAATCAGAAGCAAGGCTAGAACACAGATCCACAGTTTTCAGTGTCTTTCATAGCAGTAACACAATTTACCTCTGGTGTGGACATTTCCAAATGGCATATACCAGGTGTGCTGATATTGACTACGTATGCATATGTGTGTGTCCATTAATTCTATGAAATAGAGTTTCTTTCAAAGTACACATTGTTTTACTTAATGGCATATTGTATACGGCGCTCAATTTTCTCAAGGCTCTTGACAAAGCATCTAGGAAAACTAAAACAACAACTATGGAGACTCTCTGTTTCTTAGTATTCTCCTTTCCCATATGATGAAGTATATTATTCTATTTTCTACTCATAAATGATATGGATGGTCACATACTAGCCCACATCTCTATTCTTCCTACTTAATAAGAGTAGACTGTACATGTAGATTAGTCTATTGGCCCTTATAGAAACCATTATCCCATGCTCTGGCCTTCCCGTTTTTGGTTTTTTGTTTTTGTTTTGTTTTCACTTACTAGGCACAGACTGTGCCCTACTTCTGCAATATCTTGAGGAAGGAAAGGGATTAAATAAAATGTGTCACTTACACAAACAATATTTATGGAGTACCACGCATCTACCAAGAACTGTCCATGGTAGAGATTGAGACATAAACAAAGACACGGAGTTTTCTTCATGGAAATGTGCATGTTCAAATAGTATGATACTCAAAATATTATAAATATCAAAATAAGAATGAAGAAAGATGAGAAGGTGAATGGAACAGATATATGATGAACATCCATCTTGTGTCAGGCTCACTATGTTATATCCTGAGATTCAAAATAAAGCCAGCAGTCACAATTTCTGTCCACGAGGAGCTCAGAGCCCAGAGAAAAAAAATTTTAAGAGGATATGATAGTTAAATTAGGTCTCTATGGATGAGTTGGTTATAAACAAATACATGTAGAAAGTTGCTCATTCCAGGAACAAAGGGGCGAGGCAGGGAAATATAAGGCAATGGAGACCTCTAGGGGACATCATATAGGGAAATTATAAAGAATGGTAAATAATCCAATCTGAGTGAAGCATGAGAATGTTGTGGCTTTTTTTTTCCCCTGGAGCAGCATAAGTTAAGATAATGAATTTGGCTTTTGATGTTATGTATTTGACATACTAACACATACTCTCACATAAAGATATTCTGTAAGAAGGTAAAAACAATTTTGTTAACAGTGTGAAAATTTTATGTCTAGATATGAGATTAGAAAGAAAAGCTGAATATGTGGTTGTGCATGAAGCTGTGGCAAGAGTTAGATCACACATAGATGAATATCAGCGGGGAATAAAAGTGAGATAAAGATGACTTCAGAATAACTTTAAGATTAAGTAAAGTGAGAAGAGTCTAGAAAGAATATTAATTCTGGAAAAGTAATGGAAGAGATTGGAGAAATAACAGTTCTCTAGGAAGCAAAGCAAGTAAATGGACTACCAAAATATCGATCAGAAACAATAGCAAACCCATCAAGTAGTTGATTAATAAGAGAATGGGGTCGGAGCTGATAGACTTCGTTACTATTATTAGGTCATGGATAGGTTTTAAGAGGAGAGGTTTAGTAGATTTGCAGAGATGGGCTCAGACTGAGGACTAAATGGGAAATGAGAAAGCTGAAGAGTAATTTTAAATTTTAAGGTATTTACCAGTGAAGGGAAAGATAGATAATATTCTTTATCTTGAGGGGGAAGGTACTGTTGAGTGAAATTTGATTTTAATCAGGATTAGAAAAACCTCAGCCCCTTCACAAAAGAAGGATATGAAGTCAATAGAGAGAAATTGAGGAAAGAAGAAACAAAAAATAAAATGAAGTCCTACTGAAGACGAGAGAGGGAAGATTCAAGAATACTTCTTCAAGATAGGCAGAAGGGGTAGGAGGTGATATAAAAGAAAGCTGATGTAACTTGCTTTAGGTGCTCTGTACTTGGAAATTAAAACCTCGTCTGTAAGATAAAATATCTCTTCTATTTAAATCAGTTGGTTCTTCAGAAAAGGCTATTTGTGGTATGTGGACTCTCTGGACGAAATAATTAATTCTCAGTAGCAAAACACTTTCCAATAGAGCATTTTTTAGTTTCATTAATCCGTGAACTGGAAACTAATAACACTGTTTCACATTAGGCTTATTGAACATACTTCAGTTGCCCATTTTTTACAGAATGACCTGCTTAAAAACAGATTCTATTAAAGTTTCATAGGATTAGACCAATACATTATCTATTATACGTACCTAATTTATTTTTTAAGTATAATTAACATACAATGTTATATTCATTTTATGTATACAACATATTGATTCAAAATTCTATATGAATTTTGAATCAAAATTCTAAAATTCTAATATCATTGCTCATATGATAAGTATAGTCACCATCTGTCACTATTCAATGTTATTACAATATTATTGACTATATTCTCTATGCTGCACTTCTTTGTGCCTCTGCCAGCTTACAGAAGTGGCCCACTTTCCTCAGCTCTTGGCCAAACACTCTGGCCTCTGATTCCATCTTCACATATTCTTTTCTCTAATTTGATTATTTCGGGCTAGTTTGCTTGCATCTGAATTAATTATTCAAGTTTGTGCCTTTTGCTCCCTGTTTCATTAGTATTTTACAAGGATTTGTGTGAAGAGAAAGAAAAGAGAGTCAGTTTAGTTCCAAAGTTCTTTCCCTTAGGCAAACTAACCTCCTTTATGAAGCTTCCTACCATAAGTTCTTTCTCCCTCTCTATTGACAGTTCAGAATCTTGTGTCTTTTCTAGATCTCCTCTAGGCAATCCCTTGCACTTGCAGGCCATGGGATGGTAATGTGAAGCTTGGAAAAAGGTGCAGGTATGATGAAGAATCCCATCCTTCACACAAAAAGGAGCCTTTGAAATTGCTGCTTTCTCAGTTCAGATTAATGTAGTGCACTTTAGAATTGGTGGGACAGTAATATCACCTTTTTGTTTCTAGACGTAACTTTATCCCACTGTGAGGTGAGCCTGGTGGGTCAGTAAGAAGAGCAGAAGTAGGTGCTTAGGGGGCAGTACAGAGACAGATGACCTCTCTTCCCTCCGGATATATACAATGCCCCTCCGGCAACATTGTAAAGGCAGTCCCCCCTACCCCCACCCCTCAGGGTCCTCTTCTTCCATTCTTCTTTTGCAGAGGTCATCTCTGGATATCCTCATAACTACCTCATTCACCTTCTAAGCTTAAAATGATTGTCTTTATCTAGCTTCAATTTCTAGGCATTAAAATATTAAGATAGAATTTAGTTTTATTTGTGTTCATTTTTATTCTTTTGTTATTCAGAAATTGGGGTTATTACTGACAACTATGGAACTCTTAATTTTTATCCATTTTAGAAACTTAATGCTTATTTTTCTCCATCTTTTTTTGACTAGCAGTGCAGACACTTTTCGGGATATGGATGGGAGAGCTGATGATTTGAAATAGAAATCCTAAGTCAAGTTTAATTCCATTAACAGCTGTTGTGCACCCAGAGGAGGGTCATAGGCAATGCTATCATACAGCAAACCTAGGTTATTACTTCTCAGCTCAGATTACTTTCACAGATTCTCTATTTGGATTTGTTATTAAGTTACATTGAAAATTATTTTATAGTGTTATAATTTTATAATAGGTCATACAAAATACAAAGCAGGTCTTGGAATAATATTTTTCAGATTTCTGCTCAAAATAAACATTCTAGAAGGTATACATCAAGGTCTTCTAAAATTTCTATTGAAGAACTTCTCTAACAAAGGTTGCAAATATTTTTTTTTTTAAAGATTTTATTTATTTGACAGAGAGAAACACAGCAAGAGAGGGAACACAATCAGAGGGAATGGTAGTGGTAGAAGCAGGCTTCCTGCCGAGCAAGGAGCCCGATGCAGGGCTCGATCCCAGGACTCTGGGATCATGACCTGAGCCGAAGGCAGATGCTTAACAACTGAGCCACCCAGGCGCCCCTGCAAATATTTTTAATATCAACTCCAAACCACTTTCAGATGCTCTCATTAGAAAAAAAAAATCACCACTACTTTCCCTGGTTTATCACTTTTTGCTTTATAATTTTATTTTTTATTTTTTTAAATTAATTTTTATTAACATATAATGTATTATTTGCCCCACGGTACATGTCTGTGAATCGTCAGGCTTACACATTTAACAGCACTTAACAGCACTTACCCTCCCCAATGTCCACAACCCAGCCACCCCATCCCTACCCCCCAGCCACCCTCAGTTTGTTTCGTGAGTCTAGAAGTCTCTTATGGTTTGTCTCCCTCCTCATCCCTTCCTGCTTTATAAATTTTTAATGCATCTAATTCAGTGTTCTTTAAGTACTGATGATAGTTATAAACAAGTTTTTATCAAAGGGAAAACCAATTAGAAAAAAGTCAAGAGATTTAATATAGCTTTAACATATTTAAATAATGTGGATTTGGATTTTTCCAACAGTTACTTCACATGTCTGTTACCTATAGAATACAAGTTTAATATGATCTTCTCTACTTTTGTTTATAATAACAGTAAGATTTATGAAAAATATGGTTTGCTTATGTCGGTGAAGGATCTTGCTTTAGGACTCAAAAAAGAAAAGTCATAATGCCAATGAAGGCAAATAATATCTTTAATTTTCAAAATGTAATCTCATATTATATTGATTTTAAGGAGCACTCAAATTTTATGTACATTTTGATTATAATGATGAATACTATTAGCATCATAGTAGTGCCTATGTTGGAAGAGATGACCAGCATTAAGAACATAAAATGAAATCATACTGAATCTCAAAAGTTACTTATCTTGCTGTAATATACATACAGTAGTGTCATCTCTTCCTTATTATATTTGGGTTTAGAGAAATTAGAGGTAGGTTGAAGCAGAGTTCAAGGTAGACTTCGCAAATCAAAGATGTAGATTTTTCCTGGTAATATTCCATTTAACTTCCAAGTCAAGACCTTTATTTGGAAGAAAATATCATTACTAATTGCACTAATAATGGAAAAACTTTTCTATCATTACTAATCACACTAATACTGGAAAAACTATTCTATCATGTAAAGGGGCTTTTGTTATTTGTGAAAATTCTGGAGAACTGGTTTGAGAATCAAGGGTATTTAAATATATTTTATTTATCAGAATTGCTAAAAGATTTTTGAGGGTAAGAGTATTATAATTTTAGTTAACTTTCTGTTTGTGCTAGATAAAATATAAATTTTACTTGAATAAAATGATCTTAGGAAGCAGTCATCCTGCTTGAAGCACATTAAATTGCTTGAATAAGTTTTGGAATGATTAAATCTTGTATTGTTATCTAGCATCAGTTGGGATTATAAAACACTTTCAGCATGAGCATGTCTTGGTGGTATTAGCAGATAAGTGTGCAATTATGTGATTGTATAATTATGCCCCGTTACATCTTGTGTTGGTTGATTTTTATGGGATAGTGACAATGAAGCAAGAAAGTGCCTACTAGGCTTTGTATAAAGAATAGTGGATTGGTTGGACTATCATGAAAAAAGAGTTTATGATAAGTTTTGGTAAAAGAAGACTGACGCTATCTCCCTTCTCTGAATAACTGATGTCAAAAAGTGAAATATATAAGACATGAAGAAAGTCAGCTAGAGGCCAATAGCCTTATAAGCTAGGATATTTTTCTCCTTTTGTGTCAAAGCTGGATTGAGCAACTCTGATGGCCCAGAAATGGTCAGATATAGGATAATTCCAGAGAAATACCCAGACTTACACTTGCTATTCCCTGCGTCAACAGTCCTAGAAGTCTGGGGAGCCTGGTTATTTAGACAGGGTGACCATAGGGTATCATCTAAACTAGGATGTAGTTTGTTAATAATTTCTCCAGAACAACATGTGTATCTCAAGACTGTCTCAAACAAAGTGCAATACATGGTCATCACATTTCTAGCAGATGGAAGAGAAGAAAGTAAAAAAAGTACTATGTCATGTTTTATATTTGATCAGTCTACCTAAATTAATGCTCCATGGTTTAGGTGCTTTGGTGTCAGAAAGTTAAAATGTAAAATGGCCCATCAATTTAGATAAAGAGCTTGAAGATGAGCTGCTCAGTTATTGGCCTTGCTAAACATACCAACTGAAATCTCTAATGACTCTTCATTGAATCCCTAGTTGTATCATCAGGAATGACATGATTTTATGAATTTTGAGCCTGACTTCCTAAGAATGTTGAAACAACTGTGTTAGTAAATACATGCTGTTAGTACCAACTTAGACTGAGCTGAAAGAAGCAGAGTATAGGAAACCCTTTTGCACTTGATATAGCTTATTCACAGGCTTTCAGGAGAAGATCTGTATTGATGGTTTCAGCATGAGTCCCATATCTTCAGAATCAGAGCTTCCTATATCCCTAAGAATATCAAGGTGAAATGAGAGCTACTAAAGTAAAAGTAATAATTTGCACAAAACCTATAAGAAAACTTCAATTCTGTCAATTTGGTGAGTTGAGTGAACATAGAACTTCCTTGCCAACATCTAGAAACTCTAAGTAAAACACAATTTTAAAATGCCTTAAAAATACATGGTTTTGCTCCAAATAAATAAAAAAAAACCCTTCAGTAATCAGAAATAAAGTGGTAACCAAAAACTCGAGTACTAAACACGAAAGCTGACCCAGGGATCTGGGGAGTAGAAGGAGATACATAGAAAAAAGTCCACATTCCCAGAGGGTTTAGTTTTAAAATCTGTGCAAGTATAAGGCTGAACTTATAAGGCTCCCTATTATAACATAGGGAGTTGAAATTGAGAATCCTTGAGTAGAGCATAGAACCTCAAAGTTCTACAGTCACCAAAATGAGAATTAGAAAATATAACCTGTTGAATCAGGACTTCAAAGAAACCTATCTCTGTTCTGTCTTTCAGAAAAAAAGTCTTTTAGAAAGAATTAAAAAAAATAACTTATATACACATTTATTAAAGTGCACAAATTAGGATTAGGAAATGTTACTTGAGATCCAGTAAAAAAAGTCAATAGTACAAGACAA
This sequence comes from Procyon lotor, assembly GCA_028646535.1. Lineage (NCBI taxonomy): Eukaryota > Metazoa > Chordata > Mammalia > Carnivora > Procyonidae > Procyon > Procyon lotor. The sequence continues at coordinate 56,845,315 of CM053605.1, read as the reverse complement.
GAATGTATAAATAGTTGAGCACACTAGACAAGAGAGAGCAGTTGAAGAGCAGTAGCAGAAGGGCCAGAAACAGAAGAGGGCACACATGAACCAAATGGGATGATTCTGGAGCAGATTACTTAAAACTACTCCTATGTACCCTGGGGCAAATAATACATTATATGTTAATAAAGATTAAAAAAATAATTAAAAAAAAAAACTACTCCTATGGTTTCATTGCTGACCAAGTGTATCTGAAGCACTTGAGGCAACAAAATGAGACTGGTCATAATTTGGGAAATATATTTCTTACTTGGTTTTACATATTCATTTGTTTCTTTTAAAAATTCATATTGACTTCTTGTGTCATATTAGTTCAGATTCTCAGAAGAAGAGATAAAACATGATATGATGGAAGACTCCTTTGTACTCAGTATTGATCCCACTCCTATCACTCCCTTCTCAGGTAACAGCTAGTTTGAATTTGATGCACAATCTTTACATTCATATGGTAAAATTAGAGTCCACACGACTTGCACACATATATAATATGAAGTACTGTTTTACATGTTTTTAAAATTTTATAAATCGTTTTATACTGAAAATGTCTTTTCATATTTTCTTTTTTTTAATATTTTATTTATTTATTTGACAGAGAGAGAGACAGCGAGAGCAGGAACATGAGCAGGGGGAGTGGGAGAGGGAAAGCAGGCTTTCTGCTGAGCAGGGAGCCCAATGTGGGGCTTGATACCAGGACCCTGGGATCATGACCTGAGCCGAAGGCAGACGCTTAATGATTGAGCCACCCAGGTGCCCTTATATTTTCTTTTTACCCTCAACATGATGTTTTTGAGAATTGATCCTTTTGATACATGGACATAAGGTTCAGTAATTTCTACTGATGTATAACTTTCCATTTTAGGAATATATCACAAATTATTTACAATTGTATAATAATGGAAAGATTTTTTTTTACTATTATAAACAATGCTGCCAAAAAATCTTTATATATATTTTTTCATCTACATGTGTGTTTGTGTCATAGATCAAACATGCTGCTTGACTGTTTTACTCTTTTTTTTTTTTTTTAAGTAGGCCCCACACTAGGTTTGCAGTCCCAATACGGAGCTTGAACTCACAACCCTGAAGAGCCAGACACTTAATTGACTGAGCCACCCAGTGCTCCAACAGTTTTACTCTTTTGATTGTAGTTCAAATAATTAGTCAATAGTCTAAATTTCCACCACCAATATTATAATAGTTGTAGTCTACTTTCTTTTACAGAAGGCAAACCCATTATAAAATTTTGAAGTAAATGGAAAATTCTTAGTGTTTATGTGATGAATTTTTGGGGAAGATGACGGTATCTGTCAACATTTAAAAGATGCTTATCTTTTAAAGCAACATTTTCACTTCTATAAATATGCTCACAAATGGCATTCATTACAGCATTGTTTGTTAATAGTAAAAACCTTGGAATGACCTACATATCCATTAATGTGGACAGGCTTCATCAATTGTGATGAAGCTTTATAACAAATATCATATAGATGTTAAAAATAATTCTAGGCCTTTATATGTGATATGGAAAAATGATCAAGAAATATTGTAAAGTGGAGAAAGCAGGTTTCATAACACTATGAATGGTGTTATCTCATTTGTGGGGAAAAAAAGGAAAAGAAAGCTGTTGTAATTACATTTATTGATATATATTTACATATGTTTAGAAACATTTTGAATGAATATACAGAGTCTTTAACTGGCTATTTTGGAGCTCTGGATTTGTATGAGGAGATTAGTATGTAGGATATTTAACTTATTTTTACTTTATTTTCCTTTATTCAGTTTGCATTTTTTATAGTAATCATGAATTTATTTTGTACACTAAAAATACAAATGTTACCCATTACTTACCATCTGATAATATTTTTCCTTTTATGTTTAAGTGTTATAACTTATATCAAAGTTTTTTTTAATGTAGATCCATGCTGCCTGGATATAGTTTAATAATGTTTATCCTAAATGAGATTTTTCTGTAGGGGTTTTATTTTGTATCTTTCTCTCTCTTTTTAACATCAAAAATTATTCAAACCTTAAAAGCAAACCCAGGATAAAATATTGATTCAGAATATTTGTACTTTTGTATATGCATCTTAGGAATTTGCACAAATGTGATAATTGGCTTTAAGCTCACTGGCACTATCTCCAACCTGACTCTCTTACCCAAAAATCTTGGTAATTTCAGTTTGTATATAGATGACCTTTCAATATATAGTCTATATGGAAGAAACCTAAATAACCAACTTAGCTGTCTTTCTTAAAATATTTTCCTCCAAGTGAAATAAGTCAAGCGGAGAGAACCAATTATCTTATGGTCTCACTTACGTGTGGAACATAAGGAAAAACATGGAGGGCATTGTGAGAAGGAAGGGAAAGGGAATGGGGGAAATCAGAGGGGGAGATGAAGCATGAGAGACTGTGGACTCTGAGCAACAAACTGAGGGTTTGGGAGGGGGGGGTGGGGGGTTGGGGGTTGGGCGAGCCTGGTGGTGGGTATTGAGGAGGGCACGTATTGCATGGAGCACTGGGTGTGATGCATGAACAATTAATCTTGTAACACTAAAAACATAAACATATTTGGGAGAAAAAAATATTTTCCTCCAATGGTGGTATTCTTTACTCTTCCTCAGGCACTCAGTCCCATGGTTGTATCTTAGACATCTTCTTAGATATCAATAGTCAATAGATGTCACAGTCAATAGATGTCACTTCTTAGATGTCACAGTCAATACTGTGACCTGACCGTGATCTCTACTTCATGAAGTCTGCACCACCTAGCTTTCTACCTCATTTCATCTTGAACCCCAACTCAAATAATCCCTTAACCCAACCAGGACTCCAGTGCATTAATCTTACCACACTTTCACTGTCCTCACTTACTGAATGTCCTCTTTACTTTTATTAAGTAGATTAAATTCCATGGCCATCCATAATAATCACTTCTTACATACACATACACACTTAACTACCCCTCCTTTTTAATTATCTGGGAAAATATCCATCCTAGTCATTTCCACCTCTCCCCTGCTCCATGTCTGCATCCATGCAGCTAGACACAAGCATGACCTCAAGTGGGCCCATGATACTGCCCAACAATCACCACAGTTACCCAGACCTCTCACTGACCCAGTTTCCTGGCTTGGATTCCACACTCTCTTTTCTCTTCAAATCACCATTACCTCCTACTTCATCTTCATTCCCAGTTGACAAATTTGGTTCCTACATCATTAAGAAAATTGAAACAATCAGAAGAGAGTTTTCCCTTCAGACTTTTATCACTACATGTACCTCCCTACCAAGTTCTACACCCACATAATCTGACTTCCCACCTGTTACCTTAAATCAACTATCCTTGCTTCTACCTAAAACAATCCCTGTGTCTGTGCACCAGATCTTATTTCTCTGTTTCTTCTTACCTACACAAGGGCATTGCTTCAGCAATTTTTTCTCTCTCTTATTTCAGTAATTTTAGCTCTTTATCATCATGCAAGCATTTTATTATTGCTTCTATATTAAAGAATTTTTTTCCCTCATCAAGTACTTCTCAATTTCTTTCCTTCTCTTTGCAAGAATACCTATCGTAAGTGTTCACTGTATTCTCTCTCTTCCTTTTTTTCCCCACTTCCCCGTTCCCTTTTAAATCCACTTTAGTTGGGTTTTCATTTCCACCATTTTACCAAAACAGTTTTTGATAAGAATTCAGTGACCACCACACCATCCAATCCGGTGGACCATTCCCAGTCTTTGTCTTACTCGATCTTTCAGCAGTATTGGACATAGTGCATCACTGAGTTCCCTTGATATCCATCTTTCCCTTAGGTTCATGGACAGCCTATAATCCTGGTTCTTCTTTTGTCTCACTGTTTACGTCTTCACTGTCATTTTACTTTTTACTCTGCCTTACCAAACGTCAATATTTGGGAGTGTCCCTGGTTTAGTCTCTTATTTTCTTTTCTTCTGTATCTTCATTACTTTCTTGTGATCCCATTGAATCTCAAGGCTTTAAATCTCATACAAATAAAGATGACTTCCAAATAAGTTTACTTCCAGTTTTCTGCTGCACTAAAGATCTATGTGTCCAGCTGCTTATTTGGCTTATTGGATTGGGTATTTGATATATATCTCAAGTTTAACAAACCTAAACTAAATTTCTGAACTTTTCCTCTCCCTGGCCAACTGCTCCACCCCCAGCCTTCTGCCATCTTACTTGTTAGGGAGGTAACTCCAGTCTTCCTGTTCCTCAGGCTGAAAACTTCTAGGGTCACTTCTGAGTATTCTCTTTCTCTCATACCCTATGTTCTACCCCTTAGGAATTCTTGTTTATTTTGTATTCAGAACATACCCAGAATCAAACTATATCCTGCCACCTCCACTGCCACTACCCTAGTCTAAGCCATCAAGTCTCTCCTGGATTTCTGCCTTAATATCATAAGTGGACTTTATTCTTCTACTCCTCCTTACTACGTCTTTGCTCAAAATCCTCTAAGAGTAAATTTTCTCAGACTAAAGCATATCTTATAATTTCCTTGTTGAATCTGGTTTCCATTTCATTAGTTCTCTGAACTCATCTCCAGTTTCTTTCCCTCACTCACTTTTACTGTTTCTTGAATATTCCAGGAATGCTCACATCTTTGGAGATGGCTCATCTTCCTGGAAGGCTTTTGCCTCAGATACTTGCATGACTAACTCCCTCACCTGCTTCAAGTCTGTGCTCAAATGTCACTTCTAAATGGTGCCACTCTGACTATCCTATTTAAAATCTCATCCCCTTTTCCCAGCCTTTTTCTTCTGATCTTCCATACTCTGCAGTACTTTCATTTCTTTTTTGTTTCTTGCTTTACTCTTTCCTTTCATTTCCTTTCCTTCTTTTGCTCTCATCTTACAACTCTTATCTTCTAGCATACTGTATAATTTCTATCTCCTCTGTCAATAACCTCCACGTGATCAGACATTATTATTTCTTTCATGCATTGATGTGTCACACGAACTTAGAATGTCTTCTGACTTATAGAAGGACTAAAATAATATTTGTTTTATAAATGAATGAATCTTAGAAACTTAAATTATATTCCTTTAAGCATACTAAGTACCATGTTTTCTCTCTTCACTTTTATTGAGCTGATTCACATTTAAAAATGCCCAGAACAATCTGCCTGATTTTTCACTCAGTACTGCTGGCAATAACAGTGAAATGTATATTAATATTATAAAATCTGGCCTTCCAGGAAGGTAAGCATATCATTAATACTGGCTAATGGCCTATTTCTAATTTATATAAAATTTAGTGTGTGTCTCATGGGGCTTCATTTGCTTATTTGTCATTGTTCTGGATTGGGGACTCCTCAAAGTCAGGAATTTGATCTTCAAATCTGTCTTTCAAGCACCTATCCCAGTGCTGGCACATAAGAAGTTTTTTGATTTTGTTTTGTTGTTGTTGTTGTTTTTAAATACTAGTTTACCTATAGTTCTCTTTTATAGTGGAGTTTTTATCTGGTTTTGATATTGTGTAATGCTGGACTCATAGGATGAGTTTGTTTGTTTTCCTTACTTTTCTACTTTTTTGGAATAGTTGAGAAGAATAGGTATTAATTCTTCTTTAATGTTTGGTAGAATTTGCCTGTGAAGCCATCTGGCCCTTGACTTTTACTTTTGGGAGTTTTTTGATTATTGATTTAGTTTCTTTGCTTATAATAGGTCTCTTCAAGTTTTCTATTTTTTCCTATTTCAGTTTTGCTAGTTTATATGTTTCTAGTTTAGTCATTGAATGAAAATACATAAAATTTAATATCAATGCAGCATCTGATTCCTTCAGGAGTAAAGTTAGGTTGTTTATTTGAGATCTTTTTTTTTTTTAATGTATTTATCACTAAAATTTCCTTCTTAGAACTACTTTTGCTGCATCCCATAACTTTTGGTATGTTGTGTTTCCCTTTTAATTTGTTTAAAGATTTTTTTTGACTCATCAAGTGTTCAAAAGTCTGTTGCTTAATTTCCACATATTGAAAAATTTCCAACTTTTATCCTGTTATTGATTTCTAGTGTCATATCATTGTGATTGAAGAAGATATTTGGTATGACTTCAGTATCTTTAAATTTGCTAAGACATGTTTTGTGGCCTAACAAAATCTATCCTAGAGAATGTTTTGTGCACACTTAAGAAGAATGTGTATTCTGTTGCTGTTTGATAGAATGTGTTATATATGTCTATTCGGCCCATTTGGTCTAAAGTATGGTTCAAATCTATTGTTTTCTTGTTGATTTTTGTCTGGATGCTCTATCTGTCATTGAAGTAAGTATTCAAATCTTCTACTATTATTGTGTTGCCTAGTTCTACTTTGGAGAACTGTTATTATTTGTTTAATATATTCAGGTGCTCTGATGTTGGGTGTGTACATATTACAATTGCTATATCTTCTTGATGACCCCTTTTTCATTATATAATGATCTTCTTTGATTCTTGTTACTGTTTTTGTCTTGAAGTCTGTTTTGTCTGATATAAATTCAGTGCTACACCTGCTTTTGATTTCTACTTGCATGGCATAACTTTTTCCATCCCTTCACTTTGAATCTATGTGTATCCTTAAAGCTAAATGAGTCTCTTATAGGCAGCATATGGTTGGGACCTGTTTGTTTGTTTGTTTGTTTGTTTGTTTATTTATTTATTTATTTATTTATTTATTTTTACTTTAGCCACTGTATACTTTTTGATTGGGGAACTTAATCCATTTACATTCAGATAATTATGGTTAGGTACTAATGCCATTTTATTAGTTGTCTCCTGGGCTCTTCTATAGTTCCTTGTTACTTTCTTCTTCTCTTGCTGCCTTCCTTTGTGAATTGGTGATTTTCCATTGTGTTGATATGTTATGCTTCCATTTAAGTTTTGTGAATCTACTATAGGTTTTTCATTTTGGTTACCATGAAGCTTAATCTTTGTAACAGTCTATTTTGAGCTTATAACAACTTAGCTCTAAATGCACACAAAAACTCTACCCTTTTACTCCCCTCTTTTATGATTTTAATGTCAAAATCTCTTTTTATAATGTGTATTCATTAACAAATTATAGTAGCTATAGTTATTTTTAATATGCTTGTCCTTTAAAATTTTATATTATAGCTATTAGTTAATGCATCACCATGTTACAGTTTTAAAGTATTTTAAATTTGACTATACATTTACTTTTACAATGTTATATGTATTTTCATAGGTTTTCATGTTACTATTAAGCATTCTTTCATTTCAAATTAAAGAACTCCTTTCAGTATTTAGTATTTCTTGTAATGAACTATCAACTTTTGTTTGTCTAGGAAAGTCTTTCTTTCTCCTTCATTACTGAAGTATAATTCTGCTGAATATTCTTGGTTGACATTTTTTATTCTTTTGGCACTTTGAATATATTATCCCATTCTCTTTTGAATAACTATTGAAAGATACGAATTTAGTGTCATTGTATTACCAGTTAAATCCCTGTTTCTGTATGTTGTCTCTGTTTCTTTCTTGTTGGTATTATCTTGGGGCTCTCTCTTTGCTTATAGAATCCCCTTTAATATTTTTTGCAGGGTTGGTTTAGTGATCACAAATTCTTTTAGTTTCTATTTGTCCTGGAAGCTTTTTATCTCTCCTTGCATTCCGAATGAAAGCCTTGCTGGATATTCTTGGCTGCATGATTTTCTCATTTAGTACTCTGAATATATCGTGCCAGTACCTTCTGGCCTACTGGGTCTCTGTGGATAGGTCTTCTGCCAATCTAATGTTCCTACCCATGTATTTTAAGGACCTCTTGTCTGTAGCTGCTTTCAGGATTTTGTCTTTATATCACTGAGATTTTCAGGCTTCACTCTTACATGTCAGTGTGTTCATCTATTTTTATTGATTTTGAGGGGAGTTCTCTCTACCTCCTGGACTTGAATGTGTTTCTTTCCACAGATTAGGGAGGTTCTCAGCTATGATTTGCTTAAATATGCTTTCTGTCCCCTTCTCTCTTTCTTCTTCCTCTGGGATTTGCATTATGGTAGCACTTATTTCTCGAGGCTTCTCCTTATGGTCCATTAGTTGTTTTTCTCTCTTTTCTTCAGCTTTCTTCCTTTCCATCATTTTGTCTTCTATGTCACTAACTCTCTCTTCTGCCTCATTTGCCCTAGCTGTTAGAGCATCCATTTTTTTAGACTGCATGTCAGTCAAAGCATTTTTATTTCCAGCCAGATTAGATTTTATTTCTGCACTAAGAGATTCTCTAGTGTCTTTTATGGTTTTTTCAAACTCAGCTAGTAACTTTATGATCATTTTTCTGAATTCAATTTCTGACTAGATCTATGGCAGAGAGTATTACCTCTGGTTCTTTCTTTTGCTGTGAATTTCTCCTAGTCATTTTGTCCAGAGAATAGATGAATGAGAGAACAAAATCAAAACTATCAACTACAACCCCAGGAAAATATATACTGGACAAATCTGAAGAGGTCAGAAACCAAAAAAAGAAAAGAAAAGAAAAAAAAGGAGAAAAAGAATATAATCTCCCAAGTGGACACAACAGGGTGATCTACTTGGTTTGGGGTGTATTTTGGTCTGGTTGTTAGAAGACACTAAATCCTAAAAATGCAAATTCAATAAAAAGACTTAAAAACAAAGAGTTGATAAAATGAGAACCTAATTGAAAAGGAAAAAAAAAAGAAAAAGAAAATTTTAAACAAAAAGACTAAAGACCTCAAATTCTATATAGTATTTTCCCCTAGTACAGGAGTCTTTCATTTCTGAGTGATTCATAAACTTGATATTCAACTGATGTTCCTGCTGGTCTTCTGGGATGTGGGGGGAGTGGCTGTTGCACTGATTCTTAGGTGTCTTTGCTTAGGCAGAATCGCACCACCACTTGTCAGGGGGCAGAGCTCAGTGTAAACTGCTTCAGGTTGCTCTATGTGGCTTTTGTTCCCTGAAGTCTTTTGCTGCTTTAGAGGATGGAAAAAAAGGCAAAAATGGTGGTGCCCCAGTCTCCAGCTCCAGAGCTAAATGATTTCTGCCCCCACTCTTCAGTGCACCATCAGGAAGAAGCAGTCCATACCTTTTGTGCACTCTGAAGACTGCTGCAGTGCACACCCACACCAAGCCTCCCAGGTGTGTGTGTGTGTGTGTGTGTGTGTGTGTGTGTGTGTGTGTGTGTGTGTGTAGGGCTGAGGTCTCAGGGAGGCCCTGCAGCTTGCTAGGTCCCTGATTCAGGAGTGATTTCCTGATTGTGTATCCATCTGGCCACTCCTCCAATGGGAAGGAGCAGGGTCTCCCAGCAGTCATCACTTGCTGGGTCCCTGCTTGAAGAGTAGTGTCCGGATCATACAGAGGTTCACAATTTATGGCAACACCTAGCTGAGAAACTGTGCCAAGGCTCATTCATGGTAGCCGGCTTCCCTGCTCTAGTGCTTGGGAATATTGTCGGCTCAGGCATCCCTGTTCTTTCTGTGACCCTGGGGGTCCTGAGACCACATTGTCCCACCTAGGATTCTGCCCCACTTCCTTTATCTGCTGAGGTGTTCCTGTCCCTCACAGGAACTGACTTCTAAAAGTTCCCATTTTGTACTTCACTGCTATATCACTGTCTGTCCAGTAGCTGGCTTAGGGAGGCCCCCCCCCCCGTTTATCTTCCCATATATCCCCTCAGATTCATGTCTCCACATCTCCTACCTTGCAAAAAGTGATTGCTTTTCTATTTGTAGAATGCAGCAATTCTTTTCTTATATCTCAGGTTGGATTCACAGGTGTTCAGAACGGTTTGATAGATAAGTAGCTGAATTCAAGGGACCAGATGAAATCTGGGTCCCCTGTTCTTCTGCCATCTTCTTTAGAAAGAATATTTCAACTAACATCTTCTTTCATGAAAATAGAAGCATTTAAATGTATGTGAGGAAGCATAAGGAAGGTGCCATATACCTAACTCTAAGAAAGAATACAGTATAGAAACCATCTTTCAACTAACATCTTTCATGAAGATAGAAGGGTTTTCAAATGTATGTGTGAAAGCATAAGGAAAGTGCCATATTCATCTCACTTTTTTTGGCCTATAAAGTTTTTGCTGAGTAATCTGCTGGTTGACTAATGGGGGATCCTTTGTAGGTTACATTTTTGTCTCTTTCTACTTTTAGGATTTTGTCCTTGTCTCTGATTTTTGACAGTTTTATTATAATGTTTCTTGGAGATCATTCAATTAATTAATTTATTTATTAAATTTTTAAAAGATTTTATTTGTTTATTTGACAGAGGGAGAGAAAGACAGCGAGAGAGGGAACACAAGCAGGGGAAGTGGGAGAGGGAGAAACAAGCTTCCCGCCAAGCAAGAAGTCTGATGCCGGGCTCCATCCCAGGACCCTGGGATTATGACCTGAGCTGAAGGCAGACACTAAACAACAGCCACCCAGGCGCCCTTAGGAGATCATTTTAGATGGAAATATCCAAATCTCTCCCCAGATTGGGAAATTCTCAGCCATTATTCCTTTAAATAAACTTTCTGTTTCCTAGAGAACGTCTCTTCTTTTAGGACTCCAATAATTCACACATTGTTTCTTTTTATGGTATCTCAGAGATCATGTAGACTTTCTTTACTCTTTCATTCTCCTTTCTTTTATTTTTTTAATTAACATATAATGTATTATTTGCTTCAGGGCTACAAGTCTGTGAATCATCAGTTTTACACAATTCACAGTACTCACCATAGCACATCATTCTCTTTTCTTTATTTTCTTCTAACTGGATAATTTTAAGTTTCTTATCGTCTAACTGACAGATTCATTCTTCTGTTTGGCCTGGTCAGGTGTTGATGTACTTTATTGCATTTTTCATTTCACTTGATTTTTTTGTGTGTCTACCATTCTTTTTTTTTTTTTTTTTTTTGTCATCTACCAAGACTCTCTCTTACGGATGTCTTGGAAGTTCACACAGGGAATCAGTTGAGGAGTGGGGGCATAGGGGATGTGCATGAGGCATTCAGGCCAGTTGTAGAGATCCATGGGTGATGCTTTCCCAGCAGCAGGATCTACAGTGTAACCATCAGGGACCATATTCCTTAAAGACCTCTGATAATTTTATCTGCTTCACTCCTCCTAATCTCATCCCTCTCCCCTTGTCATGGAACTTTCAGTTTAGTAATCTAGATTCTTCAAGAGAGAAAGGAGTCTCTTTGGCAGTGTCCCACACAGTTGAGGAAGTCAAGCAAACACTCACCTGTTCTCCCCTTTTTCCCATGGGAGAAATCATAGCTGAGTATGTCACAGTCCTAAGCTGTACCACCTTGGGGGAAGGATGTTACGGGCAAATCAAGCTGTTCCTCTTATCTACTCCAGTACATTCCAAATAAATTTTTTTCTCCACTGAAGTGCTAGAAATTCTCTCCTGGAAATCTGGACTTCCACACATGGGCTTTCTTGTCCATGGGTGACTGTTTATGTCAGTGTTCTTCAGGTACTCCTGGACTGTGGCTGAGAGGGACCAGAACAAGTTCATTCTTCAGGAACCACAAGTGGTAATGAGGTCTCTCTGCCTATTACTTGATGCACAGGTTGTAAGACTCAAGTGCCTTAGCATATGGTACTGGATCCCACAACTCCCATGGAGGCACTTTTGTTCAGGGGTGGATACCAAAATTTTGTTGTGCAAGTTTGAGAAGGAAATATGAAGGATGCTTTATGATGTTGACATCATTAGGATGTAATTGAAATTACTCAGTTTATTTCTCCTAAATAGTGTTCATGCATGTCTTTTTCTAAGTCTCAGCTTAGATACTTGTTTTTGTTAAACACCTAATGTCTTCATTACTTTATTTTTTTTTAATTTTTTTTAAAGATTTTATTTATTTGACAGAGAAGAGAAACACAGCGAGAGAGGGAACACAAGTAGAGGGAATGGTAGTGGGAGAAGCAGGCTTCCTGACGAGCAGGGAGCCCGATGCAGGGCTCGATCCCAGGACCTTGGGATCATGACCTGAGCTGAAGGCAGCCGCTTAACGACTGAGCCACCCAGGCGCCCTTCATTACTTTATTTATAGAAAGTTTCTTCTAAATAAATATGCCAACTGGTTATTAGAAAATAGATCACTTTCCAATTGATCTTATACTGAAAATAACTTCCACTGACTATTTTTCTGTCTTCAATAGATTTCAAGGTTTCAGTGAAAAAAATTTAAAATATATGTGAACTTTTGTCCTAATTAGACCTAACTCAAATATCACTTCTTTGGTAATGCTCTCTCTGATGTTTTCATATGCAGTGTCACATTTTTCCCCTGTACTTCCTTTGCATCCTGCAGCTGTCTCTCATTTGTCATAATGTGGACTAGTAGGATATATGCATATCCCATGACCCAGGGGTCATCTCTCATATGAAATTGTGCACTGTATAAAGACAGACATTGTATCTTAAAGTTCTACTGAGCTACCCAGTATCTACACATAATGCCTTCCATAGGAGGTGATCAATATGTCTGCTGAACTTTAATCATTTAAAACTTCAATTGGGATACTATTTGAAATTTCTTACTTTCACAGCATAACTATGTTATATTTCAGGTGACTTCTTAAAATAGCTCTCTGCATATTGCTTTATTATAATTTCTTTAAATAGCTTTTAGATTTAGTGTTTTAATAGACTACATAGTTGTTTGTAAAAGGACATAGATTAAGCATATACTAAATTTCCAGAAAAAACTTAAATAATAAATATAATTGTGGGAAGGTCTCTCTTACACAATTTCAATTTCCAATTCTCATTCATAATGAATTCTATTGCTCCATGAGTAGTTAATTTTTATAACCAATAACAAAATTAATCAACAATAGTCACACACACATGTGCACATAAAGCACAAAAATATCCATTCTATCCCTTCCAGTCCTCATTATCTATGCTCAAAAATGCAACATAGTAAATAAAATGACCTAGCTTCTATAGAAGTTAGTGAAGTATAGATTATAGTACTCTTCTGACATCATGATAGTAGGGAATGTGTATTTTGTAGGATATTTCAAATCCTTAATTGCAGAATTGTTTAAGATAACACCTTACTCAGCCAATATATTTAAGCTCTGATCCCATGTAGAATATCATTTTCTCCTGGCTTCTGGTGTCTTAGATTCCCGACCTTGGCTAACTCTTCAAAAAAATTCTGCTCATTATTAAAGACCAGTAAGAGTTATAAATGAAGTGAGGTATGATTTAAAAGTCAGTATATTTTATAATTCAAAGCATTCTAAAATGTGAATGGATTTGGGGTATATTTCAGTATGTAATATTTTAGTTTTTGTGACAATGTTTCTATCAGATGAAGGGAAGTGATATTTCATGAGCTTATGTTCTATATAGCAAGTAACAGAAACAGACTAAGGAAAATGTTATTAAAAAATAATCTGGGTATAGAGTAGCTCATAGACATGGTATCAGAAAGGACATTATGCAGATGTTCCAATATATAGATGGTAAGAACCAGTGGAACATTAGTGATTCCAAAAGGAAGTGTCAGAAAACAAAACACTACAGGCTACAACAAAAATAATAAAATGGGGGTATATTTTTACATTTAGACTTTCAAATAAAGCATGACAAAACTTTTGTCTTAGGGATTTAATGCAAAGTTTTGCGTATGTTGATATGTTGGGTATCTTCTAGCCTAGTGATTCTGTTACCTTACATGGCATAAAGTTTTCCATGATAGTTTAGCAAATGAGAATTGATTAGAGAATCCTTAATTACTTTGAACTAGCCACTGATAAGTCTATCAAACTGAATAGAAAGATTAATTTCTCTACTGCATTTCTTTTGAATTACAATGTAAATTAATATGTGTTAGCTTTACACTTAGTGGTTCCTGGGAGTAAAGGGACAGATTAAAAGTGGGGGAAGAGAGAGACAGAGAAAGACAGAGAGAAGGAAGGATTGAGGAAGAAAAAGAGGGAAGGAAGAAACTTAAAGATAGAGATTTTGTGTGCAATTTTCAGTTTATAAACAAAGAACTTCCATAGCCTTCTGTAGTAGGCTGTATGATGACCCCAAATATATCCATGCCCTAATAATCCCCAAACCCTGTGAATGTTGCTCTTCATGGCAAAAGAGACTGCAGAAGTGATTAAGATAAGGATCTTGAGATAGGGAGATTATCCTGAATTATCTGGATGAGTACTAAATAATTATAAGAATTCTTATAAAAGGAAAGCAGAGGGACATTTAAGTACAGAACAAGTAGGAGACATGATGCTAGAAATAAGAGATTGGAAAAATGCAAGGGAGGATTCACAGACCAAAGAACGTAAGTAACCTCAGGAGCTAGAAAACTGGGAAACATATCCTAACACTTTGGTGTCAGCCTAATAAAACTCATTTCTGACTTCTGACCTCCAGAACTGTAAAGGAATAAATTTGTGTTATTTAAGCCACCAAGTTTTTGTTGATTTGTTATAGCAGCCATAGGAAACTAGTACGCTTTGTTATTAAGTATGAAATGATTAGGGCATTCAGCAAATTAGAATCCTTAATGCCAATAACTTGTATTTTTTCTATGTGAGTCAATTTTCGATGATTTAAAGGGAGAAACTAAATCAAATATTACCGGTGAGCATCTGTCATTTGTTCTTTAAAAGCTAATTTGAGGAGCATGTTGTCAAATTTATAGCCAAAGGGAGAAGACTAATTTTCAGTTTTATCGATGGCTACCTGGTGAACTGAAGCATAGGTTGAATTATCATATTAAACTCATCTTTCCTATCATTATCAAGAAATAGATTTGGGGCATTTGTGGTTTGGATTAGTAGATAGACTCCAAACAGTAGCAACTAGAAGCATATAATGAAAGACGATAGTCATGCTTTTAAACAAAAAAGATGGTTCTAAAAATGATGATGGCCTAATAGCTGTATCGGATACATATAATTTGTTTCTCTGTTCTGCTACACCATACTGTGAGATCTGGGATGTTCCTTGCTGGCCTCTATCAAGAGGTACCCTTAACCTGTGGCTTCTGACTAAAATGGCCAAAGATAGTCACCAGCAGGGACTGGAGGGTTGGAAGGTTGGAAGAGAATGAAGTTAGGGTATTTATTCCTCACATTCCTCCCTTCCAGATTGCCATGGTAGAATGTGAAGGCCATACTTCCTGCCAAGGAACTCCTACTCCTTCCTGATTACAATAATCATTTCTTCCTCTTGCTTCTTACTGCTGCTAGCCCTGGGGTAGTATAGCACTATGTTGATTTCCCTTAAGCCTAACAGGCATTATGAATAGTCTTTTTGTGTGTGTGTTTTCATCCCTTCAATTAAATTCTTTCATGCTATCTATTTTTCCACCAAAAATTTCACCATAATACAGGCACTAGTGAAACAATTGATATGACTCAGATTATTTGATTTTTACAGTGACCCAGTGAGTTAGGTACTATTCTAACCAAATTTAAAATATGAGAATACTGAAAAACATAGAGTTTAAATAACCTGGTGGTCACATAGCTAAGAACTGTCTAAGCCAAAATAGATTCCAGTGAATTTGACTCCAGAGCTGATCTTAGATGTGGTAGTGAAAGAGTTAATATGATTTTAAAGATAATCTCATATGTTTAGTATCTATATAAATCTCATTGATAAGACTTAAGTACAGAAAAAGTAGAATAAATAGAAACATCCCAGGAAAACTTAATTTATAAGTAATAAAACTAACACAGACAACACAGAGATCTGGATTTGGAAATAGTCTATTACATGCGTTTTTCATATCTGAATGCTTCCAGATGTTATTTAATTTCATAATTCCTATGAAAAATGGAAATGAGAGGGACAATATTTCTTCCATATATAAAGAAAGCCTTTTATTAATATAAATATGTCATAGAAATTAATTGAAATAGATAATCTACTTGCTGTCTGTGATTTTTTTCAGTGACCAGAAACAGATAAATTAGATTAAAATAAAAATATAGTAAATTTCTAAAGATTTGTTACCATAAAATTAATAAATGCGTTTCACTTACTATCTCCCTGAAAACTAACATTCATTGTCTTTTTGAATTGGCTTTTTTTAAATAAAAAAATGCATTTAAAACAAAAAGATGAAAAAATATTTACAGAGAAAATTTTGCTGATCTCACAAAGGAGTATGACAAAAACAACATCAGAATGTATTGTTATTCCATCTATAGAAACTGAAAGAGAAGATGACAACTATTTTTTTAAACCCCTCATTGTCTTCTCCCTGCCATTCTGAACCTTTATATTCAAAATAGTCTTCCCACCAACAGCAAAACAGAAGAAAGAGACATTAAGGAGTCGATCCCATTTACAATTGCACCCCAAATCATAAGATACCTAGGAATAAACCTAACCAAAGAGGCAAAAAATCTGTACTCAGAAAGCTACAAAGTGCTCATGAAAGATATTGAGGAAGACACAAAGAAATGGAAAAACGTTCCATGCTCATGGATTGGAAGAACAAATA